>CM060949.1:130650026-131360026 GCA_030765055.1 Mantis religiosa | reverse complement strand
ATTGCCCGAGTACGTTATAGGGATAAATGAGGCCGTAAAGAAACACACACTCACACACACACACACACACACACACACACACACACACACACACACACACACACACACACACACACACACACACACACACAAACACACACACACAGATCTATATAATCTAGGAAGATGTCGCATCTTGCATTTTTATAACTATTCTCAGCACTTCCAAGAGGACTTAACACTGGAGGACATAAATTTAAAAACAATATATTTAACTGACACAAGACAACTGGCACAAGCAAGAGGTATCAAATAAACTCGTGAATGTTGCTGTTCAAGTGCGTTTAAGATAAGAAAAGTTCCTTTTAACCAGAACACTGGTTGTGGGGATGATAAGGAATTAGCCAAAGTAATTTTAAAGCTTATAGAACATTTTAGACTGTTTCATTCTCAATCATTCTTTTAAGTCCCCCAATCTGACAGAGTGAAATGTTTTCTTATGCTGTGAAGACAATACCATATTCAGCTCTACACCAATTATGAACGGTTGCAAAAGGCACTAGTAAAAGAATATTAATAATTAATCTGGAGAGCTTAAACAGAGAACTTTAAAGCATAAACGATTAACCGGAGAGTATCACCTACATTAAGAGAAAGGAGTTTATCACAGTGTGATACTTATTTTAATCCGTGTTATATTATTCAACACTTCGAATTATATTTGTTTATACTTTGACATAAAAAAGTTGCCGGTGCATCTATTAGTTGGTTCTGTTAATGTAACCTTCAGTTTTTGAGTTAGGTCCGTTTTTCGCGAGCTACATAAATGCACTCAATTTATTTTTATTAAATTTTTCACGTGCGTTAGGCATCTATGATATTGTTGCTAGTATACTACCTTTTTATCTTCTGAAAAAATAATGGAAAAAGGTGGCCTCTAAGAATAAGCTACGAGAAACAGATAACCAAAACAAAATACTAAATTGTGAGCTTTGGAATAGGCTATCAAAAGTCACCTGACTGAAGTCCCTCCCATTTTTCGGCGATTTCCCTTTCTTTCTTAAAATTTTAGTGGTTTAAATTATGAATAGAAAACCATATCTGGGGCTCAAAACAAACAGTTTTGAGTTGGTACTGACAATGTCCACACTGTCAACTAAGTTGTCAGTAGTTATCATTGTCCTCGAATAATACAAATCACTTCAAGAGTAATAGAGAGATGAACAATCGGATGCTGTAAATAAAAGCTAGCGATAAGTCTAGCAACTAAGTTGCCGGTTGAGGCAGGATGTGGAATAGCATTTACTGATAACATCAACCACGTTCATCAATGGCATTCAATGTTCTGTTCACTTTTGTACAGAGAAATACGTGTTAGCTTCTTAGCCATCAAAGGGCTCTTTTGATAGTGCGTAGGTGTTGAACTTAATAGTTAAAAACATAGTACTATGGTAAGTAATTGAAGAATGGAAAAAGAAACAGCCGGCAAGGGATATAATATTGTATAAGACGTATTCCTTATTTAAGAAAGGGGTTCTACTGGCGGACTATTTATCCAGCATTGCCAAACATTCTGAAGCTTTTCGGGTATATCTTAGAGCTATGCAATTATTATGGAGCAAGTTATCATAACAAGCTTTTGGTAATCTTGGGTTTCATTCCCCTGTCAAATATAAGCAGAGGCAGCTGGAGTGGATAAATGTTATTTAATCGTACTCCGTCGCAAAGTTTTATGTTTTAATGTAATTTGCAGTTCCCTCGTCAGCTGCTTCGCCTAAAATTTGCGTTTCGAAAACTGAGTTAAGAGCATTATTACTACTTTACAAATTGTTTAGTGTCACAAATGGTGTAATTATCTATCTGGCCCCCTTCCCCTACAAGGACCGTTTATTATTGGATGTAAAATTAATGTCTGTAAAATGTGCAAACAGGTAGCGCAATCTTGCTTAAAGATATGCAATATCAACATAGCAATAACAAAGGTTCACAAATTCACTCTATAAGGAGGTATTTTATAATAAAATATAAGATGAGCAGCTGTAACTATTTGTAAATATTATAAGTTAAAGCGCACTATTTGTAAATATTATAAGTTAAAGCGCATTGTGTAACTTTTCATTGGCATTACAAGACAAATGAATTAATTTCTACCCATGCTTTGCTATTTTATAAGAGTGAATCTTAAATGTTGTATCTTTATAGATTTCTGTCTCTTTACTGCATCTTAGTTTACGGTTTTAAATTTCTATCTGAGTAACTGAAATAAACGTTTATTGTAAGTAATAAGAAACACACAATGTTGAAGATATGAGGGATATAATGGATGTACTTTATGCTTTGCGGTCAAGCTGAGAATTCAGCATCAGCTCTTACTGGTGTAAACAAAAATGTCTTCACTTGGTTGACTCTTGTTGTCAGCACTAAACTTCAGCTCGATTACATTCACTGGCCACGTACTTTGAACAACATGCCAATTTTTCCATCAAACTTCGATGTAAATGTTTTCTGCATTTATACATTCATATAGCTATTCATTTTAAGCATACTCCTCTAGTTTAATAAAATAAAGACTTGCATAATATAAGTGCAAACAAATATTGTGAAAGTGAAACAGAAAAATAAGATTTATCTGACATTAAAAAAATAACGTTCATTCACTTTCCAAATTCAATCCCCTATTTCCTTGTTGTGATTGTATTAGGAACCTGTTACCAACTAATGGGTACATTAAAAGTAAATTTGTGTATTTGTATTTTTGCACCATTGTCATAATAACCTCCATATCCGTATACAATATCAAGCTTTATAAGATTTTGTCATAATTTAAACACTGCTTTAGACGAATGAGTTTTCTTTCGCTGAAAGTTAAACTTTGGGTCGATTTTTAGGAGTCTTCCATTATAATTCAGTTCTGACTTGTTTTATTTTTTTTTAAATTTAGGTCCTTTAATGTTAAATTCGCATCGGAAAATGAATTAAATCCATGAAATGCGCTTAAATGAACTCATTTGGTCGATAGAACTTATAGCTATCCAACATTCATCATTCAGAATCAAGGAATACCCCGGAAAAGCCTTATCCAGATAACTCACCACAACCGAACTTCAAACCGGGAACCGTTTGAACGTCAGCAAAGCACATAAACGGTGGAATTTGATGTCTCACACTAAATTTCATTATAGTAGACATTCGCTGACGCCGTGACACTCCGCCTGTTGTGTCGTATGTGGTAAGAGGGGGCATTAGGCAATATACATTTCATTTCACGCCGTGATACAGCTCTATCCTAAGGTCTAAACATCCCAAGCAGCCTTGTGCCGTCGCATTTCTGCTCAGAACAACCTCCAGTCGTGGTAGATTTTACCACTGAAACGCTTCTCCATGTGGTGTGGTCCTTACTTCGCTTCTTGGAGCTTGGAGCAGCGCCGCTTAGTCGAGTGGAGCATGACATCCCTCTGGAAACCGCCGTTGTGGTTCATTGATTCCGATCACACAGCTGCCAGGAAGTGAAATTCTAAGGGTTTTCCTGACCTCTGGCCGTCTATGTGCTCCTCCTCACACACTTCGAACCTTGTGAGTGCACCCGTAGACTTAACCAGGGTTTCCGAACGGGACGGTCCGTTAGGTTCCTTCTGTGACCTACATTCTGGTTCAATTACCATGGCCAACTTACCTGATCTATGGGTTTCTCAAGGGTTTTCCCAGGTCACCAGGCGAATGCTGAATAGGTTAATTACATCCCCCGAATTTGCTCTCCCTCCACTTCATCTCCATTATCATTTTGCATCATCTCTCATCTGGTGGTCTCTTCCAGGATAGACAATTCGGTGACGTCTTGGCGCTGTCGTGACTCCTTGGATCTGCCACCCGATATCTCTGTCTCCAGTCACATCATACTTTCTGCCGGGAATACCACACTTGGGGCATAAGTACAATAAACCACAGGTTTCGCTGGCGAATCCCTTCCATAGAAATCCTAATCCTAGCCATGATTACCTCCAAACCCTAAGATGGCTGGAGCTTCGGAGCGCTACCTTTCTCATCCAAACAGCAATATATTTCCGCTAATGTTGAACATCGCATCGTGATGGTTTCTGAGGATGTACTGTCCTACTATAACAAACATCTCTACTTGCGACAAACATCTCTACGCCCCAAAATCACCGCTATTAAGGCTTCCATCTCCACGGGCAAGGTGCCGCCCAATGTTTGTCGGACTACTCCGATTTCCGCGATGACTAACCCTCCTGCAAGTCGAGTCTAATCCACTCCTACACCAGTGTCCAAGATGATCTGATACCCCTTGGGCTATCCCGTCCACCCGCTGGCATTGTCAACACCTGGCTTGTAATGGAAAGCCCTTTGCTAGTTGTCCTGTCCTGACGGGATACAGATTCATCACATCACCTTGGGGATTTGTCGACGTCTTTTGACTCTTCATCCGTCCCCAACGTATTTGATACTACCGATAGTCAAGATAGGGATAGCTGCTTTCTTTGCCACCTGCATTATCAAAGTTGCCGTCAGTACTTTGTGGATGGTTTTGTACTTGCCGAACATCAGGTGCTCTAGTATCTGAGAGTTGCGCACCCAGATGATGAAAGAGTAGGCAGCTTTCTTAGACAATTGACTGCTCAGAAGTACCTCTAAGGTAAGAAACCTGCCCCAGCGCCATGTTGTACACCACAAACCTCACTTTGTGATTGCTTAGGATCAAACCTGGGCAGGCTAGATGAGAGCCGAGCTGTCTAACCTCTTAGCCACGGCGCGGTCAGTGACAAATGGGATACTGGTTCCTTTTATTTATATCATGTCTTATGTTATGTTATGCTGAAAGCAAGGAAAACATGTTTTAGAGTAAGTATCATTCTGCAAGGCTCCCTAAACGTATGGCTACATAAGTGAGTTATGACTTCCACGTCTAGTAAGATATATCGCACTAATGTATTTGTTGATGTTGAACGTGTATTACTGATTGGAGCATTATTTGTGCTTGTTTTTCTCCAGAAAAGGACTGTTACATTCTTTTCAAAAGCACAGTCCATTCATTTGAAAATAATTATAGCTGACTATTTTTTTCAGGACTAACGACTTCTTTGTGGTTACTGAAATTCGTGGACCTAAATTATATTATTATTAGACATCTGATTATGCATGTTTACTAATTTGCAGCAAATAAACGAGTTGAAAACTAATATATGTTGTTGGTTAGGTTTGAGAAACAAATTGTAAAGCTGAGTAATCTTACATCTCATTTGCATCTAAGTATTAGATCAATCTCTTCATTAGATCATCAGATATATTCCCATTGATGCTTATTACAAAACGCCACAAAGATGATGGAAGATAAAGAAACACATTTAACTTGTTTAAAACTATAAAACCAAATATAGGGCTTTAAGATTACAAAATTCCTCCACTTATATAATAAGGATATTATGTATAAAAAAGTAAATAAATCAATAAAAATTTTAGTTAATTGATGGAAATTAATACTTTCTTCACAATAGCCGTATATAGACTAAGGTTTTCGATGGATAGAGTCAACATGACAACAAGTTGCCCATGGTAGCTCAATGGGTTAAAGTGACTGGACGGAAACCAGGAGATCGTGGTTCCAATCCTGGCCGTGGCATTGAATTCTTCATGTTGACTCTATCCATCGGAAACCTTAGCTTGTATATGACTAGTGTGAAGAAATGATTAATTTCCATCAATGAACTAAAGTAATAAGAGTTAAATGATGAAGCCTGGAACTCAGGTACTTACGAGAGTAAGTCACCACAAACGGTGTATCTCGAATGTGAGAGCCTCTAGTGGTCTACCGGGGAAATATACGAGTGAAATGGAGAATTTAATGTCATGACGGCAAGTTGGCCATGGTAGCCCAATAGGTTAGAGCGACTGGACGGAAACCAGTGGTTCAAATCCCGGCCATGGCATTGAATTTTGCATGTTGACTCTATCCATCCAATTGTTGAATGAATAAGTTAAAGATATTGATAATGATAGCGGGAAACAGTAACTGCTTGACATAGAGTGCTCACTTGTTATTTTTAACCTATGGTTTCTTAGTTTGGAGGAAAAGATATAGGTAATGTTTGGCCCTCTATGTTCAGTTCTACTACATTTTTAATACATATAAAAATTGCATGAAGCTACTTAAGTAAGTTGGAAATGTTAAATGTATGGTTTCATCTACTTGACAGATAAAATTTAAACACAACAACAGAGAACGTGTTACAATACGTATAAAACATCAAAATGATCCTCTACCATTGTAAATTCTCACAAAATATTTTATTCATAATTGAAAAAATATTTTCTTTCTGTTTTTTAGGGGGTATCTGAAAAGTTTGCTGGAGTTATGAGATGTACTGATGCACAGAGAAACTATTTACCATTTCAAACTATCCGCTTTAACGTGGTGGAATCCAAGAATTAGGAGCTTTCTATGAAGTAGTATAGCTGTGTCTTTTGTCGCAAACTGTTGTGTTGGGCAAGGTATTTGTAAAGTCTGTCTACTCAATGCAAGTGCACGGCGGCCGCTTTCTTTGAGGAACCCTCATAATCGTTTTACAACATGAACCGTCCTCCTGACGGTCCTATCTACAATGTTGCAACATTTTAACATCACCGTCTTGCACCTAATGAAACAGAATAACAGGAAGTTGGAAGTTTGGCAACTGAGACTCCACGCGGAGTAGACATGCAACCGTCATTTTCAGAAAATCTGGGTTGCTATTGGTCCCCAAAATCAGTGTTCCATTTCTGAAGTGTGAAGATAGATTTATGACGGTCATTAGTGGGCGGGGAGGTCAGCTCCTTTGTGGTCCCTTTGACTGGGAACTGCACACACGTTGGTTAAACAGACTTTAACCATTTATGGGCACAGTAGACCGTATGGGGTGCCGCCAGTCTACGCTGTGACCACACTCAATGCTGTCTGCACCTGGCTGCATGCTTGTGGGACATTCTGGTTCGGAACCCTGCTGGTTAGATGGGCTGAAAGATGCATGCACGCATTCATTGATTTATATTTATATTCATTGATTTATATTTTTATATTTCCGTACGTTAATGGAAAATATACATTCCGCAATTGTTAATGGCAGGGAATGTTTCTTATCTTCTCAATGCGGATATATCTGATATTTACTTAGTTAATACAAAACTGCGTCCGTTAATAATGCAGTGGTTGTGTAAACGAATGTTGGCTGCTACTTTTGTTATTTTCCTCGACAAAACATCACCCGGTAATTCGTAATAATTAAACTTCCAATTAATACTATTGTCACATATCCTGGCACCTAAAGGTAATATTAAGTTTAATTGGTTTTCTATTTCAAGAAATTCTTGTTGATATATATGTGTCATAAATTAAGCACTGAAAAATATTGAATATACGTGCCGTTTTATCATGTGTAAACTGTGATGGCCAATTCAGCCTTTCTTATGGATTACCTTAAATAAGCACTACTTTCAAAATGTTGAATTTCAAAATTTCATTTGTGTTCACAGCATAATGTTTTCCTAGAGCTTTTGTGCTGTTAATTTTTTCACTGAATGTAGAGCTACATCTTTCTTTCTGGATGTCAAAGATGTTATCATAAACGTTTACTTTATTTTTGTAGGTTCTTGTGTGTTTGAAATATCCTCAATATTGCCACCAAATTATCGGAAAGCATGACCAACGGCAGCTGAGTAGGGGACCAGAGGCATCCGGACCACGCCCACCCATTTATCTCAGTCACTGGGGATGATTAGGGAAGTGTCACTGGTCGCTGGCCGCCTCTTCATTCTTCCCCTGCTGTCTGGAACCTTCGCGGTGATTCACTGAAACGAGAGACTTCGAGAAACAGTGATATACCTATAAGAGGGGCTGCAGTGAGTGAGTTCTTGTCAGTTCTTGGCGAGCAGCGTAGGAGCGCCATGCTAGTGTACGGACGAGAAGACTGTGTACGTGCATCGGAGGAGTGTACGTAATTGCGAGAGCAAAGTGGAACTGTAACGGACGAACTGGTGAATCATAACTGTGCGCATTACGTAATTCTGTGTAATCTGCAAGTGTTCAACTGTAAGTCGGTGGAAATAAAGACAATTTTGAGTTTGTGCAATTGGACTTTTAATTTCACGAACCCACAATGTCACAATATTACCTACCCTTTTTATAAGAAATTCAGACTGTGCACAAATTTTATCTAGCAATAAATTTATTATCTTTACGTGATCACTGAGGATTTTCACCTTTTTTGATAAATATTTTAAATGGCTGATTTCGAATTACTATCAAGACTAAGAGTTTCACAATTTGTCTGAGGTAGTCAGGACGGAGGAAGGTACATTGCAATCATGTATTTATCTATAAGCTGCTAGGTGAGAATATTTAACTGAGCACTTCATAAAAGGGTATCGGGTATATATTTAATTGAACTTTGATTCATTAGTTTTACCTGCCCTTCTAAGAATCCTGTTTTGAAATATTCTGGGAAATTTTATTTTCTCCCAACAGTGCTTTAAAATGTGGTGGCCTGAAGTAATTTATGCCATGATCACTTGTTATGTGAGCTCATTTAAATGACTTAAAAGAGCATCAAATATGTATCATATATCCATCAACTTCTTTATCGAGAACCCATTTGAACTGTGATTTGGTATTACAACTTTATCCCGTAGAACTTGATTAAAAAATTGGAGTTAATTTTTAACAGTGCTACTCGTAGATACGTATTTTGGAATTCCTTGATGTATAAATGTTCAGCAATAAGAAATCACACAGGTTGCTTTTATGTTACTGTTAAACATTTTAAAATCAATAATTTTGTCACCCTCTAGCCATTTACGAAATGCTGCTGCATCCCTTTTCCACATTTCCCCTCTTCTTTCTTCTAGAGTGTTAAGTTTGGCAGCTGGTTCCGAAGTCAGATGGAAAGGTAAATTTGGAAACAGCGAGGGTCACTCTTCTTCAGTAAGTTTAGGAATTGTTCTGGGCATTACAAGAACGCTTCCATTACTTCGAGTGGCAATAAATTCCCTGACTATGTAATGTTCAGAAAAATGTTTAATACATACTACAGCAGCAAAAGTTGGTGCACAATAATGTATCAGTGTAAGTAGCACGTACTTACAGTTGTCTCTTGTGCGGATTCTTTGGAAACGAAAACACTGTATCGTAATACTTATTGTCAACACTTGTTTTATAGATTGACATACCTGCAACATGGCACACAGCAGACGACTATGATTTCATTCGTATTATCCCCGGAGCGTTTCACTGTATCAGAGTAGGCGTCGGTTTCTGTAACCAAATGGCCCCCCTCACTCCTGGACACCCACGTTTGCGAAATCTGATCTTCGAATTTGTAAGCCGAGAAGCGCATCTTATCAATGGCTAAATGTTCTTGTTTACAACTGATAAAACACAGCCTATTAGACACTCTAACTGTGCATTCAATTGTCCTGACCATAGTTTAGGCAACGTTTATTATTACTGCAAAATTTTGCCCAGCGATGGAATTTCCCACAATTGTTGCATACTCTCTGAGGGAATGGATCTACTATGAATCGCTGATATGCAGGCATAGTTTGTGCAAGAAAGGTTACATTTTTCAGAAAATTATGTCCCGAGGGAAAAAAGTACCTCCAACCGGCCAAACTCTAACTTACGACTATGCGTCACTCTTGCACAACGAGCCATTTTCAAATTTCATTGATAAAATCTCTGATAATTATGTTATTGCTACGAACGAGTACAAAAAATGGTCCGAGATCCTCAGCAAGTAACGTAATGGCTGTTTTATCGGAGTCGAAGCAGAATTTGGTTCCTGTGATATTCCATTTGACCATCAGGTATCAATTCCACCACTCTCACAACTTGAAAAGGGACTGGTGAAAAGCTTGTGGTTATTTCTGCGTACATCTCCAAATGGGGTAACGGGAATTCCTCCCCTAAGAATTTGGCATACTGTAACCCAACTATCCCCGAGGCAGGTGTTTCCATTGGGATGTCCTAGCAACAAAGATGAAAACTAGAAATAATTTAAAAATTAAACAACAATGCTTACCTCTCCAGTGGTAGCCAGCCTGTGGGTAGCGAGTTGAAGGTAATAAACACTGTAAAGATATTACTGACGTACTTTCTATATAAGACTAGAGAGAAAGAAAGAAAGAAATCTTATAACTGCAAGAACATGCGTTGCTGTCTTCCCGTATCAACTGACAGGCAGCGGAATGACCATCACCTCTAACAGACGAAAGACGAAGGATGTGCCTTCTTCTGCAGCATGTCTGCCTCACATTCAAGAGGTCTGGAGTTTGAATCTCAGTAAGTATGAGTTCTCTGGTTTTTCTTGGCGTTTTCCCACAGAGTTTTCCTTTATACTGAAAAATGAGCGTCAGGTAACTCTGAGCTCTGTGGAGTTGGAACTCATTTGAACATCATTGAACGCATTTCATTCTGCTTCGGATGTGATTTAACTTTAGAGCACGTTAATTTGAAAAACAAAGTGTAAGCAAGATTTGGTTACGAAAATACAAAAAATGTAATGTATTGAATTTGGTTTATCCTTCCGGGTGGAGTTAAGGTTTGGCAACACTGCAAGTAGCCTGCATATACCACGCATATACTAATGTAGCCATTCCAGCAATCCGTAGCAATAGCAATCGATGAAGTAGGACAGAAATCAGGGTTTTTGGAAAGTGAAATTATCTGAGTTTTGGAATATATTTGAAGAATACGGGGTGTAGTGTCATGCATTTGTCTTAAATACATTACTTAAACTGCTGTTGCACAACGTTTTCACAATTCGGAAAGAGTTTGGTGTATTTCTTGCATAAAATTTAATAAGAAACGTAAGACGTAATGAAAATGGCGGATAGTAAGAGTCCTCCCATTGACAACTTACATGTTAAAAATGGGAACTTCATTTGTGGCGTTGTAGAAGGTAAGAAATCTGTATATATGCGGTTTGGATGTAGTCTTAAATTAGTACTTGTATTTTGACCTACCTTCGAAGTGCAGTTATGTGATGCACTCTTTAAGCCACTTACAGAAGCGATATGTTGCGGAACAAAATTACGTAATTGTATTGAGAATGAATGTTTTTTGCCCTTTTATGTATGACATTAAAATAACTAAAATATGTACTACCATGTGCCCATGCATTTTGGGTTCGTGTATTCTACCTACCGATAATGTTTGCATCGTAAGCATTCTGCCCCATATATTGTAAAAAGTCGCTAAATTATATCATAGATGTTCGTAATATTGAAATTGAACGCGTAAAAGAAATAACGGTTTCATGTTTTGGATTTATTTGTTTGTCTGTCTGCCCGACCGTTGGGTCACCACCGTGAGCAAAGCTCGGGTATATGGAACATGTAATGCATGTATGGTAGATGCACCATTGTCAGTAATTTAACCACCAGCACTAGTACATTTACTCCCCCCCCCCTTTTTTAAATCTTAACCTACATTATGTACAGCATATGAAAGTTTGTAATTCACCATTCAAGCATCAACATCAGTACATGCATCACAATAGATGAACTGTAATGTAAATCATCTTCAAGTGCAGTCTGCTTCAAATATTGAAAATTTACCCATAGACAGGGGTACTAAAGAATTTCATCAGTAATAATATTTTCAAGTAGCATGGAAGATTATTGTACATTTTTATTGCAGAATATCTTTTCTGTAACAGTTTTAAGCTATTTGGTGGTCTAAGCAGATCGCCTGCGTTCCTCGTACAGTGGTCATGTAAGGCAGGTGAGTTAACATCTAGGACCTGAAGCTGCCTCACTGATTCTTTTATTGAGGATTAGAACTAGTGTAATTTAACTATTGCCCAATTTGTGATATTTAATGACATTTTCACCAGTTAGGTTCCATAGCTCAAAGTGGTGAATTAAACAGCAAAGATATTTCTGTAAATGAACCCCGAAGTATAAACATACTTTAGGGAAAAAGGGAGACTACATCCATTTTAGTGTACACCAGAAGTGCTCCAAAAGGTTAACATTTCAAAATTCCCTGAAATTAGCAGAAAAATTCTTTCCTCAATTGTAATTCAGCCTCTGTCTAGAGTGCATCACCTTCCTCTGGTAATAGTGATCAATCTGGATCCTGATTCAATTAACTTCACTACACAATTGCATACAGTTATCATATAGAACAGTGCCCAGAGCCTGCTGTGGGTGACTGAAGCATTGCCAGTCTATTGTTGAAAAATACCAACACTGTGTAACCAAATTAGCAATACATGATTGCATGATGAAACATGATGCAGTTCTGTATTGTATGTCAGACTTCTGAGAGAGAAGAGAGTCAGCAATAATAAGACATGACCGTTAGTGTTGAGATTGGTCAGGGTAGGTAGTGGGTTATCTTTTATTTGCATACCTTCTCTAACCCAATCAAAAGGATAGCAGTTGTTTGCCTCTTACTGTCAGTGAAATTGCAGAACAGCGCCCACAAGAATCGTGAGCATGACGTCAGTGGCGGAAGCATTGCCAATAGTGAAAACTTGCAATTGCTGAAAATACCAACACTATGTAACCAGACTAGCGATACTGTACACTACATAACCAAACTAGTGATACTATAATGCATAAGAAAACTGGCCACACTAGAGTGCGTAAATAATGACACTAAGTAACAAAAGCTTCAATAATATTAATAATGTGTATATGTCCGGCTATGATAGAGTGCAAATGTATGTGAAAAATCAGCACTTAACCTTAACACTTATAGTCAAAATTTCATATGTTCTCTTCATATTGTATAGTCAGAATGACAATATTGCAACAAGAATAAAAAGAAAAAGAATGTGTTGACAACATTTTGCTGTCTTAGCATAGTTCAGAACTCAGCAGTTGGCAACAGCTTGTTACCGTTACGTCTTTTCTCCCCATAGCAGACAAAGCTGCTTTTCTGCAGTTTAACCATTACTGTCTTTGTCTCTCTTCCCTCTCAGACATACATTAAGAATGAAGTAGTCTTACATGTACATTATAAAATTGGAAACAGTAAAGATGAATATCTGTTACAAAACATTCCATATTATGGTGTTCTTCTCTTAAAGGTCTTTTGCTAATATTTAGCGTTGTTCTGTAGAAGGCAGTAGTTCATTTAAGTATTCCTCAGTGTAGAAGGGATATTGTGTTCCTTCCTAAGTTAATCATGATGGTGCATTTTCTTTGCAAGCAGAGAATCTTTTTTGTACATAACTCACTCTATCAAGCCTAGATTATTTGAGAGATATTCCTACATTACCTCTGTTGCATATGACTTGATTGGTTATATTTTGGTACGGAGTAGTTGGCAATATGTTGATGTGACTGGAATTCAGAGATGCACTATAGCAAACAGCCACCTAAGTAAGCTCCTGGCCACTAGTCTACAGGATAACTGCTCACCTTACCTGGCAACATAAAGAAAGCAGGATCTTCCATAAGTGCCTACAGAGTGAATTTAACTTCCCTCACCATCTGTGTATTTGCACATTGCACCCTGGCAATAATAAGTAATGGATGGAGGATACACTCAATCCTTTAAAATAAATGAAGTAATACATCTGTGGATACTACATTTGAAAACAGCCAGTGAGAAAATTGCCAACTTGATGTGTTTGTTTTAAATTGTTCCTATTGAAATAAAAAGAAATCAACATGTATTAAATGTGCAAATAATTTTCTTTGTCCTAACTCCTTAATCCAACAGCAGCCTACACAATTTTTAAAATTGTAATAAGTTTCTACATCACATGCTGTGGTCTAAAGAAAGTGTACTTGAGATGCTGCAGCATTGTGAACATTTTACAAACATGGCTACCAACCAAGGGCAGAATTTCTACCAGAAGTGGAAATATTACTGTGACTGTAATTCAGTGGGTATTACAAATATATTTAGTCCTTGATGGAAATAAGTCATTTCTTCACATTAACCATGTATAGGCTAAGGTTTTGGATAGGTAGTCAAACTGAAAAATTCAATGCCATGGCCAGGATTTGAACCACGGATGTCCTGATTTCTGTTAAGTTGTTACCCATTGAGCCACCATGGCCAACGTGCTGTCCTGACATTAAATTCTCCAATTGACTCATATATTTTCCGGTAAACCACAAGGGACTCTGGTATTCAACATACACCGTTTGTGGCGACTTACTATTGTAAGTACTTGAGTCCCAGGCTTCATCGTTAAACTTTTATTATTTAAGTTAATGGAAATGAGTCATTTCTTCACATTAGCCTGTATAGGTTTTTGTTTTGGATAGGTAGAGTCAAACTGAAAAATTCAGTGCCATGGCCGGAATTTGAACCATGGATCTCCTGGTTTCCGTCCAGTCGCTGTTACCCATTGAGCCACCATGGCCAACATGCCATCCTGACATTAAATTCTCCAAAACCCTCTATCCAAAATCTTAGCCTATACATGGCTAATGTGAAGAAATGATTAATTTCCATTGATTAACTTAAATAATAAGAGTTTAATGATGAAGCCTGGGACTCAAGTACATGCAACAGTAAGTCGCCACAGTGTATCTCGAATATGAGAGCCCCTAATGATTTACCGGGAAAATATATGAGTCAATTGGAGAATTTAATGTCAGGATGGCACGTTGACCATGGTGGCTCAATGGGTTAGAGCGACTGGATGGAAACCAGGAGATCCTTGGTTCAAATTCCAGCCATGGCCTTGAATTTTTCAGTTTGACTACCTATCCAAAACCTTAGCCTATACACGGCTAATGTGAAGAAGTGATTAATTTCTATCAATTAACTTAAATAATAAGAGTTTAATGATGAAGCCTGGGACTCAAGTACTTGCAAAAGTAAGTCACCACAAACAGTGTATCTTGAATACGAGAGCCTCTAGTGGTTTACCGGGAAAATATATGAGTCATTATACAAATAAAATATTTAGTGATTACTTTCTACTTATCTTAAGAAGTTGGTGACAATACTTCTATCTTCTCTAATCGAAATTAATTTCATGGACATTTGCCCACATCTTCAGTCAAACACACTTCGTTACAACAAAGTGTTTGAGTGTAAGAGCAACTGGACCGAAACCAGGAGACCCGTGGTTCAAATTCCGGCCATGGCATTGAATTTTTCAGTTTGACTATACCTATCCAAAACCTTAGCCTATACATGGCTAATGTGAAGAAGTGATTAATTTCTATCAATTAACTTAAATAATAAGAGTTTAACGAGGCCTGAGACTCAAGTACTTGCAATACTAAGTTGCTGCAAGCAGTTTATCTTGAATATGAGAACCCCTAGTAGTTTACCGGGAAAATATATTAGTCAGTTGGAGAATTTAATGTCAAGACGGCACATTGGCCATGGTGGCTCAATGGGTAAGAGCGACTGTACGGAAACCAGAAGATCCGTGGTTCAAATCCCGGCCATGGCATTGAATTTTCCAGTTTGACTATATTTAGTCCTCTTTCCTAAAAGCTTTTTGGTGTGTTAGTAAAGGCCGGAATGGGTAAACTTATGCACAAATGAATACATAGAATTAGAAATGTGGCATTCATCTTTACAAGATAGGGGAATGTTCTGGATAACCCACTCACATACACCCTTGAATGTGAGGCAAATATGCTAATCAATGCTATAATGCTATAGATGTTACCTCATGCTATAACCAACCTTGCAAATTTTCAGCAAATATGTTAAAAAAAACTGCCTCCGTTATGTACTAAGTTAAAGCTAAGCAGAAAATTGCCTTGCGACAGTCAAAAGAAAGCTTTACATGAAATCTTACAATCTATTTTGTAATATATATTTTCCATTTACACCAGAATTTTGGATAAATCTTGTTTGTGTGTGTCATTGGAAAAGATCTAACTTTGGCATATTGTGACATATACCTTATTGGTGACCATATCAATCATTCCTAGGATCCAGATTCCTTCTGTGATGCAGTTTCAATGGTATTTTCTCCTTCCAATTTTACCCCTATTGATGTACTTGCTTGTTGAAGACCTATATACCTCCCGACAGTAGTACATTAGTCACCTACTGTTGCATGGCTTAAGTTGTTGGCCCCCAAGAGAAGTACAACCCGCAAAACTGTACATAAGGAGGTGCATTCAGGCAGGTAGTAATCTAGAGTTCTCAAATCTAGTGGATTCTGCCACAGAATCTGAAACCTGCTCTGCATGCCTTCTCCTGACATCTGCTAAGGATCTGACACAGATTTTCAAGAAAATGGGTGTTTAGATGACTTTTTGATCAACATCTTGTGCTCAAATCATTCCTTATTTACTCAGTATTATTATTAGACTGCTCTGTATTTGCTTACTATCTGTGTATTTGATTCAGATATGCCATAGTGGAACCCCCATTTATATATAAACCTTATACATTTTGAGAGATCTTTATAGTCTGTTTTGCCACTCATCAAACGAACAAGATCTTGATTTTGTTTGCCATCATTATACATTTAAAAATGATTTAGCATAGAATGAATGTCTTTGTGAAAGTCATCCATATTTGACATTTCTCAGGACCTTTTAACAAGGTTCACAGTGTTGGTTAAAAGATCACACTTTTTTTAAAAATAAAAATACTATAAGCAACATAATATGTTGGCTCACTTTGCATACGTAGCTGTTAGTGCCCACTTCTGTTTAAATGTTGTGTTGGTGCACTTGTTGTTAGGAAAAAGTATATATTTGAGTACAACAGTAAAGTGGAACAGTAACAAAATTACATAAGTTGGAATATGTACAATAAATTCAGTTGAATCAAGTATGTACATGAAAAATCAATACACTCACATTTAAATGCAACACTTTCTCTGTTGAACTTCTCATCTGTGAACCACCTTATTATGCCAGGGTTTGTGTTAACAGCAAAACAAATTGCAGTAATTATAAGGGACACACTTGTACTTACATGTCAGATTTAGAACACTTATAACTAAACAGGCAGTACATGAAATTTCTTATTCTATACCAGGCTCCGCCAACTGACATGCACAGTGTGCCTATGCAGTTCGCACGGTGCCGGCGTGCCCGGTAGTTGCTGGCGAGTGCTAGGGAGATATGCCAATCACTACCTTGGGCAGCAGCATTATGCAATTTGCACTTGCGTTTTAAATAATTAAGGACATGTTAGTACTGAAGGAACAATCCAGAAACTGTATAATACATGGTTTAATATTTCTGTGGTACTTGTTATTAAATTATATATAAAACAACCCAATACCAGTAAGATTATTATAGCCTTCAATCCTATACAACCAAATGATGGCATAAAAGCAATATTTTAATTATAAGGATGGAACAGTACTTTGTGGAAATTAGCACAATTTTGATCCTGAGACAATTGACCCACGATAAGGCAAGCTAGAAGAATGTGTACTGTGATCACTTTTGTTTGTCCCAACGGTGTTTATGCTCTCCTTCCCAGTATGTCAAGCATGGAAGGTTTGTTTAAAATACACAAGCGTTGTCACATTTGTAACTCGCCCATACATAGTACCTATCGCTGCGTTTACTGCAACAAACATTAGATCTGGCACCATGGATGACTCATATGCACTCTCATACACTCATTTCCTAGTAAACAAATATGTTACCAGAGCAGATAAACAGTTAAGCTCTTCTGCCGTTCATGTCCCTCTAGCTTCCTTATTGTGGGTATACAGTTCATATGCAAGACAATAGTGGTATGGATAAAACTGAATGTGTATTTTGAGTCGAACTAGTACTTCATGCTCCATGTATAGGTTAACACTAGCAATTTATGGAACATGGAGTACTACTTCAACTCAAAATTATCCTAATAATCTGACATGTTAAGGCAAAGTGCAAAATACACATTAGTAAATAATAAAGAGAAGAAAATTAACACTATCAAATGTAAAACAGGCAGGAATCATAAGGGAAGACTAATGAAATTTTATATACAACTGATTTATTTTAATGAGCTTAATATTTCTACATTTATTCCTCCATCTTTAAAATTCTCTTAAAGAGCTTAAAAGGCTATTCAAATAAAATTCAAGATATGTAAACATTCTTTTTTATTAGTGCTTAAAATATATTATTATAACTTAACTATCTTTCTTACCTACCCTAATAAGTTTCTAGTTCAGCCAGCAATAGATGCTTTCTAGAGTAATTCATGGAGTTCATCTTGAAAGTCTATTAATATTTGAGCAAATACTGAGAGATCGTCAAGTTAACAATGTGTATGAGGCAAGCATAGGCCTTCAATCTGTTACAAGCTAAAGTGAAATCACAGGGTCTTGACGTTCCAAGATTTTGAGATTATGTTAAGATTAGTTTAAGTTAAGATTAGTTCATAAACTGAACTCAAATGACCAGTGTGAAATTAGTAACTGGGCATTTGCCACCTCTAGCATCATTCATTATTCTTACAGAATGTACCAATATGGTTTCAGTAATAGACATTCTACACACATCCACAGTATAAACAAAACATAGTAATATGACTATTGCAATAGTTTTACTATTTAGGAAATTCTTTAAATGGATGGATGGGGGTTAAAGATTTCTCAAGAATTCACATCTCATAAAGTCATCATTATTTGCATTTTCCATCCCATGTTAGCATTCACTATCAAACTAACCAGAATGCGTCAAATGTTAGCCATTTTTGAGATGAAAAAAAAAATTATATTACTATGTCCTGGAAAGAGCATATACACTATAGCTCTACATTCCTATCATGCCTTTTTTCTCAGTTGGAAATCGGTAGTAGCTGCCTCAAAACTCATCTAGCAGGTTCACTGCTAATAGAAATTATTTTAAAAGCAAAAAATATAAATCTTACAAAATATGAAGAAATATGTAGGTTTTATCAAAATATGCAATATGAAATTTCCCGACAGATTCATTAAATTCTACAAACTGCAAAACGTAAAGTCTTGTTCCCATTATGATAGTATGGTATAGAACAGCCACAGCCAACTCGCTTGCCACGGTGCATGTGCTGGGCTACAAGCACCATGTTGCCTCAGTGCATGCTTAGCATGGTTTGTCTTCCGTAGCAGTGATGTTCCGTACTTCAGTGTCAGTTTCATATGGAAGGGCACTCATTTAAGCGAAAGGTACCCACGCCGACACATTATTTCAATCCCAAATGGGAAACTGAGTACTTCTTCATGGAATGTAGCGGTGGTGCTATTTAATTTGCCAGAAAAAAATTGCAAGTGCTGATACGATTTAATCTTCAACAACATTTTAATATATTGCATGCTAATGATTATTTGGCCCTTTAAAAATAAGAATGCATTGCAGAGATACAAAATCTCAGAGAAAAGATCACATTGCCGGAAGGGGAACAGGAAGGGGATGGCAGAATGGCAGAAACCTCAGTGTGTGAGTTACGTAATAGCACTACAAATTGCCAAATCTAGTAGTTTTTCTGATGGTCCACTTATTAAACAACGTATGCTTATAGCTGCGTAAATTCACCCTTGTCAGTGTTCACCAACTGGAGTGTCAGTCTGTCACCTCATACTATTTCACGCAGAATTCAAGATCTGGCGGACAACATTTAAGCGCAACTTATTGAAAGAGCAAGAGAATTTGTTGGATTCTCTTTTGCCATTGATGAGAACACTGACTTATCAAGTATAGCTCAATTATTTATTTTTATTCATGGAGTAAATGAACATTTGGAAGTTGGGGAAGAAATGCTAGATCTGGTGCCAATAAAGGGCACAACAGGAATCACCTGGAAATGTGACACTGAGTTAACTGACAGTTACACAAACAGAGGAAGTTTGCTAGACTTCTACACGAGATTTCCTAAATCAAGATTCCATCAATTACACAGGCGTGCTGCATCTATGATTGCAATGTTTGGTTCGACCTATGTATGTAAATCCTTATTTTCAGCTTTGAAACACATTAAAAACCCTCAGAGAGCCAACATCAATGAACATAACTTGAAGTGTGCGTAAAGGGTCCAGAGTTGTTTCATTGTCTCCAAATGTGGCGAATATTGTGAAAACTAAAGGATGTCAGAAGGCAAGAGTGTCTACCGAAAACTGAATGTTTCAAATTCTTAATTGAAACGTGTATATTCGTTTAACATGAAGTATTCTGTGTAATTCTATCACTATATAGTAAATATTACTTTGTTATTTGGTATTTTTCAATTGTCTCAGGATCAAAATTGTGCTAATTTCCACAAAGTACTGTTCCATCCTTATAATTAAAATATTGCTTTTATGCCATCATTTGGTTGTATAGGATTGAAGGCTATAATAATCTTACTGATATTGGGTTGTTTTATATATAATTTAATAAGTACCACAGAAATATTAAACGACTCATCTATAAATTAATAATTAAGGAACGTGTTTCCTTCATAATTTTAGATGAAATCTGAATTTGATGCTGCTAACCAAAAAGTGAAGAGACAATCAAATGAGTAGCTGCATAATTATTCCCATGGTCAAAAAAGTACCAGTAAAAATAGGAAGTCATGTTCATAGTTGTATATGATTTTTATGGTCTCATTGTCACTCATTCTATTCCTCTCGGAAATCAGGTGAGTGAAGCATAATAACTTTCTGGGGATACTATTTATGACCAGCTGTGTGTTGTAAACATCCATATCTGCTGAAATCTCACTCTGTCATGCTACATGATGGTCCTTGCTCTCACATAGCTGCTACTGTGATTGATTTGAGATGCAACTGGGCAATTTTGGAGCATCCTCATACTCTCGATATGAGATCATGAAATAGAGAAATTTTCCTTTGAACCAGACAGGCAATTATAGCAGCAGTAGAATGGTGTTTTCAAAGTTTGGCACCGCAAGATGTGATCAATGGCATCTGTTGTATCCCTGATGTGTAGGAAGATTACTTTTGAGCACAACAGTGTTGAGACTTTTCCAGAAAGTTTTCTTTCTTATTAATACAAATGTTTTTTAATAACCCATGTAATTATAATGAAGACATTTTATGAAATTAAATATCACTGGTTTAAGCCTGTGAAATTTTCTTTGATTTGAACTTATAAATTTTCTTTCAAAAATGATTTCTACACTCAAGAAAACACTATCCATTCAACAGTTATTACAAAAGCCTTTTTGTCTACTTAATGTAATCAGATACACATTTGTAGAAGTTGTCCTATTGCTTACTTCCTTGTAGGTACAACAGCTTTAGAGAACACAGTTTAAGCCAGCAGCGTTTAGATGCTCAGAAACTAATAGCAAACCATTAGAAGAGCAGTGGCCACATTGCATTGACACAGGTGTGTGACATTGTCCACTGTAGGTCATATTAGTTCTATACAAAATATAATTTATATATTTCATATTTATCTTTCACCATGTTTTTTCTTGGTTTTTTTTTTTTTTTTCTATTATGTGGTTTAAAATGTAACTTATAACCTGTCCCTTATAAAGGAAAGAAAGCAATACATCTTCTTTCAAAGATTAAATTGGTAGTGCTTCAGAAATTATTTATGGCAGTGATAGAACGTAAAATGAAAATGCTTAAAGGGGTAATCTTCTGTAGCAAAGACAGAAAAAGATGAAACAAGAGAGTTCACCTCAAACTTCTTTATTTGTCCCTAAAATCGTTAGTGCAATGCTGACATACAATCACCTCTTTTATACAAATACACAGCTATAACATGTCTCTTTACTGTTTCTTTATTCTCTTTAGCATGCACCTACTTGTGCTGCTAGTAATCTCTTAAATACATAATGGTTTCACATGGAGCTGTGTGCCAACTCTGATATTTGCTCTTGAACTGTTTCACTGCCAATTCATTCCTGCCAACTCACCATGGAGCCTGGTACGTACTATACCTCTCTGCACTACTCTGTCTACTCACACAACTCAACTGACTGACTCTTGAAGTGCTTCACTAAGCTGACTCCTCACTATGAAGCCGCGCTTGTCAACTGATGAAGCTTGAAATACACCACAAAAAACATGAACACTGCCCTACCAGGCTTTGCATCAACTAGTGTGCTGATGTGGCAAGAAGCTTCTGGAACGGAGACATATCAAATTACATACTGAACGGTCTCAAACCTATTTGTGCAGTAATAACATAGCTCACTTCCAGCCTGTGAAATGAAGTCAGTACTGTTTCATGGAAGGACTGCCTCCCCTGCTCCTGCTATTGGCAACAGCATCGTGATGCAACTGCCCGACTTACCTCAACCTCTCTAAGGCAGGCTTTGCGATTGCCAATGTGAATACCAATCCAAAGGTTATCACTGGAATACTGCTATTGGCTACTCATGTTAAGCTCTGGTAATCCAAGTCCAGATATGCTTACTTTAATTGATAATAAAATCTTTAAAGAGCAGGTCACTAGGTGTCTTGCTTGGTCAAGAGGGTATTAAAAAAAAGGTTAATGCCAAAAATATTATTTGACAAGTTGTGAGCTTTAACGAGACTTTTACAAGTTACCAGTTATCAAATCATTCAGAATGAAGAGACTTTTAGGTCATTCTAGAATAGAATATTTCTCATCCTTATACATACGTTCATTAATGCAATAGCATTTGCATATTCCTAGCACATGACAGACATCTTGTTTACATCCAATATACTCTTCTTACCTGTTCAATCTCAATACACACAACCCTTGGTTTTCCGTGTATTGATGCCCCTCTGTAAGTCCATACCTGGTAAATTGAGTCAACATGAAATATTCAATGAAATGGCCAGGATTTGAACCACGTATCTCCCGGTTTCCATCCAGTCGCTCTAAACCATTGAGCTACCATGGCCAGTGTGCCATCCTGACACTATTCTCCATTTGACTCTTATATTTCCCCGGTAAACCACTAGGGGCTCTCGCATTCGAGATACACTGTTTTGTAGCGACTTACTATCGTAAGTACTTGAGTCACAGGCTTCATCGCTTAACTCTTATTATTTTAGTTAATTGATGGAAATTGATAATTTCCTCATACTAGCCGTATATAGGCTAAGATTTTTGATAGATTGAGTCAACATGAAAAATTCAATGCCATGGTCAGGATTTGAACCACAGAAACCAGGAGATCCGTGGTTCAAATGCCAGCCATGACATTGAATTTTTCATGTTTACTAAATCTATCAAAAACCTTAGCCTATATACGGCTAGTATGAGGAAATTATCAATTTCCATCAATTAACTAAAATTCATCCCTGGTTACCATTTCTGTAACCATGATTGTTAGCTAATCTTCATCATTCTTAACCATTTCTCTCTGAATTTCCCCAGATAATCACCTATATTTCTTACATTGTTTTCTCCTTTTGCAGACAATATTTTCCTGATTAATAGTACCTCTCCCTCTCCTTAAAATTGTTTCACTTTTGTTGCCAAATTTCTTTTCTCTCCATACCTTTGTTTGCAATATATTATACTGTGCCAGTCTGTATCATCTCCACACATTGGGCATTTCCCTTTTTCCTTATCATACCTAATACCTTTCAAATTTCTAACACCTGTCCTCGCCCAAGCAAATCATTCTCGCCCTAGCTTATTACACACATCTATGTACTTTTCCCTCCCCCACACTACTTTTAATTCCCTATATATCCTAAAAGAGCCTTTCTGTCTTGAACTAATAAAAATAACTTGACTATCAATATCTTCTAATCTTGATTTTGCTTGTTTCCAAAAGCCTCTATAACAGTACAATGGCCAGTTGGAAAGATTGAAAATGGAGGTGAATGCCTTTGAAACTAGTCTCTCATTGATATAAATGAGTAAGTGACGAGTATCAATAAACCAACTACAAATAGTTTTTGAGATTAAAGTAAAACTTAATGTTGAAATGATTTCTTACTTCTTGAGGCAAAAGCTGCACTATTATACTTCTTAGATCACTAATAAAGCTAAGATTTCAGGTCTTATGTTTAGTTGTGAATGGAGAAGATGCTGTTTCAGAAATGTAGGAACCCCTAGTGGTTTACCAGAAAAATGTGACTCATTTGGAGAATTTAGTGTTATACTGGCATGTTGCCAAGGTAGCTCAATTATTGAGAGAAACCGGATGGAGATCCATGGTTCAAATCTTGGCTATGGTTTTGGATTTTCAGTCTGGCTCTACTTTTCTAAATCTTGTCCTACACACTGTGTGAAAGAATTAATTTCCAGTAACTATTATCTCTTTCAAACAATTGATAATGTAAAAAAAAAAAAAAAAAAAAACAGGATCTGAGAGAGGAACGAAGTGGAAGGAATTGGTGTGGTTGCAGACATGACTACAATATCATTTTTAGACCTTGTTCCATATTCACATTAATTCACTTGGTGGCTATGCAGTTTACCCTAAAATGCAGCTTATATTTGAGTGGAAACCCCCAAGATCAAGATTTGAGCACTTAATGAATATAATTAGTATATAGGTGTCTTTAAACAAAATATAAAAGAAAAATAGAATTCTTTTGCATGCCAGTAAATCTACTGACATAGATCTGTCGCTATTAAGCACAGTTAAAAAAAAAATGGCCTATGCCACTTCTGAACCTGCAGCATTTAGATCAGTAGGCTAATGCTAAACTGCAGCTGGTAGATTCAAATAATGGGTATGGTAAAACAATATGGGCAGTAAAGGCATTGAGAGTCAACTTTAAGATGCTCAACTAGACACTGATCTACTGATCCCAAAGTCATGGTTTGAAATATGACCCGAACCAATGGTTCTTAAGCGTGCTTCAAAGTGGCAGTCTCATTAGATTATTAGCGCCGCTGATGTGATCCTGAAAATTGACAGCATTGTTAATAAAATACTTCAGATGCTCACCTAAAAAGAAACATTAAAAACATTGCTATTCTCACAGATTATGCTAATAGAGTTGAGTTGTCAGGTTTCTTTGTGCATGTACATACAGTAATAACAAAATTGGGTACTTTGTTGACATAGTTATAATTTACTATATAAGAAAGTGTCTTATTAAAATTGAGTGTGGGTGAATACAGGCTGTGGAAATATTTAATCCTTAAATCACTACATTTTAGTATCTTAAAATAATTGGATATAGAACCATTACCAGTTTTTCTGTTCCTGTTGGTTGAATTCTAACTCACTGTATTGTAATACCTACTTTTCGTTCTGTTTTAGGTTTCTATGGGAGGCCATGGACTACAGAACAAAGAAAGGACTTATTTCAAAAGTAAGAGAGGGAAAAATTGGTATAAACTAATAGATAATGTATTGGTTATAAAAATATTTTAATAGCTGAAGTGTAGTATTTTCAAACTGGATCTGTTAATTTTTTTATTTGTATTTCTTAGTTCTTATTTCAGAATGTAGTTTTCATAACTTTTTGTTACTTACTTTTTAATTCATGGTAATATGAATAGGTGAATTTAGAGAAAAATACTGATGTTGCTGATAACTGCTTTCTTTTTCTTGTATTTTGATATTTCAGATTAAAAAAATGGGGAATGGATTCTTATTTGTATGCCCCTAAGGATGATTATAAACATAGAGCTTACTGGAGGGAACTTTACACAGTTGAAGAAGCTGAACATCTAACAGGTAAAACTTTAAATTTTTCTGAATGAGGTGATAAACGGCAAGCAGCAAAAGTGTCATTCATATAATGACAATATATTTGTGATGCGTGATTGGAGGAATTTAGTAACAGTGACGTCAAAGTTTATAAAAAAAAGCTATTTTTAGTCAGTTTTTAACATTGATGATAGTTTCTCGGACTAACAGCCAGGTCAGAAAGCTTCAAGTCATTAATTAGTTTTTAACATTTCATCACTTACATTTCTACATTATTGAGAGGCTAGCTTCGGAAGCTGATTGTGTCCATTATCAACATTACTCCAAGTATCAGATATCTGCACTAGTTGAATACATATGTACAACAGCAGCACTAGTGTATTACCGGTAAATAAATACTTACAACAAAAATAAGATAAACTTTATCTGTAGACTTTCTTAGAGATATTCATTTATTTAAGGGGAGATTTTGTATTTTAATTTTTAAAATTTAGCAGTTGAAGTCTAAAATTCAGATTTGTAACATCTAAGATGTAAAATGTTTTAGATTATATTGTTTTGACTGCTTTTATTATTTAATGTGAGAGAATATAAGGTGCTTAACTTATGGTGCAATATGTTTTTGCAGGTCTAATATCTTCAGCTCGGGAAAATGGCATTAGTTTCTATTACGCTCTTTCGCCTGGACTGGATATTACCTATTCAAGTGCAAAAGAAGTAGCAGCACTTAAACGGAAATTGGAGCAAGTATCTCAGTTTGGCTGCACTGCATTTGCTCTCCTCTTTGATGACATTGAGCCAGAAATGTCTGAAGCAGACAAAGAGGTTTTCCAGTCATTTGCACATGCTCAGGTAAATGACATTGTATCAGTTTTTTACTTGGAAATAAATTATATTTGAAAATGTTTACATAATGTATTGTTATTTTCACATGCATTTTTATAATAAAGGGAAGGAACAGATTATAAATATATCATCAAACCTACAGATTGTCTAGATGGATCTCTCTCTCTCTCTCTCTCTCTCTCTCTCTCTCTCTCTCTCTCTCTCTCTCTCTCTCACACACACACACACACACACACACTCACTCTCCCCATTAGGTCTCTTCTGTAAAAGTAATTCTGAAGGCCCAGGAAGATATTAGTAATTCTGTAACATATCTCATGCATGCAGTAAATGTTCAATGACAGACCAGTGCACCATAAAAATGTTATAAACTTATGCATCTATCTCAACAGCTGTGACAGTTCTTACAAAAAAGTCACAATTTGTCAAAGATTACTATTCAGATTACTTGTGGATGAATGTGCGTACATGCAGTAGAGCTGTATGTGAAAAAATTAAACAAGTGTTCTTTCTTTATGTAGGTATCTGTAAGCAATGAAGTTTTTCAACACTTAGGGCAGCCTCGCTTTATGCTGTGTCCTACACAGTACTGTGCAGCTCGAGCAACTCCTAATGTTCAGAATTCAGAGTATCTTAATACACTTGGCTCAAAACTTGCTCCAGAAATTGATATTATGTGGACAGGTAAGTCTTGTTACAGTAATATCATTTAACCAACTTCAATTTACTGAAACATAAACACATGCTACAAAACTTGGCCAGCAGGCCAGTGGTGCATCTCTTGGTCACAAATGCTTGGACATTTAAGTCTCAAATTCGATTAAAAACTATCAGAATAAACAAAAAAATATACTTTATCAAAGATATTGAAAATATCCATCTGCATCAATACATCTACGTCATCTTCAGAGGAAGTTTCCATTCACACATTAGTTCAGCTTCCAAAGTAGCATTAATTTCTGTCCTGATATTTTGTATTAATTCTTTAATAAGTGGGATTAGTTTTGTTTCATGTTGCCTCATAAATAATAATCACATGCCATGCAAAGGGTCATAAACCCTTACTAATGATTCTATCCTAAAAACTTTCTACAAAAAGTAATGACTTACAAGCTATATGTGCAGTGGCATAGTCTTGCTGGAAATTGCAGATCAGTTTTTTTGAAACACAGTGCCAATATATTATTTGTTCCTTTCTGTATTTATTGTACAATTATGAAAAAATAGGCCCCATTGTATCTATTTATTGCTCATCATACCCATTTTTTATCATACAAGGGTTTCATGAAAGAAATTGGGTATGTCTATCATAATATCAGTCTTGTGATGACACATGAACTAATACATGAAACCATGCTTTGTCATTGAACAGTATTAATTGGGAATCGATTGCTCTATCAATAAATAACCCTCCTGAAAATCCAGTTAAAGAAATTTACCCGACTCTGGTGATCACATGGTAGCAATTCCTGAATGACAGTAACCTTGAGTGGTTTGGGTTTTAAAAGTTTTGTTACATTCCATGCTGAAGCTTTCAAAATGACTTTTTAGAGAAACTTTCTTTTCTGTGACACGAGAATATTTTCTAAGTCCTGAGGTGCAAGTAATAGGCATGTGCCAGCAGACAACCTGCATGTTCTCACATTGTAGCCAACATGAGAAGCATGTGTAACACCTGTAGCCAATCTCTGAAAAGATGCCCCAGACATCTGTGCAACACTGGTGCAGAAAGACATGTGGATGCATTTAGCGCAGGCCAGTTTTGGAAAATACTGCCCATGACTCAGGTTTTATTGCTTTACAAAAGTAGGCTTGCTGTCCAGCAGAAGCTATTGTACGGTTAGAAGTGAAGGCTGTTCATTCTATACGTTCTTCGAATATTTAAGATTCATTCAGTACATAGTTAAAAATCGGGAAACGGCTCGCTTATATTCTAATAATGAGGTTTGCCTTTAGTTATTTAACAAGGGTTTGCGGAGGACACAGGTGTGTTCCGAATGTAATGCTGCCCTGCATCCCATGAAGAGACGGCACTGCTAGTACCCTGAGTTTTGCTGCATGTACATAAATGGTGATACAAGGCATTACTGTTGCTACCATTGATACTAATAGATACCGTGTATTTTTGTAGTTTGCTGGATAGTGTAATTTAGGGACAAATAAGACTGTTGGCAGCATTGTATTCAGTGGAGAAACAAGGATAGTTTGGCTGCACTGAATTCAACTGCACACCATATGTCATTTATTTATTCTACTATTGCTTCATAGATTCTTTCATGCTACTTTACAGACATCTAGACCCACCTGGGTGGTGTAAATGGTAGCATGTCTGCCTCACATTCAAGAGGTCCCGAGTTCGAATCTCGGTCAGGGTGAGTTACGTGGATAAGGTTTTTTCCGGTGTTTTACCTTATCCTGAAAGACGAATGCCGGGTAGCTCTAAGCTCCATGGACCCTGGACACATTTGAGCATCAACTCATCTGTTTCATTCACCGTCCGATATGACTTAACGTTGAAAGATGTAAAATTACAAACAGACATATCTGGTAATTTATATTTACAGTTCCTTACCTCAGACATTGCTATCTTCCCTTTCACTCTTTCTCCCATGTGCTCCCCAGCTTCCATTATAGCACAGTCTCATCCCTAAATAGAAACTTCTTTACCTTCCACTTTTTGGTCATTTAAATACCAATTTTCATCTTTTCTTAACTTATCACCCTTCTTAAACACTACTATTTTTTACGTATGTTGATTCTTACAGTAGCTGCTAATTTCATTTATTGCCCTCTGTAATCCTATCACTGTTATAGATGCTATTACCAAATCATCTGCAAATAGTAACCCTGGTATTACATTATTCCTAATAATTGGGCAGTGGTTGTTACTTTTTTCAACCCTCTCAATTGTATTATCAATGAACAAGTTGAACAATATAGGGCTAAGTTTACAGCCTTGTCATAATCCAATTTTCTGCTCCAGTAATTCCGTTATCCCATTCTTATCTACTCTAGTTCCAAACTTTATTCCCTCATAAATTGTTTCCAGCTGTATAATACATTTCTTGCTGACTTCTTTCTTTTGTAATTTCCACCATAGTGCTTCTCTCACTATTGTATTAACAGCTTTTTCAAAATCTACAAAAAACATGTACACTCTCCCTCTTTTCCTACTTGTATACTTATCTACTATTATACTAATAATTAGTACATTATCTGTTGTCCTTCTCCCTTTTCTGAATCCTGATGGAAATTCCTATAGCTTCTTTTCTGCCTCCGCCCATCTTTGCAATCTTTCTGCCATTGTTCCTGTGTAAATTTTCCCTAATATTGCTAGTAAGCTGATCCCCCTATAATTTTGTGGTTTACTAATTTCTCCTTTGCCTTTGTAAATTGGTTCAATAATACTCACTTTCCAATTTTCCGGAAATCTATTCACTTACCTTATTTTTTCTAGAAATTTCGTAACTTACACCTTCATTTATTTTGCCATATTCTTTCCAGAACTTTCCTGGTAGTCCATCAAAGCCCCCAGCCTTGTTCTTTTTAAACCTTTTTACTTGTAAATTCACTTCGTCTGATGTGATTTCCCAATCTAATCTATTATCTTTTGCCACCTCCCCATCCCAAATCCATTTTTTTAAAACTAACTTTGGGTTGCTCGCCAATCAACTTTGTATAGTAATCAACCCACTCTGCGGGTGCTATCTTTCCATCAATATTTCTTTTTCTGTTGATCTCCTTTAATTGCTTCCCGTACTCTTTGAATCTTTTTCTAACACTGCCTCTTTCACTTTCTTACTCTTAGCTTCTAACCACTCTTTTCTTTTCCTCTCTACTAGTTTTTTATACCCCCACCTACATAATATAAAATGTTGTTTATCTTCATCTTTTTCTGTAATTTGCCATTTTTTGATTAATTTCCCTACTTCTCTTTTCGCATTACTACATTCGTCGTACCAGCTATTAATATTTGGGTTAGTCTTTTGTTTTATCTCCATTTTAACTCCTCTTTTTATGATGATCTCTAACAGTTCCAACAGGCGTTCTCTATTCTCCCTTCTTTTAATAATAACTCTATCCCAGATTCTATAATTTTGCTTGTTTTTGAGTTTATTTCTCTCCGAAATTCTATGGCCTCTGTCTCTTTCCATTTATAAGACATGAATCGATTTACTACTCCTTCCCTCTACTGGCTTAAGATTAAGAAATCATATTAAACATAGTTGTATATAAACATCATAGTTGTATGAAAGTGAGAAGGACTTACAAAAAATTGCTGGCATCACATATTAGAAATTAGAGCTAAAGAGCCTTAGTGTGCAAGGCGTCTAAGGTATATTCAAGGTTACTGTATTAACCTTTTTCTTATTTCTTCTTAATTCCTGTTCTGTAAGTACATACTCTTTACCTTCGTTTTCCTATCATGAATTGATGTCACCTGCCTGAATTTATTTACAAGCAAACAAATGGCCTCTTTACTCAGAACACCCATTAGTGTCAAATGACTTTAGAACTTCTGTGCAAGATGACGTAAGCACATATGTGTCATACATAAACTCTTTGTTGTACTGTATACTGTAACTGAGGCATTTTTAAACACTTCAAGCAAAACTAAACCTTTCTAAATACTCTTTAATTTTATTCACATATGAACTGCAGGAAAACAAAAGTAAGACAGACGCATCTGTGACTACTAGAACGGATATAGGATGTACAAGCAGGAAAATGTAGAGAAGTTCACATAAATCGCACACCTGCCAGCCAAGTGTAGTAGCATACGTACTGTACAGAGTCATGGAAAAGAGTTGCAGCAATTTCAAGAACTCATAGCTCAGGGAGTATTTGAGATATTAAAACAGGTATTTTTTGTTCAATTGATCAACTCTCTTTTTTTGCCTTAAAATGTTTCTATGTGTGCTCTGTTTGTTGCTCTGCAAACATCAAGCTGATAGTCGATTTTGGCCCAAGAGTGCTGGATCATCTCAGGCCTGATTGTTGCAACAACATCAGTGCTCCTGTGCCTTAAATGTTGCACATCTCTGTTCAAATTACTGTACAAAGTGTTTTTGACGTATCCTCATAAAAGATGTCTAGGGGTGTCAAGTCGGCTTCTAGGAGGCCAATGAATAGAACCGGGCCATCCAATCCACTGATCACAAAATCTTGTTGAATTTTGTAAGCACTAAGACATAAATGCTTGTGTAACATATTTTGAATTGTGGACTTAAATATTCCAAGTTGTACACTTCGCTTTGCAATTGACTTTTTTTGACTTCAAACACAACTCCACTGTTTGTCACTTGTTCTAGGGCATCTGATGCGCTTCTGCATGTCCACACTGCCATTTTCTGGAAAATGTTCATGCCGCCATCTAATGCTATTAGCATGAGGGTGATCTCCACCATAAACATGTTGGAAAGTGCGCTGAACAGTTATAATATTTAATTTTTGCTAAGCACAACATGCACTGTGCTTTCTGCTAAACTGTCGCTATGGCAATCACACTCTCTACTAAAACAATGTGATGTTATCACGCTCGTTCTGCATATCGGCTGAAGATCATGGGTGGAGTACAGTCATATCTAAAGAACTTGAGGAGTTCCCGATTAGTTTGCAGGTCAAACTATTAACTTATCTCAATCACAACGGGAGCTATGATTTTGTGAAATTATGTAACTCTTTTTGATGGTCCTGTATGATGAAAAATGGGCAAGTTTCAAGTTTTGTTTAGGATTGCAAGCTTTGTCAATGTTTTGTGCATACTGGAATAAAATATACTGATGTTATAGTGTCTTAGTTGACCATTTTCAGCTTAAAAATTTTTGCCTATTCAAATGTTTTGTTATTGGCAGTTATATGTTAAGCTCAGTATTGCAATTAATACTTACAGATTTATACCAATATGCATAACATGCGTAAGGAAGTTCATAATACCAACATTCCTTTCTTAAGTCAGCAGTTGCATTATTTCAGTAATAAATCATAAAATTTGGCTACTTAGCACAATAAAGCTTATGATAATGTTCAGTTACGAAAAGACCATCGGCATATGCCTGGAAAATAGATATTTTTATCATTTCGAATGATTCCTTTGTTTATTCCCCACAGTATTGACCTGAAGGGACTAAATCTATTTAATTGCAAATGCAACAGTAGCCTTTTAATAATAATAATAATAATAATAATAATAATAATAATAATAATAATAATAATACAAATTAATAATATGTAACACTCATAATTGCAAACCAGTATGAGGATATAAGGTATATTCAAAACAGAAATTTCTTAAAAACTGATAATATAGTTTACATAATAACTGAAGGGTGTAAAGTTAGTCTGGGTGCCTCAGTTGTTTAGTCACTGGCCTACTGATCCAAGGAGTGTGGGCTTAATCTGGGCCCAGCCCAATGCTTTTTAAGTGTGCTAAAAAGCTGCAGATCCATGTTAGATTTACTGAATGTAAAAAGATCTCTTAACTAACAAAATTCTGGCATACCATTTGTGCACATGCAATCCTGACAATTGATGGCACTGTTACCTTTTTATTTTATCTCCATACAGTGATTTTCACAGATTTGATCCTCAAGCCAGTTTGTCTTTCACAGAGCAAGAGCAAATATAAAGAAATTATGTGTACTATTATACTTCAATAAGCGAATAATGGAATTAGGCAAATTTAATATGCATATTGAATGCAGCTATTTGGTATTTTTTGCATTTTGTCATCTCAAAATGTGTTGTTTTGACTTGGTCAATACTAACAGTTCTTATATTATTGTATAATTTTGACTGATTGCTACTATTTGCCTATTTTATGTTTTCTAGTGTCTCTTGTGTAGAGCTCTAGTTATGCAGATCATGAATTTTTATTTGTTTTTTTAGTAGAGATAGTGTAACTTGTACAGCTGTTATAGTATGTTCACTGTAAGCTAGAATGTATGAGTATAATAAATATTTAGGAGTTGGTGAAATGTATTTTTTTTAATGTTACAAAGAAGCCAAGTAGGTTAAGAATTCAACATTTGTAAATGTTAAAAAAAAATTGTTTTCCTGCTAGTTGAAGAATAACTTAATGTTCTGTTGTTTAGGGCCAAAAGTCATATCAAGACTCCTAACTGTTGAGTCTATTGAAGAAATAACAGATGTTCTGAGGCGTCCACCAGTGATATGGGATAATCTTCATGCTAATGATTATGATCAGAAGCGAGTGTTTTTAGGACCATATTCAGGAAGATCTCCAGATCTTATACCTAAGCTTCGTGGGGTCCTTACAAATCCAAACTGTGAATATGGGGCAAATTTTGTGGCCATTCATACTCTCGCACAATGGAGCAGGTGTAATGTGGATGGAAAACGTGATCCAACCATAAGTAAGTAGCTAATTGACTATGCATAGTTACATTAACCCTGAAATAGAATGTATTACTCATTGAATGTGCCACTTTTTTCCACTGCATATAAATGTCAGTGTAGGAAGTGATATGTACTTATTCAAACCAATATATTAGTTTGAAGATATGAGGGCCAAGATAGAAGGTAAGGTGTGAGAATACCAACCATGTTTTAAAGAGAGAGAAGAAAATAAGCAACATAATTCACACCATAGTAAAAGGTACTTCAGAAATAAAAGAGCAAGGTTTATATATTTTTATAGACTTTGAGAAGCTTTTAGACACTATAAACAGGGATGCTATGGCATATTTGTTGAGGCATAAATGAGTAACTGAAAGGCCACAAAAATTGTAGGAAGCCAAGAAATTTTGTTAGATGTGAGAAAAGTTGGTTAGTTGGTTGCTAATGCTCATGGAGTTGAAGAATTTCCATTTTCCTTCTGGCCTCCCAATAACGTGTGACTGTGCTGTCGGTTCTCTATCTGTTTTTGTCAGGGCACTACACTGGAGCAGATGATCTCCTTCCATCAATGAGTTCGGGTCCCTACACAGTGTGCAGATTGGGGATTCAAAAATATTAATCCTGTGTAGATGAGCGGCCAAACAGTCGTGGCCAGTAATCAGTCGGAAGATGGCAACAGTACTGCTTCTTGGGTAGTCTGGGATGGGATTTTTACTTCCTTGTAGAATTTTCCATTGCTTGTTGGTACTTTTTTCTTTGCATTCTCCTTTCCAGAATAAGTTGATTCTATTGTTTATATGTAGTTTTGATGTGTGGAATGAGGTTTTTGTTGGCAGCTTTGTTTTATTTGTGTTCCTTTTTTTGCCAAGGAATCTGCTATTTCATTGCCTGTAATTCCATGTGAGAAAAGATGTGAGAAAAGTAAAACTACTAATTAAATGCAGCGAAAATTTAGGTCTGAGGCAAGGATATAATCTGAGTCCAATATTACTCTTTCTACATAAAAAATAGATGTTAGCAACAGTGAAGCTACAAATACTACACCAAATATAATTATTTGCAACAAAACTTCACTTATCTTTAAGGAAATTTACGAAAATTTCAAAGAAATGTATTGAAACCAGTTTTGTAAACATTTGTTTACATTCCAGTGTGTAAGGACTATGATACAATGAAGCACAAAATTAATATAATTTTGAGTCGAACTAGTATTCAGTGCTTCATTTATTGCTGGTATTTACCTAGAACTCATTTCATTAGGACCTTCCTAACATCATCAGCTGTTGTCGACTAATTATTAAGTTTGTTTCCATCCTCAATCACTTCCACTTCATGTCAATGAAATACAGACAAATATATTGCTGTCTCTAGTGACCGTAACGTTGACCGTAAAGGAAGTGGAAATGACTGATGATGTAAGCAAACATTTACAGAACTGTTTTCAACATTTCTTTGAAATTTCCATCAATTTCCTTAAAGATAAAGTTTTGTTACAAATAATTATATTTTATGCAGTATTACTCTTTGTATTAATAGATAATAGGTTTGAGTAAGCATTATCCAATTGTAGGGAAGAAAGGTACTTCTTGCAGATCTTATGATTATTAATAAGTGATAAGGCTACAGCATGCTACCATAGGAGTGTGCTTTAAAGGTAGATACCATCAAGTCAGACATAATATTTAAAAAAGGATCAAAACTGTTGTTGTTTTCAAATGCTAGACTTTGGCAATGAAGCCAATAGCTCTCTTGCTCTCCAATATTTCTGCGTAGGAGGGCTTCGCAGGTTAAAAGATGTTCTTCAGTCATTTCCTCTTTGTTGCACAGAGGGCAATTTGGACTTGTATAAATTCCTATTCTGTGTAAGTTTTGGCCAAATAATCATGTTTCAGAAGTAATCTAAAATTTGCTACTGCAGTTTTATGTGGGATTTCTGGAATAATTTCTGGATTTTTAATAAAAATGTTCCATTTTTTATCTTTGACTTTGTTAGATATTGATTGGTTTTGTTTATATATTTGTTTTTTATTAATCTTTTTATGGATGTAAAGGGTAAGTTTTTACTTTTGTTCTGAATTAAATTTGCAGCTTTTTTGGCAAGAAAATCAGCTGATTCATTTCCAGCAATTCCACAATGTGCAGGTATCCACTGCAATATAATTCTTTTCTGTAGTTTTTGAAGTTGTTGGATCATTTTGTGACGTTCTTTAACTTGGATTGACCTCATTTTATATGAACTTATTGCACATAATGCTGTTTTAGAATCAGAAAGTATGACAGCATTTTTGAATTTATCTATTCTGTATAGAAGGTGTTGGGGGGAAATATGAATAGCCGTTACTTCTGCATCAGAATTTGTTGTGTGGTATCCTGCTGGTTGATAGAATGAGAACAGTGCACACTTAATTCCTGCACCTGAGTTGTCCAAGTTAGATCCATCTGTGTAGATATGTAACCATTCTGCAGGTGGGTATCTATTGTTAAGTTTCTAATGCTAGTGCTTTTAGTACAGATTTGGAAGTTTCAGATTTAGTAACTATTTGTTCTAAATCGAATTGAATATTAATTGGTTCAAAAGTCAGTGGGTTTTCTTTGATTAAAATGTTTTCTTCAGAGTTAGGAAGATTCAGATCTGTTTTTAATTCCATAACTTTGTGTAGGAAACTTGTTTGTGTTTTCATCTTGATTGGTTGTAGTAATCTTTTCTCCCATTTTGTTGTTTTTAACCGCAACATTTTTTCTTTTTGTATTAGTGCCTGCTCCTGTAAAGTTAGATATATTGGATAGTTCCGAGTTAAGGCTTGCATTGCCGTGATTGGAGTTGAGTTTGCTGCAGCAGTTATTAGTCGCAGGGCCTAATTTTGGCATACTTCTAGGTGATTTATGTTAGAACATTTTTGCTGTAATTTACCTCTGCATTATAAAGAAGGTATTGGCTTGATGAATGTTGTGTATGTGGTGTTCAGTGTCTCCCGACTAAACTGAAACTAAATCAAAACTGTTGTTGTTTTCAAATGCTAGGCTTTGGCAATGAAGCCATTAGATCTCTTGCTCTCCAATATTTCTGTGTAGTGGGTCCGGCAGGTGGGGCTTCGCAGGTTAAAAGATGTTCTTCAGTCATTTCCTCTTCTTTGTTGCACAGAGGACAATTTGGACTTGTATAAATTCTTATTCTGTATAAGTGTTTGGCCAAATAATCATGTTCCATAAGTAATCTAAAATTTGCTACTGCAGTTTTACGTGGGATTTCTGGAATAATTTCTGGATTTTTAATTAAAATGTTCCATTTTTTATCTTTGACTTTGTTAGATATTGATTGGTTTTGTTTATATATTTGTTTTTTATTAATCTTTTTATGGATGTAAAGGGTAAGTTTTTAATTACTTTCTTGGAAGTGTTGAAAACAGTGTTGTTATGATAAATTAACTTTAAAGAGAGTCGATTAAAGACACTAGACAACACTCACTTTTAAATTTTTCCGGAACTAGTTTCAGAGGCTTTGCCTCTATCATCGGCCGGCTCTCGACTGATTCTCGTTGGTGTAGCTGACGATACCTTGTCACAGGTTTCCTCTGGTGGCGGCTCAAGGAACTTACTGAACAAATCCTTCTGGGGGATGTCGAAATTGAATACTTTGTTCCTATTTTTTGAAATGAAGATTTGTTCCCATGTGGATAGTTCTTGTTTTCCTGATGTATGTTTCAGTAGTTTTGGTTCTGGATTTATGTTGTGGTTTTTTTCCCAAAAATGTGTGGCAACTGCTGATTTTTCTAATTGTTTATATTTTATGTTTCTAAAGTGTTCCTTTGCTCTTGTTTCTAAATTTCTTTTTGTTTTTCCAATATAAATTTGACTACAGTCATTGCATTCAATTTGATATATACCAGATTTTTTGTTTGATGGAATGGCATCTTTGATGTTTGAGCAAATTAGGTTTTTTAAGGAGAAATGGTTGACTGGTGCTAGTTGAATATTTTGTTTTTTGAAGACTTTTTTGAATTTATCATAGGCCCATGGATGGTAAGTGAATTTTTTGAAAAACATATTAGTTTCTGTAGATGAGAGAGTTGTGGTTTCCTTTAGTAGCTTCTTCTTTTTTGCTAAGCTCACTTTTTTGTCCACTAATGATTTGGGAAAGTTATTTTTTTGTGCTATTTCAATTATTTTGTTGTATTCTGTTTTGTATTCTTCTGCTGTGAGAGGGATGTTTACCAGTCTGTGTGCTAAACTATTGAAGATTGCCTGTTTGTGGGATCTTGGGTTGTAGCCATTAGCTTTTATGTAGTTGTCTGTCTGTGTTGGTTTTCTGTAAATGCCAAAGTTTAGTCTGTTTTTATTCCTCATTATTTTTAGATCCAAAAATGGTAAATGCTCGTCTTTTTCTATTTCTACAGTGAATTTGATGCTTTTTTCTTGGATATTTAAAAGTTTTAGTGCATCACTGATGTGTTTTTTTGGTACTATTGCAAAGATGTCATCTACATATCGTTGCCAGAGTTTGAACATCCAAGGGAAACCTTTGTTGATCCTTATTTCTAATGCACTCATGTACAGATCGGCCAGGAAGGGTGATAGTGGGTTGCCCATTGCTAACCCTGAAGTTTGGTGATAATATTATCACCAAACTTCAGGGTTAGCAATGGGCAACCCACTATCACCCTTCCTGGCCGATCTGTACATGAGTGCATTAGAAATAAGGATCAACAAAGGTTTCCCTTGGATGTTCAAACTCTGGCAACGATATGTAGATGACATCTTTGCAATAGTACCAAAAAAACACATCAGTGATGCACTAAAACTTTTAAATATCCAAGAAAAAAGCATCAAATTCACTGTAGAAATAGAAAAAGACGAGCATTTACCATTTTTGGATCTAAAAATAATGAGGAATAAAAACAGACTAAACTTTGGCATTTACAGAAAACCAACACAGACAGACAACTACATAAAAGCTAATGGCTACAACCCAAGATCCCACAAACAGGCAATCTTCAATAGTTTAGCACACAGACTGGTAAACATCCCTCTCACAGCAGAAGAATACAAAACAGAATACAACAAAATAATTGAAATAGCACAAAAAAATAACTTTCCCAAATCATTAGTGGACAAAAAAGTGAGCTTAGCAAAAAAGAAGAAGCTACTAAAGGAAACCACAACTCTCTCATCTACAGAAACTAATATGTTTTTCAAAAAATTCACTTACCATCCATGGGCCTATGATAAATTCAAAAAAGTCTTCAAAAAACAAAATATTCAACTAGCACCAGTCAACCATTTCTCCTTAAAAAACCTAATTTGCTCAAACATCAAAGATGCCATTCCATCAAACAAAAAATCTGGTATATATCAAATTGAATGCAATGACTGTAGTCAAATTTATATTGGAAAAACAAAAAGAAATTTAGAAACAAGAGCAAAGGAACACTTTAGAAACATAAAATATAAACAATTAGAAAAATCAGCAGTTGCCACACATTTTTGGGAAAAAAACCACAACATAAATCCAGAACCAAAACTACTGAAACATACATCAGGAAAACAAGAACTATCCACATGGGAACAAATCTTCATTTCAAAAAATAGGAACAAAGTATTCAATTTCGACATCCCCCAGAAGGATTTGTTCAGTAAGTTCCTTGAGCCGCCACCAGAGGAAACCTGTGACAAGGTATCGTCAGCTACACCAACGAGAATCAGTCGAGAGCCGGCCGATGATAGAGGCAAAGCCTCTGAAACTAGTTCCGGAAAAATTTAAAAGTGAGTGTTGTCTAGTGTCTTTAATCGACTCTCTTTAAAGTTAATAAGGTAAGTTTTTACTTTTGTTCTGAATTAAATTTGCACCTTTTTGGCAAGAAATTCAGCAAGTTCATTTCCAGCAATTCCACAATGTGCAGGTATCCACTGTAATATAATTCTTTTCTTTAGTTTTTGAAGTTGGATCATTTTGTGACGTTCTTTAATTTGGGTTGACCTCATTTTATATGAACTTATTGCACATAATGCTGCTTTAGAATCAGAAAGTATGACAGCATTTTTGAATTTATCTATTCTGTATAGAAGGTGTTGGGGGGGAAATATGAATAGCCGTTACTTCTGCATCAGAATTTGTTGTGTGGTATCCTGCTGGTTGATAGAATGAGAACAGTGCACACTAATTCCTACTCCTGAGTTGTTGTCCAAGTTAGATCCATCTGTGTAGATATGTAACCATTCTTTAGGTGGGTATCTATTGTTCACAGTTTCTAAATCAAAACTAAAAAGAGATGAAAACAGATGAAAGAGATCGAGATTAATGTATTGGAACACTGTACCAATACAACTGTATTGGTATGAAAGATAGTTGATAAAGAGCCAATATAGGTAGTGAAAGAGTTTGCTTGAGGATTAGATTCACAAGGAATTGGAAATGGGAGGTGTAATCTAAACATGCACTCATGGGGGGAAGTTAGGGGCTGCTTATATAAAACGCCTACATTATTAATTTGGCTACAAAACTTACACAGTAGTTAAACCAAGGGTGTTATATGGAATCAAAATTTGTAGAGTAACAGAGGGGTATCTAAAAATTGTGATTTAGTTGATAGAATGTTTTGTAATGAAGTTTAGGGTTTACTCAAGAGCTCATCAAGAAGTGTGGCCCTGGTAGTATTGGTACATATGTATAAATGTAGATGGCAGTAATGTAATAAAAGAATACATAACATTTAAAAATTGTGCAATATGCAGCAAGAGTTGGTTTGGGGAGATGGGAAATGTGTTAAAATAATTTGGCAATACTACTATTTGGCTCTTAGATAAAACAGTAATGGTCTTCCCATCCAAAATAATCATATTTCACTACATTTTTAAATTTGTAATGTATCAGTGAATACTAGAAATAAAATCTACAATCTTCTATACCTTTAGTTAATTGATGGAAATTAATAATTTCCTCATACTAGCCACATATAGGCTAAGGTTTTCGATAGATTGAGTCATTGAATGAGCCATGGCATTAAATTTTCATGTTTCTATTCCTTTACTACTTATTCTAGAAAAATAACCACAGTATTGGACATATTCAATATTTTTCTTAAATATTCAAATATATGAATGAGTAGAGCCAGACTGAAAAATTCAATGCCATAGCCATTATTTGAACCACAAATCTCCCACTCTGTGTGCGGTTGCTCTAACAACTGAGCTACTATGGCCAACATGCCCACATGACATTAAATTCTCCAACTGACTCGTATGTTTCCCAGTAGAACACTAGGGGTTCTCATATGCTTTGAGACACACACCTTTTGTGGTGACTTACTATGCTGTAAGTACTTAAGTCCCAGGATTCATAGTTAAACCAGTATGTTATTCAGGTAAATTGATGGAAGAAATGATTATTTCCATAAATTTACCTGAATAACACAGTGGTTTAACTATGAAGCCTGGGACTTATGTACTTAACATTGTAAGTCATCACAAAAGGTGCGTGCTTCATAGCATATGAGAACCCCTAGTGGTCTACCGAGAAATATATGAGTCAGTTGGAGAATTTAATCTCATGTTGGCAATAGTAGCTCAGTTGTTAGAGCAACCACACGGAGAGTGGGAGATCCGTGGTTCAAATCTTAGCCTACACACGGCTAGTATGGAAGAAATGATTATTTCTATTCAAATATAATTACCATATACAGCTAGTGGAATCATTTTTATTTAGTTAGGTGAATATTTAATGTAAAAATCATTTCAAAATAAACTGAAATTAAGTAATATTATTGATTACCGATCAGAAATAGTGTTATCGACATTATTGATATTTATGTACAAAATTGACGAAATTAAAAGCTGTATCATTGTAAAAGTCATATATTACAAATTTGTACATTTTAAGAATATTAAGAAAATAATAAAGCAATGACTCAAAAATAACACAACTTTCACTGACAACAAGCTTAACATCCTAATGATGCAATATTTTGATGAAAAATTGTCAAGCATTTAGTAATATCTTCTCCTGTGTTAAGCACTTGGAAAGCTGAATCAGGTTAAAGTTTAATGCCATGTTCAGAACTTAAACCACAAATCTTTGCCATTCTATGGTGGCTCTATTGGAGAGTTGCCACGTCAAGATTTTCGTATGCACATTAAACTTCTACATCCAATTCAAGTATCTAAAGCTTCAAGGTAATTTTAAGTATTAAATATATGGTACCTAAAGGCAACTACCAATGCTGCAAGTGATTCGGATTTCTATTGCTTACAATAAGCCACTATTAGATTTGTTTCATTTATCATAAAACTATTTAACAATTATTGCAAAAATAGTCAGCTGCAAGTAGGAAGATACGTATACAATTATTCGTGTTACAGTTTATTAATATATATTGTAAATGATATATTTTAAATTACAAATTAAAGTGTCCCCTCCTGAAAATGTGGAACTTGAATGATGCACACATTGTACAAACAATTTCTTCAAAATAAAATAAGTTTTGTGAACTACATTAATCTGCCAGGTTCATTTGTTGCAGTCGTTTAAATTTTCATAATAGGAACATACATTCGAAGAAGATACTTCGATATATTCATGTCAAACATTCTGATTTGCAGATGATTCTGTGAGTGCAGACATCAAATTGGAGACAGAAACAGAAGATGGTGGCGTGGGTGAAGATGTTCCGTCCACATTGTCCCCAAATATGTATCACCCAAGACGTGCTCTTAGAAATGCTATCAATGAATGGTTAGCAGAGTTCAGCAAACCCAAAGCAGCCTGGGGTCCAATAGCTAAACCTCAGCAGCTTGTAGCTGCAGCGGTGCCATTACCAATTATTCCTTCAGTCAATACATGCATGAGTCTCACTACAACCACCACAAGTTGTTCCTCAGGAAGCATACCTGTTGTTAATTCCAACCAGTTACAAGCTCTGGCTGAAGTTTGTAGTACGGTTAGTATTACATTTCGATCACACAATTACATTTTGTATATCATAGTCTTAACAGTGTCTTTCATGTATGCAATGTTCTATTGTTATTTGGCTAATGTAGTTTGAAGTGTTAGGCAAAATAATGGGCAAACCATAAAGTTATTATCTGTATGCATGGTGGACCTTTTAAATGAAAAAACAGGGTTATTTATATTGCAGTAAAATAAGTATAAACAATGCATAATTAACATAATAAACACATAACTTTCTATCCTTTTTTCTTTGTACATTTAATATGTTACTTTTGACAGTAAAAGTGTACTGAAGTAGAATCCTAGTTTCTGCTTGCCTATGGTGGTGATCTTGAAGTAATGTATCAGCATTAAATATGCATGAAAAATTGTAAAAAAAATGCACCATAACATGCAAAAACAGTGTGAGTTTCTCTAGACAGTATATATGAAATTCCATCTATAGATAAAGTGAATAATATAAACAATTATTTCAGCCTCCAACTGTATAATAATTTCAAGAACTAGCTATGAATATACTGGATCTTTTCCTCATTACAATCTTCAGAAAAACCTCCCTAAGCTGTAGGGATGACAGCTGTATCTTTCAGATTTAAGGAATTTATTTCTGTTTTCATTTAACTGAAATGTTCTGTGTAATATGACAGCTGTAACCACATACCCCACCTAGTTAAAAGTGGCTCAGGGGTTAAGGGTTGATCTGGAAATACTTCATGAAATGTTTGAACTTAGTGGTGCTTTCACAAATACTTTTATAACATTGAGGATAAGTAAGTCCACTTCATATTTGGCTCTAATCGTTTCAGCAGGATCATATAAATCATGAGCAATGAATTAATTGAATTCATATATTCAGTTCAGCAAATGAATTAATATGGGATAAACTTTCAATCCAGTTCCTGCTTTTACCATATATGGTGCAGCATCAGTGAGAAATAAAAATGCATTGTCATACTGCACTTCATACCTGGCCACAAGAAAGCTAAGGAGTCATTGAAAAAATGTTGCAATCGTGCTGTGATTTACCATATCAAGTACTTGAATAACACTAGCAACACAGCTGTCCTGCAGCATCTGGCATTTCATCTATTGAAATGCAGGTTTTTTCATATTCTAATGTATCCTGTATTTTAGAAATGGCATTCTGAATACACTTTGGTATATAGTTTTTGCATAATGTAGTTTCATTCGGGTCCCTTTGGTTTGTAAGGGAACCTATCACTGTACTTATACCACTATGCACCTGAAAATTTGATGGTATAAAGCCTGCTGTATATAAACCATTTGCACCAAAAATCTGCAGCAGAGTAGAACTGCAGAGCCCAACTGATTGTTCAATTTACATTAATTTTATGACTGCTATTGAGATTACCTTGTTTGATCCCTAATCTTAATTGCACATTATTATTTCACGAAATGCTTTGATGTATCTCTGTTACACAGATGTAAATAAACATGCTGATTATGCAGTGTTGATTATATCATATGTTTGCTACATGTGGTTTGCTCCAGGCGTTCTGAATTTTGCTAGAGCACACATCCATTTATATATATTGCTTGTTGTTTTCGGATACTTTATTAAGTACTAGTAATATTATCTAAAGGGCAAAATCATTTAATGCTGCATTCAAGGGTAAAATGTGCACTTTTTCATTTAAAACTTAAAATATGCATTTTTCCTCCAAATGTGTTTATGCATTAACAAATATACTGCTCGAGTTTAGAAAAAAGTGACATACAAAACATATCATTTAAGAAGACTTTTAACGATATAAAAATGAAACAGGCATACAAATCAGGGCTACTGAAGAATTTGCATTGCTTACACAGAAGATTTGACTAACATTCCAGTTTGTCTACACAATTAAAGGATTTTCTCCAACAGGTCTTTTGAATGTTAGGCTAGCAGAACTTTCATTTGAAAAATTGAAAAACTTATTCATTTATTTAATGTTGCTGTTTAACAAATAAGGTCACCAGCTAATACTTGTTTATTACTCATAAAATGAAAGATGTCTTAACCCTCCGTTACACACACTGTGGATTGTGAGTCTGCAGTTTTCATTTTCCGTCAACAGTTAATTAGAAAATCATCCCCTCCATCCTTAAACGTATCACTGCCAATAATTGGAGATTGTCATTATTGCCTGAAGCAGCATATTGGTGAAGTACAGAGTGTTAGTCCATGTGTGTGTATTCTTGTGTGTCGGTTTGTAATTCTTTCAATTCTGTTACAATGTTTGGCAGGTAAGAGAGGTTTCTCCCTTGTAATATACTGGTCATTTTTGAACCAATTAATATTCAATTAGATTTAGAACAAATAGTTACAAAATCTGAAACTTCCAAACCTGTGCTAAAAGCACTAGCATTAGAAACTGAACAATAGATACCCACCTGAAGAATGGTTACATATCTACACAGATGGAACTAACTTGGACAACTCAGGAGCAGGAATTAAGTGTGCACTGTTCTCATTCTATCAACCAGCAGGATACCACACAACAAATTCTGATGCAGAAGTAACGGCTATTCATATTTCACTCCAACATCTTCTATGCAGAATAGATAAATTCAAAAATGCTGTCATACTTTGATTCTAAAGCAGCATTATGTGCAGTAAGTTCATATAAAATGAGGTCAATCCAAATTATAGAATGTCACAAAATGATCCAACAGCTTCAAAAACTACAGAACAGAATTATATTACAGTGGATACCTGCACATTGTGGAATTGCTGGAAATGAATCAGCTGATTTTCTTGCCAAAAAAGGTGCAAATTTAATTCAGAACAAAAGTAAAAACTTAACCTTTACATCCATAAAAATATTAATCAAAACCAAATATAAAAACAAACAAAACCAATCAATATCTAACAAAGTCAAAGATAAAAAAAATGGAACATTTTAATTAAAAATCGAGAAATTATTCCAGAAATCCCACATAAAACTGCAGTAGCAAATTTTAGATTACTTCTGAAACATGATTATTTGGCCAAACACTTACACAGAATAGGAATTTATACAAGTCCAAATTGCCCTCTGTGCAACAAAGAAGAGGAAATGACTGAAGAACATCTTTTAACCTGTGAAGCTCTACCTGCTGGACCCACTACACAGAAATATTGGACAGAAAGAGAGCTAATGGCTTCATTGACAAAGCCTAGCATTTGAAAACAACAACATATTACAAAGTATGAATCATGAGGTTTATAAAAGTTGTTTACATATATAATATTGTAAATGGTCATGTAAATACTCCAACAAGCATCAAGAACTGCATGAGGGAAATATTGGGTTTACTGAAAGATGAATTTACTCCTACAGCTCCACAACTAAATATTCAAGGAAGATGCAACTTCTATGTCAGGAAGAAAAACAGAACAACAATTTTTTCTTGCAAGCTGTACAGTAAATTTGTGTGCCTGGAACATATCCCAGCATATCGGTGCAGTGAGAATAGCCACCACCACGAATGATTTGCCTGAAATTGAGTGAAAATTTTTTAATGAAAAAATAAACTTTCTGGACAATTTTTCTACAAATGTTTTAGTATGTATTCATAAACACAGTTAAAATAGAATGCAACCACCACGAATGATTTGCCTGAAATTGAGTGAAAATTTTTTTAATGAAAAAATAAACTTTCTGGACATTTTTTCTACAAATGTTTTAGTATGTATTCATAAACACAGTTAAAGTAGAACATTAATATCAGTAACTACAATAAATTATTTTCAGTGATGCTTAAATTATGATTGCAAATTCCCTGCATTTTTATTTCGTTCAAATGTAAATATTTCGAAAGCATAACATTAAAATGGTATATAAAACTCGTGTAAAAATTAATGCAGACTCTCAGTCTGCACGTGTGTAGCAGAGGGTTAATTATTTTTTATTTTTAGTCTCATAAAATGAAAGAATCAGTGTGTAATGGATATTGACTAAACATGAATATGTAGTATTTTGTTAATTTTTTTTATTTATTTTTAAATTTACAGACTTAGAATCCTGAAGTTCAGGTGACATAAAAGAATCTGTTGTGAAACCCATCAGGCACCAAATTCTTCTATGAATGTTTTTGGTTAAAAGAATATTCATTGTTATTAGAAGCAAATGTAATGTGCTGTAAGGAATTTAATGATGTAATTATAAACCTATAAGACAAACTTATTTACAGAATACCGGTTCAAGTAGATGATATATTTTTTATATTATTATTATTATTATTATTATTATTATTAGTATTATTAGTATTATTAGTATTAACAACTTGTTTAATGTGATATTTCAAATGTTATGGAAAATTACCAACCAAAGACTTGAAAAGCATGGCTAAATAAAATTCTTGTAATATCAGAGCATTAATAACTTTAAAAGAATTAAGTAATTGATGTTAAGATTGTGAAGATCAGTAAATGTTGGTTTTTTACTGTGTGTAGAAATCTTTTCTATATTTCATGTTTTGTATGTAAATTGAGCATAAAACTATGTACATGTGACTTACCCGTTCAACCGTGGTTGTTATAATGTCCATATAAAAGGATTCTGTAGATATGGAGGAGTTAAATTATTGTGTTTGAATTATACTGAACAAAGTGCAACCCCATTTAGTAGCCTTTGTTAAACAGGACTTGCTGCAGATCTGGCAAAGTAAATGTGCATTGTGTTAAGGTTCATGTCAAACAACAGCAAGTTTTCTTCCAGTTTTGAGGTAAAAATCCACAAATAACAAATACACATAGTATACCTGTCAATGTCAAAACTAGCTTATCTTCTTCCACCTTCCCATTAAGAGAATAAATAACACTGCTTTCATATATTGAAATCCACTCCAGAAATGTCAATGTTACCATTTAAAATCACCCATCTGTCTTGCTGCTCAAGAAAATCAAAATTGTAATCAGAATTTTTATATAAGAGGGAGGTGTGCACAAATTGTGCAAAAAAAAAAAAAAATCAATGTTTAGATGATTTGCTAAAAAGCCACACAATGATGTCACTAGGTTGTGAAGAATTCCACTAATAATTTTCCATGCCTTTTACATGTAACATAATACTGGTCACCAAGTTGGTCACACATTTCATATACATTGTTAGGATCATGAAATCTCTTGTTTTAAAACAGTGTGTGTGATATGCACTATCAAGATCACAAAATGTTTAAGGTCTTGATTGGTGTCTATCCAGGATATTTGCATCATGGCCTCTGTCATTAAAATTGAGCCATATTTCCTCCCTCTTTCTTTCCCTTTTTTGGAGGAGTCTTATCCAATTGTCTGTAGATGGCAGGGTGAACTTCAGACCCAAGTCTTCTATAAAAGAAGTGGCTCCTTTGCGAGCTTATAGACTAGTCTAGATTTAGTAAATTTTGGAACACCTAGGACAGTCTCCAGAAAGTGTGATTTGATGCATCCAGGGTCGTTAGATCTCTTAATCTTAGTGTGTGTGCATGCATGCGTACATACTACGTACGTACTAGTGTGATACACTATTTTGCATCATAACAAGGCCACTGCTGTTTGCAGTGACAGTTAAGTTACTGATTGAATGTCTATGGCTTTTGTGGCATCTGCTGCTCTAAATTGGGTATGTATTCTGAATGACCTGGCTGTAGTTTGCTGAGTTATTCCCAAGGACTTAGATGCATTGATTGTCATTAAGTGTTACGTGCCTAAGTATTGTTCGGCCGTTCTATCTCCGGCTCTGACATTTCTCGAGAGGGGGAAGCAGGCTGTTGCCAGTTCTTTAGCGGGAATTTCAAGCAAAGGAACAATGCGTATTTTAAATATTTCATGTATTTGCATATTTCACGAACCAGTAGCCATATTATTATAATAGCGATAATAATAGGACTTACAAACACTAAACATCGGAATTCACGCACGAAAAATATACCAAAGAAAGTTCACCAGCGCAAGCCGCTAAAAGGCCACGTGGCACAAACAAATTTAACCTGGCAACACGGTGTTGGGTTCGGGAGCCACGCCTACCAGCGACAATGCTGATTGGCGCTAGCAGACAGTTTTAACTTCTTGACCACGACACCGGATGTAGAGACTCCCAGTACTACCAACAGATGCAGTTAGTGTGTGTGAAAGATGTGAACGAAATATTCGAATAGAGTGGTGTTGTAATACATATCTTGCATTATGATGAAATTGTGAATTGTATTTCAGTGTTTTAAAGCTAATATATTCGTATATTTTCATTCTAATGATAATTTTGAGGATATGTTTTCAATTGCTCATTACTGTATGTTGGTACTATTAACCTTCCCCCTCCACCTCTAGCAGTCGCAAAACATCAGAGCTGGAGATACAACGGCCGGACAGTAGGTATATTATTTCCTCTTGCGCCTCAAGCTCCATTGAGGAAGGTCATCTTGAAGGTTTTGCTATATTGATTTCCACTTCTTAGTTTTCCTGCATTTTCAGATGGCTTGTTGCTTTTGCAGGTGAGATCCAATGACCATGTCAGCATATATGTAGATCTTCATATCTTCTGTCTTTTGTCTAATTGTGTGTTCAACATAGTCTATATTTTTACTTGATTTACCAATATGCGTTCCCCTTTCCCATGTAGTTTTTATTAGGTATTAAATACTAAAGATATTTTTCTGGCTATCTTATTCACCAGTTTTTGTATTGTCAGCCTTGCTCTTAATCACTTAATGTTTTCCCTCCAAATTTTCTCCAATTAATTTGTCAAATTAATTCTAAAACTGTTACTCCACCTGTTGTTCCCTAAAATCTTTCCTTGAAATTCTTAGCATTCAATTAAGATTCCTTATATCAAAATTTAGAATTCTAGGTAACCTTACATTTAAGGTCAAATAATTTGTAATCAGTTTTTCACACTACGTCACATTTTTATTTTTGGAGGAACTAGTTTTGGGAAGGCCAAACATAGAACTGAATATCTGATTCTTAATTAAGGCCAATGTTAAGGAACCTGCAGTCAACAAATCAACTCAGCTCAAAACCATATTAAAAAAAATTAAGAGTGCTATGTTATTAAAGACAGATTTTTTCCCTGAATACATTGGTATGTTCAGAATTCCAGATGCTTTCCACAGTTAAACGTTCTCACAGTATTAGCCCATCGAACTCTAACTCTAAGCCATTTAACTCTAGCAGTCATTACATTGACATAACATATCACTTTAGGTATGTGATGTACACAATCTATAAGTTTAATAGAAAACAAATGACTTTACAAAATTAATATTTGAACATAATATTTGCATACTAAATTAAACATTTGCCTGCATGTTTAAAGTAGTATGCATATGCAGTCGTGGCTAGAATTTTGAAATCTGGTGCTAAATACTGGATAAACTCGGACCTAATCTTGTCCTCACCCAAGGTTAAGTGACCTGATGGTATAAGTTCTAAGAACTTCCCAGCTAACTGCTACCTAAAGGAATACTTTTCTTGTGCTAACCAGAGTCTATGGTATTATGTCAGCTTTTATATGTTCATAAAACATGAATAGTACAGAACCCTCAATAAATCCTATAAGTGATTTAATTACAGAGCTTGCAAACTTTTTATCAATATAAGATGTCAAATTTTGGTAGTTTTATTCTTTCAGCTTTCATTGCTTGGTGAAAACAGTATACATAAATATTTTATTTTAATGCAGGTAACAACGAACAATGCAGATAGCTTGCTGCAGCCCACACCAGGAGCAGTAATGAATTCATTAGTGTCAGAAACAAAGGTCGTATGTAATGATAGCACTGCCCCTGGTTCTCCGGCTATGAGTAATGGTCCAAGTTCTGCAGTAGCAACAGCAGAACCAATGGATTGCAATCCTACGCCACCTCTGTCCTCACCCTCACATACTGCAAAGAGTTCCTCCACCAATGGAGAGGATGTAGCCATGGCTGAATCACTGACAACGACAAGTACAGGATCCAGCATGCAGGTGGAAGCTGTTCCCAATTCTTGCTCAAGCACAATGATTGTGGAAAGCACAAATGCTTCAACTAATGGTGTGCCTGAAAGGTTAGTAGAGTATCTATTGGATGGCCAAGGAATTAATAAAACTACGAATAGCTATAAAGAAATTAGAATAGTTTCTCTCTTTCTCGTTCATATGTTATTCATTTTAAATAAAATATTGGTGAAAGATTGCAAAATTGGGTGGGAAAAAAAGGGCTTGTTATAATTTCAAGCAAGTTTTAGGAAAACTTAAGAGAACCTTAATTATAGAGGGAGGTTATATGTTTTGTTTTTGGGTTCTTAAAAAATCTTATGTGCAATAAATTGTAGAGCAAATTGGGTAGAAAGAGAATAAACAGTAGGTTTATCAATAACTGTTTGCATCAAGATTTCAAATATACTATCCAGAATAATATACGGGTGAGGAAAGATTGTATCCTTTTAATATACCAATTGATTATATTCTGGAAGCCATTTTTAGTTAACATCACAATACATTTCAGTTACAATTGAAGCACTATTGTTGATTTAATACATTCATTGTGACCAAACAACATATAGACTTTGTCATAAAGAAAAATAACACATTTACAGAGGAACATCCTTATGCATAAAAAGTTTTTGCTCAACTAATTTTAATCTGAGCGCTATAAAGATTAGCATATAAAATATGAGCTGCTTGTGGTAGTTAAATAGCTGAAGTTTATACCATTGCTTTGATTTTTTTTATCCTAACCCTGTTATCAACAAAGACGTAACCGTGCCTTTATATTTCACTTTCATCAGACATATTTGGAAATAAAGGCTTGCATAATCATGATCAGCTTCAATTACAATGCTTATGGCCCCTCCTTTTGTCTTTTAATATGTCTAAAACAAGAACTTAAATTATTAATTTATAGATGAGTCGTATTTATTACACATCTGCTTCATTTACCTACCTATTTTGAGGACATGTTTCACAAATCGTTTGCATCTTCGGCTCTTATGCGACTCTAAATGTTCACATAATCGCTTTAAAGGTGTATATCAATACATTGATTAAATATAGTATAAAAGTACATAAAAATTTCGGAGCATTTTAATAACCTCAATAGATTGGTCTTGAAAATCTTTTGTAAACTTCATTAATATAACAGTTTAAGTTAACTTATAATCAATAATACTCTCAAAATTTTAACACATGAACATTTTCAATGGTTTTGATTCTTAAAATATATGTTTTGCGCCAGAATTTGGGCAAAACCTATTGCTGTCAAAACAAGCATGAACCTTGATAAATTCACTGTTATCACCAATTTATTTAAACTATGTGTAGCATAAATTGTTGAATCAACAGCAAACAAAATTGATTGACTACTAACATTTTTGGTAGATCATTATTAGTTTCTAGAAGTAACAGTAGCTGCCCGCCTCGGTAGCGTAGATGGTTGCGTGTCTGCCTCACGTTCAAGAGGTCCCGAGTTTGAATCTCGCTCAGGGTGAGTTACCTGGATAAGGTTTTTTCCGGGTTTTTGCCTTATCCTGAAAGACGAATGTCGGGTAACTCTAAGCCCCATGGACCCCGGACTTATTGGAGCATCCTTTCACCCATTTCATTTACCGTCCGATATGACTAAATGTTGGAGGATGTAAATTACACAAAAAAAAAAAAAAAAAAAAAAAAAAAAAAAACAGTAGCCCAAAACAGATCCCTGCATCAATTTGTATTGATAAAGTCTAAGTAGTATTTAAAAGAGAGAACTTTTGATCAATCCATAAATGAGTCCTAAAAAGGTGCAATTAAAACCTTGAATTCCATAATATCTTATTTTAGAATCAACTCGACTTGTCATTAAGTGTGTGTTAATCCTGAGACTTTGAATAAAAGTATTCCGTTGTTGAAAAACTTTTACCGCTCTTAATAAAAGTGTCACAAATCTGACTAAAATATTCCAGTTTTACTTATTTTATGGAATCCATTGCAAAAGAAATGTCTATGTTATTTTTGCTTTCTTTTGCAAGACTGAATGCAGAAGCTTAAGCCAACTCAGTGCATGCAAATTTTGCAATGGTAATTTTATTTATTTTTTCTTCCCCCCCCCCCCCCCCCCCTCCTATTTTATGTTGCTTTTAATAAATGGTAATTGTACTTCTTCTTGAATACATGATGAACTGAAAGCTGCCTCTATATGTGCCATAAAAGTGATATTAGTGCATCATCTAGTCTGGCTGCTCTCCTCTGTGAATAGATGCACAGCATTCATGATTTACCATCTATTTTCATGTTTACTATTGATTTAAACTTAAGGTGGAATTTTGTATTTTGGTATTAAATATTCAATCCGGCATTTACCTTAGCAGCTTAGGGAAAACCGCAGGATAAAACCAATCAGATTGGTCAGCCCACTGGACTCAGATCTCAGCCCTCAGGAAGCAATCCTGCTTGTTAATTTGATTTTTGTTTTTTTTTTTAACATTGTCTTATATGGTAGTTATGCTATGGTATGACAATATTTAAAAAAAAAAAAATGTTAACATTCCTTTCAAACATTTCATATCACCAATTCCAATTTTGTCGAAGTATTGTGACAAACTGACATTATGAGAAACCTTATTTCAGATATCTTCCATTATTATTAGAATTTCTTAGTAAGTTCAGAACTTGGTTCGGTTGTGTAACAGAGAGGATGTTGCACCTCTCCTGGGATTGTCTTAACTATCGGTTTAAGCCCGCAACCTCCGTCCTGTTGTTCGGAATGTGCGTCACATAGAAGTCCCTATGGGTTAGCCACTTCCGGTTGGTAAATACCAAGAGGAACTGTTGTAGGATTCTGAAGTTTATAAATTCCTAGAAATGTACTTAGTACGTCAATTATTAAGGATATTGTGGTATTGACCGGATATGGAAATAGTATATAACGTATAAGAAACGTCATGGCTGGCCCCGTAGCTCATTCGGTAGAGCACCTAGTATGAATGAGAGTGTGAACGTGTGCGTGATCTAATGATTAAAAACCAAAGATAACGAGTTAACACCTTCAGTATGTTCCAAAGGAGAACGGCCGCCGATATGACCATAGTAGTTAAAGGCGGGGTATAAATGGAACAAGGAAAAAAAAAAAGACACGTCATCTCAGGGCAGTCGCCCGGGTACTCCACGAAGGACGGCTGTCCGGCAAGTGCCCTCTTGGGTTAGTCGTCGTCAACAACACAGCTCGTACATCTCCCAAAGGTAAGCCAGACAATTCTCGACGGCCCATATTTTGCTTGTCATTAAACACTTTTTGGTAACCGAATCCTAAATGCTCTGCTATAAGAAACCCACGTCCCCATCCCTATGTCACCAAAATAGGTCGTAACATTTGTTGGTGGAGGCGCCACCCTTAACACTCTTTAAATTAAGAGCATGGTCTCGATGTTCGGTCCTCTCTCTTTCCAAATTGTAGCGTAACATTTATTGGTGGACCTGCGGATCTCTCTTATTCCTTTTAGAGAGGTACGATCCTGAACCTCTATCCTACAATTATTATATTGACATCTATTAGTGGAGGCACACCTTTTGATTTATGCTTCCAATTTTTGTTCTAAATATTGTAGATGCACCAAAAGTATGCTTTTGGTCCTAAGTCTCTCTTCCCATATTTAATTGTAAAATTTATGGTGATAGCTACCAGAGTTTTTTTGTTTTGTGCATTTGCCGAATGTTACTAACAATTTTTCGCACAATCCCACCTACCCTCCCGCTCCTTTAAGATATTATGCTTAATATATACTTTTATGTAGTGTCTAGTTTGTACACAATGAATCTGCTGTTAGTCTTTTCGGTCATTCTCATGTACGGTTCGCTTCTTCCTAAAAATGTTCCCTAACGCATTGGGTACGGATTGGTTTTTTCAACTTTCTACCGTTATACACTGGTAGCACAATGAAAGATGTAATTGTTATGTTTCATGTGTTGATTCTTTATCTGTCATCTTCACCATGTGTAACACTACGTATCCAAGGACTCAATGCCAGCAAGCGACGGCAGTTTCAATCACTCAGTGACAAAATACACACTTAACTAATTCCACTTTTGTGGAGTCAAAGACTACACGGTAGTTCTTCCTTTGAATGAAGCCCTTATGCCTCACAATTTTTATGAAAAGATCTTAAACATGGTAAATTCACAGATACCCCAACTTCTAAAATTTGTCAGTATTTAGGGAAAGTATGGGTTCATGGGTAGCAGTTTCCACAGGTAACATTTTGAATGGAGTTATTTATGATGGCAACGAACGCATGCCATTGTTACGGTAATGGGATACGTGATAATAAAAAATGTAGGATATGCTTCTGTGCTCTGTAACACAAGTTTAAGTAGCATACCGAGTAGCACGTTTATAAATCCTCATAAGGGTAGAAGTATAATGCACTTTCTGTATAATTATCTTGGCAATATTTCCTATTATCCGTATCCTCTATATGTTGCGGAGTTTCATTAAGAATACCATATGTAAGTCCTGCAGTAATCACTCTGAGACCTTTCTGTCAGATGATGTTTCTCAGCCGTTCCCCTACCTCAAGCACAAGCTTATGATTTTCATTTGGATACCCACCTAGTACATCCTGTTAGACCTATTCCAAAAGCCCCACACATCCCATCTATGGTTCTTATGGTTAGTTCTCCCACTTTGGAGTCCACAACTAATGTGAAATTGTTCCTAGCTTCTCGTCGTCAGTAATAAACAAATAAACCAAGATAAATCCATATAAAAAGGAATAAAGAAATAGTTTTCTATACTCACAGTTCGTTACTTTTAAGTAATGTGTAATTTACATCATTGTCTTCGAATTTGCTGTCACTTAACAGTACATCAATTTGCTTAATAATCGCTTTTGTTTCTCCCACCTCTTGCAAGTTTTGGCCTACTGCTTTAATTTTCCTTGTACATTGATGTGTTTCAAAGCTCCTACTTTGGAGTTTAACAAATTTATGCTTTTAATTGTTGATTCCTAGAACAGTTTGTGGGAATAAATAATGCAAAATTCCATCCCCCCATTTTGATGCTTTCCTGTTGGAAGTGGATTCCGTGTAATAAATTTTGCTCTGTTTAAAATATAGTTTTAATATTAGTAGCTTCCGAATCTTTAGGGTTGTTTCGTCAAACCCAACTTTCAATAGAAATTGTCTATCAAACTACTTGCTTTTAGGGGTTCGAAATTAATTTTTTGCACTGGAATTCACATTTTCCTTAAGAATATTGTCACCCGAAGATCAGAATTCCCGAGAGAACCAGCAGCTGGCAGGTAGGGACCAGACGGGAAGCATTCAGCCACGCCTGCCCATTTATCTGTGTAGCGCTGCTGAGGGGATGGCTGGAAAATCATCACTAGCCGCCTCTTTCCCCTCCCCCTGACGTTTGGAACAGTCGAGATATTTCATCTAACCCGGAACCTTCTAGATAGGTCAGTTGGTCTTATATAAGCGACGCGCCGGGCTGGAGAGAGTTCAGTTCTTCCAAAGCAGCCGTGAAGAGTGCCGTTCTAGCAAATGGACTGGAAGACTGTACGTGTATCAGAGGAGCTGTACATAATTGTGAGTATGGAGTGGATCTGTGACAGAGAACTGGTGGATTGTAATTGTGTGCGCTACGTAATTCTATGTAATCGGCAAGTGTTCCAACTGTAATTCGGTTGAAATAAAGAACATTTTGAGTTTGTGCAATTGGACTTTTAATTTCACGAATCCACAAATTCACAACTGGTGTCAGGAGTGGGATAACGGCCATGGAATTGGCATTGGAAAAGATTTTGGAGAAGATGATGGAAATGAAGGCCGAACTGACCTCAGAAATGAAGACGGCAAATGACATCACTGAGAAAATGGAAAAAAAAGTTGTAAACGGCAAACAACAACCTGGGAGCGGAACTGAAAGAAATAAAGACGGCGAATGACAACCTCTCTGCGAAGACGGAAGCTGCAAACAACAACTTGGCCATGACAATGACTGCAATGAAGGCCGAATTAACCACAGAAATGAGAGCACCGAACGACAGTCTGGCCACGGAAATGAAGGTGGCGAACGAGGTTCTCGCCGCCAAATTTGAGGAACAGTTGGCCGGCGTGAAGGATGACGTCGCAAAGCTGGGCAAGCGGATGGGCCAAATAGACGAGCGCCTTAATGATTTAGAGGAAAAGGCCGATAACAACGCCAAATCCCTGAACGCCATGGTGGAAGACGTCGATGACCTTGCGAACCGTGTAAACAACCTGGAGGGAAAGGCCGACAGCAACACAAAGTCCCTGAACGCCATGGTAGTCAACGCGGTCCAGACAGCGGCGGCTCCCAAGGATAATTGGGAGGCCCTGGTGAACCGGTTCGGGAACCACCGACTAGCCGCAGCCTACCGCAGTCAGCTGAAGACAAGGTCGCAACAGCCAGGGGAGACGCTGCAGGAGTTTGCCCTGGTGATTGAGCAGGGTAGCAAGGCCTTGGTTGACCTTCCACTGGAGTTCGTATCCCGGGAAGCCGCCTACGCCTTTGTCAACGGGGTACGAGACACCGAGATACATCAGCGCCTAATGCTCGGCGAATACACAACCATCCACGAGGCGCTGACGGCAGCATTGAGGATGGAGGCGGCCAAGGTGACGGCTACCCCGACGTCGAGAACGATGAGTGTGTGCTACATCGGAGACAAGACCAACCGAGGGACGCCGGCGAAGACCTAGTGGCCTTTGTTGGGGATGTGAACAGCCGGGACACCTGGGTGAGCAGCCGGGAAACGAGTAAGGACCGTCGTGGCGAGGGGCACATCGGCGCCATCACCACCATCCCCTCGAGTGACACTGCGCGCTGTCAGCCGGCGGATGGATGACAGCCTCATCGCGGATGGTTGGGTGAGAGGGAAGCCGTGCCGCGTGCTGTGGACACCGGGACAGCCATGACCATCAGACCGGACATAGCCAAGGGTTTGCCATCCAGAAAGCCGAGCCGACCATACCAGCTGATGACGGCATCGGGCGACACCTTGCCTGTGGAGAAGGAGGCTCTGCTGAAGCTGACCTTGGGACGGAGTGCCTGCGTCTGTGGGTGTTCGTCGCGAAGGTGGCTGAGGAGGTGATTCTGGGAAAGGATGCCCTCAGGAGCCATGAGGCGATGGTCGACGTCAGCAGGAAGGTCCTGCAGCTCAACGGAGAAGAGGTTATACTCCGTCAAACCGAAGAGCGCCTTGGAATCTGCAGGGTCATCTTGAATGAAGACGTGGTCCCCGCGAGAGGCGAGGTGGTGGTGACAGCGCGACTGGAAGGCCAGAGAACCAGGAACATGATGCTGGACCAGAAGACGCCTGTACACGGACTATGTGTAGCCAGGGAATTGCTGCCGTACTGAGAGGAGGTGCCAGTGAGACTGCTAAATCCAACGGACACCGATCATGACATCCAGGCCAGGACGGAGTTGGGAACGTGCGAGCCCGTGGTAAGCGTAACAGTAATCAACAAGACGCAGGAGCTGGTGCTGACGCAACACCTGGGGCCCCGGCTAGAAAGCCTATTGGAGAGGATGGCCGACCACCTGACCGCAGAGCAGCTGGAGAAAGTTCGACAACTGCTGAGACGATACCAGCATGTATTCAGCCAAGGTAACAGTGACCACGGCCGCACGGACAAAGTGCTTCACCACATCGACCCGGGGATGTCCGGCCTATTCGGCAAATACCTAGACGCGTTCCGCTGGCGAAGCAAGGGGTGGTACGAGACATGCTGCAGGACATGAGATCCAGGGGAGTGATTGAAGAGTCTGACAGCCCTTGGTGTTCGTCTTGATGACGAAGAAGAACGGCGAGCTAGGCTTCTGCGTGGACTACAGGAAGCTGAGCGCTGTCATCCGGAAGGACTGTTTCCCCTTACGCCAGATTGACGACACCCTGGACACCTTAGCTGGTGCACAGTGGTTCTCGACTTGGACCTGAAGTCGGGCTACTGCCAGGTAGCTCCAGACCCGAGAGACAAGGAGAAGACCGCATTCTCGACAGACCAAGGCCTTTGGCAGTTCACAGTTATGCCCTTTGGCCTCTGCAACGCACCAGCTACCTTCCAACGCCTCATGGAGTCAGTGATGAGAGGACTGACTTACGACACCTGCCTTCTATACCTGGACGACATCATCACCGTTGGGAAGACTCTTGAAGATTACCTTGAGAATCTGAGTAAGGTGCTACAGAGACTTCAGGTGACCAACTTGAAGCTGAACGCGAGGAAGTGCCAGCTCTTCCGCAAGAAAGTGAACTACTTGGGCCACATAGTCTCAGCAACCGGAGTGACCACAGAGCCGGAGAAGACATAGGCTGTGAGAGATTGGCCTCGCCCAAAGGATAAGAAAGAGTTGCGCAGTTTCCTGGGGCTGTGCAGTTATTACCGCCACTTCATAAAGGGGTTCTCTAACATCGCCAAACCCCTCACCCGCCTGACAGAGGAACACCGGCCTTATGTGTGGATGGAGGATGCCGAAGATGCTTTTCATCACCTGAAGAAGACCCTGTGCATGCTCCAATTTTGGGATTTCCACAACCGGGTGGCACCTCCATTGTGGACACCGACGACAGCGATCATTGCATTGGAGGCGTCCTGTCGCAGATCCAGGACGGCCACGAGCTGGTGATAGCCTACTACAGCAAGATACTATCCAAGGCAGAGAAGAACTACTGCGTCACCGAGCGAGAATTATTGGCGGTAGTAAAGACCTTGGAGCACTTCCACAAGTACCTGTATGGTCAGCTATTCCACCTGAGGACTGACCATTCCGCCCTAACCTGGCTATTGAGCTTTAAGAACCTGGAAGGCCAGACAGCACGTTGGGTCCAGAGGCTGCAGGAGTACGACTTCACCTCGGAACATTGCAGAGGGAAGAGCCACGGTACGCAGACGCTATGTCCCGAAGACCTTGTCCAGAAGAGTGCGGCCAGTACACAAGAGTGGAAGAGAAGGAACGTGCCGCAGCAGTCCGAGTAGTCACGGCAGTGCCTGCGGACGGCTGGGATAGCGCAGACCTGAGGAGGGAGCAGCTGGCGGACGCAGACTTGGTGCCACTCTTGAAGGAAGTGGAGGCAGGGATAAGACCGACGTGGGAGGACATCGCACTGAGGAGTGCCACATACAAGTCGTACTGGGCCCAATGGGACTCGTTGAATATCAGAGAGGGCGTGCTGTTCCGGGTATGGGAATCACCCGATGGGAAGACACAGAGGGAACAGTTGGTACTTCCATGGAGTAGGGTCCCGGAAGTCTTGGAGGAAGTGCATACCGGTACTTCAGGAGGACACCTGGGAGCGAACCGAACGAATGACAAACTTCGGCAGCACTACTACTGGCTGAGGCTCCGAGCAGATGCTGAGAGATGGTGCCATCAGTGTCACGTGTGTGCAGCGAGTTGCGGCCCTCCGGCTGCATGCCGGTGTCGCATGCAGCCATACAACGTCAGAGCACCATTCGAACGGATCGCTGTCGACATAGCTGGACCATTCCCAATGTCCGACCGAGGTAACAAGTACCTAATGGTGGTCGTGGACTACTTCACCAAGGGGCCGGAGGTGTATGCCATCCCGAACCAAGAGGCAAAGACAATCACAGACTGCCTCATGGAGCACGTGTTCTGCTGATTTGGGGTGCCGTTAGAGCTGCACAGTGTCCAGGGTACTAATTTTGAGTCCAACCTAATGAAGGAGGCACTACAAAGGCTTGGGGTAAACAAGACCCGCACAACGCCTCTACATTCCCAGTCGGATGGCATGGTCGAAAGATACATGAAGACCTTAGAGGAACACCTGAGGAAGGTCGTGGCCAGCCATCAGCGACACTGGGACGTCAAGGTGCCACTGTTCTTGCTGGCCTACCGCTCTTCAACACACGGCACCAGTGGGATGATGCCAGCCAGCTTAATGTTCGGTCAAGAGTTACGCCTCCCTTGTGACCTGGCATTTGGAAGCCCTCCGGAAGCGAAACAGCCAGTGACCGAGTATGTGGAGAACCTGGTGGGCCACCTCCACGACAAGCACAAGATAACTCGCCAGAACATCCAGAAGGCGAGCGACCTCATGAAGACCTGATACGACAGGCAAGCCAACAGCCAAGGGTTCCAGCAAGGTGACCTGGCCTGGTTGTACCGCCCTTCCCAGACCAAGGGACGCTGCCCGAAGCTTTAGCAGCCATGGCAAGGACCGTACCGGGTGGTGAAGAGGATTAATGTGGTCTACCGCATCCAGTAGGTGCCCCGAGAAAAGATGTTGGTGTTACACCGGGATCACCTGGCCCGCTACGATGGTGCTGTTTGGGATGACCAGCTTTGCGGAGGGAGGAGTGTCACCCGAACATCGGAATTCCCGAGAGAGCCAGCAGCTGGCAGGTAGGGATCAGACGGTAAGCATTCAGCCATGCTTGCCCATTTATCTGTGTAGCGCTACTGAGGGGAGGGTTGGAAAAGCATCACTAGCCGCCTCTTTCCCCTCCCCCTGACGTCTGAAGCAGGTAGTATATTTCATATAACCCGGAACCTTCTAGATAGGTCAGTTGGTCTTATATAAGCGACGCGCCTAGCTGGAGAGAGTTCAATTCTTGGAGAGCAGCCGTGAAAAGCGTGGGTCTAGCAAACGGACTGGAAGACTGTGTACTGTATCAGAGGAGTTGTACGTAATTGTGAGTGTGGAGTGGACCTGTGATAGACGAACTGGTGGATTGTAATTGTGTGTGCTGCATAATTCTATGTAATCGGCAAGTGTTCCAACTGTAATTCGGTGGAGATAAAGAACATTTTGAGTTTGTGCAATTGGACTTTTAATTTCACGAACCCTCAAAATCACAATATTCAGCATTTGTTGTTCAATAGACATACTTTGTGTCATGTTGTGATTTCTGTGATTACCTTGTTTGTTGATTTAGTTGCGTTATATTTCTATGGGATCATTTCACTATAACTTTCATGGGTAAGACGTCTGTTTTGCTGTCAGTACAACTTATTTTTAATTGTGTCTGAGACTTTAACCATGTACCCTAAATTGTGCTGTCTGCTAGCGTATTACATTATAATTCTTTAAATTCTTACCTTCCTTTTGATATGTCCATACACAACAGAATAAGTACACCTTTTTCTCACTATGGCATTACTTTTTACGCTATTCACCCCACACGGTATACGTTCCTCTGTTATCATTGTGTACTCGTATCCTTCTTGGCTTTCACTGTTGTGCATATGTTGTTACCTTTCAGTGATTACAATCCCGGATGTGCGCTTAGATAGTAGCTTGTTCGCGGTGTGACTGTCTTTAAGTTTTCTTTCTGCTTCCTTATTGTGGTTTTTTATATATTTCTCGGCTTTTAAATGTAATAAGTTATTTACGGTATCTCATGCACTTACTGCAGTACTCGTGGAATCACATGCTTGTTTGTGGTCATTATTAGATACATAATTTTTGAGACTGGACCTTTGCCTTGTCCCATTCTGCTAAATTCAGCATGGGAGCCTTTTATTTACAGAAAGAGAGTGAGAGAGAATTTTTTAACAAGGAAGATGAACACTACTTCCCCCCAGAATGAATTGCCTCTATTTTTTTTTCTTTTTTATTTCGATGTTTATTTTAGCAATGCTTGGGAAATTTTTTAAATCTACTTGTACGAGCTGTAAAACATTGGACCTTATTCAGGTATTGTATAGTCGTATTTATAGTAAGCATATCAAATTTGCAAGCAACTCTGATGCATCCGACCAGAGTTTGTCTTTTATTGTTTTTCTGTGAACGGAACTTATGTATTTCACTAGTTAATGTCCACTTAAGCAGCAAGTACGCTTTCGGACATCGGTAATCACATTTCCAGCATTCAGTGGTTTTCGGCTTCAGGAATCGTGGCATTTTGTTTCAGTACAGACTTATCTCTAATCTTTCGTGTTCCTATACGTGTCTCTGGCATATCAGGAACTTCTTTCGTTACGGTCACATTTGTTGTTTTTGTGTGTTTGTTTTATTTGTTATATTATCATCCGCCATAGTGTGTGAGTGACAACGGAGTCACATTAGACTACTTGCGAGTATAGGTTTTTTGAGGTTTAGCACGTGGAATGCTCGAGTTTTTTAAGGTTTCTCTTGAGGGGTGGATCCTACGTGGCCGCTTCGGGAGCATCCAATGTTGAAGAATGCTTCATGCTAACGGGTGATTCGTTACATGGCCCCCCTAGACGGTAGCAGGTTATAGTATACTGGCCAGCTACTGAGTTGTTACTTGTTATTTAGTGAGTTGTACGTACAATTTAGAGGAGAGCAATAAGAGGCATACAGATTTGCCTAAGTTAATGGATGATAATTTTGCAGGCCTGCGGAGTGCCTACACTGTTGTTGAACTGACCAATTTTCCTGATATGCCTTATTACCAGTGCTCACAATGTCAACAACTATTTATTCTGGTAATATTATTTTTTCTTCCCTGCATTCTCTTAACCTTCATTTGCACGTAATGGCTAGGTCACTAGGATTTTTCGCAGGAAGCAGACGGTTTCCCACTTCCTGGTATTTCAGCCCAGCTGTTATCTGTTGTGAGTCAATGTTAGATTTTTTAAAGAAATAATTTTAACTTAAAACACAATATTTGTTATATATACTTGTATGCATACATTAGGGCATGTCAGGATTACATTAATTTTTGTTCTGTTTATAGAGTACAACTTCGCCCCTTGACTACGTCGTGAGACCCCTAGGTGGTAAATTGGGTTATTTGTAAACTTTGTAGGTATGCAAGTTTTGATTTTTATGGGGATAAGCTTTATATGCATTCTGCGGAAAGAACGGTTGCATTTATGCTTTTGGTTAGTATGTTGTGCCTGACATCCCCTAGGTTCAAGGACCCCCTGACTTTGTGGCAATAAAGGTGACAGTCGACACGATGTCTTTACGCTTCCGAATGTGGCGCTATATGAAAATTCAGTGAGATTCTTTCCACCCCAGTGTTAAGTATAGGCACTAAGTGCAGTTTATTGTAGAATTTATGTTAAATTCATTCGAGCGTTCTCCTTTTGCACAGACAGGACTGAGTCTACGTCCCCATCCCTATGTCACCAAAATAGGTCATAACAGTATAATGCATATTATACTGTAAAATAGTCTAATTTAATATTATACCAAAAACACAACTCTGGTTTTAAACGATGCTTCAATTCTAATTGTGATATTAGTTGACTAAAATAAAAATATGAATGAAATATTACAACTGTGTGTTTAGATATGGGAGAAAAATTGATAAGTATTTTCTATTAATGTAGGACAGAAAAGGAACAACTGACACATGAAGACCTTGCGTTACTCTGTGATCTTTTCTATCTTCCATTCGAGCATGGTGGCCAGGGCCTTCAGCTCCTACAAGAGTTCAACTGGTTGAAAACCAATGCACATCTTGTTACACAAGCTAATCGTGCTAAAGCAGAAGAAGAGACACCTAACAAGCCAGAGGTAAGTTATTTAGGTATAAGGTTTAACAAAATTATTCATAATAATAAAGATTTGTTAACAATAACGATGAACAGACAGGAATGGGAAGCAAACCAACACGCAACATTTTGATTCACAATTCCAAGAACAATATCAGAAATGCTATCCATAACTATATTGATAGCAGAGTGGAAAATCCATTTTCTGTATTGGGATATAATTGATTCATAATTGATGAGATATTTGTCACCTGCTTCCAATTCGTCGACATGATGTTGCGTAGCTAACCAGAAAATCTAAAGAATTTACTGTTACTAAATTTCAAATTCCTCAATGAAAATGTCTTACCAATCATCCTTCATTAATAGCATATATTGAATCTACCTATGTTTAATAACCTCCCCTTTTTTTAAGCAATTGTGAGTTTAGCTAAAGAGAAGATGACCATAATGGGATTAAGGATATGTCAACTAAATTGCTGGAAAAAATGTTAGAGACACTGTTAGAATCAATGTTCCATGCAGTAGAAATCTGGAGAGGTTCTGTAATAAAAAAAAAAGAAAATGTATACACATATGTATAGAATATTTTGTAAAGAATCGTGAACTAATAACTGCACCAGGAGAGGTAACTTTTAATAGAATTAGGAAGAACAAGGAAAAGAGGAATGGCAGGTACCAAAAAGAATTTTAAAATTCAGGTTCAGATGCTTAGCAAAGAAGGAGGGAGAAATTTTTACAAATAACTCTCCTACACATTCACTACCATGCCTACAAAACTTCTTTTCTCTAAACGTCTTTCCGAAGATTATCGATTTTCCATCTCTTTAGTAACCATTTGTTTCTACATACATTCAGCATTCATAGCCTATGTCTTGAACTTGATGATTATACTCTTTCACACAATACAAACATTTTAACATTTTAAATCTTTTAACGACACTATAAAATTTAAACAATATCACAAAATCTACAAATTATAATTATGTTGAGGGCCAAATAAAAACAACTGTTTCAGGCAGGAATGAAAAATAAATTTGAGTTAAAACAGAAATGGAGGATACACGTATGTTAGGAAAGAGAAATAGGTAAGGGGAACTAAAATTACGCAAGTGAGTCAACCTTGTATATACTTTTCTCCACTTACAAGTTTTTTGATGAAGACTAGTTTCTGGGAACCTCTTCCCTATCGTCAGTTCTGTGGTTGACTGATGATGCATCCGGTGTCTGCATCTGGCTTGGTGTCCTCCTGCCATCTAAAATCCTGGTAAGTTTGATGACGTCATCTACCACGGGAATTTCAAAATTCATCAAGAGGTCCTGTTTCTTCGTAATAAATATGTTTTCCCAAATCTGTAGTTCCAGAGGTTTCTTTGCCTGTTTGATCAGTTCTATTTCTTGTTTTATGTTGTGATTCTCAGACCAAAAGTGATGTGCTACGGCCGACTTGTCCATTTGTTTGAATTTAATATTTCTGAAGTGTTCTTTCATTCTTGTTCCTAGATTCCTTTTGGTCTTACAAATGTATATCTTGTCACAATCCTGGCAACTCATTTGGTAAATGCCTGATAATTGAGTTTTCGGTGTGCTATTTTTTAGAGGGTGGCGCGGATGTTGTGTTTGTTCTGAGGGGCTAATTTTATGTTGAAGCTCTTAAATATATTTTCAAATTGTTTGAAGTATTTTGGATGAAATGTAAATTTGCCATATCTGGTGTTTGAGTTTTCTAGTTTTTTTAACGTAGTAATTTCCCTTAAGTTTTTGTTTCTTTTGTGTCTGTAGATCAGTTTTTTGATGAAATTTGTGTTATAGTTGTTCAATTCGGCAACCTGGTGTATGTGAGTGTACTCCTGTTCATATTCTGTTTTTGTTAGCGGAATGTTGATTAATCTGTGAACTAAACTAAGGGGAAGTTTTGAAGATAAAAAGTTATCAATGTCTTCAGGGGGTTAAGAGACAGTGGTAAAGGAATATGTGAATTATGTAGTAGAAGGGAAAGTATAAGGCAAGAATTTACTACATAAAGATTCAAGCAATGAAGTTAATGAGTGTAAAAACTAGGAAAAATTTAATTGAAATTGGAACTTTTGGGCAAAGTAAGAGCCAAATGGTTGAGGAAGATAAGTGAATATGACGAAAATGAAGATGACGTTATTTTAGATAAGTTGCCTATAGGGCCCAAGGGTAACCAGCAACTCAGTGTGGTAATAAGTATGTAAATGTATAATAATTTGTAATTGAAATGGAAATAAATATTACTTTATTAAGGGGAAAAATGGACAAAAGAAAAATTTAATGCTGACAAAAGAGAGAGAAAATAAAAAAAAAAGAAAGAAAACCAAGTCAGAAACATGTTTTAAGGAAAGCAAAAGAAAATTATATTATAAAAGTAAGAGACGCAAGGAAAGAAGAGCAACGGAAGAGAAAGAGGAATGAGTGTAAGGGATCTAAAATTGATAAAAAGGGCTATTTAGTGAGCTATAAGGCTGGAGAATGGCACTGAATGGCACATATGTTTAAATGACAAAACAATTTGTTTATGAATTGGTTAGTTGTAGAGGAAACATTGTATAACATTGTACAAAGCTTGTAATACAAATCACACAAATGCAAATTTCATTCAAGCATGAGAGGAAATAGTCGTTTATTATACCAGAAAATGTTCATTGAAAAGGCTGTTGAAAGGAAATCATTTATACAACAAAATGAGGGAAAATGGTTGGCAAGTAAAGACATTGTACACTCTCAAGGACTCAGTTTGTTAATGTTGTGTAACCTGTTTTGCAGTGAATTGACAAGCTTTTATGTTATCATGTTGCACATATTAAAATTGTTGGCTTCACCTCAGTATTATTGTACCTTTTTATACATGTAATTGAATACAATATGTAATTAATTAGTAAATAAATACAACAGGTTATGAGCCCAGATCATTCCCAGTAGCATAAAGTGTAAAATATGTGCAACAAAAGAAAATAATATTGTGAGGGAAAAAGTTTTCTTGCTTTTTGTTCAGCTGATTACATAAGTATTTGCCATTTTTACTTTGCAAAAATTGTATGTCAAAAAGAAAAGGTTCACAAAAAAACAGCTCCAAATATCAGTGTTCGTCCTATCGAAACTCTAAAGAAAGACAATTATTATTAAATTTTAGATGAGTCGTATTTTTTACACATCTGCTTCACTTTCGAAGCTTCACGAAAGTGAAGCAGATGTGTAAAAAATACGACTCATCTAAAATTTAATAATTTTTCGCTTCACTGTGGTGTTCCAATACAGTTAAATCTCGAAAGACAATTATGATACACAGAAAATGCAAGCACAAGCTGTGCTCACTCGCATTGGATTTATATGAAAATATAGAAAATAATTTATCTTTATCTATTACCTCTAATAATTTTTTATTAAAAATATTTTTGGCTATGTGACCAGAAAAAAAGCAAAGCCACAACATGTCAAACCCGAAGACAAAATGAAATGGGAAACTGACAATTCAAATGCAAAGTCAGAACTGATTCTTATGATTTCACCTCCAAAATTAAAGCAAATAAAGCATTATGCGTGATTGGAGGAATTTAGTAACAGTGATATCAAAATTAATCAGAAAAAGCTATTTGTAGTCAGTTTATTGACACTTCATCACTTCATATAACATATGAAGTATATAACATATGAATATAACATTTTTATATTATTGAGGGACCAGTTTCAAAAGCCATTGCCTCCATTTTCAACCTCTCTCCAACTAGCGTCTGTTGTGTACTGTCCACTGCCAGAGAGAGGAGAGCAGATGACAACAGACGCTAGTTGGAGAGAGGTTGAAAATGTAGGCAATGGCTTTCGAAATTAGTCCCTCGATATACCTCGAATGTATGTGACAAAGTGTCAATAAACCAACTACAAATAGTTTTTTCCTATTAAATAAAGCGTTGCTTAACCTCAAAAAATGTATGGGATATGCTGCAGAAGAATTTTCAAAGTTCAGGCCCTGCTCGGAGAGCTACGCTTCTCAAGCATTAATTGTACAGAAAATGCACAGCACAGATAGTATACACGATCATCTCAACAAATTCTTGGCCATTGTTAACAAACTAAAAGAAACGGATGTTGTGATAAATGAAGACTTATGGGTCATAATAATGCTGCATTCTCTACCATCGTCATTTGAAAATTTTCAAATTGCCATCGAATCAAGGGATGAGCTACTCAGCGTTGAAAACCTAAAATCTTGGTAGAAAATGAAGCCAGACAAAAAAAAAAACACTTAAAGTGAAGGAACACTATATGCAGGTAATAAGATATCAACAGAGAAATGATGATAATCAGAAGAAACAACCATTCTCAGAGCAATTTGCAAGAGGAAATCTCAAGTCTTCCTGTGAAATCAGTTCGAAGACAAATCACAGTTCATCTGAATGCTGGTCTAGGAAAAAGAATTTAAAGAAACCTGAGCATGCCTACATGGCAGAACAATGTTCAGTGACAGCCAAATCAAAACATTTAGGCAGCTGAGTACTGATTCTTGATTCAGGAAGCACTTCACGTAATGACAAAATGAAATTCATGGAACTGTCAGTGTCGTGTGATCCTGAATCACTGAAACTAGCTGCTAACAATCAATCTACTTCGATTGATAGAAAAGGAAAAGCAAAACTGAACACAGATGACAGTGGAACTGTTCTACCAAACACTCTATGTTTCAGATTTATCTGTAAATCTACTTTCTGTTGGAAAAATCACAGAAAAGGGTTACTCTAGATAGAGCCAACATGAAAAATTCAATGCCATGGCTGGGATTTGAACCACGGATCTCCTGGTTTACGTCTAGTCGCTCTAACCCATTGAGCTACCATGACCAACGTGCATGTTGACTCTATCAAAAACCTTAGCCTATATATGGCTAGTGTAAAGAAATGATTAATTTCCATCAATTAACTAAAAGGGTTACTCTGTTACCTTCAACAAAGAAGAAGCCACTATCTCGAACCAAACTGGATGCCGAGTAGCAAGTGCTATGAAATCCAATAGTTTATATTATTTAAAACCTAAAGAAGAGAACAAATCAAATGAAAAAAATCTACCTGTGTTCCAACATATATAGTGCTGCCATCAAAAGTTAGGACGTGTAAATGAAGCTGAACTAAAACTGGCACTTCGTAAAGAAAAAATAAATGGTTCAAACTTCAGGAGTGAGAGATCTTTTAAATGTAAAATTTATCTTGCAGGAAGGTTTACAAGACCTTCTTTTCAACCAGGCAAAATAACATTGAATGAACCCTTAGAAATTGTCCATTCTAATGTCTATGGACCTATGTGATTTGCATCACATGGTGGAGCAAAATATTTTGTTACCTTCATCATCTATAGCAGATACTGCCAAGTATATTTTTTAAAGGCAAAAACCGAAGTCCTTAATTACTTCAAGGAATTCAAGAACAAAGTGGAAACATTCACTGGAAAGAAGATAAAAGCTCTTCCATCTGATAATGAAACTTCAAAGTACTGCAACAAAGAATTCAGTGAATATCAAAAAGTTGGTGGCATACAGAGATGATATCGATGACTCATACTCCACAACAAAATAAAATAGTGAAAGGTAAAGCAGGACTCTAGTTGAAAAGGCCAGATGCCTTCTCATCAATGCAACATTTTGGGCAGAAGCTGTAAATACTGCCAACTATCTTTACCCCTTTCAAGAGATGGCTTGGATATGTACCTTCTGTAAGACATCTGATTGTTTTTGGATCAGTTACCTATATCTTGGACAAAAGCTCAAGAAGAGGAAAACTGGAACCAAAAGCAAAACCTGGAATTTTTGTTGGCTTTCAGAAATCTCAAACGCATACAGAATCTGGATGCCTGATCAAAATTAAGTAGTTGTGACAAGAGATGTAAAAGACCTCAACTAAATGTATCTTCTGGAATTTTCAGATCTACAAAATGATGCTGTTGAAAAGGATCTTGATTATATAATAGAACTAAAACATCAAACTGTTGAAAAAGAAACTGATGTCACCCAAGAGACACCAGTACAAGATGACTCCCAGTTAGAAATAAATGAAGTCCCACCAACACTGAGACCACAACGGAGCAAAAAGGTGCCAACCAGATTTAATGACTTTTCCTTGTCCATTAAATCAACATGTGATGAACCAGAAATATAGACACTTTATGTATAGTGCTGCAAGTGACAGTACAATGATTTGTGCTTTTGAGGTAGAATCTTCATCTGATGAATCACCTGATGTCTGGACAAAGCAATAAAAGAAATAAAAGCTCACCTGGAAAATGATATATGGATTCTTGTTAAAAGAAAAAAGGATATGAACATAGTAGGATCCAGATTAGTATTAAACTCTAAATATGACGCTGAAGGAATTCTAGGACATCGAAAAGCTAGAGTGGTTGCCAAAGGCTTTACACAGTGCCCTAGAGTAGATTATGAAGAAAAATTTGCACCAGTTGCTAAGTTGAGTTTTATAAGGCTTATTCTTGGTATAGCACTGGAAGAAGAAATGGAGATAAATCAGCTAGATGTAAAAACTGCTTTCCTGAATGGAGAACTAGAAGATAAAATATACATGCAAGTTCCAGATTCACTTGAAAAATATGTAACATTCTTGAAGAGGCTCAAAACCCTCAGTCAACAATGTGTGCGAAAGCAAGAAAAATGTTGGAAAACTTGAAGAGCTGTAAGAGTGAAAGAAAGTCTGTCTTCTCAAATGAACTAGATGGTAGCATGTCTGCCTCACGTTCAAGAGGTCCCAAGTTTGAATCTTGGTCAGGGTGAGTTACCTGGATAAGGTTTTTCCAGGGTTTTCCCTTATCCTTACAGATGAATGTTGGGTAGCTCTAAGCTCCATGGACCCTGGACACATTTGAGCATTATTTCACCCATTTCATTCACCATTCCGATATGACTTAAAGTTGAAGGACGTAAAATTACAAAAAAAAAAAAAAATCTCAAATGAACACTTTGTGGCTTAAAATAACCAGGTAGACAATGGTTTATCAAACTAGACTCTAAATTGAAAAGTTTAGGTTTCATACCTATCATGCGGACCCTTGTGTATATTCATTTAGAACAGGAGGGGAAAAGTTTTACTAGCTGTATATGTTGATGACATGTAATTGCCTCATCAAACAAATTGAATGTGAGCAACCTCAAGAAGAATCTGATGGCCATTTAAAATACTGTCTTGGTATTGAATTCAAAAGAATGTATGGTAAAATTAAAGTCGGTCAATCCAAGTACATAGAAAATCCGCTCAAACTTTACAATTTAATATACTGTAAACCTGCAAATACACCAATGGAACACAAGTACAAATATTTGCTACAAAGGCAAGAAATTGGTGTTAATACTTCTTTCTAATGGAGATCGATTTCACAAACAATTTGTTTGCGTCGTCAAGGTTGACGACGAAGTGTGTGGGCTGAAGACACAAATGAATTGTTTGTGAAATCGATCTCCATAAGAAAGAAGTATTAACATCAATTTCTTAAGATAAGTGAAGCCTTTGTAGCAAATATTTGTATGTGTGTAATATTTGTTGCTTCACTGTAGCTAGCTTCATTTTCTACGTAACACCAATGGAAGTTACTAAAACTAACCAAAAATGAAAGAAAAGAAGAAAACCTCCCCTACCAGAACCTTATTGGAAGCCTTATGTATTTATCTGTGGCAACAAGACCAGTTATCACTCATGCTGTAAGTTATCTTAGTCCAATCAATGTTATGCTAAACAACATTGGACAGCTATCAAAAGGGTCCTACGGTACGTAAAAGAAACCTTGGTTTATGTTTCACTAGAACTGGCTAGCCCGTAACCGATTGTGGTGATGCAAACTGGGGATCCCACCCTGTGGACTACAAATCATACACTGGCCACTGTTTCAAATTTGCTGGTTCAATCATCAGTTGGGAATCTAGAAAGCAAAGAACAACAGCCCTATCAACTGCAGAAACAGAATATATGTCTATGAGATGCTATGAAAGAGGTACTTCATTTGAAACAATTTGCAAATGATTTTGAACTAAAATACATTCATATACTAAATCTAAATGATAATCAGGCCACCAAGAATCTAGCAGAAAATTCAATAATTGGTTCTCATTCAAAACATGCCCTTCTCGGTAGCATAGATGGTAGCGTGTCTGCCTCGCGTTCAAGAGGTCCCGAGTTCGAATCTCGGTCAGGGTGAGTTACCTGGATAAGGTTTTTCCCAGGGTTTTCCCTTATCCTTAAAGCTGAATGTCAGGTAACTCTAAGCTCTATGGACCCCTGGTTCATTTGAGCATCATTTTACCCATTTCATTCATCGTTCGATATGACGATGCTGGAAGACGTAAATTACAACAACAAAAATCAAAACACACAAGCATCAGGGAGCACTTCATAAAGGAAACCATGATGTGAGGAGACATCAAGATTGCCTACTGCAGAACAGAAGAGATGGATGCAGACATTCTCACCAAAGCCATGCCTGCATCAAAGTTTGTCATGTATAGAAACCATTTGAGACTTACATGAAAAAAGTTTTCTTTTCGTCCTTGATCATAAGGGGCAGTGTCAGCAAGTACAGACATTGTACACTCAAGGACTCAGTTTGCTAATGTTGTGTAACCTGTTTTGTAGTGAATAATTGACAAGCTTTTTATGTTATCAGATTGCATATACTTATATTGATTTCACCTCATAATTATTGTACCTTTTTATACTTAATTGAATACAATATGTAATTAATTATTAAATTAATACAGCGAAGATGATGTAACCTAAAACCTCTAATTACCTCTTTTAAAATAAGAACAATCATATTTTATTGATGGAGTATATATCAACACTGCTCTTATTTACTTTGCTGTAAATCTGATATTGTTGAATTATCAATTATTACTGGCTATATGCCAGTCCTGTTTGGGAAAGCCAATAGTGTTCTTTCTGAATACATACACAGTTGTGTCATAAACCACTACTTCCTACTGTGTATAAACTTTTTTATTGCTTTTATTATCTGTTTTCTGATATCCAAATTCCCTTAATGTTGAATTAGAATTCATCAAAACATGACAGCAGAAACTTGTTGAAATCTACATCCTAGATAACCATTGCAGTTTTGTGACATAATACATTTCAGACTTTTGGATAAATAGAGAGTGGATTCAATTAACTCTCTTGCAGGTTGTGGAATGGCTGGAGAGAGCAGCACGCTTGGAAGACATGAGTTCCGCTCTTAACAGATTGTTTCGACGGTTAACCTACTGCGCCAATCGAGAACTGCTGTATGACTTATATCCCTACGTTTGGGACATGCGTGGTGTAGTCTGTTTGCTGAACTCTTATGTGAAGTGGCTTGGTAAGATTGTAAAGCACCAGTTTTTTAATTATTTAGATTATTCCTTTCAGCAAGGCATCTTCTCATGGACACTTAAGAAAAACAAATGGGCTTAAAGAAAAAACATGAGAATGTTCATTTGTTCTATAGTTTTTGTATTATAAAATGCAAGTATTCATTTGTTTATAAATTTTATTTTCACCAGCAATGCTTATTTTCAAATGGGTAAGATGACTTGCAACTATGTTGTACAATTAATTTGATATCCAATCTGTGATACTCTGAGAGCTCTGATTCATTACTGTCTGGAAACCTTTGGCATTATTGATTTTTTTTCTATTCCTATGTTATATCAGATGATTGGAACTGATATCATAATCCTCATTTAACAAATATATATAATAAATGCATCAGTAAGGTGTCTTAAGAGCTCACTTGTTTTCATTTATCTGTAAGAGAGATATCGCAAGTGCTAAACCAATAGCCAAACAGCAAAATATCACTTCCTTCACTTGCTCTTTGTAAAACATTGTTATTAACTATTTCTGTGTAGTCACTTGGTTCCAAAGGTAAGATAATCTTTTTCATTCTTTGGGACCAAGCTGAATTGTGCTCATTGGATATTAACACTCAGGGTTTAGAATATTTTTGAATAGAAATTGACCTTGACAATTTGTACCTTTTCTCATTTCTTAAAGTCGTAAGAACTATGTTTAAACTTTTACTTTTTAAAGAAGAGATTTCTTTTGACAAATGATTCAGAAAAAGTGCACGAGGTCAGTTTCTAGCTAATGTATATCAGATTGCGCTGGCGAGATACCCAACATTTTGTTGCATTTGTGGTCCTTAACATGTATTATTACTTCCTTTAAAATGGTAGTTGTGCATACCTTAAAAAATGTACATATGTTAGCTAAATAATACATGTGAAAGGATCTAATTGCTGTAAGATTCCTGTTTTCAGTTTTCTTTTTAGTTTGTGCTTCACACAGTGAAACATGAGCTAAATTGTAAATGTTATACAGGAAATTTTAACTATAAGGTTGCCCAAAGATAGTTTCTTAATAATATTGATAAAAGCTATTTGATAGCAAAACCTGGTATTAACTTTGTTTGAGATTTAAAATCTGGTGCTTTAAGTTTACATCTAAGATTAAGAAAACAGATTTGGGTTTCCTTTATTGAGCAGCTATTGCGCATTAGAGCTTGCATACTGCGCGTAGGTTCCTGTTTGCAAAGGCAAGTGATGAGAAAGTGGTATAATGTGCAGCATATTTCATGATAACACTGTAGTTAAGCATTGTGATAAAAGTTTTAACCTAAAGGTGTTTTGTTTTTTTAATTTTTTTAATCATTTTTTTTTTAACATGGCAGGCAGTAGCAATGAAATTGCAAATGAATAAAGGAAATAAAGGTAATTAAACTCTGTGACATAATTCTGGGTGAGCTAAAAAATAGCCATTGCATTATATGCTTCATAATGTAACATTGAATGTGGCAGTCTGCCTTTTAAAACAATCACAAATAGCTTTGGTTCTATAAGGGATATGCTTACCTTTACCATATACTTAATATGGTTGTAAATCACAAACTAGAAATCTCTAACTACATACATTTTCAACCCATTTATTTTCCATGTAAATTTACCATTGTTTTCATATACCTTAAAACTTTTGATACTGCAAAATGTCAAAAACTATTTGTAGTTGGTTTATTGATACTCGTCACTTACTTTTTTATATTAATGAGAGACTAATTTCAAAGGCAGTTTCACTCAGTTGGAAAGAGATTGAAAATGGAGGTGAATGCCTTTGAAACTAGTCTCTCATTAATATAAAAAAGTAAGTGACGAGTATCAATAAACCAACTACAAATAGTTTTTGAGATTAATTTTGACGTCACTGTTACTAAATTCCTCCAAACACAAATAACTGCAAAATGTATTTATACATTATGCAATTTGTACCCAGTAGGTTCTTATATAAATGTATTCCAAATGATCATCATCATTACATGCTTTGCAAAAAAGGCTAAGACGTATATGCAGTTTCCTGAATGCATGAACATTTTCATGTTCAATGGCAGGTACAATTGTTTATACAGTACAAGTGACACTGTGACATTGCAATTTCATATGAAGTATGTAGGCAAGTTGTCTACCAATTTGCTGTGCAGCTCGTTTAAAAATTAATTCACACATAAAAAATAGCTATATGAAGAACGGTTGGTGGCCTATATATTTGGAATGGGTAGTCTTCGTAATGTTTTATATTAGAAGATGCTGTAGTTTAAAAATATTTACGAATACTAATCCTTCTTATTAAAAATTACTTATATATTTATTTTTTATAGTAATTTTCATAGTAAGAATATTGCTTGGAATTTTTATGTATCTATAAATTTACAGTAGGTATAATCACTAAGGGGTGGATTCCTATGGCATGTCATTTATTGGGTCTTAGTCATATTTCTCACTTTTTCAGATCTTTGGTCATATTTATGCTTATTTCTATGATAGTCATAATTTGGGAATTATTATAGTGTATTCAGCAGCTGACTAGAAAAAAAAAAAAAACCAACATTGTCTGTATAAAAGTCACCAGTAGCACTGCCCACTTGTTTCTCAAAGGTTCCTTTAGCAGGTAGCAAATGTTTGTACAGGTGGCCAATGTTGAAAGTTTGAATTTCAATCTTCCCTCTTCATTTAGCAATAGGTTTAATGCTTTGTTCCCTCCATGCCACCCCCATCTCCATCTTTCTGAAAGTTTCTTGTACATTCTATTGAGACTCCAGTTATTTTGATTTTACCGTGCCTAAAGGTACATGTTCTGAAAGTGTAATATTAAGAAATTTTTGTTAAGAGTTTGGGGAGAAGCTTTTTAGTACTGACAGCGTTATTTTGTATTGTAAATATTGTGAAGTGAAAGTATTGATAGAAAAACGATTTAATGTCCAACATATTGAAACCACTGATCATCAGAAGCTTTTAACAACAGCTTCATATTGAAACCACTGATCATCAGAAGTTTTTAATAACCGCTTCCTCCATTGAAACGCAGCGGCTGATTGAGGAAGCTTATGCGTATACCTGTTTAGAATTTTGTATAAATCTTTGCAAAATGATGGCAACTTTAAATATTCCCTTAAAGTTAGACGTTATATGCTTTAGATCCTTTATATATATGCTCCTATAACCTCATGAGATGTGGAACTTAGATACAAGAACATTGTCTAACAATAGAAGAGGCATCCAATTTGACAACCTAAAAATGCACATTGTCATGGAATGTGATTTTGCTGCTGATACTAACCGCCAGCTATGAATATTTTATTTCTTATATTCTTTTCTTAAGTTGCAATAATTATTCTCTAATTTAGGACTTTTTAAATTGAGGGATTCCATAAATTGCTGATTTAAGAAGTAGAGAAGATTTTTTTTCTGCAGAAATAATTAAAAATGTTTCTTTTTACAATTATTAATTGGACTCATACTCGTGTGTGTTTTGGCTTTCATGTAACTGTTTTCTTAACGGACACCAGTTTTCACAATGTGTCAGTTACATCATCCGACTTAAATCCCCATTATGCAAGGGGGACTGCACCTATCGTTGGTCGAGTCCATCGGACCTAGCCGGGAGGACTAAATAGGTGTTATTTAGATCCACCGACCTTCCCCTCATGTGCCTCTGAGGGACGCTGTTGTGCTGTGATAGGTCAGCGCATATGCAAATGGCATTTCCTCCATTTTAGATGAAACAGTTATACCGCTGTGACTCGGTCCTCAGAGCCTCATCTGTTAAAAGCAGGGTGTACCATGGGCAGGTTGAGGATGAGAATTGGATAGGAGAGGCTATAGGAGGCTCATCACTACCCCTTACACCCCATCATTTTTTACAGAAAACTTAGTTGGAAAAAACACATAACAAATATCTCAGAAGAGGTTGAAAAGAAACTGCAAATCCTGAAAAGGTTGGCTGGTGCTAAATGGGGTTGCTCAAGGAGAGTCCTTAACACAACATATAAAATGTATATCAAACCAAGCCTCTTGTACTGTTCTGAAGTCTTAATAACAGCAACAAATGCTAATATCCAAAAACTTGAACAAACCCAAAATCAGGCTCTTCGCCTAATCACTGGAGCAGTTAAATCATGCTTGCCTTAACACGGATCCCACCAATAAAAACAAAAATAGAAGAACAAGCATTGCTTCAACATGAGAAAATGTTACAGCTACCAAACTCTAAATGGACAGAAAAGAACCTCCCTCCTCCAGTTCTTAAAACTCATAGTAGTTTCCTAGAAAAGGTAACACAGATTAAATCTAAATTAAACATTCTTAACACCAGAGAAAATCTACTTATAAGAGAGAATCCATTAGAATTATTGCAATTTACCTTCAGTTTGGAATTAATAGAGAAAACAAGTAAATCAGACACACCAAAAGAAATACAAAATCTTCTAGCACTGGAAACAATCAATACCAGATATCCCACAAAAGAATGGTTACACATATATACTGATGATCCACCAAAGAAAACCTTACTGGAGCTGGAGCTACATGTACACATTTTTCCTTTTATCATTCTGTTGGCAGAGACACAACAAATTATGATGGACAAATAGAGGCTATACACATTGCTCTCTGACAATTACTAAATCTTCCCTTAAATAAATTTAACAAGGCAGTAATTCTCTCAGTTTCTAAAGCTTGCAATTCAAGGAATATGTTCGAATGCTACAAAAAAGTCAACAAAAATTAGAGAATGCTACAAAATGTTAACACAACTCCAAAGAATTAATAAGATTGTCCATCTCCAATGGATTCCAGCATACTGTGGTGTCATGGGGAATGAAACTGCAGATATACTTGCAAAGAAAGGCACAACAATAAAGCAAAAGTCTAAATTTAGTTTCTCATATTCCTCAATAAAACACTTAAATCACTACAAAATTTTCTCACTCATACCTACAAGAAATAGAAACAAACGCCAAAGACAAAAAATGGATCACACTACTTTCCAACACAGATATAATCCCCCAGAGACCAAGGAAAATAGATGTTGCAGCCTTCAGACTATTGACAAATCACAACTGTCTGGCAAGGCATCTCTACAGAATAGGTATCTCAGCTTCACCAATATGTGTCCTGTGTAACGATCCAAAAGAAATGAAGACCACTTGAAGACCTGCAAAGCATTAAGATCAGAAGAAACTACAGTTCAGAAGTATTGGAAAGCACGAATGCTAATGGCTTCATTGCCAGATGCAAGGCATTAGAAAACAATTATTAATTGTTAATTAAAGTTTAATTAATTTTCAATTAATATAATTAATAAATTCATTAAGTTGTAGTTACATTTTTGTCTTTTTAGGTCATATTTAAGCTATTTTTAGATCATAAATGCTTGCATATTTTCCATATTTTAGTTCATAGAAATCAACCCCTTAATCACTATATAATTTAGATTTGAATTTCCAATGCTGCTGCACACCAAATATAAAATTAGGCACTACTTGCATTTTTATATACAACCGTCATGAGGTAAGCTTATAAGAAATTACACAGATGCACTTTGTCATTGTATAATCATTTTATTCCCAAAATCCTTATTTACAGAACTTTTCACATTTTACCATACACCCAGTCTCTGACCTTTTAACAGTATTTGAATTCATTGTAACCGCATTGGTTTCTTTTATTGCTGGTCACCCATACAACCCACTTTACATTGTTGAGCATTCTTGCACTGAAGTACTGTTCAATAGGCAAAGGAATATTCAGTTGGAAAATATTAAGGTCAGTGAGTTATGTGGTGCCTCAGTTCCCTCTTATTATAAATTATACTATAAAACATCAATGAATTTGTTAGACACATGGGAGAGATGAATGACTTCAAGTTTAATGTGTTGTAGTGTAGTAAATGTTAGTATCAGTTATTCAAAATTGAAAATAACCAAAAAATTATGTTACAGGTTTAGCGTATGTATAGATACAATAGGAATAAAGATGATTTTATAGATTGCAGAAGACTCTAGCTTTCTTTTTTAGTGTGAATTAGCGCTAAGGGAATTCTTCTCTATCCTGGTTGTGTGTACTTAAGTCATTCAAGAAAAAAATGTAATGCTTGCCCAACATTTTGTTTTTGAACTATGCTGTCACTGTTGATCACAACAAAGAGAATCCCAGAGGAATTAGGCACAGGAAAATTGCTGGTTAGACAGTTTCTGTTACCCTGCAGTAGTTGTTTGATTCTCAGGACAGTTCAGTTACAGCTCATTCGACATTTGACACCTTATACTTTTGTGAAGAACACCTCGCTTTTAGTATACCCAGTGAATTCTATTTGTATATATCAAGCGATCCTGTGTTTTGCAGAAATATTTCATAGTGATGTCTTAATGTGCATAAAAAAGGAAAAAAACTGTTCAGTGAGGTGTGGGAAATAACAAACATTTTTAAAAATTGATGACAGTTCACTTAGTGCAACAAGTGGCTATTCTTCTTGTTCATGCTACAGAGAAAACTGCTCATTATACTGGAGTGCATATCTCCTTGATCAAAACAATTAAGCATCAGCGAAACACAGAGAAGAAGCCAGCCCCTTGTCACCTCTTCATATGAAAAATTGTGCCAACCTGTTAAAAGCTATTGTTAGCATTATGCCAGATGATTTTCTATGGTGTGGCAATACTGCTGTATGTGATACTTAACTGTAGAAAATGCAGGAGTAAGTGCATGCTGCTTATGCAGAGGCCAGACATCATACCTGTTGCTCAGAGTATGTAAGAAGCATCGGGAGCACTATGACAATAGGGGATATCAGATGAGATCATGGTAATTATCGTCAAAATCCATGTGATACATTTCTTCCAGCTGCAACACCAGTAAACCTAAAGAATATTGTTCTAATTCTGAACTTGCTCAATCCTTGTAAGGTAATTCTTATTTACATTATATTATTTTACTTGTTCATACTATAAGTTCTGTACCATAGTAGGACGCATGTTTTTTTAAATAGTTTTACTCCTTATGTATCATGCATTCTCCATCAAAACTTGCTCAATCCTTGTAAGGTAATTCTTATTCACATATTATTTTACTTGTTCATACTAAAAGTTCTCTACCTTATTAGGACGCATGTTTTTTTAATAGTTTTACTCATTGTGTATCGTGCATTCTCCATCACACATTCACTGTCCCTGTTGCACCATTTTCATTTAAGGTTGTCACATACCTGTCAGGGACTTTCTCTCCATTGGCAAACAGTAACATTACACATAAAGAATTTTTTGTAAAGATTTTCTTTTGCAATCAAGATATTTCAAAATCTGCATTTTCATTGGTGTCTAACATTGAATTTTAGGCTTCTTCTACCACAGATAAATGGTAGAAAAAGTAAAAACCTGCTTGTAAGGTAGCTGTCTTTCTCTATAATGATAATACTTGAGTAGTGGATATGATTTGCGGTATCTCATCCAGATGTAGAACAGATTGGAAATCAGTACTGAAGCAATATTTGAACTTGATTATCTTTTGCAATTAGTGATCTTGAAGAGTACCATTGCAGTTTTACATAATGAATGTAAAAGGTGACAGTAAAGCTTATGATTAAAGTTTTTTAGTTTACACCAAAGTATTCATTTCCTGGTACTAATAAGTTTAAAATAAACAATTGGATTCTAACCATCTTATCAACATAAAATGTTCTAGAAATAATTTATCTAATAGAAGGAAAAAAAAAAAAACAATTTCAGTCATTATTTGACTTCGAGTAGTTATTTAACAAATTTCAAAGGTGCTTTCAAGATTGCTTTTTTTTTTTTAATGATGTGCAAATATATCTAATAGTATTGTTTTGTTTTGTTCTTGCTCTCTCTGTGTTCCCCTGCAGCCTGCGGCCGGTTCCCACACATGATGGCTTCCTTCACCATGGGCAGCTACACATGTACGCATCTTCACTACCGTAACACTTCAGCAGAACTTCAGTATTCAGATTTAAGAGGAGACTTTGCTTCAAGTCTTTTCAGTCATTTCTTGCTTTCTCATCCATCAGCATCATATTGCACATGTACTCTGTTATATCACTTTGTTTCCAATTATGTTATTTAATGTAAATTACTATCCATTAAAGATTGTAAACTGTTTTCCCTTTTTTTAAATCAATACTTTACAGCACAAACTTAATCAAATTAAGTTTAGTTTTGCATATTCTTAAATTGTGGTTATAGGAACATGTGTTATATGTTGCTAATGGATCATTTTGTCTGGTTAGGTTGAAAGCCACATGTGCGCTGCGTTTTGCGCTTTGCGTTATCACAGCTGTGACATCTAGCCATGCCATCCTCGGGAGGCCGAGGTCAATGGAGGCTTACCAACACGCTGAACAAGTAAACTTCTCTTTTTCTAGGAATTGAAGAATTGATGAATCTGAAAATGCTGGCCTTTTCCATTTGAAGTTCACTATTTTTGAGAGGTCATTTTAAATACATTTTGCAGATAGACTAAATATTCAATGCCTATCCAAAATCGTAGCCTATACATGGCCAGTGTGGAATAATATTTAATTTCCATCGATTAACCTAATACATTTTGAAGAGTTAGTATTGAATAAAAGGAACGTTCTTCTCCTAATGGCTTAGATGTTAGGAGAAAGAAACCATTAATCTCAATTTTCACATTTCTACAGAGCAATACATCCCAGCTTTCAAAAATATTGAACTTGTATTTTAAATTGGACCAGGCCAGTATCTGTAATATACAAAACATTTCATCTTGTTTTTCAGATTTTTGAAACATGTGTTTTATTATTATTTACCTCTTCCGGAAGGTGGCAACCCAAAGGAAGTGGCAGTAATAAATAACAGGCAACTGCGCATGCGTTATTGGGATAGGATACAGCGCCTAACTGCGTAAATCTTTTGCCATTTCCAGCATGGAAAGCATTAGAGCATTGCGTAGATCTTTGCCCTGCCAAAAACTTTGCATAGCTGCGCTGCATTTGAACATGTGGCTGTACGCATAGGGCGACTTTCTTTGCACTCCCCTGCATAAGGCCAAGCCCCTATTTAAGGCTTCTAATAGAGAATTATTGTAGTTCAGTATTTCTTAGTGCAACCGAACCAGAGAAGAGCCATTTAGTACAGCACATTTGTGTTTAACATATACATAGTAAAGTGAATCATTAAACACATTTGTGTTTTACCATTGTAATTTTTGTGTGGTATTTTGGTTGCACTTCAGAACAGAGCTGAAACTAATCATTGTTCAAGAGGGTACATTATTTTTAAAGTTTTTCAGGTGTTTATTATGACTCAATGAAAATGTATTAAATAGGAAGATTAAGAAGAAAATTGACATTATTTATACCATTTCAAATACATTCAGATTTGAGAGCTTATTTGCTTAAAATATTGTACCCAGTTGATCTTTGATATTGCATAAATTAATGATGAAAATGATCTTTCAGAAATAGCATGATCAGATAGGGTGTTTCTAACAATTCAGTAATCAAAACTATTTTCTTTTGCTTGTTTCTTAAGCCCACATCTGTAGGCTACATCCAATTAAAAATCAATTTTATGAACACCCTATAATACTGCATAATCGAATATTGATCACTGTATCATGTTTCAACTTTACTAATGTGGGTTTTTCTTGGGGGTGTTTCGCTCTCATTACTATAGGGTTTTCCAAAGGCTGGAAGGAGACGTTTATGAGTGGGGAGCAGGAGCCCTGGGTATTCAGGGGTGGCCTGACAGCAGATCTACAAGTATGTGGTAATTTGGCACATCTGCTGCTGCGTTTGCGCTGCGATTTGGCATTATAGTACTGAGTTAGTAAATGTACAAAAATGTAGAAATTAAAAAAAAAAAAAAAAGTTCTATGCGGAATTATAGATGATGACAGCAAGTTCAAAAAATCTTAACTATGCTTAAGTTGACTTACGTTTAGTCATTGTTAATTTACTTACTGTAAACAGATATTACTGTTTGACATGAAATAGTAAATAATGGATATAAGAGTATGTTTTTGTTTTTAAATTTTTGTTATATGGACATAAGTTAATTCTAACTGAGCTTCATTTTCAGTACAATTACTAACATTTACTATTGGCGCTGTAAGCAAGCATATGCGATGTATATTTGATGCGCTTTGCGTAATCTTTGTGTTCTGTAACAGATCCAGAAAACATCCTTTCTTGTTGCTTCTTTCATGTATTTTAATTCAGAGTAACTTCTCTAATTTTCATTACAGTTTTGTGGTTCTAGAGTTTTGATGGTGATTAAGATAAGTGCTCTCATAACATGTTGCTTTTTATGATTTTACCTAGGAGACCGTGAGATGCTGCTTTTTAAGAATGTTTTGCAGGATGTACAATTTGCTGCCTTGTTATTCAGTAAGTTCCCTGTTAAGAATGTATAAAAGAAAAAGTAGGAATGAAAAGTTGAAACATCTTCTATAACACCTGAGATTCAAGCCCTGAACCCCTGAGCTCTCAGTAACAACATTAAATCTTGTGCACTGACAGTCTTCAGCTTAGTAAATACCATAGTATTTAGTTAGAATAATTTTTTTTCTCATGGCTTCTAACAAATGAAGGTACTATATCTGTAATGTAAGGCCTCATTAATACAAGCCATGATGTGACAGCAGAATTTTTAGTGGTCTATGCATGCAACATGACTATCGTAGATGCATGTATACATTTGGGGATATAAGTTCTGGCAACCAGTTTCCACATTTAATTTGGCAGCTAGTATGGATCCGTGTGTGTGTACTATGACTAGAAACTCAGAGCTTGAATAAGCAGATAAAGACAATGGATCTCAATCTAGTAAGTGGTGTAAGGTTCATGGACAGTACATTTAGGAGCCTATCTAACTTTCTGATGTGATGTCTAAACTGAACTCCTAACATTATTTTTTTTTTTTTTTTTGTATGAAATGTCTGTGTCCATACTTAATAAATGCCTGAATGAAGAAAATCACATTTGTGCCTCAACACAAGTGAAAATTATAGTTCTACAGTGACAGCATTGCCTCAACAGTCTTGGCGCTTGATATGGCAATGCAACAGGTTCAAACAGGCGCATAAGCAATATGCATACTGAGGCCATATGACTGCCACATTGCTCACAGTCTGAAAGACCATAGAATGTGCTTTTGAGTTCATGTGACTGTAATCTTACATAGCTGTTACATGTATAAATGCTTACATTAAACACTAGGTTGTGTTATGCAGCACAAAATTGTATGCATAAGTGGGACCACACCTAAAAGCTTGGAAAACATATAATGTTAACAGTGAAAGCTTTAGCATTTAAGTAAACACCTTTGTTTCCTGACATTCCTATCTCATTTATAGATATCTAAATCTTACTCTGGCTGCAGGAGCATCATTTTTTTCCATGAGAAATTTTCTGCCATTTGGAAAATTTAAATCCCAGAGACCTTAGCATTGATACTTCACTTCGCTATACCATGTTGCTTCATGCGTTTCCAATATCAGCTTTTTCACTGTAGGAAATTTCTCTCTGTGGTAAAAAGCTAAAACTTTAACTTTACATATGACAGAGCACGCTTAAGTAAAATTTGTCCATTCCATTGAAAGTTTCTCCCTTTACCTGCTTTTGCCAGAGGAATGAAACACAAGGTTACTAGAAACTTGTTCTGATAATATCTACCTTCTTGAACAATTTATTGTACAGTTCTAAGATCACCACAAGTCTCAACGGTCTCAAATGTGGTGACATTTGACAATGATGCATAATGGTTCACTGGTAGAGACCTCTCTCTTAAAGAAGGAATGCACCTTATGTATTATATCCCTAGTCTGCTTGGTAAAATCACCTACTTTTTCTTCTCTTCCATCATTTATATTAATTACTGTGCTTGACAGTTTTAACACACTCACTGTCACTACACTAAAATAGCAGTTTGATGTCTAATCAGTGAATACTGCCTTCTCTGTACAAGAGCTAACAGCACACTTAAATGCCATTGGTGGACATGACTGACATCATCAGTAAATGCCACTGTGCATCCTGCCTCACCTGTCAATTTAGCTGCCACTTACTGTAGTGAAATGGAAACCATGTAACTGTAGTCTGTAGGTAATGCATATACCACATAAGTTATTATTTGACTTCCAATTCTTTACTGATTATTATATATTTTTTGTAATATAGCATTTAATAAGTATATCACATAAATGGTGAAACAGGTTAATCATCCTTCATAGGGTATATGTTGTAGAAGCTACATGGAAATGAAATCTCAGTGTTTGTGTCTCATGACAGTGCAGTGATGTAAGGCTGAATCCTTTAATATTTTTGTGCTGCATTGTTTGTCCTTGGTTTCAGATTGAGATGCTAATATAAAACTAAAATAAGACCTGAAGCTTTCCTGGCAACAAATATATTCAAGATATATTCAGGAAACAAGCCAGGTGAAAAGACGATTAGAAATTGACGTTTCAGGAGCATACATCGCTCCCATCATCAGGATATTTATAAGAAATGTTTTAAGCACTCAATTGAAATAACAAAAGACTGTTTGCAGTAAATTAAATACCAGATCAGCAGATGGTGTGAGTGTAGAAAACTGATTAGGTAATAGAAACGTAACTACTTGATTTGATGATCAAGCTGTATAGATCTGTGCTTCTTAACCGCTTCGCCGATGGCCATTTAAACCCTGCACGGCCGGGAACGGATACCCAATAAACAGAACAAGACATTTAAATTGTTAAATGCTGCAAAAAGTCTTCATAAATAAATATTCGTATCTTCCGTATTTTCTAAGTTATTTCAGGGAAACAAAAACTGGTTAAAAGCCCATTAAAAGCTGTATGCATCTGCGGTATCATTAAAATAGAGACTATATTAATAAAGCGATGAAATTTCATTAATTTGTATCACGTAAAGAAAGCCATTCTTTGCGTCGAACGCGCCTAATTCTGAGTACTTTTGTTTTACAAGCTATATGTGTATATCAGCTGAATAAACGAAGTGTTGGGTTCAAGGTTTCTAGGTTTCAGTTCATGCTAACACGTAATAATAACTGTTTATATTGCGTTATACACCCTGGAAGGAAACTCCGTCAGCATCCCTCTAATTGCACAACGGAAGTTTATGTTAGCTGACGTAACTTCTTTCTTCGCTCAGTTGACATTGTAATTTAGATTGCATCAGAGTTCCAAGCAATTTCTTTAGCTAAATCACAGTTGAAATAGTTTTCTCAGTGCTAATCATGGCTTCAACTAGTAATGTTGCAAATCAATTAGCTAGTGTAGGACGAGTGCGGGCTTCTGATATTACATCAGAAAATGTGGAAGACTTTTTGCTGTTAGACAGTGATTTGGACATTGATGGCGAGTTTTCAGATTTTGAGGGGGGTGTTGAGGATATAGGTAGCAGTGAGGAGGAAAATGACTCATTTCCGACAGGTGTTCGTGAAGAATCAACATTATGGAGGTGTCAAAATAACTCTAACACTAATAGACATACGTTCACGAGCACAACCTCTGGTGTACAACCGCATACTCAACTAACTTCTGACAGCCAACCAATTGACATTTTCACAAAATTTTTTACTACTGACTTACTGTCTCTCATTGTTTCGGAAACAAATGTATATGCGAGTAGGGTGAAGGAAGACCTGATTTCTAAAGGCAATTTAGGACCTAAGAGTAGATTGCAGAAGTGGACAGAAGTAACAATGAATGAGATTTACAGACTACTTGGTCTAATTATGCTCATGGGTGTTATTCGTAAACCTACGCTAGACATGTACTGGTCTACAGACGACATGCTAGCTACCCCATTTTTTGGGAAATGCATGTCAAATAACAGGTTTACTTCCATTTTGCGCTTCCTTCATTTCACCTGCACAGAAAATGTGAATGATAAACTATCCAAAATCAGACCAGTTTTTGATTACATTATTTCAAAATTCAAAGAAAATTATGTGCCTAGTGAAAAGATCACTGTTGATGAAAGCTTGATGCTTTGGAAGGGCCGTTTAGGTTGGAAACAATACATCAAAACAAAGAGGGCCAGATTTGGCATAAAGAGTTTTGATGTATGTGAAAGTAAAACAGGATATCTTTACAATAGCTGCATATACACTGGCCAAGGGACTGATAACACCGGAGACAAAGATTTGGGGTTATCTGGTTCCATAGTAATGCACCTGATGGAATCTGTACTTGATCAGGGTAGGACTGTATATTTAGATAATTGGTACAGTTCCCCTAAATTATTCATGGCCTTACACAAAAGAAAAACAAATGCAATTGGAACAGTACGTTCAAATCGTATTGGTTTGCCAAAAGATGTGAGTACGAAGGCTCTAAGAAGAGGAGAAATGCAGGTGCATCAGCTGCCACCCTTGACCTATGTTGCTTGGCAAGACAGGAGGGTTGTTACAGCATTATCCAATTGCAGCTCTAAAATTTTGATGATTGACACTGGAAAAATTGATGCTCGTAACAAAATGTCAATTTTCAAGCCCGATATTATCCAGGAATATAATATGCATATGGGTGGAGTGGATCTAGTAGATCAGGTATTACACGCATATCCCTCTTTGCGAAAAACAATCAAATGGTATAAAAAAGTATTTTTACACCAGCTAGATATAACCATATACAATTGTTTAGTAATTTGGAGAGCTCTAAACCCACGGAAGACAATGACGTACCTGGACTTTCGCATATCAATAGCTCGCAGCCTAATTGAGCAGTATAAAATTCAGAGACCTCTCCATACTGGGGGTAAAAAATCCATCACCCCAGCACCCCTCAGACTTGAAGGAAAACATTTTCCTAAAAGGATACCACCCACAGCAAAAAAGTCGCGTCCCTTCAGAAAATGTTTGGTGTGCCGCAAGAAAGGTGTCCGAAAGGAAACTAGTACGATTTGCCGTAAATGTGGAGATGTGCCCTTGTGTGTTTATCCATGTTTTGAGGTGTACCATTCAAGAAAAAACTTTTAAAGGTAAGCTTTTACTTCTTATAGAATTTATTTAAATTTACCGTAAAACATAAGGTTTAAAAGAATTATAATTAAATACGCATTAAATGCATGTATGCGCAGGACGTCTATACACGTCCATATCGGTTTGGGGCCTTTTAACTTGGACGTCATATGACGTCCATATCGGTGAAAGGGTTAAGCCAGTTGATTTCCATTTTTAATGCTGATTTCCAAGAGGAACTGAACTGAAATCCAGCATCACGATTATGAGTGCTCCTCTTGAAGGAAATGGCCAAAGACTCCTCAACTCTCTGCCCCTAGTAACTGCTGTATTTTGCCAAGATGGTCGCCTCCCGAAAGTTGGCTTTATGGTCCTTATGAAAGCAATGCTCTGCCAGTCCAGACTTCTCAGGTCACATTAAACAAATTTTCCATTCATGTTCGTTTATTCTGATAGCGATGGTCCTTCCGGTTTTGTACTATAATATAAAACTGTTTGGATCAAATGAAAATATTTCCTGACAGTATAAACAAAATAAGGTTTCTGCATATGCTATCTGCCTCTACTAATCTTTTATCCCAAGATTGCAAGCAAGTTTATACTTAAGCTGCAGTTAATGCCATGGCACAGAACATATTATGATGTATAACATTGATATTTAACTCATTTAGAAATGATATAAGCAACCAAACAGTTTATCTGTACACCAAACTGTATAAGTGGACAAAATAGTAAGCATAGAGTTTCATGCCTAAATAACTGTGAAACATTGACTTGTGAACAATATACTGCTCTGTTACAGTGAATGTGTAATTAAATTAATGTAAATATGGTAAGGTTAGCTTCGAACTGCATATAAAGTTTGGCACAGCTTTGACATGGCAGAGCCATTTAATTAAATTTTTTAAATATGTGACTTCAAGAAGCATTAATGAATTGCTAATGGGGTTTTGCGAACTACATTTTCTTCTGTTGCATGATACTACAATTGCAAGACCAATTAATTTACTACATTGCTTCCTAGCCTGACATTATGAAGTCATGCTCAAACAGTGAAGGAATTGTGCCACTAGTGAACACTTTATAAATTAAATAATATTTCATACTTTACAATTCTATATTAATGTTTGAGTGCATGTTAAGATTCAATCATGGCTATTTCCCTATTAATTCCATAGTCTTAATCTGTTGGACACTTACTTTATTGCATTAACAGCTCTAGGCAATCATGCTAAAGGTACGTAAAGTAACATAACTTGGCAATTAAAAATTAAAAAATGAGTCGACTAAGGCTCTCTGTATTTCACATACTTTAAATTTTCTTTCAATGTGTTTTGCCTCTACTTCAGTAACTTGATGAGAATGCATTCAAGTGAGGCAAAACATGTTGAAAGAATATTTGAGGTATGTGAAGTACAGAGTTTCTTAGTTGACTCGTATAATTTTTAATGCATTTATTCACAATGTTAATTTCAGTGTGCTTTTTCAAATTATAATTAGATGTTTTTAAATATGGAGTAGGCTCGAAGGATAAAGGGTTAAGACACTGACAGATCCTTTATAGCTTACATCTGTAGACCACCAGAAATCATACTTATAACAAAAACTTCCGTAATACCAAAGACATCAATGTTTTTTTCTCATGTAACTTATGGAGTTCTGCTTTTTATCTTGACTTAATCCTGTTGCATTCCATTGTAGTATGTTCAAATCTCCAAATACAGTCCCCACCCGGAGATCCGAACGGGGAACTATTACTCCAGATTGTTTTGTAGGAGGAGACATAAACATAGTTTATTGAGCAGGTTTCAACTGTTTCTTATGGACACCTCTTTTTTATAAGTAGGCAGTTGAATCGTTCCTTCTTAACCCTCAGATTGTGGAGGGAACACACCTGTCGTTGGTCTACGGATCCGCCGGATCAGGCTTGGCAAATCATTATGATATCTCCAGCCTTTCCTTCATTTGCCAGATGAAGGACGTTCCTACTGCCATGACAGGTCAGCAGTCAATTTATAAATAGCATTTCCTCCATTTTGATGGAACAGTTATACCGCTGTAGCTCGGTCCCCCACCTGTTAAAGCATGGTGCACCACGGGCAGGAAGAGGATGGGATTTGTATAGGAGAGGCTATAAGAGGCGCATCACTATCCCTTACACCCCAATCTAGTCTCCAAATATTGGGAAGCAAGAAGAAAAATGATTTTATTATCAAATTCTGAGCATTAAATACACACACACAAAAACTTCCATGTCATTGCCAACCAAAGGATTTAGAGTATACATTATACATATTTCTACTGAAGGGCCTAATTTGCATGTAATCAGCAGTATTTGCTTCACTATTGCTAGTTTCATTTATTACCACCAGTAGTAGTTTCTTTTACCTCTCTCCATCTCCCCAAAGAGCTCTGTACTTTATCAGCACACTGCTTATTTACATTGAGAACTTCTAATGCATGATATTTACATGCATCTATAACTAATTTTTTTATTGGGTTACTACTCAGGCTAAATGCTTATAGGAGCTGCTTATGTATTCTTTACATTTTATTACTCTCCCTCAACTGCAGCTCTGCAATGTTTCTTCTGAATAGCAATAATTGATCTTTTTATAGTTATAATTATCATAAAATTAATTCCTGGGAGTAAAACAGCGTTTTCAAGTGTAAAACGTTTGTCTTCTGATGAAAGCTATAATGCCCACAGTATTTTTTGTTTAATATCTTTTTTTACTTCATATTTTCTTTTAAATGGGAGCACTTATCTCAAAGGAATACTACAAAATGTATCATTTTTATGTTTATTTTATTTTCAGCTTTCTCAGCAATATTTGCTTTATTCTGTTGCTGTGATATAATTATTTTAAACAACACTAATGAACATTTGTTTAAACATATGTTGCATTCACTGGAATGCCAACATTAGGAAATAAAGCTCTCACACTTTTAAAATTGCAGGAGTTAAACTAAAACAGAGATAAAAATGTGCTCCCTGTTCAGTATAATGGAACTCAACTTAATGTTGTACATTCCAGTGAATACAGCAAAGTGATTGCAGTTAGCATTGAAACAAAGCTACAGAAGTTTGAATTCTTCAGATTATGTTTTTTAGCTTACTCAACCTAAAGCTCTAGAACCCTTAAATTTAACAAGTAAAATCGTAGTTACTTTTAAAATTAATATTTTATAGGAAATGCTCATAATTACTTTATATGGCATCAGAACACTCAGATATAATATGAACAATACAGAGGATAAACAAAGCTATCCTCTTTAGCAAAACTTGAAATCTTGATGAAAGAGAAGTATTATATTCCAATATGACAAAACGGAACCAAATTCATAGTCAGCAAAACAAATCTGCTCTAAAATACCTAGTCAAGAGACATGTATGTAGAGCATTTAAAATCTTTAAAGCTTGCTTTTCCTCTGTACCTTTCATATTTAAATATTAGTTTGTGTCTAGTATAACATAAGGAAGGATAATACTGGTGGTAAAAACATCACAAGAGAGAAACATGATAACCTTAGAAAGTGTAACAAAATATAAATAGAATAGAAAATAGGACATGCATTTGTTTTGAAAGTCTATAAGAATAGCTTGAGCATAGATGGTAAGAACATTTTACTCATACACATGTGTACTAACAGTGCTCATTTGAGAGATGACCCATATTCTATGCTTATCATCCTTTCTCTCTTTTTCTGCAACCTATTTAGAAAGTAAATGAAACAGTTGCTTTCCACCAAAGGTATGTATGACTTTTTGAAATTTTGTGAATTTGGCAAATATAGTTTTGTTTTCAGGGCTTTGATATGTAAGTACAATTTTGAGAAATTATGCATTCTGAAACGTATCACCTTGTTGGCTCAGTTTGTTTCTCTCCTTCCCTCCCCCTCCTTCCTTTAACCAACAAAAATTGATATTTTTAACAGCATATTACCATTAGTATAGTGTTAGATTTAACTCAATACTGCAACAGTTTTAACTGAAATTAGCAGAATATATAGTAGTTCAGTTGAGTCACTTTCTAACATTTGAAATATCCATTATGTAATTGACAAGCTATAGTTGGACAGAAAGTACTGAATGAGCTACACTTTGTGCATTAGAAATGGATAGCATGAAAGAAAGAAAAACCATATTCAAGCCCAAATAGAGAATGAGAGGGGCAGAAAATTAAATTTCTCAAATGTTACTGAAAACATTACATTAATAATTAAGTATTCAGGTATCTGTAAGTAAAAGTTAATAAGCACCACAGATATATTTTTGATTTAAAAAAAATCTTGCTCAATATCCTTTCAAAATTGGACTTCAATACTGAAAGCAGAACTTCTCTCTTTGTGTACCTGTTGTAAGACTTTCATTTCCTGCCAGCATCTGAAGGCAGCTTTTACTTTACTGATAATGCTAGCAGGTTATCTGTTTCCATCAAACAATAATATGATCATGATGAAGAATGCTACATAAATGTATTGATACATTTTATTGAAGGGAAGCCCATGTTGAATTACATTCATAATCATACCTTTTGTGTCCAATTTGAAAGCACTTTTCCAGTACAGAATAGCTCTCGTATTTTACTAGTCCATCATTAAAGATTATACAGAAATAGGTTAAAATGTTATTTTCAAGATACTTCAGGAAACAAAACAATTGGCAAAGATATATATCTATTGTGTGTTTCAAATGTGAAGAGTTCTCGCCTGTAGCGAATCAGATTTCAGCATTGCCACCTCGTTATCCCCACTCTTTATATTCCCCGCTCTCTCTTGCATACTTGCAAGTGTTCTTGGCGCTAGATGTAAGGGAACGCAACATGAATTTTGCAAAGTTCTATAATAATGCAGTTGTTGAAATCACAATTGCAACATGGATATTGGTATATGACACAAAAATGGTTTATTATGATGATAGGTTCCAAAATCTTGTTACGTGTTATTTCTTACCAAAAGTTGTCTTCGTATTGTTTATCTGATGTCTCATGCAGTTTTCCCAGTCTTGTTGTGTTCCTTGTCAATTTCTTCGTGAATAAGTCATTCAGCATCAGTCAGTTTAAAAATATTATTTCTGTTTGCAACATAATTTGAGCCCACATTAACTCAATTGGAATGTTCTAGCAGTTGTAAGGGGCAAGGTGGATTGTGTCTCATTGATCCAGCTGATACACTTTTTCAGGGAAGAGTAACTGAATAGTACTGCTTTGAACTCTCTAGGGTAAATAGAGATTACAAACCATTCATAAACAAACATAATGTGACCAGACACATTCTACCAGACCAGCAGGAAGGTATTGTTTCCTCTCATCAAATTTAACGAACACCTTGGCTTATTCAAAGTACATATTTCTTTATCACATCATGTCAAATGTTTGTTTCAGTTCTGAGTAATTTCGAATATAAATTCATATACATGCCAACCAATAATGATACATTACAGTGCTTACGTCGCACTGCATTGTTATAATATAATGGTATCTAATTTATTTGTATTAGGAAAACTATTTGAGCTAAAAATATGGGGGTTTTGTGGTTATGTTAAATACATTACTCTCGCCTTCATGTATCAGTTTTTGCAAAATCTGAATTTTTGTCTTAGCGCAAATAGTATTTATTAGAGATTGATTAGTTTGGCACTTGTCACACACCACATAGGCGGAATGCAATACGACAACACCGCAGGACTACAATTGGTTGCTCACCTAGTAGCGCTCAAGGACAAACATCATCCCATTTGAAACACATAATAGAAAGTCATTTCCAAGTACTTGGATACCCAAAAACTTGTAAAATAAAATTTTAGCTATTAAAGCAAATATATACTTTGGTACTTCTACTATAAAACTGAACTTAAATAACTTCAGTTTATTATTTTTGACTTGTAGACATATGCATGGAAATGAAAACTGAAAATACAGAAATGTGTGTATAATATTTAATATTTGTCATGAATTGAAATAAATTAAGATATTTCAGTTAAAATATTTTATTGGAGCACAAAAATCAAAGTAATTGTCATCTTGAATCTAAAGACCCTTTGTACTGGGTTTGAAAACTGGATTGTGTGTGGGATGGTTTTGCCCTGAAGTAGCAGTTGGTAACTATTCAATAGGTATTTTCATGCACATAGCCTTTATTTGGAGGCATGGCTTGCCTAACAGAAATTTTTTGGCACGAAAGCACATAGTTTGCTGGCATGAGGTTCATACCCATTCAATTCAAAAGGATATATTTCTCATTCAAATTTTAATTATAATGGTCACCACTATAAAATTATAAAATTTGTACCAACAGAGATTATCAGAAAAAATTATACAAAACAGAAAAGATAAGGAAGGCACAGTAGATGACCAACAGGAAAGAATTAGAAAAATATAACAGAAGCAGCCGAAGAAGCAATAGGACATTGTAAAATCAAAGTTGGATGGGGGAAAAGGACACCATGGTTCACTCCAGAGATAAAGGAAATAGCCAAGAGGCAAAAAAAAAAAAAAAAAATTTGTTTTGCTTATTTCACTTTTTTTTTTTTAAATAAATCACCGGAAACATGAAACAGTACATTATGTAACATAACTAATGCAGAAATCAGGAAAATCAAGCAAAATTTTTGGGGAAAATATTCAGCAGTCATGGAACACGACTTTTATGGAGGGCAGAAGAAGCCATGGGTCACATTTGAGGAGAAATAACAGAAATAAAGGATACAGAATACATTAATAAAATTACCATAGAAGAATGGCACAATTATTTCCAGAAACTATATGATGAAAGCTTAGATATGCAAATTTCATGTAGATATTAAATAAAAGAACCCAATTGATTAACAGTAAATGAAATAGCAAAAGCAATAAACAAAGTAAAAAATTGGAAAGCTGCTGGAATAAATAAAATAACAAATGAAATGATAAACTGTGGAGGAAAAAATTTAATTTTGGAATTACAAAAACTACCAAAATATAATAGACAACAGTAAGATCCCAGAAGATTGGAAATGGAGCATAACTCTAGCACTGTTTAAGAAAGGGGACAAAATCAGGAATCACACTTTTGAATAGTGCATTAAAAATACTTACCAAAATCATTAACAATAAGTTAACTGGATGATAAATGCTCCCAAATGACCTTGCTGTCGATGGGCCCTAAAACACCACACACCCACTCACTGATAAAAGTTCAGAGAAGAACAAGGATTCAGGAAAAACAGATTAACAGTAGATGCAGTTTATACAAGAAAACTAATTTAAAAATGATGGGAATTTAATAAACAATATTTCTTTGTTTCATAGATCTAACAAAAGCATTTGACAGAATAAAATTAACAGATGTAGACATATTGCAAGAAAAAGAAATACCAGATATATTGATCAGTTTAATTTTAGAAGTGAACTCAAATTGCAAAACCAAAATAAAAGTTAGACAAAGAAAATGATGAAATAATAATCACTAATGCTATCAGACAAGCTGATTTATTAAGCCCATCTCTGTTCAACTTGATTATGGACAAAATCGTACAAAGATTGCCGCAACATCTAGGATATATGAAAATGAAGTGTAAAATGATATGAAATTCCAATTTCATAGTATACAGATGATGGAGTCATCCTGTTGGAAATTGAATATGGCCTGCAGATGTTGTTATATAAATTCAATACAGTTGGGAAAAAAAAAAAAAAATATATATATATATAAGATGGAAATACAAAGAAAACTAAATGTATGACTGTTTCAAAGAAGCCAATTAATGCAAATTAGAATTGAAAGGGGATGTAATTGAACAAGTCTTGGAATTCAGTATTTTAGGATTGCATATTACAAATTACAGAAATCTTCAATCTGAAGTAAAGAAACAAGCAAATAAGGTAGCACAAATGTCAGGGTATATGAAGGATATAATCTGGAGAAATATATGTTTAAATTTAGAAAGTAAAATAAGTATTTATAAAACAGGTGTAACACGATTTTAGCATATGCAGTAGAAACATAGCAGATACTCAAAACAAAAAGTGAATACATGTGAAATGAGGATATTAAGAACAATCCAAGGAAATAACATTGACAGAATATACAATTCAGTAATTAGAGAAAACTACATCATATATATTACAAAATGTATCAAAGTACAAAGGAAAAATGGAAGCAGCACATAGAATGGAAGAAGATCGGTTGGCAAAGAGAGCAAAAGAAGGTATTCCAATGAATGGCAAAAGAGATGGAGGAAGACCTCCAAAAAGATGGATAGAGAGTGGATATTCATCTACTGAGGGAAGAAGCTTGAACTTTGGGAACAAAGAGGAATTCATCCTGCTCTAGAAGAAGAGACCATCATAAAAAATGTATAAGATTATGTCCTTGTTCTCCACACATCTCGTGTCCTTGTATAACAATTTGTTACTTCATGGCCATGTAAATACATAAAACCAAGTTTTGTCTTTCTCTCCAGAAAACAATTTAAAAGTAGATCAACAGAGTGATCATTAACATTGCAAAAATTATTTCTACTCACATTCCATGGTTGCAGTTCTTGAACTGTAGTTATATGGGTTTTAGTTTTAAACATCTTGTATATACATGCACGTGTAGGTTTCTGATTTAGAGAATGGTCAATACATTATTTGATTATAAGTAATTTAGATCTTATGCAGAAAGAAAATTTAAGAGATTTCATAAAAGAATGAAAACTGTCATCTGGTACAACAGTTGAATTATGCCTCATAAGCTCTCTATTATTCTAACAAACTTATATCTAGTTTTTGGAATGCAGAACATTAATATTTAATCATTAATTCATTAATTTTTAAATCAGAAACTTTTTGTAAGATGATAATTCAAGTATATAATACTGTAGTTTCATTTAGAAGTTTTGATAAGAGATGTTAAATTTTATCACAAGTTTGTTAAATTAAAGGGCTCGGGGTGAGATAGTGCCGTGATCATTTTACAAGAGAGTGCTTGGAAAAAAGTATTTTCTCATATGTTTAATCCTGTTAAAAAGTTTTATTTATCCCTACATCTTCCTGCATATTAGTAATTGTGGCAAATGTTGAGTGAAATTGTTAAAATTAATTTTTACAGCTTTTTTTTTTTTTTTTTTTTTTTTTTTTTTTTTTTTTTTTTTCTTCTTCTTTTCATAATTTGAAGCCATTTTCATTCTAATTTTAAGCTTACAGGGAAGCAAAATAAATAATTTTTGTATTAACTCATTTGTAAACCTTGATTTTTTCCATAATTGATCAATAGGTTTTCAGTTACTGCTGCTCTATATTTTTTGCTTAAGAAAAAGCTGATTCACACAGTTGCATCTCCCCACCCGCACACTTTATGAACATTTTATGATAAAGCAGCATTCTTCATTAAAATTGAAATACATTTTATTTTAGGAAAATCTAATTGAAATCAATATGATTATTGTAATCCTTTTGTTCACTATATGCATCATAAATTCAATAGTTTTCCTTATTTCAGAATAGACTGATAACTCATGACAATAAATCACTTAATCTGGAGCATTTGCCAAATAAATATAGTATTACTTTGTGATAAATAGTTGGGTATATCTATCAAGGCTGTTTTACAAATGAGTCAAAACTATTTAAACAATTTATTATTTTCACAGATCAAAATGTGACACTAAAGAAACCACAGAACATGTATGCTCCTGTGTAAACTTGATAAGAATTGGTTTCATTTGTGTCATTTAAACCCAGTTGTTTCTTTTTGTAATATATTCTTCTTTCATTCTCTTGGTGTTATTGTGTATTTATGTGCACATGTGTAATGCAACCAATAATGATTTTCAAGTCTAGCTATTTGAACAACAATTAAGATAATCCTGTTTGCCAGTCTCACAAAATTTGTATTTGCATTTCTTAACCAGTCGTTAAATGTATATTCTTCAAAACTTGGCAAAGAAATGTAATATAATTATAGTATTGTATTACAAATTCTTTATTAATATTTGTATTAATGGCATAATCTGAAGCAGTTCATTGATGTTACATTATAGCAATACGCTTTCTTGTAAACTTTGCAAAGATAAATTACAATTTTTGGAGATGGCTTTTGACAGAATATCTTAATTTTAGCAGTTTTGCCTATAATTACTGTGCTGCTTTCCAGAATATGTACTTCATTAGATAGAGCATTAGTACTTAAAAGTAATGTCATTTTTTAAGATGAAAGTTATGTAAAAATTATGTGGAAAAACTAAAGAAAAAACTTAAATTATAGCATAATTTAAAATGTTAAAAGTACTCCAGATGCAAGGCCCAATCTTTAAAATGATTTTAATAGTAGTATATATTTTTTGTAATTTCATTTCTCTGTCATTGTAGAGGTTGATACCTGTGGATGCGGGTAATGATCTTTTCATCTACAAACCACCAGATGTGCCCAGTAGTAAAATATATACAATACGCCCATACCTGCCCTCTGATGAAACTGAGGTATACAACGTCTGTCGACGAACATGTATGGATGGCATGGATGGTTCAGAGTGTTTTACAGAATGTCCAGATCTTATAGGCGATAAGTAAGTAGCCTCTTGTTCATGTTCTAGTAAAATGAGTCTTAAGGCCTTTTTTCTTCTATTAACCTTTTTTGGGCAAGCTGCTTTATGCACTGAGTGGTAAAGTAGAGAGCACTACTGATCACACCTTACTCAGTGCATATATGCATGCTGCATGAGATATGGAAACATATATGGACAGAAGTACCTTAGGACTTAGGCTTTATTGGAACATGAAAAAATGAGTTAGTGTGCCTTATCTGTTTACTTTCAAGAGAAAAAAATCCTAAACAAGTCGTATTCAATTGTTATAGATAATTGCTTATTAAAGTAACTTGAAATTTTCATTGCTTTTTAAAAAACAAAATAATTTACAACTTTACTCTTAAACTGTGAATTCTATTGGGTTATTAAGCAACTTAAACTCAAAACAGTTTGGTTCAGAACTTAAGTCACTATTACAGTCTTTGCTGCATGGCATGCTTCTTTCTTAACATCTTTCTTCTTCTGCAACACCTAATGCTATTTTGATACTACCAAGCTCTGACGTCTCTATGAAGCTCTTTTTTTTTTTCTTTTCTTTCTTTCTTTTTCTTTTCTCTCCGTCTAGAAAACAATTGTCTGCACTATTTTATCCCAGTTTTATAATAATTTCTGTTTCATTTCTTTTTACATGCCTTGCTAATTGAATGTTACAATCAATTCTCATTTGTTCAATTATTTACATCTTCTTTGCCATGTCACATAAACCATATTTAAATGTGATGCATTCTCATTGATATATACCTTAAATGAATATCTTTCTCTTTATTGATAATGGATCATACAACTAACAATAATATTAATTTCAAAGAAGAGTATCTTCCAATCACGATGCATCTCCATTTGTATACATCAATAAATTGTATAGTTTTGCTGTTATAGTTCTGAAATAAACTAAATTGTATTCCAGTGTGTAAAGGACTATGATACAATGAAGCACAAAATTAATAAACTAATACTCAATGCTCCACTACTGCTAGTGAAACGTGTTCTGTGTAAATACTAGCAATAAGTGGAGCATTGAGTATTAGTTCGACTCAAAATTATATTAAATTGTATTTCCTTTGCCTAGAAAATATTTTGTCCTGTTTCAAATCCCATTTCATCACCTTTAATGGTATATAATGTTTAATTGTATTTAATCATTGAATTATTGAAATGTGTTTCTATTATTCTTTTATTTATGTAAGTGGCTCACAAAGCTAACAGAAGTATTTCTTTTCAGACTCGTGGGTGGATTTCTCACATTAAGCCCAGAGTTCTGCTTTGTAGTGGAGGATGATACTGGTTTAGTTGGTTATACATTTGCAGCATTGGATGCCAAACAGTTTCACAAAAAGTTGGAACTAGCCTGGTTGCCAGAGATGTGCAGTAAATATCCGTGCCCAGAAAAGCCCTCGGGGGAGTCTTTATCTTGTACAGAGGTGAGATAGTTTATTTTTAATTAGATATGAAATAACCCATTTCCTGATTTAGAACCAAGACAGTGGGCTATGAAAATACATTAACACACAGATTTTTAAGGGAGATTTTTCATAAATGTATTTTTGAAGTATACATATTAATTTGCATTTTTATATGTACATGTGTGTTTTAACTTATTGAAACATGAGAATATTTTGCAATTCAGTAGACCTGTTTTGGCTAATTAGCTTACATGAATAGCCAAGGTCATTAAGACATGGACTCATAAAAGGTGAACTGCGGCTAAAATTGTGCCACGACCATCCTGCCTGAGCGAGATTATTTCCAGGTTTTCCTCCATTTTCACAATTGGAGGTACTCTACTCTTAAGCTGACATTACCGTACCAAATTTCCTTTACCAGTTATTTCATGCTTCACCAGTATTGCCACCTTTTTTGACACATCCTCTAACATTAAGTCATATTGGACTGTGGATGAAATGAGTCAGAGTCCATAGAGCTTAGTTACCCGACATTTGTCCTTCAGGATAAGGGAAAACACCAGAAAAAACCTTATCCAGGTAATAACTCGCCCTAACTGAGATTCGAGCTTGGGACCTCATTGAACATGAGGCAGACATACTTCCAAGGCAGGCACCACGTGTGATACCATATGTAAAGACCAGATGTTAAACCCTTTGAAACATGTAAAATATATTATTAAATTTTAGATGAGTCGCATTTTTTACACATCTGCTTCACTTTCGTACCTATTCGCACAAGAGCCGTAGATGCAAACGAAGATTTGCGAAACGTGTCCTCAAAATAGGTACGAAAGTGAAGCAGATGTGTAAAAGAGTCGCACAAGAGCCGTAGATGCAAACGAAGATTTGCGAAACATGTCCTCAAAATAGGTACAAAAGTGAAGCAGATGTGTAAAAAATGCGACTCGTCTAAAATTTAATAATTTTTCGCTTCACTGTGGTGTTCCAATACAGTGAATCTCAATATATGTAAAATATAGTTTTACTAGTTTTCTTCAGACTCCATTTTATAGTGTAATAAAGTACTGTTCTCTTAATAATAAGTTCAAATTTTCAGGGACAAAATTACCCATTTTTATGGAAAAATCTGGTACTAAGTTTTGATGCATCAACTTTATTATCAATTTACATAATTTCTAGTGAGTATAGTACTCATGTTACATTACTGGACTTTTTTTTGCCTGCCTTGGTAGCATGGTGGTAGAGTGTCTGCCTCACGTTCAAGAGGTCCCGAGTTCGAATCTTGGTCAGGGTGAGTTACCTGGATAAGGTTTTTACGGGGTTTTCCCTAGACTGAAATATTGGGTACTTTTTCTTAATAACTTGGGTTTTGCTTGAGTACGTGTGTGTTTTTTTAATTCTAATTAAATATTGTTGCTTTATGAAATTTAATTTTGTATGCAGGAACTGAAAGCCTGGTTTCACACATTCAAAGGAGATGTTCCTGAAACGATACACAGTCATCATCCTTCAATTATGTGCTGTTCACTGCTCACGAGTGTTCTGGATCAGAGTGTGGCAAAGAGACTCATAACATGCCTGTTAGCAGCTTTGAGAGCTAATGGTAAGGTCACTTAATTGTGAACTATATTCCCTTGAATAAGTTGATTCATTCTTCATCTGGTGAAATGCTTTTTGATATCAGGTATATGAGTAATAATGGGTCATCAAGAAGTTGCTGTGCTCTCAGGTAACCAAGATTCCCCTTGAAACTATAATTCCAGTGGCAGCATTGGCTGCCTCAAGCATATGATCAGTATCATCAATACTCGCATCACAATAACAACTCATCTACTGGTAGCCAGCAATGGTGTACAATTAACATGCTGTAAACAATAATTGATTTGTTGGTAAGAGAGAAGTAGAGACAATCAAGGAGTACCAGTGTTATCCTGAGCACAGTGTGGAGGAAGTTGTTGATAACCTGTTAAAAATGTTTTAGAACAAAAAATAATTGTTGTTGCACATCCTACACTATCTTTTCTTGTTGATTTGGCTACATCATATCCCTTTGTGTGTTTGCAATTTTTCATGTTGTATCAAAACTTATTGGTTTGCACATTCATATATAGATTTTAGTTAATTTTCTTTTCAAATGAGGAGTTCCTTCAGTTCTTAGATGTAATCATTTCCTTCCATCAATTTTGAGATAATAACCAAGATCAGCTGTTGGTAATAATAGGTGACGTATTAAAAATAATAGGAGAAACTTTCTTTTGTGTGACGCAAGAACATTTTCTAAGTCCAAAGGTGCACATATATGCAAGCGATACCCAAGCTGGTTCTCGCGTTGCAGCCAACATGAGAAAGATCTGTAAGACTTGTAGCCAACCTCTGCAAAAATGTCCCAGACATGTGATGCAGTCTGTGTACAAAGGAACATGGTTTGAGCAGGCTAAGTTATCGCCCAGTCAAATTTTGTTACTCATGCACTGCTTTGCACATAAACAATCCTACAACACGACGATAATGGAGTGCTCTGTGGGAAATGTATGAGCTCACAGATGGTATCAGACTGGTTCAGCTACTACCGTGAAGTGAGCATGATGTCAAATGATACCAAGTATACTGCAAGGGGGAAAATTGGCGGTCCTGGCCACATCGTTCAAATCGACGAATGTAAAATAGGACGACGCATGTTTCATTGTAGGCGCATCATAGAGGGCAACTGGATCTTGGGAATGATCGACGTGGAAACAAATGAGGTGCAGATGACGATATGCCCCAACAACAGGAGGGATGCAAATACGCTCTACAGTCTAATTGCAGCGCCCACAGTGAAACTAGCGTTGTCCTATTTTGCATCCCCCTTGCAGTATACTTGATATCATGTGACATCATGTACACTTCGCAGCAGTAGCCGAACCAGTGTGATATAGTCTGCAAATTCATATATGTATTTCCTATGGGGCACTCCATTATCATTGTGACATAGGATTGTTTATGTGCAAAGCAATGCATGAGTAACAAAATTTGACCAGGTGATAAGTTTGCTAAATAGTGTAACTTCGGGACAAGTAAGATTGTTGGCAGCATTGCGTTCAGTGGAGAAACAAGCATAGTTTGGCTGCACTGAATTCTTCAATATGGCTACATTACTAAGTAAGTAAATAAACAATAACGTTAAAAGAATGCCCTCCAACACAAAACTGCACTAAAACATAAAAAAATTATATTAAAAATCATGGTTATATATAAAAACATCAAAGTGTGAAGGAATTAGAAAAAAAAATTGCTGCGTCGCATATTAGAAAGAAGAGCCAAATAATTACTTTTTATTCATGAAATTTGTATTTTTGTTATGTATAAAATGAAGTTAGTTACATGAAGCAACAAATACTACACAAATATAATCATTTGTTGTATTTTTGTGCTTGTATTTTATTTTTTCATTGTAAATACATTTTACAAGTATCATCAAATCATACAAAAACCAATAAAAAATGCAAAAAAATAAAATGATATTTATATTATTATTATTATTATTATTATTATTATTATTATTATTATTATTATTATTATTATTATTATTATTATTATTATTATTATTATTCAGTAAATTTAATACACTTTATATACAGGAAAGTAATGTTGAAATATTAAGCATCGTGCATCATAGAGTAATTATAATAATATGTACATTATATAATGTACTGTGTCTTAGGCTACTACAATCCTTACATAAACATCTGGCAGCAGAGAGACAGCAATAATGAGGCAGGCTTCCCTGATTGGTTCAGGGAAAGTAATGGGTGTTATCTTTCATTTGCATAGATATTGTAATCACTCCTGTACTGTAGGCAGTTTTCAGATCACTGTGGCGCATGAATTAGTTTTGTATGCAGATGCTTAGATTCCTATAAAGGAGTTTTATCTTTGTCCGACACATACCACATAGATGCATTTTGTGCTCATAAATTTTGAATGGAATATTTACGACAGATGTATACATAAGTGTGTATTGTAAAGTTTTGATGTATTGCACTAGCATGACTTTCCCTACGCTTGCATAAGCAATTCTGAAAAACTCTTATTCCTCTTCATATTATTTGAATTAATATTTGCAAATTCAGCAAAGAATTCACCATAACGGAATTAAGTTCTACTATCCATGAATTAAAAGATAACAAATCTCCCGGACAAGATAAAATGCATGTTGAATTTCTGAAACATCTTGGACAAAAGGGAAGAAATAAATAATTAAATAGAAATCTGCAATACCATACCCTGGCGCCTAATTTCTTAAGCCAGGGTATAAATATTCCAAACTTTTACATTTAACTTTTTATAATTTTTACAGAATATTTCTACAGATATTACAAAAGCACAATATAACAATATAATAAATATACAATAATAATACCTTAAAACAAAACTTTCTTTTACCCACTTTTTAAATTCCTTTTTTTTTTTTTTTTTTTTTTTTTTTTTTTTTTTTTTTTTTTTTTTTTTTTTTAATAATACAGGGTTATTCATAAGTCCATGAAACTTTTTAAAGTTTATTAAAAAAAAAATAAGTATCCAATAAATCATGGTAATTGTTGTGCGAGTAGAGAGAGAAACTCTCAAGCCTTTTTATAATGAAAGCCTGCGCTTGGTTGCCATGATTTGTTGCTAGGTGGCAGTAGTTATCACTAATGAGAAAATGGCGTTCACTAAATGCGAGCAATCTTTTTCTCGATTTCAAAAGCCAGCACCTGTGTACAACAATATCAAGCATTGATATGTGAAATTCCATGACGACGAGTGTACGTGCATTGCTCGCCGCCAAGGACGTCCAGGACCCAGCGAAGAAACAGTGAATCGTGTTAGAGAAGCATATCAGCACAGTCCTCGTAAGTCCACTACCCGTGGAAATGTTGAGTTGGGCAGCTCACAACCAACAGTATGGCAATTTTTTTGTAAGAGGCTTATGTTTAAACCATACAGGCTTCAGCTTCATCAGGCTCTCAAAGAAAATGGCAAAACTTTACAGCTTAATTTGTGCAGTGAGATGCAAGAAAGGTTTGAAGTAATGGACTTCGCTGACTTTCTCATCTTTAGCAATGAAGCAGCTTTTCATCTCTCTGGAAAAGTGAATCGGCACATTTTGCGCATATGGGAACTCAAAATCCCCATTATGTTGTGGAACATGTTCAAAAATGACCAAAGGTGAATGTCTTCTGTGCGATTTTGAAAAAGAAAGTGTATGGGTAATTTTTCTTTGTAGAATCAAGCATCAATGAGACGGTTTACTTAAACATGCTGGAAACCACACAGATGGATCATACAAACTGGACAAGAAGATAATGCATTCATGAAATGGCCACCACGATCACCGGATTTAACTCTGTGACTTTTTCCTGTGGGGCTTTGTGAAGGACAATGTGCCTCCACTCCTTGGTAACCTTCAGGAACTTGGCCACCAGATTACAGCTGCCGTGGCTATGGCCAGCCGTGACATGCTGGAGCATGTGTGGGGAGAGATGGATTACCGCATTGATATCTGCCATATCAGCAAGGGTGGACACTTTGAACATTTGTAATTTATGTAACAAAACTTGGAGAGTTTCTCTTCATTTTTGTGCAAAAATGTTCATTATCCGTTGGGTAATCCCCACGAAAGTGAAGCAGATGTGTAAAAAATACGACTCATCTAAAATTTAATAATCCGTTGGGTAGCTTAGTAGTTATGAATTTCTAAAATGTTTTACAGACTTATGAATAACCCTGTATAATAATATGCAAGGGCAGTTCAATAAGTAATGCAACACCTCTTTTTTTTTTTCTTTCCTCTTTTTTTTTCCTCTAAATTGAAATGGGTTATTTTATTCAGCATTGGAATACAGCATGTTATTTCCCAATCTTTTAACTACACAACATTATTTTTCAACGTAATCTCTGTTCAATGCTACGGCTTTATGCCACCTTGAAATGCAGGCCTATATGCCTGCACGGAACCATTCCACTGGTCGATGTCAGAGCCAACATTGTACTGCATCAATAACTTTATCATCTGCGTAGTGCATCCCATGGATTGCGTCCTTCATTGGGCCAAACATATGGAAATCCAACGGTGCTAGATCGGAGCTGTAAGGAGGATGCGGAAGAATAGTCCACTGAAATTTTGTGAGCTCTTATCGGGTGCGAAGACTTGTGTAAGGTCTTGCGCTGTTGGAGGAGAAGTTTGTTCATATTTTTGTGCCTACGAATACGCTGAAGTCATTACTTTAATTTGCAAAGAGTAGCTCAAAATGCTTCAGAGTTGATCATTTGACTATGGGGAAGAACATCAAACAGAATAAACCCTTCAGTATCCCAGAAGACTGTAGCCATGACTTTACCGACTGAGGGTATGGCTGTAAACTTTTTCTTGGTAGGAGAGTGTGTGTGATGCCACTCCTTGATTTCTGTTTTGTTTTGGGTTTGAAGTGATGAACACATGTTTCATCGCTACAATGTTTGACAAAAACCTGTCACCATCAGCCTCATGACGAGCAAGCAATTCCGCACAGATGGTTCTTTTTTCTCTTTATGGTCTTCAGTTAGACATCGAGGGACCCAGCGGGAACAAATCTTTGAATATCCCAACTGGGGATACACTACCAACAGAGATGTCAAGTTGAGCACTGAGGTGTTTGATAGAGATCCGGCGATCGTCTCGAATGAGTGTTCACACGCTCCAACGTTGCAGGAGTCACAGCTTTGCACAGCCGCCCAGCACATGGAGATCAGATAGTTTTGCTTGATCTTGCGGTGATGATGACACACGACTCACCATGCTTTTGTCTACTGCCAGATCACCGTAGACATTCTGCAAGTGCCAATCTGAGATGACCTGGTTTTTCTCCAAAAGAAACTCAGTCACTGCCCATTTAGAATGCAACTCTGTTACAGATGCCATTTTAAAAGCTCTGTATAGTGCTGTCACCTATCAGAAGTCAATGAAACTTTACAAGATGAAATGGGAATGTTTGAAAATGTTCCGCAAGAAATGTCAGGTTTTTCCAAACAAAGTTGGCCGAGAAAAAACATGTGTTGCATTACTTATTGAACTCCCCTTGTATATTCATTTACAAAAAAATGTTAACAAAATAAAAATTACCTAAACTACTATTTTACTGGTATCCAGTAAACAATTAACCTGGTAGCCGGCTATTTAAAAACCAATCTATTTCTAAATCTACCTATCTAAAGTTGTCGGAATTTGGTGGCAACTTATGTGTTGGTGACCAGCACAATCTCTAAATTTCTCCTGTTTTAACTAATGCTTCAGAGTGTTTTAATTTAATATTAGCATTATAATATCAAAAAACTCCAAATATTAAATAACAAATAATACAATTCAAATAAAAATTTATATATAATGCATACCATCCATACAACTCAAAATTCATTCTAAATAGATTCAAATCCTCAAGCTCTCGAGAGAAAAAAAAATCTTCTAATAACCCTTATCTTACTAACCAAGGCTTCACGGCTGATCACCCGCGAAGCCTTGATTAGTAATGCTTGCTGTGAAACTTTCAAGTCTTATCTTACTAGTATCTATTAGAGTATGTGCCCATATTGTTAAATATTAAATATCATCTATAAATGAAAACGTCTTTTTCCACAGTATAGTCTTTTTTATTTTTTTTTTTTTTCTTTTTTCTTTTTTTTTTTTTTTTTTCCACAGTTGGAGCCTTGAATTCTGATACATCTTTACATTAGTCCATGTCAATTCTTGGACTGTTAAATCTAACCAGTAAGTGCTTTGAAATCTGAAAGTCATTTGCAGCAGGTGCTGTCTTAGAGCAAAACTACTGTGCCATAATTTGCTGTATTGAAGAATGGCAACAGTTATAATAAAAAACAATTTGTGATTCTGGAAACAGGCTTCTTTTCGCTATCCAAATTTCTCCCTTCTAAATATACTGCTTCAACCACTTTTACAGACTATAATGTTTATTTTAAGTAAAGGACTGTTCAGTTTCTTTAACTCTGCATACTTGATATGAGGATGGCAGTCCACTTGTATTATGCAATATTTTTCTTAATTTGTTATCTGGCTTACTTGTACTTGTCCATGACACTTCTTAAAATAAGTGCTGATGTTGCTGAAACACTTGAAAATTCCACTATAATCCAATGCTTTTGCACTGAAGTACAAACCAAAGGCCATATACAGAGCATTTTAGTGCTAAATATACAGTAACTACAGAAGTTACTTAAATGTCTTTTGAAGATAATAATGAGTAATCTAATTAAATATAAATTTACTATGTACTGATGCAATTCCATATAAATTTATTTTGATTAGGAAAAGGCTTAGCACTAATAGATACTTTTCTGTCAACAGGATCGTTTGGTGTCTACGTGCCAGTAAGTACAAAGGATCAGTATATGCTGGAATTTTATGGAAAATTAGGATTCCTGGAGCTGAGTCCAGGACTTAGTTCTGAAACAACTTATTTAGGTCGGGCATTTTGAAATGGAAGTACAGTATTGAAAATACACAAAGAACTGGTAATATTCCAGTATGCAACTGCTCATTAAACTTCATTAGATGATCCAAGAGTGGAACATAACATTGAAAAGGCTTAATACATAGTGATGTTGAAGCCTTTTAAACAAACATGTAGCTGAAGATTTTTGTAAATTGTTGCAACAGGTTGATCTTTGGCTGAAAGTGAAAAATCCCTGATGAATATGTTCAAATGTATTATTATTTACATTATCTGTAATGTAAAAATTGTTGTGTAGAAAAGCATCACAATGAGTGTTTAATGTGGAGAAAAATGGATGTAACTTAAAGTAGTATATTGCTTTTTTTTATTATTGTCTTTATATATTTGTATAAAACAACTTCAATCTCTTTAATTTTTTATTTGTATATATTTTTATATATTAATTTTGTTAGGTTTGAAGTAAAACATGATTTATGTAGCAATTGGTTGTTACTATGCTAGCTTCCCATTTAAGTGAAAATGGAATGTACGACACTCGAAGTTAAAAGGCTGTGACTTGATACAGAAATGTGTATTGAAAAGAGTGGCTGCAGCTATTTTAGTGTTAAAATAACACTTCATTGCAGCTGTGGAGGTAAAGGGTTTTGCAATAAGACTGTTCATTGTAGTAGCATATAATATATTCTTCCACAATAAACATATGTGATGAATATCACCTACCAATTGTGACACACAATTTTTGAATGCCATTATGTATTCATAATGAATGTGAGAGTGAATGTGTCTTGTTACTTTAAACATTTTCCAGACAAAATAGCATCAGTTAACAGTAATAAAATATAACGTACAAAAAAGAAAATGGTACATCTCTGCTGAGAAATAGTCATTACCAGTAATGAAAGTCATTTTGACCATTAACCCTTTCACTGCTGACTGATATACCTGTGAGGACTTATTCTATCTTGATTTCAGAGCATGGATTTTGATGACCTAAAAATATTTGAAAAGCAAGCTGTAAAATGTCTAAATTTTTTTAAAGAGAAAGAGAAGTGATATATTAACTGAAGAAGCAAAATCTGATATTTAATTTATTAAAGTTAGTCTTTCAGAAAGTTATATGATAATTTATATTGGGTAAAACTGTTACCATTAGTAAAAAATAGTGGGTAGAATAAAAATGAGATATATTAGAAAGTTAATTAAAAATATACATTTATGAAGAATTTGAACACATAATTCAGAAGACTGATTTTAAGCAGGTCATACAAAACTAACATTAAATCTTTTTGAGTTCTCAGATTGTATAAACTTAATTGTTAATGAAGAGAACTTCACCACTATTTGTGTAACACAAGAAGAAGAGCAACCTGACTTCGCACACGTTAACGGGAAAAAGGGAATACTGTCCTGTCTCATCCTTATTGTAACATGAATTCCTAAATGATTATACTTACTTTCCTGACAATAGCTCGCCCACCCACATGCAATCCTTTTCAGATTAACCATTAAATAAGAATGTTATTTTTTTCCCAACAATTTGAGTAAAAAAATGCACAAAAGACTCGCTCAGTTTTGAATAGTGAAATTTTAATGTTTTTATTAATTCTTAATTAAAATGTCAATAATATAAATTACTCAATATACTGAATGTAAGTGCAGGCAAAAAAAAAAAAAAAAAATCTAAAATTGAAAATAAAAATAAAACAGTATGAAATGGTCTAACAAACATGCATCTCTATAAGCTTGGACATCAGAATCTAGGCCCTGGTTGTCATGTTAGTGCAGTTTGTTTTCTTCTCTCATAACATCTTTGAGCTCTGGGAAATATCGTCTTTTCTCTAAATAATATACATATAGTTTGTATCAAACCCCAACTTTTGCTTTTATGCTTGATTCTAATGGCTCTTGTTGACTTTCTGTAAATACAGGGAAGGAGAAAGAACACATTCTATATTTTCATGTTATATTTGTTCTTCCCTGCATTCACAGAAAGCCAGTAGCAGGTTTATTAGCAATTGTAAAACAAGTATGTGTCTAAATTGCACAGGAAGCAGTCTGCATATAGGTAATAAAGTTGAGCTGTCAAGTTATCAGAATTTCTTTCTTACATGAATAGCAGCGAAAGGGTTAAAACAACAGCTTTTTCTGATGAAAAATGCTGATCCCTACATTGCATATCAGCCGCAACAAGCCTTTCAGAATATTAGCGCTTTGTGTATATAAAAAAAAAAACGTAAAGTTGCTTGATCTTTACTCTCATATACTCTTTCTACTACCTTAATATTGCTTTAGAACTAATCTTCAGAACAATCACTGAAATATGTGCATACTTACAACTTTGAAATTCCTAGAAACCGTTCACACTGAAGTGTAAAGTACCCTGCACAGTTTCAGATTTCTGCATTAATAGTGCATTTATTATTTAGAGGTACAAAATATTTTAAATAACATGCATTTTGTATGCGTACATGCCTGCTAAAGTAGGCGAGACAATGTGTAAGTGCTGTGCAATTAATTGTTTAATCTGAAACCTTTTTATTCCATTTGTTCAATAATTTTCAACATTATACTACTCTTAATGAGTAAGGACTATGATACAATAAAGCACTAAATTAATATAGTTTTGAGTCAAATTCGTACTCCATGCTCCATATATTGTTAGTGTTTACCTAGAATGCAATTTGTTAGGACTTTCCTAACATCCTCATTTATTGCTGAGTGTTGAATTTTGATTTGGCGAACTCCTTGGCGGCTATACTTAATTTACAGAATCCCACAGTAAATTTCTCCATAGAAAAAGAGGATCCCTTTCTTAGATTTAAACTAATCATAAAATTTCATAATAATAATTGGAGACAACACAAGCATCTTGTTATCAACAGTTTAAACTTACAGGCTGGTCAATATCCTCTTAAACAAGATGGAATGTATCAGAATACAATCATATGGTTCACATTGCAAAATACAAAGGATTAAGCGCTCAATTGGTCGAAAAGAAAATTGTTAAATTTAAAAGACAACAGTGATGCTTAGACATAACTACTCTTTCCTCAATCAATAATAAAACTTCATACAAAAAATTTACATACCATCCCAGAATTACATACCTTATACAAAAAGTCCTCAAGAACACATTTACTTTGGCTCCACAGAATTAATTCAGTGTACAACTGCTTTTGAAATCACATACCAAAGGAACTCGCAGACAAAAACTCAGGTGTGTACTAGATAAATTGCAAAGACTGTGACAACTTTTACATTGGCAAAACAACAAGGAATTTGAACATTAAGCTGAAAAATCACTTCAGGAACATCAAGAAACAGCGGTAAAAATGAGCGGTAGTGTATCATTAGTAGAATCATTATATAGAACAAGAAATTCATTTATTAAAAAGTGTTCAGGGTCCAACTCCATTATCCATGTGGGAAAAGACAAAGAAATGTGAAGAAAAAATCTTCAGTTTTGACACCACCTTTGAAGAGAACCTGAACTTCAAGTTCATCAGATACCAACAGAGATGCCCTTATCGCCTACAAGGAGTTCACCAAATCAAAATTGAACAGTTGACACTAGCTGAGGATGTTAGGAAGGTCCTAACAAAATGCATTCTAGGTAAACCCTAGCAATTAATGGAGCATGGCATAAAAGTTCAGCTCAAAATTATATTATACTACTCATTCGTCCCATTTTCATAAATTTTTCAGAGCTAAAACAGAAGTGAAAACTTATTTTTACTGCTTGTTTTTACAGCTTTCGTATTGCAAAGCTTTCAGTTCCCTAGCTCCCATATCTGCTTACATAAAGAGTATCATGATACATCAAAAGATTTCTGTTTCAGAATCTTCAAATTTTAGAAGGCCCTGTAGGTCAGATCTCTCATTCTGAACTTTAGGTTCAAGCAGCCCATCTTAGCCACAGCAGTGAATGCTGTTGTATGCTTAGCATTTTTTCAATAAATCATTGTATTTTTTAGTTTTTCTTTTCATTCTTTGAAGATTTGAATACTGTTGCTTTTCTTTCTTCCATTTTTATGTGTACTGTGTTTTTAGAGTGTTCTAACCTAGCTTGCTGTTCACCAATCTCTCCAGCTGCCGGCCAGCTTGGCAGGGATTCTGGCGGACGACGAACAAGCAGTGGCCAAAGTTTTTAAGCTACTTTTAACTGTTCATTTTAGAATTTAGTTCTTATTTTTAACTTTTTAAACTTTATTGCTGCATGGTTTTAAGTATCCTTTAGATTTTTACTGAGGTGTATGTCTTTTATCTTATTTTATTTAGGATGAATCTATCTTAGCTATTTTATCTCCTATTTTAGCACGTTTTGCTTTTTTGAAAGGCGCTGATGACCGTGCCGTTGAGCGCCCATAAATGTCATTCATTCATTCAATTTTTATGTGTACTGTGCCATGTAAGGCTGAATTCCACCTCTGGAACACTGAAAGGCAATTGCAACCAATCAGATATTTTATTTAAGTATGTACATATTTGTAAAAATATGTAAGAAAATTTAGTGATTCTTTTGAATAGATGTGTAAATATAAAACTAATTCAAACTGGTAATTAAAACAATAGTAGCGGCTGCAACTTTTGATCAGAATAGTTTAAACAATAATCGTCAGTGCTTTACCACATATTTCATAATTCTTTTTTTCCTTATATGCACATTTTGTTTCAGAACTGACATGATCTTAAAAACAATTATGTAGTTTTTTTAAATATTTCATGCCTGACATATTCTGCAGTAAATACTAAAAGACTGAAAAATCGTAGATTTTAATGTCACAAAATATGAACCACTGCCAATCATTTGAGTATCTTATAATGAAGAGTGAGTTTACAGATCATTGTGATGTCATATCTTCAGCAGGTATTATTTTCATCTATTTCAAAGCCTAAATAATGGGCTAGACATAACTTATAGCGGTATGCTGCCAATTAGTAGAAATAAAAATAAAAAACATTTAGTATTACTGTCTTGGTGCAGACTTCTGACATTGTTAATGTCTTGTAATGCAGATAACTTCAGTAGTGTACACAAGCATTTTTGAAACTCTAAAGAAATTATGAAATAATTTCCTCACTGATTGTGTATTTTTCATTAATGTTAGCAGTAGAATCTTAAGAAGTTAGGTTGGGAAGTGAGTTTTACAAAACTAGAAATTTTTTTGATTCTCCAACTTGAATTTTTTTTTTTTGCACATTGTATGTTATAAAAACAAAGTATTTCAGTATTAAAACTTGACTTAATGGGTATAGGCAAGTGATAAAATGTACTTGCTAATGCTGGATTCTGATTCTAATCATGGAAACTGTTGTTAAACACAGAAGGCAGTGACAAATAGTTTACATGATATTACTAAAGCATTGCCGATTCCAGGGTTTTTATAAATTTGGTCATTCATTCCATTTTGGGAGTGCATGCTATCTAAGGCCAAAAAGACATACAATCGTGCAAAAAATTATTTTATTCCAAGCTTCCTAGTATGTTTTAAGCTTCTTGAATATTTGTGTTGGCATAAATAGTAGTTAACAGGTTAAAATTCATTGTATACAATCTAATGTGAGAAATAGAAAGCAGAAGTATAGTGTCAGTGACTTATGCCTGTCACGTAATATTCAGTAATTCACAGTAGTTATGACCCTAAAAGATGTTTGCAGTTTAGTTAACTATCAGAAGTATTTTTTTGTTTTTCATTGCATTTAGTTGTAATGGACTAGAAGGTGTTAATCTTTTGGTCATAAACTGAAATGTTCCAATTTTAAAGATATTCTATTTCTCCTAAAAATGCTAGCTGGTATTGTTGGTTATCTGGATTACTGTAATGCAGATGTATCCTTCAACCTGTAAATCATATCAGGTGAAAAAAAAATGAATTAAATGGTGATCAAATAAGTTCAGAGTGCATAGAGTTTAGAGGTATCTAGTGTTAGTCCTCTGAAAATAAAGTGCATAATTAACCCAACCAGGATTAAAATTGAAGCATCTCAGGTGAGGCAGACATTACTTTCTGCATGAATTGATCAATTTAGCTGCCAATGCAAAACCTTCCTCTGCATCTGAGCAATGTCAGCACTATTGGAGAATAGTAAACCTAAAAGGCATTTGATATCTCAAAATTCATATTAAGTCCATATTTTTTTAAAGTCAGCTTTTTTTTCCCACCACAAGGATAGCTTGTCAAACTATTGTACGATACATTTTATTCTGAGTGAATTGTAAATTTTACTTGGTGCCACTTTTAACATACAAATATCGGAATGGGAACTCAACCTCTTAAACCAGGGAATCTGTAGAATCTGTGGGTTTTTTCCAGTAAGGCAATATCTTACTACTTTACAAAGTAATTATTACTTTCCGGTGAAAGTGGATGTGCCACTTATGCATGTCAACCATACAGGGAAGACTACCTGCTGGTGTTCTATCTCACCATGCTACTAGCTCTGCAGGCTAGTCCCTGGGACTTTTTAGGCATCCCTCAAATACAGTTATATCCTACAAACTCTGCCATGGTGTATTGGGCTGGAGTATGGCACCTCTGGTTTCCTGTCACTGAATGTTCATTCTACTCGTAAGCATGGCACTTTTAAGTCAAGGCATTCTTCCAGTGTAATTAACTGGAAGTCGAGTAGGAGATAGGGTAGCAGAAGATCCTTAGATCGAGGTGCAAGGGTCATCGACATCTCTCCATTCTCACCACCACCACATCCTTCAGGAATTAGGATTTTCTAAACACATTAACATTTTTATTTGGTAGAACATTTAATAAAGCATTTGTAGAGCCAAGATGGCTATATATGGGTGAGGTATTAGTGATGAGAAATATGCTCAAAAGATCTCTAATAATAGTCATAGTATGTTGCCAAATTCAAACTATAAACTTCTTGAATTATTGGAACATTTCATTTTGAGTCCAAATGCAGTGCTATCAAGCTCCTACAATTATTTTACAGTTGCAGTGTTGTATTAAGTGCTACAATGCACTATTAGTTTAAAATCTTTGTTAAATATTGCATTCCAAAATTTTTCATATGAATCTTTCCCATCAGTTTTGCTTATCCTTGAAACATGTTTATTTGCAATAGTGGAGTATATTAATGTAAATAGTGATTGGGGGAGCTGGCAGAGGCAACCTGAAGAGACATCTAGGCCCTGAGAGAGTGTGAAGGAATGAGTCGTAGTGTACAAAAAAGGAAGTTAGTGCTGTGTATGTGCAGAGTGAATACAATTTTTAAATATGTTAACTCTTAAGCAGGTGTGACATGAATACACTGCATTTTCATTTGTATAGTATGAAATAAATAAATAAACAAATCTTTGAAAAATCAAGTATTTGTAATTACTGATTACATCCTCTAGAACTTGTATACCTAGCCTTTTTCTGTATGTTTAGTTCTAGATGTCTCATATTTTGACATCAGGCTAACTGATCCTGTGCAAGTCAATTTGTTTTCATAAGTATACAGATACTATGCAATTTATTCAAATTCTTTCATTACTCAATTACTTAATTAATTACAGTAGCAAAGGGTGTTTCGTAAATATAAGTGCATCTTTGTTTACTGACGATGTTCTTAGCAGTTGTTAATGGAAAACATTTTATCTCTGTTATTTTTCCCAATTTTAAAGAACATTAAAAAATGTTTGCAACCAGCCTATCCAATAATTGAACATTAATAAAAGTATCTACAAAGTAACTGGTAACAATGAACTTGGTATCATAACAATCATTGTACAAGTGATTACTTGCAAGTTAAAAGTCTAGGCTCAGGCTTGCAGCTGATGAAAAATTGTGCAGTTTTCTAAAGAAAAAGTTAAGATTCTACTTTTGATACAAGGTGAGGTAAAGGGTAAACAAAAGACAAAAATCCAGGACTACTTCCCTTCTGTTCAAGGTAATTTAAAAACATCACTGTTTCTAGCTTCTTCCATATGTAAATGATTTAAGACTTGAAGGAATGGTTGGCCCACCTCAGTAGCATAGATGATAGTGTGTCTGTCTCACGTTCAATAGGTCCTGAGTTCGAATCTCGGTCAGGGTGAGTTACCTTGGTAAGGTTTTTCCGGGGTTTTCCTTTATCATGAGAGATGAATGTCAGGTAACTCTAAGTTCCATGGACCTCGCACTCATTTGAGCATCATTTCATTCATCGTCCGATATGACTTAACGTTGGAGGACGTAAATTACAACAACAACAAAAAATTGTCATTGAAATCTTACACAAAGAAGTGGGTTCTGATGTCAACATCAACAGTATAACATAAATTGAAAAATTTGCCAAAATGGATTCTGCATTCCCTAAAGAAGGCACACAAATGTGCAAGGAAATTACTCTGTATTTCTCTACCAAATAATCTTAAATGTTAAATAGCTATATGAACTGGTGATACAAGTTGGTCACTCCAAGAAAAGTTCAGAACCACATGTAGATGAAAATAAACCAGGTCCATAGCACAGCAACAATATCTTCAATGTTAAAGGGTCATTAATTGGTGACTATATGTAAGAATGACTAAAGATTTTTGTTTACAGAAAGCAATGTCTACCATTGTTAAAGGATCAATAATGGATTCCTATATGCAAGAAAGAATGACAGTGAATAGAAAATCTGAACTTCCATGGAGTATTGGAATTATAAAGTGGCACAGACTAAGATAACCGGAAGTAATTAATGGGAAATTGATACTGCAAAGCTGTAGATAGCATTTAGATCATCACAAGATAATATAGGCAACTAGTCAAAACTTAATGTTACTGAACTATGATGATATTTTTAAAACAACTTTTAAAATTTGAGGGCTTGTGTTGGTTTTTTTGCTTTTCTCAAGTCTTAAAATGTGTATTTCTGCATTTTAGTAGAAAGCAATAGTTCCTCTACATATTACCTGTAGGTAAGTAGTACCTACAGAAGGTAAAAATGTCAGTTATCATAATTCCAAATAGTGTTGTTTTATTTGGCTCACAGAATGACACTTACAAAGGAAAGAGAAAATTGCTGTCAATTACAGAGTGTAACATAGATGGTAGCGCATCAGCCTTGCGTTCTAGAGGTTCCGAGTTCGAATCTTGGTAAGTTATCTGGATAAGGTTCCCCCCCCCCCCCAATTTTCCTTTATCCTGAATCTAAAAAGTAGTTATAAAAAATGATCCATGCATGTGTATCAACATTAATTTAAACTCAGAAACCAAAAACTTGGTATAAAAAAAGAAAGTAAACTTGGTATTTAAGGTTGTTCTAAGCGTGCATCAGAAATATTGTCAAGAAGAAAAAGCTCTGCCCCAGAGATATGGAACATTTTTCGAAATGTTTATTTTCTCAAAAACGGCTCTAATAGTATTCATTAAGGTATCCATCTTCGATGGCCATATGGGTTTTTCCTAAAGGCCAAAGAGAAGTATCCATGTTTTAGATATTTTTAAAACGAATTAAATGGAAAAACGTTATTCAGGTTTTTACTCTCTTGGCCATGGGAAAGAACAGAATTTCAATGTCATTACATAGTGACCAGCTGTGATTTGACTATCGCTTAATGTCTACCTTTATTCCCATATTCTTCTCGCACTTGTAAGAAATTTAGAATAACTTCTGCAAATTAACATTAATCAATCAATATTAAGTATATAAGTATTTTGTTTATAAACGACGTAATTTGCCAGGATCATGTCAGTGCTGCCGGTGTACCAGAATTTCGATCCACAAAAGTTTTTTTACATGCCAGTAAATCTACTGACATTGAGCTGCACGTTTAAGAACTATTGCCTGGTCTGATAGTTAAAGGAAAAGAAAATGTCATGAGAGCGGAACACATCGGATTCGAAATGAGTTGAATCTTTCCTGGCGGTGTATATATGTTTTAGACGTTCTTGGGCTTCGAGCCTGGGCATCAGATTCTTTTGTGATGTGTGTTAGCTATATGTTTAATAGTCTTCCTCAAAATGTGAAGTTGACTTTTAAGACAAGAAGTATGCAACTTCATCGAAAAATGAACATGAATTTTCGCCAGCTTGGTTGTTTTGATTGCTAAGGATGAACAGTGCAAAATGAACAACATACTCCAAAGTGTGATGTGGTTTTTATAGATATACAGTTTTATTTAATATAGGGATTAGTACTATATGCCTTTATGGCCATCGGAAATAATAATAATAACAAAGAATTCAGATTCAACAGGAAAGCTTAAAAATCAACTTTGAAAATCTTCACAGTAAGAATTATAAGGTTTGGTATATTACATATCACTTTTGCAATAAGTACAGGAGCTGCTCTTATATTTAAAGTTTTGATTTATAAGAAATCGATATACGACTAATAACCTAACAAAAAAGTATGACATTGAAAATGCATTTTAGTACAGATGATAGTGTGTGTCCGCGACAAGATACCGCGTGGCATAATTTTATCTGTGAAATGTCTAACCGGCCTTACGTGGAGAAATGAATCTGCTTGTACGTGATAAGCCCAAGATCAGCAAACATAATACTACTTTAGAACGACAGAATACAAACTACAATACAACGTGTGGAAAGTAGAATATTCGCGATTTATCGATCGTACACAGTTTAGTATCGTAATGTAGCGAATTGCAGCAGTGTTGGCAACGACACGTTCGGTGAAATTCGGAAAGAGGCGTGGCGCCGAAAAGTCGCCAGCTGTTTGAAAGTAGACGGCTTGTGGAAGTGGATGAGGTGGTTTCAGCAGACAGAGCAGACGGACATTTTGCGGATTCAAGGTTATTTGTACGTAGCAGACTCAGTTACGCGCGTTTGTCCCTGTAGTTAAAATAGCAAAAAGAATGAGTGATGCTTTGAAGGCTGTCCTTGGCGGATACAGTGCTTTCTGACTTTTTGACTTACTTGTCAGTTGCATTGGTTGCGGAGGAGAGTGCAGTTCAACTCGAAATAGAGGAGAGAGTTAGAAATGGGTCTCAAAAACTTCCAAATCAAATTTGACAATCCTACTGAAACATTTTATCCCGGACAAAATGTGACAGGGCGAGTTATAGTATGCATTGACTCGGCGAAAAGAATTAAAGGTGAGTGGGAAAGACTTAATTCCATAGCATGAAATATAAGCGAGTCCAAAGAGGACAGTTCTTGTAATTCCGGTCGCAAAAACAGCAACAACATGACAACTGTAATACTTAATTTATTATTATTATTATTATTATTATTATTATTATTATTATTATTATTATTATTATTATTATTATTATTATTATTATTATTATTATTATTATTATTATTATTATTATTATTATTATTATTATTATTATTATTATTATTATTATTATTATTATTATTATTATTATTATTATTATTATTATTATTATATGAATACTATAGAATATTATTTTTATTATTTCCGCAATTTTGTTAAGCTTAAAAAACGAGCTTATTACTACTAAGCGCTGTTTTGGATTTCTTTGTCTTTATTGTCACCTTCATTGCCTTTCTACGTACCAATCATTTTCATTTTCTTCTAAAAGAATCATCTTATAATACACAGTGAAGGAATTATGTATTCCGTACCATCCTAAGGCGGTCTAAGAAACTAAACACAAGCAGAAACACAGCAATTCTTGTTAATCGAGATAAATATTATGTTATGTTTATTTAGTTATTTTTAAATACAAGGAAATGTGAGAATACAGTAGACTAAGCGATAGTCAAATATTTTAAAAACTGTTTGCTATGTGTTGGCTATGAAATTCTGTTCTCTTTGCATGGTCAGGAGATAAAAAATGAATAACTTCTTGTGTGGGGAAAAAAATATAAGTAGGGAAAATTCAAACAAATAAATGGCGGTTCACTCTATTAAAAACATGTATTTCACATACATGTTATTCTTAAAAGGCTCTATATTTTTATGTAGTAAGATTTTGCCCATTTCTGAGGGCATACCCAAGAAATTCGAGATAAACATTTCATTTTTCATAAAAATACCTTAAACATGTAGGAATTTAGTAAAAATCGTTAGCGCCATTTATGAAAGAAACAAAATTTTCGAAAAATGTTCCATGTAAATAATGATCGTTTCGCATCCGTGGAAGATGCGGAACTTAATTACGAAGTTTTGTATTTAACCGGCTAGTGTTTTAGTCATGCTGTGACACGCAGGACGGGCAACCTTTTGGTTTGGCATTTTGGTTTAGATTCTTGTAAAATTTGGAATGTATGGATAGAATGCAGAATTTCTATTTACTACACGTAATAGAGAAATTAATAAATAAGCAGAATTTCAGGTCACTTGTTATGAGATAATTTTCGCGAGCTTTTTTCTTGGCTGCAAGATTAAATATTTTTAAGCATTTAAAATGCTACTTATAATGCAGTTTTCGAGTCATTCTAGTGAAACTTCGAAAACTGTTTCCCTAATTTATTATGCTAACTATAATTTGCAGTTAATAGGCAAATGCTTTATGCCACGAAGCTCACTCAACCTTGATGTTTATGCGTTTTGAAAATGCAAAACTCACATTTAAACAAAAATATTTTGTTTAAAAATATTTAATTTAAATGTGCGTATAGTCAATATCAAATCTCATTTTCTAGCTCAGATGATGTTTAAAAATTATGAACACTGTTACGAATATTTTTTTCCCCTCCAAATCTGAATGTGTTGCACTCACATGATTTTCTTTACTTTTGTAAAACTTCTCTTACAAACCTTAGATGTTCGTGTTAATCGACAATTCTCGACAAACACTTACAAAAATTATTTTATTACTATTTTCCTGTAGGCACTAGGGAATATGGGAATACAGTAAATCGGTTTTAAGCAATAGTCGAATCTTTTAAAGCTAATGACTTGATACGAGTATAAAGAAGAAGAGATATAAAAATGAATGACGATTTCCTGATTCAGTGAAGTAGATATAGGTATTAGAAAATTTAGACAAATAAGAAAAAGTATCTCAATGGTTCACGCCATTAAAACAACGTGTGTCTTTTATAAATTGTATTTTTTTAAGATTATTTACATTTTTCGTAGTAAGATTTTGCCTATCCGTTACGCTTCCGATATTTGCAAAAGTTATCCAGAATGATAAGGACTTCTGAGGATTTTCTAGGAAATTTTCAGGGGGATTTTCTAGGAAATCTTCTTATCGCATTTTTTTGAAAGTGATGAACTTAAATACTATGTTTGATATTCAGCCAACTTTTCGCATTTAATTAAGCTCTCAGTCACACGCGTGCATGTACGTACCGTTTTTTAAAAATGTCTTTTTTATTTAAAGAGACTTCACGAATTTTTGGGAGGAATACAGTTATTCGTGGTAAAGAAAAGTAATAAATTGAGTATAAATTAATGTCTTAGTGCTCCAAAGATCTTCTTCCGGTAAAGGTTTCGTAGGTCAGTCACTTGAGCAATGGATACCCACAATCTACTTTTAAAATGAAGTGTGAACTATGCGTTTCCAATTAAAATATAAATTAATACCAATGGCGAGGTGTGACTTTCACAGCGAGGGAAGGTCCAAATAATAATTTTCATTAAAATAAGAGAGAATAATGACTCAAACAGTTAAGGCTACTCTTTAGTAATCGTTCTATTGTATAGTTACACGTAGGCCCTTCTTGAATTGCAAGACTGGTTACACTACAAGCAGACATTCCTGCTCCCCCTCTCCACTAAGACGTTCCAATTTTTTCTAGAGCTGGCCCACACCGCGTGAATTGTTAGCCTAAAATGGATAAAATATGCAATTCACACATTTTTGCTAATAACTGAAAACTTCACTAGAATTTCCTATTTGTCACCACTAAATACCAATATACGTAAAATACTATTGCTAATGCCATTGAAATATAATTGCACTTACTAAAACATTACCAATACATCCTTGCCTGTTTAAAAATGGAGTGCACCTGATTTGACTATGCTTTCTTACAAATATCAACCGCTCAGGTCATGTGGGAAGATGAATGACATGAAATAAATGATACTTAATGAGCTCTCTGTCCAAAAAATTTAGTATTACCTGAAATTCTTCAGAATAAAAGGAAAACTGGGAAAAATTATAATTAGTCACCCTACGCTAACTGAGATTCAAACTTGAGACCTCTTGAATGTGAGGCAGACTACACTACCCCCATACTACAGATGTGGGTTCTGTAATTTCATTTTTTCTCAATTGTCATTAATAGAAGCCCGAATATTTCACTCTGCCTTTGATGCGTGTATTCGTCACGGAAACGTTTTTCTCAGTTGTTATCGGAAGAGATACAGATTAGTGATAAATAATCAATTGCGATCAATAACATACGTGGCCAATGAGCACATGGCAGCGATATATTGCTTTGAATTCAAATGCCAACTATTTTTACTTTGAAAGCTGCTTTATTACATGAAGACTTTGAAGTATTCCAACCACTCTGAAAAGAAACACTTCATTTGTACTTATAGTATGACTGTTTGTAATGACTGCAATAAATAGAAACAGAAGTTAGTTGTGAAGAACTAACCTTGTTATACTCACGCTCACTGTCTTCTCGGGCACCAGCCAAAGGAAAAGATGATTAGATATCAACGTTTCGGGAGTGTGCATCTCTCCCATCATCAGGATATTTATAAAATGTTTTAACCACAAATGAAATACTGGATATGACACAACTATAAACAAAGACAGAACACTATCAAAATTCGCATTACTGAACAAAAGACTGTTTTCAGTAAATTAAATGCCAGGTCAGGAAATGGCGTGAATTTAGAAAATTGATTGGGTGAAAGAAATGTAACTACTTAACTTGATTATTAAGCTGTATTGATCTTTGCTTCTTAATTCGACGGATTTCCATTTTAAGGCCGGTTTCCAAGAGGAGCTGAACTGAAATCCAGCATCACGATTAAGCGTGCTCCTTTCAGAGGAAATCGCCAAAGCCTCCTTAATTCTCCGCTCCCAGTAACTGTTGCATTTTGCCAAGATGGTTGTCTCCCGAAAATTGGCTTTATGGTCGTTATCAAAACAATGCTCTACCAGCCCAGACTTCTCAGGTTGCATTAAACGAATGCTCCGTTCATGTTCGATTATTGTAGTAGGGATGGTCCTTCTGGTTTGTCCTATATATGGTGTCCCACATGCACAGGGAATGCGGTACACTCCCGGAACTTGGAAGACCAGTTTGTCTTTCACTGCTCTCAACAGTTGTTTAATCTTCGGAGGTGGCTTGTGGATGGTGCTGATGTATTTGGCGAGAATTCTGCTGATTCTGCCGGATAGATTGCAGGTAAACGGGATGCAGGCTGTAGCAGTAGGCTTATCTGACGCTTGCTGTGTTACAGGTTTTCCTTTCCTAGCTTTGGTGATCGAGGCTTCAACGTCATATTCGGAGTAGCCGTTTTGACGGAAAGTGAGTTTCGGGTTCTGTAATTCTTGTTTTAAGTGGCTGGGATCAGAGATAGACAAAGCTCTGTGGGCCAGTGTATTGAGAGCTCCCAGTCGTTGAGACTTACGATGGAAGCTATGAGCGTTCAGATAGAGATCGGTGTGTGTAGGCTTGCGATATACAGCATGCCCCAGTGTAGCGTTAATATCTGATCATCTATTCACCTGGCTGGCTGCCCGAGAAGAAAGTGAGCGTATTCGTCGCCAGGAAAGCTTCAGGTCTTATTTGACTTATTATAGTCATATTGTACTCTTCAATATCGCTGTCAACACAAATGGAATTACTTTGCTCAATATGGGTAATCCTTGTTGCAAGTTACAAACCGAGCCTTTTAGTGCAGCTTTAATATGCAGGAAGTAAAACATACATAAACATAGTAAACCAGCTGAAAATTGTAGATGGACAAGAAACATTTTCGCTTGCATTGTATGTTTTTCGGGTTTGTAGGCAGTGGTCCAGTTGTTCTCTTCTCCGACGTTTCGCCGAAAACTGTGTCCGACATCTTCAAGGAAGTCAAAACTATGGATAGGTACAGCTCGGGAGTCCAGTCGAGACTGGAGCGCTCTGTTCGAAGGCGCCCTGGCAATAAACATTTCATTATTTTTATAGCAATTAAAATATTTTCCCGCTGAAGGATTGTTAATTTTTGTGTCCCGGTGTGTAATTTTGCCTTTTCCACGACGTGCCTATATAACCTAGTTAGAGTTAAAAGTAATATTTGCAAATTGACATTTGCGAACATGAACTACAAAATTCTGTTGGAAAATGGCCACTTTGCATTAAGACTTCACCACACCACGCAGACTTGATCATATTGAACTAATGTGGGTAGAGGTTAAACAGTGGGTCAGTAGCCTTAACATCACATGCAAGCTCAAGGTCAGCGTTTATGCGTTCACAGAAATGGGTGTAGAAAATTGACAAAATATTTTTCAACATACGTAAAAGAAATGATGATTACTACAGCAAAGATCGAGGGTGTTCAAATAGCAGTGATAATAGCAGTGTTTTTTTTTAATTTACGTCCTCCAACGTTAAGTCATATCGGACGGTGAATGAATTAGGTGAAATGATGCTCAAATGAGTCCAGGGTCCATGGAGCCAACGTGAGGCAGACATGCTACCATCTACGCTACCGAGGCGGGCGATAATACCAGTGATTGTTCGGTTGAGGACGTATCCAGTAAAGACATTCCATCTGGCATTGACCAACTTGAATAAATTTATTTACAATATCTGCAGTGATGCTTGCATTAATAAGAACATATTTGTAGAGCTAGTTAAGCCAGATAAATGATGTGTACTATACATAATAAATAGTACGAGGGTCGGCTGATAATTCTTGGGCCTCACAATAAAAAAATAACTTTAGCTTCCCCCTCCCCCTTATTTCTCAACATAATCTCCAGAAAGGCTAATATATTTGCTATATCGGTGTTCTAATTTAATTATCTCTGTAGTGTGATTTATCATGGTCCTCAAAATAGCTGTTTACCGCATCAATGACCTCCTCGTTGCTGTTAAATCTTCGTCCTTCAAGACATTTTTTGAGGTGCGGGAACAGGTGGTAGTCACTGGGTTAAGGTCAGAGGATCTACACCCATTAGCCTTGAACCCGTAGGAACAAGACCCGGGCCTCCTTCTACCCGGGAGCGATGGATACTCCGGGGCTCTTTCCATAGGGCAATATCTGGAGTCTACAAAGCCCCCCCGCTGAGCACAACGTCAAGACGGGATGGAAGTGGATACGCCACTTACGCGCGTCGACACTCAAGGTGAAGACTACCGAAAAACCTCGGTGGGGCCGCCTGGTGATCTAGCACACCTTCTACTAGCTTTGCAGGCTAGTACCCGGGACACTTCATGGCTTCCCGCAACCCCGTCCGAAGACGTACCCGATTCCCACGGGTTTCGGGAACACACTGCCCCCTCGAGTCCAACCCAATCCGAACAACTCCCTACGGGAGGGGCTCGGCATGTTCGGCCCGAGGTTCCTCTAGTAACGTCAGAGGTACCACGAGTGCTAAGGGTCCGCAGCGCCCGCACTTTGGCAGCTGAAAGGGACGGATCCCTTCCCCTACGGGAACACTGGGTGCTAGATCTGGCGAATAGGGTGGATGTTCAAGCAATTTTTAACTTTAATTTGCAAATGTTTCCCATTGCAATGACTGAACGATGGGCCGGAACATTGTCGTGAGGAAACAAGTTTTTTTTTTCTTTGCCAAATGAGGTCTTGTTCTTTTCGCCTCATCACTCAAACGTTGCAGTAAACTTCCGGAGTAGTCACCAGTGATACTTTCACCCTTTTCCAAGCAATCAACAAAAATATTTCCCTGTGCATCCCAGAAAACACTCGCCATAACCTTGTTAGCTGACAACATGGACTTTGCCCTTTTTGGAGTTGGTTCACCTGGCGCAATCCACTGTTTTGACTGTGAAGCTGTATCAAAAATTCACTGGCATTTTTACGGTAGAGTTCCAAATTCTCAACAGAAGCAGTTTTTCTTTGCAACTTTTGATCAGGTGTCAACAAACGCGACACCCATCTTGCACAGACCTTGTGAAAGCTCAAAACATTATTTAAACTACTACCTGCATGTTCTTTAGATATGTTTGCAGTCTCTGTTATCTCAAACAACTTAAATTTGCCATCTTCCAGTACTAAACGATGATTTTTTTTTCAATGATCTCTGGAGTTGTGACTTCCATAGAGTGTCCAGAGCTAGGCTCATCACTAGTGCTCGTACGTCCCATTTTAAACTCTGAAACCCACGTTTTAATCATTGTATATGAAAGGACAGAGTCTCTCAATGTGCTGTCCATTTCCTTCTTGATTTCTTTAGGCGTTAAGCCTTTCAAATGGAAGTATTTAATCACTGCTCGTTTTTCCAAATCCTCAATTTTCGTGAAACCTCTACACTTGTCTTGTTTAAAATGCTGTCAATCAAAAACTAAAGCTATTGTCCCGTAGCTATGGATACAAGCTAGTATACAGTTAAACTATATGATGTCATCCGTCAAGCTAGCCCGGTTGCACCATCTCTATGTGAGCCTGGGATTTATCAGCCGACCCTTGTATTGTATTAAAATTACTGGAACGTTATTTGAGCCTTTACTATAGCAAGAACGTTAACTGAATAGCACATGATAATATGAACCTGATGCACTAATTAGCTTGGTTCTGCATTCACCTGACTGGGTAAGGAAACACACATTCAGTTTTTTTTCCTTCTAAATTTTCTCGTTAAAGACTTGCGTATGTCGAAAATCGTAGGCACCTCATCAGGAGTTTGACAGTTATTTTAATTATCTACATTCAATTGTGAAACATATTTTGCTGCTTTATCTACTTTGATGCAACATTAATTTTCTGCTATGTTATATCATTAAAGCCCGATAAAATAGAATAATACTTTACCGCACTAAAATAGTTTATTCCCACACTAAAATAAAAGGTAGGTTATTGCCGCACCACTAAATGCTTAATTAAATAAATGTATGCATTTACGGAATATCATATAAATGCATTAAGGGCAACTGCAATCACATAACTTGCTTAGCGGGATAAAAAGAACCTAGGAAAACGTTTAAGATAAACAACGCTGTCAATTGGCAGGATCATATCAGCTCTGCAGCAATTCCTTTACATGGCAGTAAATCTACTGACCTAGGGCTGCCGTTTTTTAAGCACGTTCTACCTTGGGGTCAGAATATTCCCAAGTGTTTATCGCGATTACCTGATGTATTGATTAGATTACAATAAAATCTCCTTTAAACGAAACATGCCTACACTGAAACGATGGAATTGTAGGAAAAGGAAATAATATGCCAACAGTGGTGCTGCGACAAGTGGCACCTTTTTCTCAACCATAAATTCTAGTATGGGTATACTGTGGATTTAATCCTCACCTCCTACCCTATATTCCAAGAAATATTAAGTGTTAACAGTTTGCACACGCTTTCAGTTTGGAGGTTCAATTTATTTTTAGTGTTGGTGTTCGTCGTGTGTTATATTTGTGTTTAAGACTCCAGAGAAAAGAAAGAATTCTTTAATCTCGCATCTGTTAGCGACAAGTAATCCAAAACATGAGGCAAGCATCACAAATTTACCTCAAATCTTAATGAGAAATATTGAATTACAGCACTGTCAATAACACAAAACGTTGTGATGTTAGGTTGTCTTTTTTTTTTTTTTTAATTTACGTCCGCCCCATCGTTAAGTTATATTGGATGGTGAATGAATTGGGTGAAATTATGCTCAAATGAGTCCAGGGTCCATGGAGCTTAGAATTACCCGACATTCGACTTGAAGGATAAAAGAAAACCCCGGAAAAAACCTTATCTAGGTAACTCAACCTGACCGAGATTCGAACTCGGAACCTCTTGAACGTGAGGTAGACGTGCTACCACCACGCTACCGAGGCGGTTGTCTTGTGTTTTGTGGAACAAAGCAGGAATTCAACATAATAGAAGTGTAATGCAAATGAAACGGGCAGCTGTTCGCAAGCGTTGCGACAAGAAAGTTCGGAGAAAAGTTAAAGTCTTGTGAATACCTATTGTAATGCATAGATAAATATAGTATATAGTAATAGTTTTTATGAAACATGCATTTGGAGTACAAAAATTCTCTCTCCTTTGCTATTTATAAAATGTTACCATCAATTATCCGGGAAAAAAGTGTTATCGGAAACGGCTCTGTACCCTATAGTATTACTAAGCAGAGCCACTGTGAAAGTGGAAAACTATATTTCATGTCTGCCAAAAGTAAATTTACAGAAAACAGTACAAGCAGAACTTTCGTTGCTAAACTAAAATATCTTTTCGTATTCTGTACGCCTGTTATTTCTGTAACTGCTTAAACTCACATATGCTTAGGATCGATAGGAGCAACTAAGGAAAATCCCTAGATATTTATTTACCGGCTATACAGGAAAACTAACTCCATTCCAGGAAAATTTTCTTGCCTGTATGGTAACAAGTCAGTTCAGAGAACTGCTGAATCAGTTATAAACTGGTTTATTCTTTAATACGTATTTCAGAAAACACGAAAACAACGCAGTTTAGAAATAATAGTAAAAATACACCATTTTAAGGAAGTAAAGCATGTCCAAAACAAATTTTAAATGTACGATCAAAACAACGGTATTAAATTATTTTCTAAACCGCTGAATAAATCGTCCGGAAAATCAAGTTGCGTTTCAAACAAAACAAAGAACAGTGGAAAGTAACAGTGAAAGCCCTGTCAAGGTTACCACACATTCACATTGTTTTTATTAACACTACCATTCAGTTCTCTGTTTCAGAAGGTCAATACCACTGGAGGGGGGAGGTTGCTCTCGAGAATAATGAATGTTGCCAACTGAGTCATTGAAGGTTCCGCTAGTTGTCTCTCAAAATGTAGCAGCTTTTAACCCCGAAACAAGTTGTTTTCTGGCAAAATACAGAAGTATACATAAGCAAACGTTCTCCATTTGTCGCACAGATGGGAATGAGAACAGGAAAGATCTGATCTCATTACAATAGTTTTAAAAATAAGAAAAGTGATGTTTTGTTCCACGTCACACTAGCTTCCCCCTCAGGTCAAACTTTAAAGTACTTTATTCTTTGGCAGGCCACAATTTTCTTTGGCCGTATAAAGACAAATATATATATTTTTATATACTACGTTCACATGATTTTCTCTGGTCATTATTCCTTCTTTATTATTTTTTTCTTATCTACTCTTGCTAATACCATCAATTTTTGCAGATATTATTTTGTTATATTTTCGTTCTAGTACAGAGAGTATACAAAGGGCTGAATCATAATCAAATCTTGAAGAAGTCGATTGCTATAAATGACGAGAGCTTTGAAATTATATTCCTTTGCACGAAGCCGAAACAAACGAATGGCGACTTTTGCACCCTAGAAAAGTATAAAGCACTTGAAAACCAATAAACACGAAGGTAGAGTCAGAGACTGAAAAACTCAATGCCATAACTGTGATTTGAACCACGGATCTTCCGATCTCCGTCCCATTGTTCTTAACCATTGCGCGACCATGGCAATGTACCAGCCAACATTAAATTCTCCTATTGACTGGCAAAGCCCGGGAGTTCCGTAGTTTTTCTTTGTTTCTTTGATTGTTTGTTTGTTTCTTTCTTTCCTTCCTTCTTTCTTCCTTTCCTTCTTCCTTCCTTTCCTTCTTGCTTCCTTTCCTTCTTCTTTCTTTCTTTCTTTCTTTCTTTCTTTCTTTCTTTCTTTCTTTCTTTCTTTCTTTCTTTCTTTCTTTCTTTCTTTCTTTCTTTCTTTCTTTCTTTCTTTCTTTCTTTCTTTCTTTCTTTCTTTCTTTCTTTCTTTCTTTCTTTCTTTCTTTCTTTCTTTCTTTCTTTCTTTCTTTCTTTCTTTCTCTCTTTCTTTCGTTCTTTCTTTCTTCCTCCCTTCCTCCCTCCTCCCTTTCTCCCTTCCTCCGTTCCTCCCGCCCCCTTCCTCCCTCCCTCTCTGCATCCCTCCCTTCCTTCCTCCCTTCCTTCCTTCCTTTCTCTCTCTTTCTTTCCTTCTTTCTTTCTTTCATTTTTGTATGCTATTTTCAGTAATCACTGAAGTGGCTCACCTGGATGAGCTTTATAATGCATCATTAGGACTTGTTTCATTATTTCTATATTTTGAATTCACAGATCAACATATTCGCAATTTTTACAGTTTGTATTAACTGTCGATAGTGAACAAGAATATTTATGGGAATGGACTTCTCCCTGGTTGAATAGAAGCAGAGCTATATGGACCCTGGACTCATTTGAGCATCATTACACCCATCCCATTGATTTTCCAATATGACTTAACGTTGGAGGACGTTAAAAAAGAATAGAAGCGTCTCCAATAGCGTTAAGGCAGAAGCACATACAAAACAAAATTTAATGAGACTTAATGCAACAACCCTTATGAATACCTAGCTTCCGGGAAAGTTCAAAAATAAAAGCTAAAACATTTTCCTTTGAATAATTCATTTAACAGTTTAAGAGATGGGTATAAATAAGGAAATGGATCTATGTTCGGAGCGGAGGGTACACCTCACATAGAGAGTTCCCGGAGGGATCTATTGTGGGCTGACATCCCTAGGGGCAAAGGATGAGGCGAAGAGAGACCACAGGTCAGCGGAGTTGCAGAGATGTACAGCGGTCTCTAATAGGAATCCAATGCATCAATCACCTGCCAGGGAGAAAGCGACGAAGCAGTCCTGGCGGCTATTTGAAGGGAGGTCAGAGAAGGTTTACATAGCACAATGTCTACCCGCATCCGCCAGAATTATCGCGCTGACAATCAAACCTAAGATTAGAGAGTCCATCCACCCCCAACGTTTGCCGGGAAAAATCTAAGTTAAGAGTGGTAGCGGTCGATTTTCATCATTCCGTCGCTGCTGGCAGGCTGTGGTTAGCCTGAACGATCTTGCTGCGTGCCGTTCCTCAATAGGGTTTAACCGTAGGTAGGAATTTGGAGTTTTTTTAGGGGGGATTAACTATGAATTTAGATAGGAAGTGAGAAAGAGGGAGGAAGTTGCCCTTCGATGCAATTGTAGAACGTAGTACTCGCTACTCCTTGTCCTATATAGTATTACATTCTGTTGGTAAAATTTAGAGGCCAATGCTCTCTGAATGGGATTATATGAAGCTCTGCTTTGCTGCTGTTAGGCATTTCTATGGAGTTAGCTTGGGTGCCCACATGCCATGCGGAGTATTCGATATCCCTGAAGCGGCGTCTTCTGGGATCAAAATCCCTAGAGACCTAACCAGGGCGCTTTGATGTTATATTAAAATGGGGAAGAACTTTTTAGCCTGGCGCCTAATTTCATCCTACATGTATAGAAGAGATGAGATTTCATTAAGTAATCTCACAGAAAAGTAACAGCAGACAGAATGGATGGATCTGAGTTCTCTGTTATGCGCCGTTTGAAGACATTGTAGGGTCCTCGGCCATATCCCAGATTTCGCAGGCATACAGCATGAGGGGAACTCCAGTGAACGGAAGAGGTTCAAATTTAGTTGAGCAGGCATCCCGAGCTCAGCATGGGATACAATGAGGCTATAGTCCCCTGAACCACGCGGAGAGTTCCCTGAGGTGCTCTCGAAATGTCAGATCTCTGTCCAATTTCACTCCCAGATAGGTAGGTGATGGAGTTGACCTCTGAAGGTCAATGTTGGGCAGTCGTCGGGGATGTGGCGTTTGGTGAAAAGTACGGCATGGCTCTTGTCCGGGTTAAAGTACATGCGCCAGCGTTGACACCACTCTCAGGTATTCTATAAATACAGTACTTATAATTGGTGACGGCCCAGTGTTAGTTGACTGACTTCTGCAGCGAACCATCAGATGCGGGCGCACACATACACACACGCGCGCGCATATGCACTGATGCACATAGAGTGAGAGAAAAATAGTTCATTTTAAAAATAAGAAATGAGGCGATAACATTTTGAACAATATGAACGAAACCGAACATTGAAAGAAAAAAAGAAATCAAGAGAGAGAAAGAATGAAAGAAAGAAAGAAAGGAAGAAAGAAAGAAAGAAAGAAAGAAAGAATGACAGGAGAAAGGAGAAACTTAGTTTATACAGTACTTAAAGGAAAGTAAAATAACTTGTTGCAATCGGAGTCACATCTATAAATGGCAATGACGATATTATATGACGTCCTTTCCTGGATATACAAGACTTCCGCTTAGATTATAATGAAAGGAAGATTCGTACTAGTTACTGAAATGCTTGTTAATGCTTCATCAATCTGACACAATGCTTGATGACAACTTGTACAGATCTTCTAAAGCATGTAATTTTGTGGAGTATTTTGTGCCTTTCAACGTACATAATTTCAAACATTTTCAATGTAAGCCACTAAAATAATGAATGATATGAAGAAGATCCGACCTACTACATTAATATGCACGTTTGCATGAGTTCTACACTAGTAGAACTTCTTATAAAAGCGTAATCTCCTATTTGCTTCATGTTAAACCTCTAAACCTTTTTATTACATGCCAGTATTTCGTTGTAGCTACAAGAGGAATCATTAGCCTAAAGTAAATCCTTTAAAAGCTGTCCGCTTTAAAATTTCCCATGCGTTGCATAATCATGAAAAAGGAAAGAAAGCAGGGGAACACACTACAAAAAGATTAGCATCTTATCAGTAGGAAGAAAAGTATTAAATATTTAAAAACTCAAACGAATAAGAGCTGCTATCTCGGAAATAATAAATGCCACAAATTTTTGTTTTCAAATTTTGTGTACAGTCCAGCCGTTGTATATCCGGCTCTGACGTTTTGCGATTGCAAGAGGTGTAGGGGGAGAGTTATTAGTACCAACATACAGTAATGAGCAATTGAAAACATATCCTCAAAATTATCTTTAGAATGAAAATATAGGACTATATTAGCTTTAAAACACTGAAATCTAACTTGCAATTTCATTATTATGCAAGATATTTATTACAACACCACTCTATTCGAATATTTCGTTCACACCTTTCACAAACACTAACTGCATCTGTTGGTAGTACTGGGAGTCTCTACATCCGGTGTTGTGGTCAGGAAGTTACAACTGTCTGCTAGCGCCAATCAGCAATGTCGCTGCTAGGCGTGTATCCCGAACCCATCACCGTGTTGCCAGGTTAAATTTGTTTGAGCCTCCTGGCTTTAGCTGCTTGCGCTGGTGAACTTTCTTTGCTATATTTTGCGTGCGTGAACTCCTATTTTTAGTGTTCGTAAGTCCTATTATTATCGCTATTATAATAATATGGCTACTGGTTCGTGAAATATGCAAATATGTGAAATATTTAAAATAAGCCTGTTCCTCTGCTTGAAATTCCCACTAAAGAACTGGCAACAGCCTGCTTCCCCCTCTCGAGAAATGTCAGAGCCGGAGATAGAGCGGCCGAACTGTAGTAAAGATATTACATTTTTTCTACTAAACGTTTATAAATGTTTACTTCAGCCCAGAACGACTGATTTGTTTAAAATCGTTATTAATGTCTAAATAAGTATTGTGGATTATTTTAAAAACATTTAATTCTTAGAAGTATACCCCTTTGGAAAATCTGTAACTTCAAAGTTCGTCGAGGTATTAAAAATAATTAGTTATTGGTGATGCTACTTATTTTAACGAATGTGGGAGCTTGTTTTGCTCATTTTACGCATAGTTTGCTCCTAGAGGAAGTATCCTATTCTTCATAAATATATCGAAATTTCGCCGGAAATGCATGCTTCGAGACCCTTCAGTGGCAATGAAGTGCTGGAATCGCCGCCCCCGAAGATTTTTAGGAGAAAAAGAAGGAAGACATTAAAATTCCTGCCAAAGAATATTTTATTTGCCATGGATACATTTTCAAAACTGATTTGCTAACATCCGAGGTGCTGCGGACAATTTGACAGATGCTTAGATTCGATTTCCCCGAGCTCATTCAACACTGAATATTTCTGTATTTACGCATTCTAACCCTGAATTTGGTATTAAAGTTGCTTTTTAAGTTTCCAGAAGCAATCGTGTGGGCTAGCTGTAGAAAAAATTGGAACGTCTGAGTGGAGAGGAGATAGAGAAATATACCTGCTTGTAGTGTGGCCAGTTTTGAGATGCAAGAAAGAGCTACGTGTGACTACAATAGAAAGAATACTGAAGAGCAGTTTTTGAGTCATTATTCTGTCTTATTTTAATGAAAACTACTATTTGGAGCTTCCTTCGCTTTGAAAGTGGGACATCCTGAATAAACAGTATTATTAACAAAAATTTTCTATGTGTGTCTTTGAACAGATTCAAACTCAGAAAAATAAAAGTCGGTTGTATGTCATGTTTGCTATTTAAACTCACTGTCTTCCAAAGATGATAGATAAAAGACTTCCAGAAAACCACCCCCACACCAAAATACATATATCTGGATGATTTTGTGAAATGTTTGAGTTTCTCAAAAAATGGTTCCAACGATTTTGAATACAATAACATTGAATACATTTGCATGGAAAATAAAATGTTTATCTTGAATTTTCTGAAAATAGTCTTTGAAGTTCTCTTTATTTGCAAGGAATTTTGCATAATCTTGTGTAACTGGCAAACGTTAAGCGATGGACGAAAAGGTACCACATAAGAAATGAAATGTGTAGTGTTTAACGCCCACTTTTACTACATATGGCACCGCAGGCGATATCACTGATGATACGTGAGATGAAGATGGAGCACCGATAGAATGAGATGGCGGGGGAATTCGGAGATCCCGGAGAAAACCCACCCCAGCGCCGTGTTGTCCATCATAAATCTCACTTAGCGGTCGCCTGGGATCGAACCCGGGCCGCCTTGGTGAGAGCCAAGTGGTCTAACAACTGAGCCACGGCGCGGCCACCACACAAGAAAGAAGAGCTTTTTGAAAACATACAAGTATTTCAAATAACTATTCTGTGTTATTTCTACATATTCCTTTTTAATGCTTCGACTTGTTTGATACTTTTGTCATTCTTTTAAAAGCTGTCAATATTCAGTTTTTCTGGCAGTTGCATGCGAACACCCCTGAAGCAAACAGGCACATAGAAATCACCAGTTTGCATCACTCCGCAGCCACGTACGTTCGCAGTGACAGGACCAATTATCGCTAACTTTAATAAGCATTTTTCACCATTAAAAGGGCGTATTTATTCGACATAAATGTAAATAACATGCAGCGAAAATTAATTGCTACTTACGGTATCTGGATCCCTCTAATCTGAGCTGGAAATTGGTCTTTTCTTGCCGAGAGCTCTAACCTCACCAACTCGGCTTGGACTTTTCTTTGTGTGCGCTCTAAATACTTGAAACGGACACACCGGATGCCAATTTTACCACTTCATCGATAGGCAGTTCTGGATATTTTTTTCGCAGAATTTGTTAAAGACTTTCAATATTATTGTTGTTGTTTTTTTACCACTTTGTGGTGGGTTTCCACGCTTATGTTTAGCATTCGCTTCTTCCGCCATGCCGATTCGTACTGTTTTGTTTTTTCGTTGTTGCCCCCAAGACTCTGTTACGCCATATAAGTAAGGCTAGTTACAGATTCACTTAGGTTATAGTTTTACAACTTAACTACGTTTGGTACTCAATAGTTTGTGCTTTAGAAACCTTGGGCCCACACGGCAACATTTCCATCATTCCATTTCTTCGTCATCCGAGATGCCTATCCAGGGTAAAGCGCGTTAAATTTTAATAAGAGAGAAAGAAAAAAGAAGTAAGGAAAGAAAACTATGAAGGGATTCCAATACCAAACGCGGTATTGCTATAAATCCCGGGATGTTTCATTTTCAAGGCCTAGAAACGGATAATGGTACCGGGGGTTACAATCGACCAAGGCTAACATTCTACCATCATATCCATGTACATACAAGGAGCAAGTGCTAGATAAATCAACTGGTAATTAAACACTGGTACTTAAAGTCAGCACTTTTCTATCATATTAAATTACAGATCTATAAACGCCATCGCAATCGCGACTGGACATTGAAGATCTGAATGTCAGACCTTCGGTCTCAAACCAATAAAATATGATACCCTAATTACGCCTTTGAAATTTGAGGGTAGGTGGTACTGACGTCAAATAATTGAATTGATCGTCCGTCACCAAGGTAACTCGGACTCAATCCCAGGGGACCATAATATGATTTATGGCTGACAAAGTGACATATGAGCGGGTTATCTCCGGATTCTTTGGTTTCTCTGTCATTCATTCTAGTAAATACTTCATCACATTCCCTTTTATCCATTTCGACCCTCCTGGCTTCTACCTCTGGTTCAGAGTTTGTTTGCTTCACATCAGGCATTCTACCTCAGGCGTCCGCATCAAAACCTCAGATGAAGATAAACCGAGAAAGAAGAAGAAGGGTATTGAGATTATGCTGCTATATCTAGCTTCTGTCCTTAGAGAGAGCAAAACATCGCTCTCTGCTCTATTGTCACAACGAAAGCAAACCCGTTAAAAGAAGAAAGCAAACAAGTGATTTAAAGAAGTAAGCTTTGGATGTTTGCGACACAATTATTCTTGTGGAAGTCAAAACAAGGTTCTAAGCTTCAGGTCGCATAATAGCTTCCAGACTGTTTGACGTTGATAAGTTTGGTTTGTATCAAACAGCTTTCCCTAAAATGTATCTCAAGAAAATACTGGAAGTATATCCGTTCTTCGAAGAAAAAAGATTAAACAGTAAACTGCTGGTTTTAGTTTTCAAGACCAGAATTGCATTCTCTCACTGGAGCTATAGGTACTATTGCATTTATTTACTCAGAATGACAAATCTTCTGAAGTTGTTAATCACGATTCCTATGTCATCATCAGAGGCTGAAAAATGCTTTACAACTCTGAAACGTGTAAAAACTTTTCTACGAAATGCAATGCATGAAAAAAATGCATTAACTATGCTTCCTTGTGAAAAAATGTTTGTGAGCAAAGTTTCCAATTTGTTCCTAAAAGTAACAGAATTGTTCGCCGAAAAGAGGGAAACCTGAACAGAATTCAAATATGGGAAATCTTTGAAAAGGATGAGACAGACATACAAAGCATACAGCTTAGGCATACAAAGTTCACATAACGCAATAATAACGAAGAAGAGGAAGAAGAAGCAGCTATTACCAGTGTGCATAGCTTTCTCCTCCTGAGGAGAAAGATGCCGTTTACCATGATCTTGGCTATTATGTGGTTCTGCCAGGGAACTTCAGAGCCAGTCCAATCAACTTGGTTTAGGTAATTATTTGTAGAATTTCAGGTAGCTCGAATTTTCATAATTTGCTTGCATTAAAAGATAGTAGTGGTGGTGGTGGCAATGGCGATGGCTGTGGTAGTGGACGTAGTAGTAGTGGTATTAAATTACAAAATAAATATTTAGGAGAGTTGCTGGCAGTTTCAGTGGATTTATGTTTCAATTGCCACTGGTTAGATGTGTCACAGCTCTCCCGTTTAATGTTATGCAAATTAGAAATGATGCGCGGTCTGGCCTCAGTTTAGAGCAAGGGGTTTCTCTCAGGGTCCGCGTGGTTATATAGGAGTAAGGATGACACTGATAACACTATAATCCAAGTTTAAGACTCGTTTAATGACTGCTTCTCTTTTTATAATCACATAAATCGCGAAGTTGTCGACCAAGGGAAGCCAATCTATATTACTGTCCGGAGTTACCGTATGTGAAGCTCATATTACCCGATATCACTTAATTCGTGATTTACGCAGAAACAGAGACGTTCCTTCTCGGGTCACGTCTGTATTCCTGGACGGTCAGTCAAGCTGTGTGATTCTTTTCAACCAACTCTGTAATTAACACAGAACACCCCTACTCAAGTCGATCTTTTGTTATATGTGAACCTTTGTGTCTTTTGTTACGGTCATCAGTTATTACCGTGCTACTCAAAAGGTTACCCTGGCTTTATCTTTGTTAATAGAAACTCTCAGATAATATTGGCTGAAGTGATGCGTTCATTGGTGCTTAGCAAACATCTGAGAAGTGCGCAAGTACCCCTCTCACTCTTTCGACAATAATCAGTGCGTTATCTGAGATGTTTGTGTGAACAAAGATAAAGCCAGGGAAACCTTTTGAGCAGCACGATAATACTAAAGGAGGCTCGAAGAAGACCACTTCTATTCAAGTGTCGACCATAGGATCGCCTGCGATGATGTATTCCTTATCTCATACTGAATTACTAAACAAATCCTGTTCACAGCTGACAAATATACCCGATATTCATATCTATCTTACTGAATTCCTAATTTCGGTATCAGGTGACAAAGTAGATGACCCGTATGTCAACTCGCGTATCTCGGACTTGAAAATTTACCCCATGCACTATCGTCTCAAACAGAGATTTATTTATTTACTTACTTACGTCCTCTAACAATAAACGGGTGGTATGATGCTCACATGAGCCCAGAACTTAAAGTTACCCTACGGGAAAAAAAGCCATATCCAGGTAAGTCACCCTGGTCGAGATTCGAACTCGGAACCTCTTGAACGCGCGGTAGACACACTACCACCTACGCTGCAGAGACGGGCACCGATTAGCTTTGGCCTTCGAGGCATTGACTGATAGATCGGTTTACTGCAACTGGTCTACTTGAATGAATACATTGGTTATGGGTGATTTATAAACTCAATCAAATGGTGAAATAAGCAAGCATATAGGTACGAAAATGAGACAAATAAGCACAAAAAATAAGCAAATAAATAAAAATTTATTCATAAACACATTGTTTCATAGAATTCTTACCTTACCTTGTTACAGTACACGAAGGAGGTTATCTTGAGATTTTCTTGCATGAAGCTCCTGTGTTTGTCAGTGAAGAATTTTTATACAGAAAGGATCTTTCAACGTGCATGACGTTATTGGAATATGTGAAAAACAGCACCGTTATATGTTTTTACTTGTTCCATTTATATCCCGCCTTTAGCTCCAATGAGCATATCGGCAGCCATTCTCCTTTGGAACATATTGAAGGTGTTAACTCGCATTCGTTGGGTTTTAATCATTAGACCACGCGCACATTCGCGCTCTCATTCACACTTCCAGACTCTGGGGAAGACGAGGAATTATCTTGGTCCCGCACTGCCGGGAATCGAACCCGTGACCCCTAGCACGGCAGGCAGGCGAGGACCACAGTTCTTGAGTGAATTGCTCTGCGATATACGTTTCTGTAACAGAGAGCTTTTTACCAATTTTACAGTGTTTCGTTACCAGGGTGTTTCGTTAATACCTTACTGAATTTCTCAAAGGCGGTTTTAGCAATACCACGAGTCTCTGAAGACGTCACTGAAATTTCATCTATCAAAGAAAGTGAATGTTCCAGGGTATTATTTCGAGCTTCCAACTGTGCTATAATAGCAGGTATTTTGGAGAAACTCTTCAACATTCCTGTGTTGTGGCAATGCAGCTTGCATCTTCTGCATATAAGGAGTGCAACACTGTTTTCCTTCATTGAAATGTTCTGCGTAATATGATACAGCCTTTAACTAAGAACCCCATCGAGTTAAAATTGTCTGAGGAGGTAAAGACAAATTTGGAAGGACTTCACGACATTTTTGAACTCTAATAGGCAACAATACAAACACTTTCTTTACGCTAGAGATAGATCCACGTCTTCATATCGGCTTCTGTTCCAGCGAGACGATGTAAACAGCCTGCATTATAAAATGATGGCTAGCAGTGCAAAGTTACTTTTGAATTTTCATGATTTGGATGAAATAAGCTATTTCAATTAAAAAGCATAAAATAAGTAAGCAAACTCCATATTTCCGCAAAAAAGCACTTATAAGTATTTCGCATAGAAATTCGGGTTCTAATTATAATAAATATTTTCGGTTCGTGAGCTTGCCAAACTCAAAACTGCTGAATTTCTATGATGGTATTCCCATTTTCCAAAGTTATTGATCTTAGCTATATTCATTTCACGAAACACTTTTAAAGATAAACAAATTGCACTCACCCGAGAAAAATATTACTTTCTCTTTTTAAATAGTGTTATTTTCTCAAATGGGAATATTTTATTCGTTTTTTATCCTTTGACCATGCAAAGAGGTTAGCATTTCAAGCGCAGGAGCGTCTTCTTAAAAGATTTGATTACTGTTCAAAGCCTACTGCATTGTCATATTCCCCGTATCAATAAGAAGATTAGTAATAAAACAATTTCCGCAACTGCTTATCTCAAAGTAGATAGAGAAATGTACTTTTGTAGGAATAGTTTGTAAATTGGTAGTGGAAGAGTTTGCAATATATCTGAATTTGTTTGTAAATTTCCATATGTTTTGTTTTCCCTAGCTTTTGTTTAATTGAAATATATGTTGAACAATGGTCCATTTTAATAGCAACTAACTAAACATCAGTAATATCAGAATTCTCATTGTGATTGACCAAGGAAATTTTAGTATTGAAATACAATATTTAAAAATGGGAAGCTGCAGAATAAGACAAAAAAGGAAATTATTACCAAGGTAATGTTAAAAGTGAATACAGTGAAGAAGAACGCTATGATAATATGATGCAGTACGCTGTTTTCTGTTTTATAAACGACATTGTAGAAATTTTAAAAGACCATGTAACTAACAATGCATTATTGCAGGTATACGAAATCGAGTACGACCAATAATGAAAACTAGGTGCATGGAAACACCCGCGTAACTAATGGAACGCATCCGTGACGTCAACGTGCTGAGATTCAGCAAGCTCGGCAATCAGTTATTGCGCATGCGTACAACCTTCCCCTCTTGCCTCCCGTTGTCTTAAGTTCGCCAGATTTTCGCACAAATGCGTGCTGCATATGGTTGCGCGGTGATCATTAGCTGCACGGTGAAGCAGGGTCACCCAATACTCATAGTTTTAGCTGTAGAACTTGAATATGCACTGAAATTCATTTAACAATCTATCATTGCTTTATATTTTAGTTCTAGAAACTAATTCCGTCCTACTTACGTAAGCAGATCCAATACCTAGTGGTTATTAAATCGGAGGGCAGAATATTTGTGATGCACCTATCATGTTGGCACGATATTCCATTTCCGCAACCATAACAAGAATCCCCCATAACAGTTACATATGGTTCGCATGTTTGCATTGTATCTAAGTATTCCTTTGTGAAACGTTATTTAGTGGCTGTTATCAGTTTCTTTATTTTGTATGTGAGTGTGAAACATGTTATAAATTCATTTTATTCAATGTATGAGTAACGAAAACTTTAACCAATAAATAATGAACACAGTTAATGAACTTCTGAAAACCCTTTTCAAGGCGAGCACTAGAAGAAAGGGTTTGTGTAAAAATATTAGGGCGACCAATACCCGATCTAAAAATTGAGCAAAAAAGCAAAAGGAAGTAGAAATTCTGTTTATACCATGAAGAAAATGGGCGCATGGACTTGATGTTCGAAACTAGTTAGAGCTGCATGGACGTTTTTCCCGCAGCACGCTGTTATTTTTCGGCATGAGCTGCCACTGGTGCTATGAGATTTGTTGGTGCTGCTTCTCAGAGAAGAGATATTCCAGAACAAGAAGATCAATATCTGGAAGTTTGACCAAAAATTATTTCAACATGGGGCATGATTATATGAGAAAACGTTAGCCAGAAGAGAAAAGTTGGTTTATTCAGAAGATAATGGTAGGAAGAAGCTTCAGAGATGATGGCCTTTGATCTGGTAAGTTTACGTTTTACTACTTTGTCCATAACCACAATAAGCACTCCTCTGTTTTCATACATGTTGACACTGCAAGAATGAAAATTTCATTAGTTTGAAATAGTCTAGCAACCTTTTTGCTTTATTTTGTCAAATATTTGTGTTCTCAGTGAACAGTTGAAAAAATGCACAAATTCCAAATAGGTGTGAAATAAAATGTGAGTTTGGTTGTTTATTGGGAATGCCTTGGCCATTACAAGGTTCATTTGATGAATGTAAAAGGAAATGAAATTTGCAAATTGATATTTGATACGAACCATTCTCTATATGCCACTGGCGCTACTGCTAATGACTGATGCCGTTGGCTTAGTTTATTTACACTATAGAATAGTTAAGATCGTGAAAACGTTTGCATATTTCAAAACACCTGCAGCTTTTAAGGCATTGAGGATCATATTTCTGTTCTGTCATTCATATTTATTAATGGATCTTCTGTGGTTTTTCTCATAAGAACTTTCAGCTATATCTCTATCGCCGTTATCATAGCGTTCTTTTTCACTGTATTCACTTTTAACATTTCCTTGGTAATAATTTCCTCTTTTTTCTTGTGCAGCTTTCCAGTTTTAAAATTTGTAATTCCATACTAGAATTTCCTTCGTCAATCATAATGAGAATTCTGATATTACTGATGTTTAGTTAATTGCTATTAAAATGGATCATTGTTCAACATATATTTCAATTAAACAAAAGCTAGGGAAAACAACACATATGGAAATTTACAAACAAAATCAGATATTACATAGAAAATGAAGCTAGTTACAGTGAAGCAATAAATATTACACAAATATAAATATTTGTTACAAAGGCTTCACTTATCTTAATAAATTGGTGTTAATACTTCTTTCTAATGATGTATTAAAGAAGTATTAATACCAATTTCTTAAGATAAGTGAAGACTTTGTAACAAATATTTATATTTGTGTAAAATCAGATATATTGCAGTAAAAAATCTTCCTCTACTAATATACAAACTATTCTTACAAAAGTATATTCCTCTATCTACTTTGAGATAAACAGTTGCAGAAATTGTTTTATTACTAATTTTCGTGTAGGTGTGCAGGGAATGTGGTAATACAGTAGGCTCTGAGCAATAGTCAAACAATTGTCTTACACTATAATTCAATAAATAAATGGCGATATCAACGGTATCTGTTATGAGCAGTAGCATCAGTAGCCATGTCAAATATATATCAATATACAAATTAAATTCCCTTTTACATTCATCAAATGTTCCTTGTAGTGGACAAGGTATTCTCAATAAACAGCCAAACTCACACTAATTAAAACCTATCTGGAATTTGTGGATTTTTTCCAACTCTTCATAGAGAACACAAATATTGGATAAAACAATGCAAAAGGATTGCCTAGACTATCTCAAACTAATGGCATTTTTGTTCTAGCAGTGTAAACATATATGAAAATGGAGCAGTGCTTACTGTGGTTATGGACGAAATAGCGAAACAAACATCAGATCAAAGGCCAGCATCTCTCAAGCTTCTTCCTATCAATATCTTCCAACTAAACCAACATTTCTCTTCTGGCTAACGGTTTTTTGTATAATTATGCCCCATGTTGAAATTATTTTCACTCAAATACAAGGTAGCATTTAGATGCAGTCAAGGCTAAACATAACATTAAACATTTTGAGAAATGCATTCATTATGCTAGAGTGGATGGTGGCATAATCAGAGAAGTAGAATTAGAAGTCAAAAACAAATCACTTGCTAATGAAGAGAGGAACCAAGTCATCTAAGCAAAAAGGCTTTCTATGTCTGCCATACAGTTCTTCTGGAAATCAGACATGGTTCTAACTTTGAGATCACATAATAGCTTCCAGACTGACACTTTAAGGTTTGATTTGTATCAAATAATTTTCCCTGAAAAGCATCTTAAGAAAATACTGGAAGTATATCTGTTCTTTGAAGAAAACATTAAAAAGTGAACTGCAGGTTTGTTTTTCAAGACCAGAATTGCACTGTCTCACTGGAGCTATGTATTGATGCATTTATTTATACAGACTGAAGATTTATGTGATGCTTTGCAAGTAATAGCAAATCTTCTGAAGTTGTTAATCGGGATGCCTATGTCATCATCAGAGGCTGAAAAATGCTATTAACTCTGAAATGTGTAAAAACATTTCTATGAAATATAATATATGAACAAAAACTGAATGCATTAGTTATGCTTTCTTGTGAAAAAGTGTTTGTGAGCAAGATTCCCAATTTCTTCCAAAAGTAACAATTGAAAAGCAGAAAACAAGAATAGAATATAAGTACCGGACATCTTTAAAATGATGAGACGAGAAACTGTAGCCAAAGCTATTTCTAAAAGAAGAAGCTCATGCTAGTGTGCATAGTTTTCTCATCTATATGAGGAGAAAGATGCTGTTTACCATCACAAAGGATGTCATGGAGCAACCAGGGAACTTCAGAGAGCCAAATCAGCCCACTTGGTTTAGGTAATCTATAATCTAATTCAAAAAACATTTCAAGCAAGTTTTAATTGAAAAATGTTATTACTCAACTGATGAGTTTTTGCATTAATGAAGTATTCACTTGTATTTTTTAGAAGTATTCACTTGCATTTTTTAACAATGTATAAGTTTAATCTACATGTACAATATTATTTTTTTAAGTAATTATTGTTTAACTTTTATAATATTACAATTACATGTTTGAAATACTGGACGAATCCACCACATGTATGTGTTAAATTGGTTGAATAAAAATAAAATTGAAAACAGAGGAAATACAATCCTTTCGATCCAAATGATTGGAAGATCATGCAAAATTTGTTAGAAGAAGTAGATGATGATTATGAACTTGATTCGAATAGCGATGCTGAGGAAGATATAGTGGAGCAAAGAAGTGAATCTACGGACACTGAAGAAGAAGCAGATGATAATAATAATTACAGTGAAAGTGAGAAGTATTTCTCTTGGTGGAATAAAGTTGTAAATGGGATAACGCTAATCTGCCAAAACATGATCGTACGCAGTGGCAGAATATTGTTACACATTTGTCTCGTGTGAAAGTGTGTGCGGAACAAGCAAAATTGCCAAAAGAATGTTGGAAGATATTTTTTTGATGACAGTATGATATCTTTGCCTTTATAACGGCCTACCTGAACACCTAAAGAGCATATCTGCACTTCCTAAATTTAAATGCTGTGTAAAAAATTTCCTGTTAGAACATTTTTTTTTATAGTATAGGTGAATTTTTTGAATACGTCAACTACAGATAAATTAACTTTAAAGAGAGTCGATTAAAGACACTAGACAACACTTACTTTTAAATTTTTCTGGAACATGTTTCTGAGGCTTTGCCTCTATCATCGGCCGGCTCTCGACTGGTTCTCGTTGGTGTAGCTGACGATATTTTGTCACAGGTCTCCTCTGGTGGCTGTTCAAGGAACTTGCTGAACAAATCTTTCTGGGGGATGTCGAAATTGAATACTTTGTTCCTATTTTTTGAAATGAAGATTTGTTCCCATGTGGATAGTTCTTGTTTTCCTGATGTATGTTGCATTAGCAACATTAGCATTAGAAATAAGGATCAACAAAGGTTTCCCTTGGATGTTCAAACTCTGGCAACGATATGTAGATGACATCTTTGCAATAGTACCAAAAAAACACATCAGTGATGCACTAAAACTTTTAAATATCCAAGAAAAGAGCTTCCTGGCCGATCTGTACATGAGTGCATTAGAAATAAGGATCAACAAAGGTTTCCCTTGGATGTTCTAACTCTGGCAACGATATGTAGATGACATCTTTGCAATAGTACCAAAAAAACACATCAGTGATGCACTAAAACTTTTAAATATCCAAGAAAAAAGCATCAAATTCACTGTAGAAATAGAAAAAGATGAGCATTTACCATTTTTGGATCTAAAAATAATGAGGAATAAAAACAGACTAAACTTTGGCATTTACAGAAAACCAACACAGACAGACAACTACATAAAAGCTAATGGCTACAACCCAAGATCCCACAAACAGGCAATCTTCAATAGTTTAGCACACAGACTGGTAAACATCCCTCTCACAGCAGAAGAATACAAAACAGAATACAACAAAATAATTGAAATAGCACAAAAAAATAACTTTCCCAAATCATTAGTGGACAAAAAAGTGAGCTTAGCAAAAAAGAAGAAGCTACTAAAGGAAACCACAACTCTCTCAGCTACAGAAACTAATATGATTTTCAAAAAATTCACTTACCATCCATGGGCCTATGATAAATTCAAAAAAGTCTTCAAAAAACAAAATATTCAACTAGCACCAGTCAACCATTTCTCCTTAAAAAACCTAATTTGCTCAAACATCAAAGATGCCATTCCATCTAACAAAAAATCTGGTATATATCAAATTGAATGCAATGACTGTAGTCAAATTTATATTGGAAAAACAAAAAGAAATTTAGAAACAAGAGCAAAGGAACACTTTAGAAACATAAAATATAAACAATTAGAAAAATCAGCAGTTGCCACACATTTTTGGGAAAAAAACCACAACATAAATCCAGAACCAAAACTACTAAAACATACATCAGGAAAACAAGAACTATCCACATGGGAACAAATCTTCATTTCAAAAAATAGGAACAAAGTATTCAATTTCGACACCCCCCAGAAAGATTTGTTCAGCAAGTTCCTTGAACCGCCACCAGAGGAGACCTGTGACAAAATATCGTCAGCTACACCAACGAGAACCAGTCGAGAGCCGGCCGATGATAGAGGCAAAGCCTCAGAAACATGTTCCGGAAAAATTTAAAAGTAAGTGTTGTCTAGTGTCTTTAATCGACTCTCTTTAAAGTTAATTTATCATAACAACACTGTTTTCAACACTTCCAAGAAAGGAATTACAGATAAATTATTATATTGTACATACAGTTTCTGAATTTTCATTTCTAAACTTGTGTTGTGTATATGTTTATTGTATAATTTTTACTTATAAGTACTTGACGTGTCCTATATCATGTACTATGATCAAAAGGATGAATAAATACTACTCTACTACTACTCTACTCTACTCTAACATAGTGACATGCACAAATAAAAACATTGAGGAGGTCCAAACTAATTACAGTAGGGAGAGAGATGCAAGACCTACGGAAGTGCTTGAAATAAAGACTGAGGTCTGTGTGCTGCTAGAAAAGATAACCACACTCACACAAAGGATATATGGGCAAAAGATAAGATGGGTATAGAATTCTGCAGACTTATGTCTGAAACACATTTTAGATTTCTATTCTTCTGCCTCAGGTTTGACAATAGGGATACAAGACTGGAGAGGAGAAAAACTTGGCAATCTGGCTCCAGTTTGAGCTATTTTCACTTAATTTCGACAAAATTGCCACAATGCATATTCTGTTGAGGAATACTGCATATTAGATGAAAAATTAGAGGGTTTTAGGAGAAGCTGTCAGTTCAGACAACATTCTGAGCAAGCCAAACAAGAACGGCATAAAAATATATGGCTTGGTCGATGCTCGAATGTATTACATAGTGAATCTTGAAATCTATCCTGGAAAACAGCCAGAGTGACCATTTGAAATAAGTAACAGTGCTAGTGATGTAGTGAAACATGTAATCTCGTTTATTTCCAGTACAGGAAGGAACCTCATTATAGATAAATGGTTTATGAGTATGGAAATTGCAAATTATGTGTATGAACACAACGTTACCATTGTTGGAACTGTAAGGAAAAACAAAAAACAAATTCCCCCTGAATTTGTCACAGCAAAATCCGGAGAGGTAAGCTAATCTTTGTTTGGCTTCCAGGAGAACTCTACATTAGTTTCATATGCACCCAAATGGAATAAAGTTGTATTGGCTCTCTCTACAGTGCACCATGACACTGCTATTGACACCAAAACTGGAGAAAAAAGAAAGCCAGAAATAATAACTTTCTATAACACAGCAAAATCAGGTGTTGACACTGTAGACCAGTTATGTAGCACATACAGTGTGTCCAGTGCCAATGGTGGTGTTTTTCAGCATGCTGAATGTAGCAGGCATAAACTATCAAATTATTTTCCAGAGTAACAATAAAAGTGATGTGAAGAAATGCAGCCATTTTATGAAAAGGTTGGCTCGTGATTTTGCAGATGACTACCTGCAGGTTTGCTCACAATGTTTTTCCCTACCAGTAGCCCTCAAATGGGACATTTCAAACCTATATACTAATACAGATGAAACAGATGACAAAAGAAGCTGATACGAGTGCAAAGAGAAAAAGGTGTTTCAAATGTGGTCATTTGAAAACCAGAGCCAAGAGATATACATGCAAGTCTTGCGGACGATATATTTGTCCCGAACACACCCAGCAAATATGTTGAGACTGTACATAGTGTGAATACAGAAGCACTATGAAAAATAAGCTGCAGAAGATTCATAAAGGTTTGCAGTTGAGCATAGTATTGAAGTGTTAGAAGAGACCAGAAACTGGTGGTGAAAGTTGTTATGCACAATCTTAGGACACTAACATTAGTGAATCATCAAAAAATGGTTAAATATGCAATAGCTTTGTTTAATTATTAAATACATTTAAATCATACTGTTAATTTTGAAAATATCCAAAAAGAGTACACTTACATTGTAATTAAAGTTTCTTTAATACACATCTTATTAAATAAGAAATCTATGAAAAACATGCTCAGGAATTTTCAATAAACTGTGATTACTCCATAATAAAATAAATGACTGTTTAAATTAGATATAAGTACAGAAATAATGAAAAAATTGAATGGCATCTTTCAGACGCCCCATGAGCTTCTATGTCCCAAAATGCCACAAGAGCGCTGCAGGGTTAATAACTACTACACCAATATAACTCAAAATATTTTAAATACTAGCCTGCAGTATAATTTGTCAAAGCCAAATAGATGCCCAAAGCAATGTAATAAATAGTATGTATTTAACCCCAGTCATAGAGGAGGATTTGGTAGGCATCATTAAAAGTTTGAAATGTAAATCATCTTCTGGTATCGATGAAATTCCTGACAGTCTTATAAAGAAGTGCTATTGCCATAGTAAAACCTTATGTCATATTATAAATCTTTAACTTTCAACAGATGAATTTCCAGAAAAACTGAAAGTAGCAAAGGTTAAACAAATATATAGGAAGGGTGTAGAATTCGAGGCAAGGAACTCTAGACCAATATCACTATCAGTTTTCTAAAAAATAACTAAGAAAGTAATGTATACAAGACTTACAACGTATCTTATAAATAGAGCCCAGAAGCTGTTGACCTAAAAATTCTCTAAATGAGCCTTAAAATGTCCTTAAAATATAAAAAAAATGCACATAAAATGTAAAATAAAAATGACCTAATAAAAATTAACAATCTCTTTCATAATAATAAATTAATAACTGTCACAGACAAATAATGAATATACGGTTTGAATAATAATAAATAAATTTAAAATACATCAGGTCATTTTCAGTTTGATAAAATATGAAAAAATAAGTTACTGTACCCATTAGCCAAAACATACCGTACTTAGCATTGCAGTACAGCACCATGGTCATCTCCAAGTTATCAAAAGTAAAGGAACAGTGGTTGTCAGCTAAAACTGTTTTATACTTTGAGAAACTTCTCTCCACTTCCACAGATGTTATAGGTGCATATTTGAAAAACAATATGTTACTGCCTGTTAAATCCTGTTAAAAAATATTAGTTCTAAAGTTTTTTCCTGACAAGATATTGGCAATCTGACAAACTGTTTGGTATCCTTTCTTTTTGGCCAACACAAACTTTAGTTTCTGTCTAATTTTGTTTCCAATCTCACCTTTTACATTTCGTATCCTCTCTTTCGCAATCCTCACTAACTCAATTAACTTATCCAATGTCATGCCACTTTCTTTAAGGCGGGTTATGGTATCCGTCAAAATTGCAAAATTTGATTTAATGAAAGCTAATTTACCTTGGATTTGAGTATCAGAAAACAGATCCTGTATGCTCTCAATTGCCTTAGAATCTACTCCATCAAAGCTATTCACCACTTCTCTCACTATTTGAAAATTGTCACAGTGGTATATACATGCAGTTAACCATGTACCCTAGCATGTTAAAATTTGTGCAAAGCTATATTAGGGGCTTTCTCTCTGAAATATACAGTTCGGGTTGGCACTTTCAAAAATATTTTCTTTACTGTGGAAATTAGTGTATCTACTTCTGGAAATGTTGATCTGACCTGTTCTGCAATTCGATGAAGAGCATGGGCCAAACACGTAGCATGCACCATCTTACTGTAAAATGATTGGATCGATTTTGCCGCCTTTACCATGTAAGATGCTCCGTCTGTTAGGAAGAGGAGCACGTTTTCATGCTATATTCCACTAGGCCACAATAAACACCTGGATTTATCAAATAGTTTGCATATCTGACAGTGTTTAACAGCTTCTATAACCTCTGAGGTCAGAAGAAACATTTGCCCGGCACTAGTAGCTTCTAACGTACATATCATTACATTGGCTACATAATGCCCCTCTGAATCGGTTGTCTCAATTGATACGTAATTTATTTTCCCATTAACATATTTACGTATTCGATTTAATGTGTCCTCATAACATTTTTGTAGGTAACTTTTACGCAAAGTTGATCCATCTAGAACTGTATGATCAGTGTGACATTCAAGAAAATCTCGTAATCTGGAATTACTTAATTTTCCTAGCAGTATATTTGCACTAATGAACACTTCACATAATTCTTTATAAAAGGAAGATGACTTGTTACTTGACGTCAAAGTCATTTTTTTAACAGTAACTGAGATGCTTGTCCTATTTTCACATTTTGAATAGCTTGCAAATGTTTCTCCCACCTAACATGTACGGTGAACCATTTGTCTGCAGCGACTTCAATTTCACACACTTTACAGAACAATACAGTTCCATAAATAGAGAATATGTTTCCGCCAAACTCTGAAACATACTGTTTCAAACGGGATGCAGTTGACTGTTTTTGTTTCGGCATTTCAATTCCACAACACAACAAATTTACACATCTCACAAACTACTCTCCTTACTGCGACACTTCTAGCTCCTGAAGTCCTGACTGATGCAATCCACATGTACTGCATGATGTAATCGGCGATTCCTCGAATTGATGCGTCATAAATTCACCAGCACTGTTAGGATGCTGACCTGTGTTAATTACAGGTTTACAACACTTACAAGGTAACTATGTCATAAAAGATGATTATATAAATGAACTTTTAATCACATATTATTTTAAAACCCCCCAAAAAGCCCATGGGTCAGGGACAGGTCGGACATGGGAATCGAATCTGGACCTCCCAGATGCGGGCTACAGATGAAAATGCCCAATAAATTCCTGAAAAAGAAAGAAAATGACCGGAAAATGCATTTAAATGTGGAACATGATATTTTATGGGGAAAATGAACTGTTATTGGCATACACAGAATAGTGAATTACTACTTTAAAGACTATTTGATCCTGACAGCAGTTGGTAGAAATCTCATATGTACATGAAAATACAGGTGAAATTACAACATACTTATCATCCAATATAGCAGTGCAATATGGAGTACCATAGTGTCCAGTTCTTGGTCCTGTTTTGTTCCTGATTTACATAAATGATCTAGAGCATTCCTTAAAAAGTGGTTACCCTACGTTATTTGCTGATGACACCAGGGTTTACATATCTGGATGCAATGTCCCTGCAATTTAAAGTGTAACAGGCAATAAGATGAACTACTAAACTGATTTGAGGTAAATAGAGTATCAGTGAATAAAGAAAAAGAAAACAATAGCAATATCATTCCATCACAAGCAAAATAAATGCATTAGTCATCCCACTCTAAGGCTCAAGGACAAATATATTGAATACCTGATAGCACAAGATTTCTAGGAGTATGGGTGGATGAGAATCTAAAATGTACTGCTCGTACAAAAAGGTTATCAAACAATTTGAGTAAAATAACCTATGCTATTTCACTGTTTTCAGAAATTTTGGATGTAAAATCAATTCTTTCATTGTATCATACATATTTTCAGTCTGTCCTTACCTTTGAAATAACTTTGGGGAAACTCAGGAAGAGCGAAACTTATTTTTAAAATACAAAAAAGGATAATTTGTACAATCCTATGAGTTAGCAAAACAACCAGCTGCAGATCACTATTTAAGTATTTCAATGTATTACCACAATCTCAGTATGTACACCGTAAATTCAGAGATACATTTTCATGACACTAGAAGGAAAGATCAAATTCATATAATCACACATAATAGAAGCTCATTTGAAAAAAGCTTTATATATACAGACCTTCAGCTTTATGACTACTATGATGGGCTTTTAAATATTTGATGATGTTCTGCACCAGGAGGATTATAGTGAGGAAGCCATTTAAAATGAGCTTTCTTCTCAGGATAATGTTTTGTGATGAAGCTCCCCGTTGCTGCAACAGCCGATGCACAAAGACGATCTTTCTCAGGTGCAGTCATGGATGGATATTTTTAGGAAACAATTTACTAAAATTATAAATATTTTAATTTTTTATTAGCAATGTTTGAAAGTGAACAAAAACACGTAATGTATTTGAATGAACAACTTTTGAAGTATCTTTTTCTATGCACATGGAAATTCACTACCTGAGTCTTAACTTTGAGTCTATCTTCTGCGACGTTCCACTTATACTGATATACATCTGTGTCTTCTATGACAATAGAACTTAGAATAAAGCTATCTTTTTTGCAAAACAAATATTTATGATTTTTCTTTCAGCATGATGATTTCATATTACTTATTTACTACGTCACATACAGCAACCAGTACAATCGTTTCAATTATTTGATTAATTACATAATTTCATTTTCAAAACTTAAGTTAAACAATTTAACTCTTAAACATTATTCAAAATAATTTTAAATTCATGAAAACATCATAAAACAATGTTACTAATTATTTTCCCTTCAGAAGCCGCATCAAAATAATTGTTACTCTACCCAGTTATATTAAACAAATATCTGCACTGCATAAATTCAGAATGTGTGTTAAAAAGCTTCTTCTACAGCATTGCTTTTACAGTGTAACAGAATTCTATGAAATACCTTCAAACACAATTATCAATAAATGTATGATATTTATATAATATTATCTATGAAACAACTTGATTGTGTAATGGTATGATCTATTACATTTAGTATTATATTATCTGTGAATAGTGTAAATACTTTGTTCAAGATCTGCAAAAACCTTAGACAAGTTCTATATCATGTATCATGATCTACAGAACAAATACATACTGCTACTGCTACTTTTAAATCTTAGTGATACTACTTTATCGAGGTACTATCAAGATGGAAAATGCATCAAACTGTGAAGAAGGAGCACTGTGATCAAAACACATACGGTTCTGTGTACGTCTACTTTGACCTCCTGATGTGCATAGTATACAAACTTTTAAGGTCAGCATATAGCTTCTAGATCTTAAACACTTGACTATCACTGTTTCTTTTTTATCTATAACAAAATATGTAATGCACCTATTTCTGTTATGGTGTATCTCATTTAAAATTAAGTAGAATGAAAAAAATAAGCTTTTGTAAGAGCAGCTTATAAGTATATTAAGAAATGATTAGAGGGTAAAGAGAATCTAGATTTATAGAAAAAGACTCTCTGTATGTAAACAGCATAACTCAAATCAAGTGCCTGATGAATAACAAATTTGGTACACAGGTAGACAAAGATGTGAGATAAAATGTTTTATATAATATACATTAAACTTCCATGAAGGTCTACACGTGTGTTTGTCAATAACAAAATCAAATCACTTAAGCAGCATCTGAGATACACAGTATGTATTATGTTAATGTAATGTGTGAAGTGACTTTTATTTCCTTATTTTCTTTGAATAAAACTTCCGAATTGAAGTTCTCAAAACAAGATTTTTCATAAGCTAATATGCAACATGTTTCTCCTTTAGAATTAGCATTGAGCAAATTATAACGCTTCACCTTTCAATATTTTTCATGTTCATATGATGACAGGAGATGGATACAGACCATACCTAGCTACTTTGTAATCTGAACTTTTTAATAATGAATTTAAATAATTTCATTATTCTATAATTTGTTTCACAGTTTTCTAAACAATTATACACACATTATTGAATTATAGATGAGTCGTATTTTTTACACATCAGCTTCACTTACGTACCTATTTTGAGGACATGTTTCGCGAACTATTGTTCGCATCTTCAGCTCATATTGGCACTAAAGCTTGATCTAGTGGCATGGGTAGTTCTGGAGTTGCTGCTACCATCTGTTGATTTTGTGATGATCAGTTAACACTACCAATAGTTACCATAATAGTTACCACTATTAACAATTATAACAATAGTTACCACTATTGCATTATTTAGGTTCAAATTCCGGCCATGGCATTGAATTTTTCATCTATCCAAATTAATAAAAAACCATGTACAACATCATGAAATATTTTTAATGCAATTTAGAAACTAATATTGCCACACTTTCACCTAAAAACACATGCACTGAATGTATTGTAATAGTCAATCACCTTTATTCTGTGTAAAAAATATGACTCATCTATAATTTAATAATAACAGAAAACAATGAGCTTTTTCTTATCATTTGCCTTTTCTTTTAGGTATTGAATTGAAACTAAGAGGAGAAGCTGAAGTTCACTGGACTACAACTGAAGAAAGAACCAATGATGATGGAAGCAAGACTCAGGAAACAATACATTTCACAGCTGCTGAACTTTACTTTGAAAATCATATCAACCTGATTCCTATGGGTATGCACTTGTTATTTTTATATTAGCTTGGTATTTATAATTTATAGTAAACCTTGTTTACCCAGATCAACTGGGATCAGAGCCGATATGACTTAATGAAAGTCCAGGTTATTCAGAGAATGACAGAAAAACAATAAATCATTTTTAATCGTTCTTCCACACTAGTTGTGTGTAGGCTAAGATTTGGATAGAGAGTCAGACTAAAAAATTAAATGCCATGGCCGGAATTTAAATCACGGATCTCCCGGTCTCCATCTGGTCGCTCTTAACCATTGAGCTACCGTGGCCAACGTGTTGACATGACATTAAATTCTCCAACTGACTCGTATGGTTCCTGGTAAACCACTAGAGGCTCTCATATGTACAACAAGATGCAACTTTTGTTGCAACTTACTGTTCTGTAAGTACTTAAGTCCCAGGCTTTATAGTTACCACTTTTACATTTAGGTTCAAATTCTGGCCATGGCATTGAATTTTTCAGTCTGAGTCTATCTGTCCAAATAAAAAAAAACCATGCACTACACCATGAAATGTTTTTAATGCAATTTAGAAACTAATATTGCCACACTTTCAACTAAAAACACATGCTCTGTATGTATTATAATAGCCTGTGTATTTGTACTCTACACAATTAGCTACAAACCAGTCAGTAATAAAAAAGGCAGTGAGCTTCTGTTGTCTCATTTTAATATATTGCTTATGAGCAGCACCAGAGAATCCAGAGAATATGCAGAGAATGACAGAAAAATTATAAAGAAAACCATGCTCAACATATTGTCACAAATCCCTTTTTACGACTAGCGGCATACGCGCTAAAATGGTTCATGCGGCTTGTTTACACAAAGGAACTGATAGGCATACAGTGTGGAAATAAAGAGCCTGCAAAAACAGATAAAGATAGTGCGAGATAAAAGACTTACCGACACAGATAAGTGAAGTAATTGGAACATTCTGGTGACGTCCTGATTGTTTTATAGAACTTTCGATGTCTTGTTTATTCCAGAAATATCTAGTGATTGTTACAGAAATCTCTCGAATTTATCAATGAGGTATTTAAGAAGGCGACGACTCGCCAAGAGTGAGTCATAAACAGAGAGGAGTAAACAGCTGTAGAGTGTTGTTGTAATGAGAGTTGATGTAAAGTGATGTAATCAGAACACTGTTTGGTCATCGACCTTGGTAGACTGTGTGTATGTGTCATAATGCTGTTACGTGAGAATTGAAACGGAAAAAAAGAACATTTGGAGTATCTGCAACTCGGACTTTTAATTCTACGAACCCACAAAGTCACAATATGAAATGTTTTTAATGCAGTTTGGAAATTAATATCACCACTTTTTCACTTAATAATACATGCGCTGTATGTATTGTAATAGCCTGTGTATTCGCACTCTACACAGTTAGCTACAAATCACTTGGTAGTGAAAAAGGCACTGAGTTTCTCTCGATCTCAGTTTAATGTATCACTTACAAGCAGAGCCATCTTGCATCTGTTTTAACATTACAAGTTCATTTGGCAATGTTTTGGCTTGACTCTCAAAATAAAGCATTAATTTCCCCTATGTTACTGCTTGTACATGGGTCATAAACCAGCTGGTTCATCAACACTATCTGAATCTGAATACTCTTCATTTTCATTTTCAGCAACAGTGCATGATGCAATAATGCCTTCCTCTGTAATTGGTTTATAACCTCCATCATTGTTGATTTGCAACCAATAATTATCAATGTCTGCTTCATCAACATTGGAACAGTCATCTATATTTTTAAAAATGTCTATAAAATGTTCTTCTACATTTATTTTGGTTTTTGAATCTTGATTTCTGGAAAGTCACAGAAACCAGGCCACAACCTTTTTCATGACTTGATCGAAGTTTCTCTTCCAACCTGGTCTCAAGCAAGTGGGTTGAGTGTAAAGAATTTGTGTGCTAGCAAGAGAATTTGACTAAAGAACCTACTGAGAATAGCAGTTTATCATCTGTAAAACAAGTCTGCATTTACAACACTAAACAACATAATTTTGTTTTCCAAAGCTGGTGCGGGTTAACAAGGATTTCTGTGTGTGGGAAGCTAATAAAAAATTTCTGAAAATGCATTGTACAAGAGATGAAACTTCTATTACTATAAAAACATTAAACAGATTTATGTGTATACCAGTATGAATTACAATTTCTGCAGCTAAAATGAACACTTTAGAGTATTTGGCTATGAAAGAAAATTACAACAAACGGCAATTGTGGAGCACAGGATTGTTTTATGTGAAGCACACATTAGTGCACAAGAAGTTGACATTACATTTGTGGATATATGTGATAAGCCTTGATAAATAAGCTTTGCAATTAAATCCAATTTATTCATCCTTTAAATCTCCATACAAGGTTGTGGACACGTCAAAACAAAAATATTTACAAAATTTAAGCACAAAATTTAAATACAGAAATTACAAAAAAACATGTATAAGAGTAAATGCCAGAATATAATAATATAACTTAACTTTCCAAATACTCTTGAATAGAATAAAAACATGCTTCACTTACAAATTTATGTAGTTTCAATTTAAAAATCTTTTGGTTGTCAATCTATTTTAAATAAAGAGGTAACTTATTGTACAGTTGGGTACCAGTATAGGTGAAGGAATGTTTGTATAATGTGGTATTATGACTAATTGCTAGTAGGTTTGAACTGTTTCTTGTATCATGCTGGTGTGTCGCTGCATATGTTTTAAAGCAACTTAAACTAGCTCTTACATGTAAAAGAATTTTGTATATGTATAAAAATGTCAGGGTTATAATTTTCAGTTCCTTAAAATACACTCTACAGCTCACATGTGCAGGTTGGTTCACTATTATTCTTATGGCTCTTTTTTGCATTCGGAAAACCTTTTCTGACATATTTGAATTACCCCAAAAGATGATACCATAGTTCATAAAGGAATGAAAATATGTAAAATATGCCATTTGGACTGTCTTTACGTCTGCTATCATTTTTAATGTTTTTAAAGCATAGCACTGCTTACTTAACTTTTTATCAAATCTTCTATATGTACAGTCCAATCCAAGTTTTGATTTAACCACAAACCTAAAATTAATGCATTAAATTAAAAACTTTATGTGTAACATTCACATAACATTCTCTGGTCATTTATATTTTATATTGTTCTACAAAATGTTTGATGGAAATATAAGCTCTCTGCCTCTAGAAAGGTGTCATAAGCAAGGTTCTACCCCATAGTCTGTATCACCAATTAAGAGTGCATCAGCATGTTGGTTTGTTATCACCTTAAAAATATTCTAATTAGTTTCTCCAGAATCTGTAGTCATGTCCATGTCTGGAGTCATATAATGTAAAATTGACACTGGTGAACTATTCTGTTGTCTGATTGAACATTAATTGTAGGAACACATTTTATGTTGATATACTCTTCCCCAATTAACCTGGTTTCTTAATATATGGGTACAATCAATCGCCCCAAAGAAATCCACAGCATTCTTGCCATTGTGTTAGAGAATTTTGTGCAGAAATTGCAAATTTAATTCACTAATCAGTCTTACTTTTCACTGCTTCCAGTACTTGTGAAAATGATTTCAACAGTATAAACCAATTTGAAAATCTGAGTCCTTAAATATCGCAAAAGTATTTTCATTTCACTCTTTGCTCATTAGATAACATATCACATTGTGTATTACTTTCTCTACCACATTAAATTACTTAGCCAAATGTGAGTTTGGAGCCTCAGCTCAACTTTATTCACACCACCCATTGTATAACATGCATTCAGAATACATTTTATGGTACATGCTATTCAGCATTCAATCAGATAAACACAAAAGGTGTTTTAATTACAAAGCATTACTTTTATCCAATTCTTATACACTCCAGCACTTGTATGCTTGAGGAAAAACAGTTCTAGCTTATATCCTTAAACTCTACAGTGGTTTACTGGAAATTCTCCTTCATTTAAATTACTTTGATCTCTCTTGCTGTGATATTTACTACATCATCCCTACATTTTTCAGTTCTAATGTCAGATATAATGCATTTTCTTTACAGGACAGATTCTTGTTTGTTTGTTAGTGTTTAATGCCCATCATTACAGTTAGCGGCTCGTCAGCCAGTACACTATGATAATACATGAAATGAAATAATAATTGGGAAAGGAAACTTTCAGGTCCAAAATTTTAGGGTATTTCCTTGATCTTTGCCAATTACAAGGACTAAGAAAAACCTCAAAGAAAGCTCAGTCATGAGGACGGTCCCAGCAGGATTTGTACCATGGATTTTCCATCCTGCCTTAACCACCTTGGCTACCTGTGGCAGTTTCCAGATTGGAGCACTTTCTTAAACGTCTGCCAGACAGAAACCTAGTATTACAAACAATGGTTGCTTATCTTTAACAGCTGCCATGCTGGTAAGAAACAGATTGTGAAGACATTTATAGTCAGAAGGAGATCAAATGGAATATGATCTTCTAAGCTGTGGTGGTGCCCAGGATGTGAGCACACCATCGGAGATATCTGTAATGATGGAGGATATTGTTGCTATGACAACAAAAAAATTAATAAAACCTTGAAGAATAATGGTCCTTGCTACTTAATGGTAAGAAGAACAGAGGAAGGCAAAAGTTTTACATCTGTCAACCCATTCATAACACAGAAAGGCCTAGATAAAATAGTTGGTGTAGTTAAGTCCTATACAAAATCTAGAAGATAAGATAAGATACTTTTATTTATCCTTTGAATACAATGATTTCAAGGAAATGTCAATTCCAATTTTATATACATATATACATACATAGTTTTATCTTTATACATATGTCTATACTTAAATTCTTCCAAACTATAGAATGCATTTGTTATTAAGAATGTTTTTATTGCCTTCAGTTTATACTCCATTTTATTAATTATTTTAATTTCTTCTGGTAACTTATTATATAGTTCTTTACCCATGCTTTTATTGCAGCGGTTGTTTAGAGTTCCCCTATACACTGATCTAAAATAGTCGTAATTATTTCTTAGAGTATAATTATGTATACCATGATTTTTTGGTTCTTCTTTTCCTTGTAAAATAATTTTTATAGTTTCATATATATATGCATGGAACAGTTAAAATACCAAACTCTTGAAACTTTAATTTGCATGTCTGTCTGCTATTTATTTTTGCCATTATTCGAATTGCTTTTTTTTGTAGTTTGAATACGTTTTTTACTTCTGTTGCTGTGATGTTTCCCCATAAAGTTATCCCATATTTTATGTGTGAGTATATAAATGCATAGTATACTTGTTTTAAAGTTTCGTAATCCATATGTTTTCCTACTTGTTTCATTATAAATATACCTTTATTTAACTTTTTAGTTATATGATATATATATATATGGCTTCCAGTTTAATATGGCACACTCCTGGTAGAAGCAATTTCAGCTTCCCAGGCAAAGCAAATACTAATATGTTAGGAAGTTACTATATACATGTTGATAGGCATAGATCCTTGAATTCCTTGTGCAGAGTTGTAAACACTCGTGCGTTGGACGGTATGTCCAACAAGGTTATTCAGGATAACCTTCAAGAACAAGTTATAACAGCAGTGTACCATGCAGAGTGTGAGGGGAATTGGTCCCTACTCGTATCCTGTTCCTGAGCTTTGATCAGGTTGATCTCCCACAAAGGATAAAGGCAGGGTATGAAATAATTGAGGTTAGACCCTATATACTGAACCCCCTGAGATGCTAAAAATGTCAGTGCTTTGCTTACACAAGTGACCTTTGTAATGGTGTAGCTATATGTGTCAGCTGTTGAGGCATCTTGCATAAAGGTGTGTGTAACATTACCTCCAGCATGCATTAACTGTAGTAGTGAACCTCCATCCAGTTCACAAGAATGTCTGTTATATAGAGTAATGCACAATCCAGGAAATCCAGGTTAGAGAACGTATTCTTCTTGGAAGCCCAAAAAATTCTTTGTATTCACAAGCCCTCTGTTACGAGATCCCATACCTGCAGCTCTGTGGCAGCTACACTGTTATAAAAATGGGAAACTGCAACGCAAACTTGTGATATGAATGGGGTCACCATATCAGAATGTTCTTGTGCCTAGATCACCAAAGAATTTGCGGTCAGCACATACACCTCTACCCATGCCAGCTAAGACTACTGCCATTAAGAACAGCTCAGCTATGTCACTTGATAAACCATCAACATCAAGTGCCTGTTATGTACCAAGCAATAACGAAATCATTTAAGACTAAATATGACAGAACTGCCTTCTTAAAAGAGACCACAAAATCTGCTCCAAGAATATCTCCTCCTAGATCCTCTTCTGAGGAATCTTCTGGAGAGGACTCCGATTGATAACTTTCATTTTCGTTGATCTCTATGTCTAATCGTTTCAAGGCTCTGGATCTGGTTTTGTATCAGGAAAGAAGCATCTTCCATAGAGGACATGAAGCTGGAAGATTCTGACCATGCTGCCAGAATGACAGCAAGGAGAAAAAAAAAAAGGAAAAAAAAAGGCAGGACAAACTTGCTGTAAAGAGTGTTAGCCAACACTAAGGAAAATGGAAAATTGATTTGACCACCAATGAAATCAACATTAAACTATAAAATTTAATGAAGAGATCAGTTTTTAATGCCTTTTGGCCTTTTATTTATTGTTATTTATAGTTTCATTTGTTTTTATCTCTGGCTTTTGCCATGATTTACTTTTTTAAAGGGCACTGATGACCACGTAGTTGAACACCCTTAAATACACTTCATCATCATCAAACCAGTACAGTGTGGTGATGTGGTTAGCATCACACACCCCCAGCCGGAAATGTTGGCTTTCTGCACTAGGGTTCACTACCTATCATAGCTCCTCAATTTCCTCACACTGAATGGATACCGATCCTGTACCTGGGACTTAAAATCCACATCCCTCAGGGGTGAGATTGAACCTGGGTGCATTCTGTAGCAGAGAACCAGAGTACAATGCTCTAGCCCACTGTGCCATGGTACAGATGAACTGATAATATAATCAGAGAAATATGTGACTGTCAAAGTCAGAAATTTTAGTTTTAAATACAGAACTATAGTAAATTTTGGCTGGAATAAGTGAAAATTCAAGATAAAACAAAATGGTGGTACATTCACAAAAAGCTTGATATCACCTTTGTATGGCATGCAATAAATGCACTTGACATCAGCTAATATGTTCACATTGTGAGCTAACAAAAAGTTTAACAGTGTAATTTGATGCATACTAAACTTATCACCTGTATGGCGGTGGTCTGAAAAGTTTGACCTCAACATGAAGATGGCAGTACTCATAAATAAAAGCTAGTGAATTTCGTTGTTCATCTGTAGACACTTGAACACTCAGTTGTTATGTAACAGTCATTTGAGTGAGTTGATGTGAGTGTTTTATGAAAATGGACAAAATCGAGTATCGAGCTTTCCTTAAATATTTGTTTTTGGAATGCAATACACCTAAGCAAATCAAAGATGAATTGGATTCTGTGTATGGGGACTCTGCACCATCATTTACCACAGTGAAATTTTGGGCAGCTGAATTTAAACGTGGCCGTAAGAGACTGGGAGTCGATGAACATTTGAAACATTCAAAAACTGCAACTACCGATGAAAACATCACCATAGTTCATCAAATGGTGCTAGACGACCACCGAATTAGAGTGAGAGATAGCAGAGGCTATGAACATGTCAAAAGAACATGTTTGTCACATATTAAATCAACACTTAGACATGAGAAAGCTGTCCACGCATTGGGTGCCACATTTGCTCACGTTAGACCAAAAACGTGTTCGAATGAACATTTCCAATGCTCTGTTGGTGCAGTTTAGGCCCAATAAATCCGAGTTTAGGCGCCGATTAATTACTGTAGATGAAATTTGGATACACCATTATACGCCCAAAACAAAAACACAGTCCAAACAGTGGATTGCAAAGGGACAACCGGCTCCAAAAAAAGCAAAAACCGTTTTTTCTGGCTGGGAAAGTGATTGTGACCTTTTTTGGGGGGGGTAGTCATGGAGTTATTTTAATCAATTATCTTCGAAAAGAAAAAACCATTACAGGAGCATACTACGCATCATTACTTGACAAGCTGAAGGCAGAACTTGCGAGAAAACAGCTACATTTGCAGAAAAAGAAAGACCTGTTTCACCAAGACAATGCTCGTCTCACATCCTCAGCGGTTGCAATGGCGAAAATCCAGGAATTACGGTTTGAACTGCTTGAACATCCGCCTTACTCACCAGATCTAGCCCCAAGCGACTTCTTTTTGCTCCCTCATCTGAAAATTGCATTTGAAGGACAAGAGATTTTCGTCAAATGAAGAGGCAACCTTGTGAACAATTATTTTGCAGAGAAAAATGCCAAGTACTATTTGGACGGGTTACAGAGATGGGAGAATCACTGGGAGAAGTGTGTAGAGTTACAAGGAGACTATGCTGAAAAAAAAGAGAAAAATCTCAAAAAAATGTCTTGTATCTTTATTAGGCTAGAAACTTTTCAGACCACCCTCGTATATTGATATAAATTTAGTTTTCCAATTGTGTTTGACAGAATGAAACTTATTGGATGAATATTTTAATGAGCTACTGTTTCCCAAATATCTTTTGTGAGTAGGTTAGATTGCCTGTGGTACTTCAACTTCAAATATCAGAATATTGTGCCCTTTTCTATTAATTTTAAACTTTAAACTTTTTCATACATTTTTGTTATTATCGTAGTGCTATACAACAGTCACACATCACCCATCAATTGAGCCAATGCAAATGATATAAGTGAAAATCTTTGATAAAAGGACAAAAAGTCTTATCATTTATGAGCAAGTTGCTACGACTTACTTTTATTTGCAAATTCAGGTATAATTTTAAATGCTTGATTCGTTCTTGTAATTATCCACAATTTGTTAATGTTAACTGTTTTGCAACCAGTCTGTGTACTAACTTGCAGCTGCAAAACTGGTTCATTTTTAATTTTATTTGATTTTGTTCTGCAGGTGAAACAATACTGCCAATAGGGGAGCATGTATATCCTTTTAGTATATTCCTACCTTCAAATATTCCATCGTCATTTGAAGGTAAACATGGTCATATTCGATATACTGGCAAAGCAAAGATTGACAGACCATGGAAGTTCGACCATGAAACAAAAACAGCATTCACCGTTATTGCTCCTTTGGACCTGAATGATAATGAAAAGGCAAAGGTATATTGTTTTCTAAGTTTTGTTCACCTTTAAAGAGCAAAAGGAAAAGAATAAATAAGTTAATGGAATGGGACTAATAAGCAAATTACCAGCTATAAATTAATCACACTGGATTATGATTTTTCACCTTAATATGTGTATTTTTTTAAATAATGTATAAGGTGCATTCAAAAAGAAACGAGCCGGAGACATAATTACAGAACTAGTACCTGTATGTTAGAAGTATTGACCCTGGCTGTTGAGACACTTGTTCCACTGTGACACAAGGCAGTAAATGGCTGTCTCATATATGCAACTGGCAGTGTTGGACGATTGATGCATGCTGCTGCTAGCTTTGTATAGTCACGTGATGTGCACGTGTGCCATCTAGCAACGGACTGTGAACTTCCACGCTCTGGTTGGAAGAACACTTCGTTACACACACCACGATATTACCATCCTGTCACCGGTTTGCGCATACCAGACTCCAGCTTGTTTCTTTTTGAATGAGCCTTTTACACAGATTAAGAACAAAATAGTTATGAAGCTTAATTTATTATATATTTTAGTTTTTATCACTCAGAATGATCAAACTTATATTTCTAACTAAAAACAGAAATTTGTGCAGGGTTTTTGTTTATAAAATCCAAATAATGCATTCAAGTACTTGGTTTTTGAACAAATAAAATAAAGGAACATGTCAGATTTGTGCAAGTAATGCCATCAGAAGTTATTCTGTGTACAGTAACACTAATAGAACTTTATCTACTATTTTATACTTACAATAGCCTATTTCAATAAAATATAAAACATTTTGCAAAACTAGTTTCTTGAGTTCTGTAAAGAATTTATCAATTTTTAAAACCTAAGTGAAGTTTGTAGGAAATTAATATATTTTACTGTAATATTTGTACTGATTTAATGTTATTAGTTTCTGTTTTTTTACATATTTATTAAAATAGACTGGTCAGGAAAGTTTAATTTAAATGCCACTATGGCACAGTAACCTGTTGCTGGTTTCCTTTTTAAACCAATGATTCCAGGAGAGTTTTCCTTTAATTGGTATTATTTCTTGCTGCAAATTATCAATGTAAGTCTAAATGTGTAATTCAAAGCTAAAAATTTAAAAGAAAACATAGACTTATGTTAAAACCTAACATAAGCAATTACACAGCCACAAGTGGTTGTTCTAAAGCAAATGCTACTAATATAATGAGTAATTAAAGGCATCTATAAAGATGAATAAACAAATAAAAAAGAAGTTTAAAAACCATGCAATATCAGTAGATGGTAAACTTATAAAAATTGGTGGTTCTGAAAGTTCTTGTTCTGAGAGGTATAGTGCTGGCAGTATCAAATTGTAAGGATAGGTCTCAAGTGCAATCCTTAATATGCTGTAACATGCAATATAATTTCACACACTACCTTCATTGCTGTTGCAGTAGCATAGATGGTAGCATATCTGCCTCATGTTCAAGAGTTCCCAAGTTTGAATCTCAGTGAGAGAGGATCGACGAATTACCTTAAGATCACTTTCTGAAATACTGAACATTTCATTGGGTGCCACCCACATGTTGGTGACAGAAACATTACACATGAGACGTGTTTGTGCGTGATGGTTTCCAAGACTGTTGATTCCTGAACAAAAGGACATTCGCATGCAGGTCTGCATGCAGTTAAAGTTGATGTTAGAGGAAGATCCAGAGTTTCTTTCAAACGTAATCACTGCTTATGAAACTTGGCTACATCATTTTTATCCTGAGAGCAAACAGCAAAGCTCAGTGTGGAAATCTCCTTCATCACTCACCCCCAAAAAAGCAAAAGTGGTTGCTTCTGCTGGGAAACTTATGGTCATCTCATTCTTTGATATTCATAGAATGGTTTATCAGCATGTTGTACCTGCTCACACAACAATAACTGAACAATACTACAGTGATGTCCTGAAAACATTGCAAGTCCATATCAGGCGCAAAAGTCCACATATCTGTGAAGCAGGCTGGATGCTGCACCACGATAATGCGCGACCACATATTGCCAATGTTGTTGCTGAATATCTTGCAAAAATCAAGTTAAGTGCATCCCTCACCCTCCCTATAGTCCGGATTTAGCCCCATGTGACTTTTTTCTATTCCCTAACTTGAAGAAACGCCTTCGTGGGAGGCATTATTCATCATCAGAAGCAGTGGTGAAGGTTTGGAGGCAATTTTGAAGGAACTCTCAAAAAATGAATCCCAGCATGTCTTTGAAGACCAGCAGAAATGTTGGGACAAGTGCATCACATTCAGGGGAGACTATTTTGAAAAGGAACATCAAAATTATGAGAATGAGTGAACTACATTGTCAAAAATTGTGGTCATTCCTTATTGAACAGCCCTCGTACATAGATGAGTTATATTTTTTACACATCAGCTTCACTTACATATCTATATTGAGGACATGTTTCGCAAACTATTGTTCACATCATCAGCTCTATTGCGACTAAAGCTTGATCCAGTGGTGTGGGTAGTTCTGGAGTTGTTGCTGCCATTGTTGATTTTGTGATGAATTTAAATGTGGGGTAGTCTTCTGGTGGGATTTCGAAGTTCATTAATTGTTTTTTATGCTTTTCTATGTATATTTTCTACCAGATGACAAGCTCCCTGTTTTTGTACGTATTTAAGTAATTTGTTACTATCTTCAATCTCATGAGAAATGAGCTGCTATTGCGGACTTATCAATATTTTTGTATTTTAAGTGCCTGAAGTGTTCTTTCTTCCTAGTGCCTATGTGCCAATACGTAACATTTTGATACACCCTTCAATGTGCTGCTAAATAAAGTCAGTTTTATATATGATGAAATGTTTTGTATTAAAACATTTAATGACTACCACAAAAAATCTTATCTATTGCATTCTCCATTCAGTCTTCTACAAACTATTCTTAAAAATGCTTATTTTTCTATCTACTTCTTGTTAATACAGATAAACCTTAATTACTCACTTTCTCGTTTTGTTATAGGCATAAAAAGAATACATGTCTAAAATTCACGAGAACAATAGAAAATACCAAGTTGATGATAACTTTGCTCCTCCCTAAATAAGCAACCTAATTACAGTTCTATAGCAAACCTAAATTCAGATGTCAAATAAGTGTGTGACTCAACTAAATGAAAGGACAATTTCAACAGTCTTGTTAGTTCAATACTTTTGCAATTATTGATCCAAAGAAATGTATTACATTCAGAGAAAATTTCCCTGGTGGCTCTGTGAAAAAATTTGCAAAATTACACCCCTTTACCTCCTAAGAAAAGTTAAAAAATGAATTGTCAGTGACTTATCATAATGATACATTCAAAAATATATATTCAGGCAGAGAACTCTTCAGTTTTTTGATACAACACCCCTTTGAGAAAGCATTTCACAAAATAGACTGCAAATTACACTAAAACTCCATTTCAACAATTGAGATAGAAGTTCCAGTACACTGAAAAGAATTAAGTCTTTCCTTAATAACACCATGGGACAAGATAGGCTTAAATCCTTGGCTATTTGTTCCATTCACAAAGAGGAAATTGGTGAAATCTCTAACTTGAAAAACAGAGTGAAATGTTTGCTGCCTAGAAAAATAGATGTGCTCAAAATGAACTAGACACATAGGAGAGGATACTCATAAACAAACACCAATTTTTAAATTCCAACTGAGGGAGACAAAAGGAAACATGCTGTATAGGAACAAAGGTTAGTGAAGCTAGTTTATTATTTAAATACTGTTCCATAAAAAATAAAATAAACAGTATGAATCACTGATTACACAGAAAATGAAGCTAGTTACAGTGGAGTAACAAATACTACACAAATAAAAATATGCTACAACTACTATTTAGTAAATATTCTCCACTTATCTTAAGAAGCCGATGACAATACCTCTATCTTGTTTTTGCGAATATTAATTTCATGAGAATTTGCCCACATCTTCAGTCAACACACTTCGTTGTCAAGGATACCATGTATTTACATATTACCAACATCTGAAGACGAAACAAACCTAAAAACAGAATCAATTGCCGGTATGTCAAAATTCATTAAGCAATTTTTATTTTTTTAAATAAATATTTTTTCCCAAGCTATTAAATCTATGGGAACATTTAATTGTTTTAATAATTTAACTTTGGGATTTATTTCATGCTTAAATGACCAAAAATGATCTGCTACGGCCGATTTATCAATTTGTTTATATCTAATGTTACGAAAATGTTCTTTCTTTCTGGTTTCCAAACCACGTTTTGTCTTTCCAATATAAACTTGATCACAATCTAAGCAATTAAATTGATAAATACCAGATTTTTTATTATTAGGAATTTTATCTTTTTTAGAAAATTGTAATAAATTTTTAATACTGTATTTATTTTGAGGAAATAAAGTTATACCAACTTCTTTAAAAAAAATTTGAAAATGTTTATTAACCCAAGGATGGTAAGTAAATTTTTGAAATTTATAATCATCTTTTATTTTTTTAAGAGTAGAAATATCATTAACACTTTTTTGATATTTAAATTTTTCAATTTTCTTTTGTATAAAATCTTCATTAAAACCATTAATTAAAGCAGTATTAATAATATGTTTATATTCTTTATTAAATTCTTCTTTAATCAGGGGTATATTTATTAATCTATAAGTCAAACTATTAAAAACAGCAAATGTATGTGGAAAAGGATTAAAACTTTTATTTTTTATGTAATTATCAATATGAGTAGATTTCCTATAAATACCAAAATCTAATTTGTTATTATTTCTTATTATTTTCAAATCTAGAAAAGGAAGAAATCCATTCATTTCAGTTTCTAATGTGAATTTTATAGCTTTATCTTGTAAATTTAGTAATTTTAAAGCATCATTAATTTATTTTTCAGGAACAATAGCAAAAATATCATCAACATATCTATACCATGTTTTAAAAATTAAAGGAAAAGCTTTGTGACTTGAATTTCGAAAAAACTCATAAAAAGATCAGCAAGAAAAGGTGAAAGAGGATTACCCATTGCTAAGCCAGAAGTTTGTTGAAAAAATTCACCATTAAAAGTGAAAATTTTGATCCAAACAAAAATCAGTAAGTTTAAGAAAATCAACTATTAAGTTCTCATGTAAATTTATTGAATTCAACCATTTTTTAAAATAAATTAAAAGTTTTTCTCTAGGAATACTAGGAAATAAGGCAGTTACATCAAAAGAAATAAGTGTATCAGTTTTAGATAATACAACACTATCAATCTTTTTTATTAGTTCAAAAGAATTTTTAATACTTGAACTTCAAAATTTATCAAAATTACTAAATTTTTTGTGTAACCATTTTGCTAAATTGTAAGTTGAAGAGTTTATACAATTAACAATAGGTCTCATTTTATTACCGGGCTTATGAATTTTAGGAAGGGCATAAATTATAGGTAAAACAGGAGACTGTGTTGACTGAAGATGTGGGCAAATGCTCATGAAATTAATTTTGCAAAAACAAGATAGAAGTATTGTCATCGGCTTCTTAAGATAAGTGGAGAATATTTACTAAATATTTTTATTTGTGTAGTATGAACCACTATTTAAATGCAACCCATAATGTTAGAAGGTAGTTAAGGCCACTCACTCACTAACTGAAAACTCAGAACTGAATGTTTGAAATAAAGTTAGTACTTGCCAAAAATTAGCTAATACACATTACCGTCTTTTTAAAAATAATCATTATTTTTCTCTATCTCTACAGTTTTATCATAACTTCATCTTTTCTAGTTAGTTTACGTTTCTGAAGAATGTTTTCCTGTGCCAAAACTTAATGATCTTACGGCCCAAATGACCTTGATGTCGACGGGCCCAGAGAGAGAGAGAGAGAGAGAGAGAGAGAGAGAGAGAGAGAGAGAGAGAGAGAGAGAGAGAGAGAGAGAGAGAGAGAGAGAGAGAGAGAGAGAGAGAGAGAGAGAGTAATTTAAAATGTTACTTCATTTTTTGTGTTAAAAGTTTCAAAAGAAGGCTCAAGCACAGTAAATGGCGAAAGCATCTCATGTTTACAAATATTGAAAACAACTAGGCTCTTGATAGAGTCAACATGAAAAATTCAATGCCATGGTCGGGAGAAAATTTGATTTGAGCCAATTTTCTATCACTTGGAATGTCATCACCTGAAATTTCAGATTACGTCTAACTAACCAAATTATGCATAGAACAAAATTTCTTCCAGTTTCAAACAAAATATTTCCATCAAACTTCAGGTTTAGCAATGGGCAACCCCCTATCGCCTTCCTGGCCGATCTGTACATAAGTGCATTAGAAATAAGGATCACCAAAGGTTTCCCTTGGATGTTCAAACTCTGGCAACGATATATAGATGACATCTTTGCCAATAGTACCAAAAAAACACATCAGTGATGCACTAAAACTTTTAAATATCCAAGAAAAAAGGCATCAAGTTCACTGTAGAAATAGAAAAGGACGAGTATTTACCATTTTTGGATCTAAAAATAATCAGAAATAAAAACAGAATAAACTTCGGCATTTACAGAAAACCAACACAGACAGACTACTACATAAAAGCTAATGGCTACAACCCAAGATCCCACAAACAGGCAATTTTCAATAGTTTAACACACAGACTGGTCAACATTTCTCTCATAGCAGAAGAATACAAAACAGAATACAACAAAATTATTGAAATAGCGCAAAACATGACTTTCCCAAATCATTAGTAAACAAAAAAGTGAACTTAGCAAAGAAGAGGAAGCTAATAAAAGAAACCACAACCCTCTCAGCTACAGAAACTAATATGATATTCAAAAAATTCACTTACCATCCATCGGCCTTCAAAAAACAAAACATTCAACTAGCACCAGTCAACCATTACTTCATAAAAAAACCTAATTGGTCAAACATCAAAGATGCCATTCCATCTAACAAAAAATCTGGTATATATCAAATTGAATGCAGTTACTGTAGTCAAATTTATATTGGAAAAACCAAAATAAATTTAGAAACAAGAGCAAAGGAACACTTTAGGAACATAAAATTCAAACAGTTAGAAAAATCAGCAGTTGCCACACATTTTTGGGGAAAAGAACACACAACATAAATCCAGAAACAAAACTACTTAAACATACAACAGGAAAACAAGAACTGTCCACATGGGAACAAATCTTCATTTCGACATCCCCCAGAAAGATTTGTTCAGCAAGTTCCTTGAACTGCCACCACAGGAGACCTATGACAAAATATCGCCAGCTACACCACTGAGAACCGGTCGATGTCCAGTTGACAATGGAGGAAATAGCCTCTGAAACATGTTCTGGGAAAATTTAAAAGTGTTGTTTAGTGTCATTATTCAACTCCCTTTACATTTAATTTAATAAAAAAATGGTATATATGTGTAGTATTTTTAGTTAATTGATGGAAATTAATCATTTCTTCACACTAGCCGTTTATAGCCTAAGGTTTCTGATAAATAGAGCGAACATGAAAAATTCAATGCCATGGCCGGGATTTGAACCACAGATCTCCTGGTTTCCATCCAGTCATTCTAACCCATTGAGCTACCATGGCCAACGTGCCTTCCTGACATTAAGTTCTCCATTTGACTCGCATATTTCCCCAGTAAACTACTAGGGGCTCTCGCATTTGAGATACACCGTTTTGTGGCGACTTACTATCGTAAGTACTTATGTCCCAGATTTCATCATTTAACTCTTATTATTTTTACTTAATTGATGGAAATTAATCATTTCTTCACACTAGCCGTTTATAGCCTAAGGTTTCTGATAAATAGAGTCAACATGAAAAATTCAATGCCATGGCCAGGATTTGAACCACGGATCTCCTGGTTTCGGTCCAGTCGCTCTAACCCATTGAGCTATCATGGCCAACCTGCCATCCTGACATTAAATTCTCCATTTGACTCACATATTTCCCCGGTAAATTAATATTGAATTTTTCATGTTGACTCTATTCATTGTGTAGTATTTGTTGCTTCACTGTCACTAGCTTCATTTTTTACGTAAAACATGGTATACTTCACAAAGACAATGCTTTCGTGTTTTCTGAAATATTTCAAGAACAGTTCACACCAAATCTTAGTTCTGATGCACATTTCTCAAGGTACATAAATTAAATAGTATCCAGTCCATTGTATCTGTCTCCTGAAATATTCTATTTCACTCCAGCTCAAGTTCTAAATGCAATAAACAGAACTTCAGCAAAGAAATCACCTGGGCATTACATGATCACACTGCCACTGATTAAAGTTTTTCCAAGAAAACCTTTGGTGCTACTAACCAAATATTCAATGCAATAATTAGAGTTGCATGTTTTCCAGGATCCTGGAAACATGCTTTGGTGTAATGGTGTGCAAAACCAGGAAAATCTAAGTCAGATCCACTTTCATATCAACCTATAATCTACTAACAATATTTTCCAAAATATTCAAAAGCCTATTACTCTCTCACCTGATTGGTTCTCTACACCAACGTATTCCAAATATGCAGTTTCAGTTTAGACCTAACCACTCTTGTCCTCAGCTGCTATATGAGTTGTACACACAGTACTTGATGTCTGTGAACAGAAATCTATCTGCTTTGGCCAGTTCTTCGATACGGATAAAGCATTCAACAAAGTGCGGCATGATGAACTCTTGTACAAAATAAAATTTTTTTTTAGTGACTCATATTTTTAGTAATTAAATCCTATCTTTCTGGAAGAATGTTCTCAGTAAAATGCAATGATGTGCTTATCTCCGGAAGTACTAGCAGGAGTTCCTCAAGGCGGGGATTGGCTCCATTCCTCAACTTAATCTTTAGCTCGGATTTTCCTACACAGGACAAGCTGCTTAACTCACAATTTGCAGATGGTGTAACTATCCTTAGCAAAGGACTTGATACCGCAGCTGCTAGTGAACTACAATCTTTCACGGATAAAGTTGACAAACGGTGCAAAAACTGGAGAGTGAAGATGAATCCAAAGAAATCCAAATTAGTGAAATTCACCTATAAAACAAATACTGCAAATAGCAAAATAAGCTTTGCCAGCGAGATAGTGCCACAGTTTGATACAGATATATATCTTGGTTTAACTCTCGATTCAAAATTAATCTGGTACACATATCACTGATCTTGTCAAGAAACTTAGAAAATTCATCAACTGAAATTTCTAATATCAGATACTTCTCCTTTGCCTTTATCTTCAAAACGACATTTACTCTTCGCTAATCAGACCTATTTGGGTATATATTCAGTTTGGCGTTCAGCATCCAAAATGCAAATCAGTAAATACAGACTATACAAAATTGGGTTCTGTGCCTTATAGCAAATGCACCTTGGTACTTTTTTTAGTTAATTGATGGAAATTAATCATTTCTTCTACTAGCCATATATAGGATACAAGGTGCTTGATGGATAGAGTCAACATGAAATGCCATCCCGGCCATGGCACTAAATTTTTCATGTTGACTCTATCCATCAAGCACCTTGGTCACAATTCAACATTACACAAAAATCTGCTTACTCCAACAATATAAGTCACTCGTCCTGCTACACATGCCTCTTCACTTCCTTTGGTGGACATGAAAATGCAATTCTGAGACGGATTTCTCAGCATATGCTACAAGAACGAGCATGGAAAAGACTGAAATACAGAACTATTAATTTGAAATGATCTGAAAACTGTTTAAATGAGGACTGCAACCTCAATACACATTTACTATTCTTTTGATTAATTGTATCTTTATCTAAACTAAAAATATTTTATATAGGTATAGAAAGTTTTCAATATATTAAAAAAGTGATAAAACTATAAACTATAAACAGTGGAGCTTCATCAATAAAACCTTTTTAAACCACTTCTCAAACTGTAAAAACACTTAAGCTCCACTTCCATTTAAAAATTAGGACATATTTCAAGGACCCTGCGTCCTCATATGCATAAAATGCAAACAGACAGATAAATCAGCCATAGCCCATTATTTCTGGTCAAAAAATAATAATATTTCCAGACATAAAACTTTTGATACTGGCAAAAAAGTATTGGAAATTAACAGTTTGGGAAAATATACACATTTTAAAGAATAAAAAGAAAGTCATGAACTTTGAAATTCCAACAGTAAATGACGTCATTCAACTCATTGAACAGCGCCAGGAGAGGGAGGCAGTCACCTGAAGAACTAGTCGAACATCAGCTGATGATGAGGATGCGGGGTTCTTGAAACATGTCCTAATTCTTAAATGTAAATGGAGCTTAAGTGTTTTTACAGTTTGAGAAGTGGTTTAAAAAGATTTTATAAAAAAAGTGAGTTTTAGCAATTCAGTTTGTACAGTGTTCTGCTCAGCTTTCATTTTATTTCTATCACAGAAATGCAATTAATTTCATTAAAAAATGAAGGTATTCTGCAGCTATAAAAGGTTTTGCATAAGAGTATTTTGTGCAGTCTTCTGTATGTGACTTTCCTTTGGCATTATAAGCTTTAGAGTATGTGCAATAGCTTGTCAATAATGAACTGTAATAACACTCCAATAATAAAACATCTCGGGTGTAGAAATGATAACAGAAATCACTTTAGTATTGCTATATATTTTGCATTCATTTATTTCTGTATTCATATGCAGCAACTGTGGTTGGAGAAAGGGGCTAGTTTACCCAATATGGAAATAGTCAATTGCTGAGTTTAATATAAATGTTGTTCCATATGAAATGATGATGATGATGATGATGATGACGATGATGACGACAATGACGACAATAACGATGACGGCGATGACGACAACGATGATTAGTTATTGCTTGCGTACTTGATAATATAAGCATGGTTCAGAACAACATTCACTATACGAACACATACATAAAGTCAAAATTCATCCAGTTTGTACAAAGGCCTATTTAAAAGATATTTTTAATCTAAATTTGACCAGTCTATGTTTTGTCAATTTAAGATGTCAGGAAATTTATTGTACAATATTGTTTCTATACTTTTAGGATCTTTATCGCAGAACTTTTTGGTATGGGCTACATTAAATATATTACTCAAATAATAATTACAAAAATATGTTGCAGGAAATTGTAAAACAGGAATCTCATAAACATTTCTGCTGCTGTTGCTGCAAATCAGGTCCACTGGAAATGGTAGTTAATCTGCCAGTAAGAGGTTATGTTCCTGGGCAGGAAATTCCCATTACAATAGAAGTGGATAATATTAGTAATGTGGAGGTATCTGAAGTGAAATGTAAATTTCGTAAGGTAAAGTATAACAAAATAGTTATATTATTTAAAAATACTAAAATACCTCATTTGGGATAAATCAGTATATGCAGTACATTTCCAATTATTCTTTTGTGGATTATCCAGTTTGTGGTTTATCCGTGCATCTCCCAAAAATATATTGTACATATTATTTCTCCCTAGTGAATGGCAATAAATGACCCGCCATGTGGCAGTAAGTGCCATTTTCTTAGTTTAAGCTAGCGCTGCTTGACAACAGAGTTCTGTTTCCATTGTTATCGGCTACCCTGTTCTGTGTAAATTGAAAACAATCAGTTATTCTGATGTTATGGCATGTAAGGTCAATAAATAAAGATAAGACATGTTTAAAAAAGACATGTTTTGTTTTATTTTCCAAATAAAACATGTATTGATATTAAAATAAAAATTAGAATTATTTGAAAAATCTGGAGAAGGGAAAAACTTGCAAACGTATGTGCTAGTAATGAGATTGGATGCAGACTGTTTGAAGTGCTGTGCAAAAAAGGTCAACTTCTGTCAGAAGCAGACCAACATCACGGACTATTTAAGAAATAGCCAGGCCTACTGTAAATATGCACAGAAGTTGAGTAAACTGTTGAATAAAGGATACACATTTGAAAATAAGCTTTTAAAGCAATTTCCTATTCACACATATATGTAGTGCATTAAAAGCATTAAATTAAGTGTTTCTCAATTATTCATGCATTTTCTCTCCCCAGATTACTCCAAATAATCAGGAGTATTCTGCGGTAACTAAATGCTGATTTCAATATTCTACAAAGATATGAAAACATGGAAAGCCAAATGTGGTCATCCGATAGTATATTTTGTCATGAATGTGATAGTTTAACATAAACATTATCCAAGATGAAGTGCAGAATTTAAGTGTATTCATAAAACTTAATAAGCTGGTACAGTTTCAAGTTCATTTACTTATTGATTGCTAGCACTAGTTTCAAAAGTTGTTCCTCTTTTCCACTGTCTGAAGGAAGACTGTCAACTCTTGTTTGGAGTGATCAATGAAATGAAACTGTAGCTATCTGCTAGTTTTTTAATGAAACAAAATATCTCTTGGTAGGATTTGCAAATTCATAAGTGATCATTTTAGCATATTGGCTTATGATATGATATTTGGTCAAAAACATGAATTTTTATTGCTGACTTACCTATCTGTTTGTATTTAATGCACCAGAAATGCTCATTCCACTGCATTTCAAGAAGTATTACATGGAGTGGAACAGGGGCATGGCATGAGTGATTCATAAGTGTTGTTGGTTGTTCAGATTTAATCTGGGGACTGGCAGTCGCTAATTCTGAGGGTTTCCAGGATATTATTGTATAGGTTGTTGCATAGCATAAAACAAACACAGATATATAAATAAAAATTATAGTGACATCCTTATTTAAAATGTATTTACAGTGTCTATTTATATTTCAGTTCATGTATATGTAAGATTTCAGTTCAATACACCAATTCTTCTCCAAGAAAACATCAATGACAAAGTTTTAAAATGTTGCTTTCTGTTGCTTTTTAAGTTTATTAAATAACCCCTTTCCTACTGATAACAAGGACAGAGATAAAAGTCTATTTTAAGTGTGTATTCTGTGTAGCACTGAAAAAGATCATTCTGCTGATGCATTGGTGGCAGGAATGATCAAAATTAGATGTGTGATTGTGTGATATGATCATGTGATTTTGTTTTTAAAGGTTTAAGATCCAGAGTTGGCCTTCCTGTTGAAATTGTGATATTTTTCACCAAAAGAACATAAACTCAAGGACCGATTTAAAAGGTTTTGATGACACAAACAAGTCACAAATCGTGATGCTATTCTTCTCATTATACTTTTAACATTAAATCATTCACCATATTACTGTTATATGTGAAGAATTTAACACTAAAACACAAGGTTTGCTATATAGAATAAAAAGAAGTATTTCAGAAAGTGGAGTGCCATTGTTACTAAAATTAGGCAAATGAGTCAACCTTGTATATACTTTTCTCCATTGTACATATTATTTCTCCTAGTGAATGGCAATAAATGACCCGCCACGTGACAAACTTTTTTAAAATGTTTTTCTTCCACTTATGCCTATTTATTAACAATAGTTTCATTACATGAAAACATTTTTTGCTGACAGAAGTTTGTTTTCTTACTTTTTAAAATATATTTTGGTACTAGCATAATTTTGAGTCAAATTAGTACTGTATGCTCCATATATGCTAGCGTTTACCTAGGTTAATTTTGTGCTTTATTGCATTATCTTATTTAATTAACTTGATGCTCATTTAGGGAGTATTTCCTACCAGCCTAAAGATCTCAAAAGTTTTACCTGTGTTTAATAAAGGTGATAATACGTCACCATCAAACTATCGTCCTATAACAATAGTACCCATAATAAGCAAAGTGGTAGAATCCTGTATTCTCAGCCAACTTGATAACTATTACAGCCAACAACCTATTGTACCCCAAACAATTCGGATTTAGAAAGGAACTGTCTACTGAAAAAGCAGTTGAATATGTGATCATTGAAATTATAAATAACTTTGAAAAAAAAGAGACAACTGGTGCTACCTTGATAGATTTAACCAAAGCTTTTGATTGTATTTCACATAATATTTTGATTAGTAAGTTAAATTATTATGGAATAAATGGACATGAACTAAATTTGCTAGCATGTATCTTAGCCAAAGACAGCAGATGGTAGTTGTGAACAAAAAAAACTCGGAGCTAGCTCCAGTGATAGCAGGAGTACCCCAAGGATCGGTGCTGGGGCCTTTCTTATTTTTAATTTATATAAATGACTTAAGCCATAACTTACTTTGCACTACTATGTTATTTGCAGACGACACTACCTTACTGAGCAAAAGCAATAATATCAATACAGTAAAGCAACAAATGCAACTATCCCTAGAAAGTGCAAAAGTCTGGTTCACCTTAAACAATCTAAGTCTAAATATGACTAAAACTGAAAATATATTATTTACATTGCAACATAATGACACCCACAGTAATTCAGTAAATCTCTTAGGATTACATTTAGACAACAGACTAACATGGGAAACACATATACTTTATCTTTGTGAAAAGCTTGCTAGAATCTGGTATTTTCTAGGGAAACTAAAGAAATGTGTTAGTCGAGATATGTTAACAACATCTTACTATGCCTTCTTTCATCCACATATACTGTATGGGGTTAGGCTTTGGGGTAATTGTGCTACCTCGAAAAATGTATTCATATGGCAAAAGAAATCTCTCAGACTAATTCTAGGATTAGGACAATAGGATACATGTAAGCCTAGCTTTATAGACCATAAGATAATGACTTTACCGTCAATGTATATATATATATATATATATATATATATATATATATATATATATATATACCAATATCATACACGTTAAAGAAAATCAAAACTTATTTATAAATCGTTCCTCAGTACACAGTTATGACACTCGATGCAAACAATTTGATACACCTCACAACCGATTGAGCAAGACCATAAATAGCTACTGTTATCAACAGTTAAAATTATTCAATAAGCTTCCTTTGGAAATAAAAGAACTGCCACAAAACAGATTTGTTATAGTATTAAAAAACTGGTTTAAACAAAAAGCATTTTATACTGTACAAGAATACTTAGAATATAACATACATGCTAGTGAATTTATGTAAAACTATTGTAAATTATAGCAGTAGGTACCTAATTGTTTAATTTTATTATTACTGTAGTAAAGTTAACTTACGACAATTACCAGCTTAAGCCATGCAAATAATCTGATTTCACCTAGAATTTTATATGCATTAATTTGTAAACTTTCTGTACTTGTAAATACATTGTAAATAATTGAAGTAATGAGTTGGTATTCAAACACAACATCACTTAAAATATCCTTACTTGAACAATTGTTTCGGAGACCGGCTCGTCCCCATCATCAGCAACTATCCAACTGGTTGGATCCGTGGTTTCTTGAAGTGAGCTGGTTGTTTGAGGTGACATCTGTTGATTGTGAGATGAACTTCCAAAGAGAGTTTTCAGGCGGCAATTCGAAATTTAACGTATACTGTTTGTTTTTTATAATTAGCAACTTCTCCCAAACATCGAGCTCAGCTGCATTATTGGCTGGCTTTAATAGTTTTATATTTGGTACAATTTCATGATTGGTAGACCAAAAATGGTGGGCTATTGCTGATTTTTCTATTTGTTTGTATTTCACACATCTCATATGTTCCTGTAATCTAATTTGTAAACTTCTTTTGGTTTTTCCTATGTAGAACTTATTACAGTCTGAGCAGTTTATTTTGTATATACCTGATTTCTTGTTTTCAGGTACTGGGTCTTTCAGGTTGTTGCATAATAAGTTTTTTAAACTGAATTTATTTATTGGGGCTAGGGTGATGTTATACTTCTTGAATATCTTGTTGAATTTATGATGTACTTTGGGATGATATGTGAATTTCTTGAACTGTTTCTCGGATTTTGAATCTGTTAGTTTTGTGGTATCCAATATGTGTTTTTGTTTCTTAAATTTCCAAATTTTCTTTTCTAATAATTTTTTACTGTATCCATTAATTGCAGCTATGTTAATCATTTGGTTATATTCTTTGTTGTATTCATTCTGAATATAACCAAATGATTAACATAGCTGCAATTAATGGATACAGTAAAAAATTATTAGAAAAGAAAATTTGGAAATTTAAGAAACAAAAACACATATTGGATACCACAAAACTAACAGATTCAAAATCCGAGAAACAGTTCAAGAAATTCACATATCATCCCAAAGTACATCATAAATTCAACAAGATATTCAAGAAGTATAACATCACCCTAGCCCCAATAAATAAATTCAGTTTAAAAAACTTATTATGCAACAACCTGAAAGACCCAGTACCTGAAAACAAGAAATCAGGTATATACAAAATAAACTGCTCAGACTGTAATAAGTTCTACATAGGAAAAACCAAAAGAAGTTTACAAATTAGATTACAGGAACATATGAGATGTGTGAAATACAAACAAATAGAAAAATCAGCAATAGCCCACCATTTTTGGTCTACCAATCATGAAATTGTACCAAATATAAAACTATTAAAGCCAGCCAATAATGCAGCTGAGCTCGATGTTTGGGAGAAGTTGCTAATTATAAAAAACAAACAGTATACGTTAAATTTCGAATTGCCGCCTGAAAACTCTCTTTGGAAGTTCATCTCACAATCAACAGATGTCACCTCAAACAACCAGCTCACTTCAAGAAACCACGGATCCAACCAGTTGGATAGTTGCTGATGATGGGGACGAGCCGGTCTCCGAAACAATTGTTCAAGTAAGGATATTTTAAGTGATGTTGTGTTTGAATACCAACTCATTACTTCAATTGTTATATACATCACTGTTTCTAACCTTTTGCTTCAAATAACATTGTAAATACTTTTTATAATTGACGAAACCTATTGCTTCTTGTAAGCTTAGTGGTGAATAAAGGATTATGATTATGATCACAGCCCTTATACATTAACAATATTTTGGTGTGTCTGTGTATGAGCATATGTGATTATTAATGTTCAAGGTAGTACTTACTAAACTAGTTATATAATGCTCACTGCAGTAGTGATTTAATTATGTATGCAAGTTACTTGTAGAACATAGTTAACCTACTTTGAATTTAACACTTTTCCAGATTGTGAAGTTTACTGTAACTTCACCACACAAGGACACTAAAACAGAGACCTATGACATAGAAAAAGTGGTTTTTCCAGGTGTTCCTGAAGGAGGTTCAGAAACTAATACAAAAAAGCTAAAAATCCCACCATTACCACCAACTGATTTAAAGAACTGTGGCATCATTGACCTTACATATGATTTAAAGGTAATATTAAATTGCTTACAGTTTTGATACTGGTAATGGTTTGTGTCTAACGTAATCTCACTGAGTACTTGGAGTAGGCATCCAAGTGTCTGGCTTACAGTAAGATGACTGGGAGAAGACAGATGATACATCTATGCATCCAACTTCACGATAAATTAAAAATTGCTCTACTTTTCTTAACCCTTAATACATGCTTTTTTATTTCTTTCTAAAATTGAATATCACTGATTTTGAAAGTACATTGTCAAGAAAAATGATTAAAAAGTCCAGAACTGATATATTACTTATTATTATTTTTTTTATTTAGCAGATCTGCTGAAATGCCTATCTGCTACTAACCATCCTAGGAATCAGAGGCAGTAATTATTATCAGTACATTTAAGTTAATTGATGGAAATGAATAATTTCTTCACACTAGCCGTATATAGGCTAAGGCTTAGATAGAGTCAACCTGAAAGATGCAATGCCATGGCCAGGATTGAATTTTTTCAGGTTAACTATCTATTATCAGTACATTTTAACATGTGGGATCTACATTCAGTAAACAATGATCATTAAAATTTGAAACATCACTTAAATTATCCTTACTTGGACATGTTTCGGACAACAGTTTGTCACCATAGTCAGCAATTATCCGACTGGTTGGATCCGTGGTTTCCTGAAGTGAGCTGGTTGTCTGTGGTGGCATCTGTTGTCTGTGAGATGAACTTCCAAAGAGAGTTTTCAGGCGGCAATTTGAAATTTAAAGTATACTGTTTGTTTTTTATTATTAGCAATTTTTCCCAAACATCGAGTTTGGCTGCATTACTGGCTGGCTTTAATAGTTTTATATTTGGTACAATTTCATGATTGGTAGACCAGAAATGGTGGGCTATTGCTGATTTTTCTATTTGTTTGTATTTCACACATCTCATATGTTCCTGTAATCTAATATGTAAACTTCTTTTGATTTTTCCTAGGTAGAACTTATTGCAGTCTGAGCAGTTGATTTTGTATATACCTGATTTCTTGTTTTCAGGTACTGGGTCTTTCAGGTTGTTGCATAATAAGTTTTTTTAAATTGAATTTATTTATTGGGGCTAGTGTGATGTTGTACTTCTTGAATATCTTGTTGAATTTATGATGCACTCTGGGATAATATGTGAATTTCCTGACTTGTTTCTCGGATTTTGATTCTGTTAATTTTGTGGTGTCCAATATATGTTTCTGTTTCTTGAATTTTCAAATTTTCTCTTCTATTAATTGTTTACTGTATCCATTAATTGCAGCTTTGGTAATCATATGGTTATATTCTTTGTTGTATTCATTCTGTTTCAATGGGATGTTGACTAGTCTATGTGCTAAGCTGTTCAAAACTGCATGTTTGTGCGGTGTAGGGTTGTAGCTATCGTTCTTTATGTAATTATCTGTTTGTGTTGGCTTCCTGTAGATACAAAAAGATATAATACAAAAGTGAATCGAGAAGATATTGACACATTGCTTCACTCACACTGTTTATTCACAGTGTGAGTGAAGCAATGTGTCAATATCTTCTCGATTCACTTTTGTATTAATTTGTGCTTCATTGTCCCTACGCTTCTTCCAAGTTTATACTTTGACCAAAAGATATGTTATTTAATTCATGGATTATCTTCAGATCTAAGAAAGGTAGGTAGCCATCTTTTTCTATCTCTATTGTGAACTTTATTGCTCTAATCTGTATGTTCAATAGTTTTAAAACTATTAAAACTATTAAAACCGTTCTCCGAAACATGTCCAAGTAAGGATAATTTAAGAGATGTTTGTGTTTGAATACCGACTCATTACTTTCAAATGTTAAATACATCACTGTTTCTAACCTTTTGCTTCAAATAATAATGATCATTAAATTTAATTTTTATTTTCATAACTAGGAATAAGTATTAAGTTACAAAAATAAATGCCTAGCTAACAGTAATTTCTACCTTAACCTAATTGATGAAAATGTATGAAACAGCTCTTGTCTTTAGTTAATTGGTGGAAATTAATCATTTCATCATACTAGCCATATATAGGCTAAGGCTTTTGATAGAGTCAACATGAAAAATTCAATGCCACGGCCGGGATTTGAACCACGGATCTCCTGGTTTCCGTCAATGGGTTAGAGCAACTGGACGGAAACTAGAAGATCCGTGGTTCAAATCCTGGCCGTGGCATTGAAGTTTTCATGTTGACTCTATCTATCAAAAGTTCTTGTCTTTGTTTAAGCACAAGTATACTTTACATTTTGTGCAAGAAATGAAGGAAAATTCATTACAACCAGGAAATTTACATCTGTTTCGCTTTCCTTTCCAGTTTGGCCAGTGATCAGATGAATATTGTTGTAGATCCTTTGGTGGCACAATAGCCCTTGAACATTTCTTCTTTCTGTATCAAGCAGTTGCGGTCTTTCTCTCTTTTGGCCATTTGTCCTCATTCTACAAAGCATTTCTGATATCTCCGTCCTGAAATGCATCTGATTCAGAACTTTTTCAGTTGTATTACTCTTAAGTATAAGATCCATGCATTTATAACTACCAGATAAATCATATAATAAAATTTAATATTCAGTGTAATATTATGGAGGCACAAATGACTATCCAGCAAGTTCACCCTACTGTTTGTTGTAAATTACAACTACTTCAGGGCAGTTCATTTTTTGTGACTTTCTGTGCTACGTTCATGTTTCACTTTCTTTTCTGGCAGCTTACTTATGAATGTTGCCAAAATATAACACATTTGTTGTCTTTCCATATTACTAATGAAACTTCAACATCATCTACATTTGCTACATACTCCACTGATGTGCCTCTTGGTATCTTACTCAGTTCCTTACCTGTGGAGAGCTTATGGTCAGGCTTACAGTTGTGCTGTTCCTAATCCCAGAATGTCCTCTTTCTGTAGATATATAAGCAGAGGAAGTGATGTGTAATAATGTTCAAAGTACAGTTTGAGATTAACGTTTTTTGGAATGCTTCTTGCAAGTCTAACAACTACATTCGAGCTTGCTACAAGATCTGGTTCTTTAACTAGCCGAGAAGCAGGATTATTTTCTCAAATTTATATGCATAACCTGCTGTGGAACAGAGAACAAAGAGCTTATAGCCCCACTATTTGGGTTTGTTTTGCATGCATTGTTACAAACTATGTCTAACCTTATGTGGTACACATTTCTTCAACTACTGACAAAGATTCTTCCTTGCAAATGGATGTAAATGCATACCTTAAGAATGCATATTCTTGAATCCACCCCTTTTTACTTTCTTGACATTCATGTTCTTATTCCTTTGTTCTACATCCATTTTGATGTTTCTTCACCCAACAGACTGGTAAATAACTTAAGAACTGTAGTGAAAGCAGTTTTATTATTCTAGAAAACACATTTTAAAACAATTTTAAATGCTTATTTATGTCAATTTGCAATTGTAGGTTACAGCCGAAGTAGGTGGATGCCATGAAGACTTGGTGACATGGATTCCTATCATAATTGGGTCAATTCCTTTAAGAAGCTTTCAAGAACAAATTATTCCTCCTACAGAAGCAGTTCCAAATGCAGGTGGAATTGGCTGGGGCACCCAGTCTCCTCCATCTACAGTTCCACCATATCCCCCCTCAGCTTATCCACCTCCCTCACAACCATATCCACCTACTACTCAGCCATATCCCCCTGGTCCACAGCCATATCCACCTGGTCCTCAGCCATATCCACCAGCACCTTTGCCTTACCCTGCTACAAACCAACCATATCCATCTCCATTTCAGCCATATCCAGCTTCTTCTGCAACTGTGCAAGCACTGCCCACTGCACCACCACTAGAAGCATACCCAAATATGCGTGAGTTTCTCTTTCTGCTCCTTTATTTGCATGCCCAAATGATATACAGTAGTGTAATGTGGGCAGGAAAAGGAGAAGAATGCCCCATTATAATTTATTTGTGCAGTACTTACAGCCAAGGAGAGAGAAACAGATGGGAAAAGTTAAAACAAACTCTGTCTGAAAAATCATTCCTCATACATTCATGTTTACTTACTTATATAAATTGTATACAAATGCTCTGCCATGACAAGATTCTAAGTCCAATGTAACAATGTTGCTGTTTCAAAAACACACTGTTGCAAACATTGTTGCTCAGATCCTCTAGGATACAAAAATATAGTTTTCAATGCCAATAAACATAGACAAAAATATCTCATGGTCAGCATGGATTAGGCAGTTACCCAGGAACAAAGTTGTATGACTGGTCCATGCTATCAGAAGTAATGAAGGTAAATTTTGAGTCACATAACCCACATACTACACATTAAGGAATTCCTTGTCTTACGAAACTCTGTAAAAGGACCTATTCCTTTACAATTACTTTCTTGGAAGTGTTGAAGTCTTTAAAGTTAACCTATTCCTTTATTTGTTTATTCTTCCAACATATATCATCATAAGAGAGTGTATGAAAGGAAATTACGGGGAAAATGAGCTGGGATAAATACATTGCTAATACTCTTTTACAGGCAATTTAGAATGAGGCTAGGAACCAATAAAAACAGCAGAGGCAACTGAGGCAAGATTACTATCAGAATAGAATCAAAGGACTGTAGATAAGAAAACAGATAAATCTCTTTTGCAGTAAGACAGGACATTTATTTTACTGCTTTTAACTTGTAATATTAAAGCATTTGTACAATTAAAAAGACGTTATTGCCAATATTTACAGTAAGTTATATTGAGAGTATACAAGGATAACAAAAAATGCTATAGAGTTAAATGAATAGCATCTTTTATGAAACTTATATCATAATTTATTAATGAAAATAAATTATAGTCTTAGAGATACCCAAAGAATTCCTCTTGATATTTACATTAATAACAGCTTAAAGTAAATATCCAAAAAGTCTACCTCTGGTTTCTGCACAAAGACAATTGGTTAAGACAAAATATAGGTACATATTTTTCACATTCAAGTGCAACCTCAAAACTTTTTGAGTCATAAGCAATCTTTTAAGTAATTGCCCTTTGCTCCTTTATCTTAAAGTTGGGTAAGTTTGCAATAACAAAGAAAAAACTTCTCGTTTTCATGACATATGTCCATCAGGAACACTCTGAAGGGATGCAGGCATCACACACTAATACCTCATGCATTGGCATAATCTCAAAATGTAATTTTCAATGATACATAAAAATACATGTAAAAGAGTTTCAAAGCTATGACAAACTTTGGACTAGTTCAAATATAAGCTGTAAAATTGTATTAGTTCTGTATTGTTTTGAAACCACCTACCATTGAGTTATCATGGCAGCTTGCCAGTGTGACATTAAATTCCCCACCTAACACATTTTCCTGGTAGACCACGAGGAAATCTTGTAGAAATCTGATGTGGAGCAGAAGGTCCATGGTTCAAATCCTGGCTGTGGCATTGAATTTTTCATTATGAATTTATCTTTCATAAGTTACCTATAAATGGTTTGTTTATGTTAGAACAGTCATCATTCATTGACCTTACAAATGGAAACTATAACAAAAACGTTAAAAGTCCAGGACTTAAGTACTTAGGGAGGTAAATCGTTATTGGAGTATGTGATATTGAATGGAGATTTGCTCGTGGTCTACCAATTAAAAATGTTAGTCAGTTGAAGAAATTAATGTTGCACCACCACTTTGCAATGGTAGCTCAGTGGTAGAGCAGTTGTGCATAGAGCAGAAGATCCATAGTTCAAATACTGTCAATGGCATTCAATTTTCAGTTCTGATTCTTTCATTACTTTTTCTTATTTTCTTGCTTCACTGTCTATTTATTACTATTAAACAAATAGGGAAGATTTTACCTACAGGTCATTTAGTGGTGGCTCATGAGCATTTTTCTTAGTGGGGCCAGATGTGAACATGCTTATAATGAAAGTAGAAGTGAGGTTATACCTTTTAAGACAGTTCACCTTCAATTGCACTGCCAAAAACACTGTAATAGCAGAAATGTAGCAAAACATTATACATTTTTAAACATCAAGCAGGTATAATTCCTTTCATGGAAGTGTTAAAAACAGTGTTGTAATAAATTAAATTTAAAGGGAGTCGATTAATGACACTAAACAACACTTACTTTTAAATTTTCCCAAAACATGTTTCAGAGGCTATTTCCTCTATTGTCAACCGGACATCGACTGGTTCTCAGTGGTGTAGCTGACGATATTTTGTCATAAGTCTCCTCTGGTGGCAGTTCGAGGAACTTACTGAACAAATCTTTCTGGAGGATGTCAAAATTAATAAACTAATATGATATATATAAAGAAATTAATATGATCTTCAAAACACTCACTTACCTCCATGAGTCTTTGATAAATTCAAAACAGTATTTAAAAAACAAAACATTCAACTAGCACCAATCAACCATTACTCCTTAAAAAACCTAATTTGCTCAAACATCAAAGATGCCATTCCATCTAACAAAACATCTGGTATATATCAAATTGAATGCTGTAAATCCAAAAGAAATTTAGAAACAAGAGCAAAGGAACACTTTAGGAACATAAAATACAAACAATTAGAAAAATTAGCAGTTGCCACGCATTTGGGGGGGGGGAAACACAACATAAATCCAGAACCAAAACTACTTAAACTTACAACAGGAAAACAAGAACTGTCCACATGGGAGCAAATCTTCATTTCAAAAAATAGGAACAAAGTATTCAATTTCAATATCTCCCATAAAGATTTGTTCAGCAAGTTCCTTGAACTGCCACCAGAGGAGACCTATGGCAAAATATTGTCAGCTACACCACTGAGAAGCGGTCGATATCCGGTTGACATTGGAGGAAATAGCCTCTGAAACATGTTCCAGGAAAATTTAAAAGTAAGTGTTGTTTAGTGTCATTAATTGACTCCCTTTAAATTTAATCAAATAGGTAACTAATAAAAGATAAAATGGAACTCATAAAGCGGCAGTGTTACCTTTTTTTATTGTTTCATTTATACCCTGCCTTTGACTGCAGTGGTCCTATCAGCAGCTGTTCTCCTTTGGAACATATTGTGATGGTGTTATCTCATAGACAATGTGTTGCTGGTACTTTGGATTTTTCTTTTTTAATCATTAGATCATGCACACGTTCACACTCTCATTCATACTTCCAGACTCTGGGGAAGATGAGGAATCGTCTTGGTTGGAGAAAAATCCCCAATCCCAGCCAGGAATCGAACCCAGGACCCCTCGCACAGCAGGCAGGTGCTCTACCGACTGAACTATGGGGTCAGCCTGCAGTGTTACTTGTACAAGAGCTGAGCACGTCTATTCTTCTGAGCGGCAAACATTTCAATTACTCTGTTGTTGAAGTTAGGGATTTCACAAATTTCCTCTTTGTGAATGAAACAAACAGCCAAGAATTATGTTCATCTTGGCCCATAATGTTCCTAAGGAAAGACTTAATTCTTTTCAATGTACTGAAACTTCTCTCTGCCTCAGCTGCTGAAACTCAAGTTGTTAGTATAATTTGCAATGTTTTGGGTACTTTAGAAAGCACTTTCTCAGAGGAGTGTTTGAAAAAACTGAGAGTTCACTGACTAAAGGGATTACTTTGAATGTATTATTGTGATAAATCTCTGACAGTTCGTTTTCTAATCTTTCCTAGGAGATAATGGGATTGTAAGTTGAGGCAAATTTTCTCACAGAATCAGCAGTGAAACTTTTTCTGAATGTAATGAATTCCTTTACATCAATAACCCCAAACGTATTGAATATATGAGACTGTTAGAATTGTCCTTTCATTTAGTTGACCATATAATAAATACTTCTTTGGCATCTGAATTCAGGTTCACTTCAGAACCACAATTTGGTCACTTTCTTGAGAGAGGAGCAAAGTGATCATCAACCTGGTATATTTTATTATTCTCACGAACTTCAGACACAGCTGAATCAAAATACTGTAAAGTATGATTTCTTACTAAACTAACTTGTTACATAAATTCTTCTGTTTTTTGTCTTCTTGTTGTGTAAAGGTAAAATTATTCGATTGATGAGCACCTAATCATTTAATTTCAGTGTTTCTTCTACCTTTAATGAATGAAAGAGACTTTTCAATAAATAATCCACTCTATTCATTTTAAAGCTACACTACTTTGTCCGCCAAGCAATTAAGATTTCAACAACAATCATAGAAATGCTAAACTTCATATAATGGGCCGCAGCTAGATGGCCCCAAGCATTGGGGCATTGATTGCATTGTGCAATCTATGAAGAAGAGAGCAGGGGAGCGAGGAAGGTACAGACATGTAACTGGCAAAGTGTGTAGAGGGGAGAAGAGTGATTGTAATCCGGCCCAACATTCTGCTTTGCCACAAGGAGACTGGTGCGGTTGTCATGTACAACACCACGGTTGTAAGCTTCAGTAACCATTAAGAATCCTGGTGTAATAAATTAATGTTTGCAATGATTATAAGTAAGGCTAGGATATTATGACCTAAAAATCACCATAATATGCACAAAAAATATGCTGTTATGACCAAACATTTACCAATATATGCAGAATACATAATAAATATGACCTAACAATATTAAAATGAGGTAAAATTTCTATTGTAAAATAAGTTAGTATGTTAGTTTTGATAATGAACTATTTATTTGAGAATAAAATGCACATGAGAAGCATGACAAACTATGCAATTTGACATTCCAGTATGATTTTTATTATTATTAACATTATAGGAACTAAAATAAGACTGAAGCTTTCCTGGCGACGAATATACTCAAGTTGTTCTCAGGAAGCAAGCCAGGTGAAAAGACGATTAGAAATCAACATTTCGGGAGTGTGCATCTCTCTCATCATCAGGATATTTATTAAATGTTATAACACAAATATAAACAAAGACAAAACACTATCAAAACATAAACGGAGCATTCGTTTAATGCAACCTGAGAAGTCTGGGCTGGCGGAGCATTGTTTTGATAATGACTATAGAGCCAACTTTCGGGAGACGACCATCTTGGCAAAATGCAACAGTTACTGAGAGCGGAGAACTAAGGAGGCTTTGGCCTTTTCCTCCAAGAGGAGCACGCTTAATCTTCATGCTGGATTTCAGTTCAGTTCCTCTTGGAAACTGGCCTTATATCCATCGACTTAAGAAGCACAGATCAATTCAGCTTGATAATCAAGATAAATAGTTACATTTCTTTGACCCAATTAATTTTCTATACTCATGCCATCTCCTGACCTGGTATTTAATTTACTGAAAACAGTCTTTTGTTCAGTAATGTGAATTTTGATAGTGTTTTGTCTTTAAAATTATATAATAGAAGTATTTAAAAACAGTGGAGCTTTATCAATAAAATCTTTTAAAACCACTTGTCAAACTATAAAAACACTTTAGCTCCATTATTAAATTTTAGATGAGTCGTATTTTTTACACATCTGCTTCACTTTCGTACCTATTTTGAGGACATGTTTCGCAAATCTTTGTTTGCATCTACGGCTCTTGTGCGACTGAAGCTAGATCCAGTGGTGTGGGTAATTCTGGGGTTGTTGCTGCCATCTGTTGATTTAGTGATGAACTGAAATGTGGGATTCTCTTCTAGCGGGATTTCAAAGTTCATTAGTTGGTTTTTATGTTTTTCTATGTATATCCTCTCCCATATGACGAGTTCACTATGTTTTTGTACGTATTTTAGTAATTCTGTGCTATCTTCAATTTCATGATTTTCAGACCAGAAATGAGCTGCTATTGCGGACTTATCAATATTTTTGTATCTTAAGTGCCTGAAGTGTTCTTTCTTTCTAGTGCCTATGTTTCTTTTTGTCCTCTCTATGTAAATTTTTTCACAGTCTTTACACTTAATCTTGTAAATGCCTGACTTTTCCTCTTGTTTTATCTTATCAGTATTATTACTGTGAAGTAGGTTTTTAATGTTGTAATTGTTTTTTGGTGCCAATGTTATATTGTATTTCTTGAATATTTTTTGGAACTTTTTGTGGCCCAGGGGTGGTAAGTAAATTTAGCAAATCTAATTTCCTGTTTTATTGGTGTGAGAGCTGTGATCTGTTTTAATCTCTTTTGAAGTTTGAATAATTTTAGTTTTTTATCTACAAGGTTTTTTTCCATATCCATTTTTAATTGCAGTTTTTAAGATTTGATGGTATTCGTTTTGATATTCTTGCTGGCTGAGAGGTAGATTTACTAATCTGTGTGTCAGACTGTTGATGGTTGCATGTTTGTGTGGAATTGGGTTGAAACTATTTGCTTTGATGTAATTATCTGTGTGTGTTGCTTTTCTATGAATGCCAAATTCTAGTTTTTCATTGCTTTTTTTTGATTTTAAGGTCTAAAAAAGGTAGAGTACAGTCCTCTTCAGTTTCTACTGTGAATTGTATGCTGGGTTCTTGCAGGTTGAGTAGTTTCAAAGCATCATCTATTAGTTTGTAGGGCACTATTGCAAAGATGTCGTCTACGTATCTGTACCATGTTTTAAACATATGAGGGAAGGCTTTAGTAATATGTGTTTCGAAAAAGCTCATGTATAGATTGGCCAAAAATGGTGATAGCGGGCTTCCCATAGCTAGTCCTGAAATTTGTTTGTAATATTTTCCATCGAAGACAAAATAATTTTGATGTATACATAATTCAGTCATTGCCAAATATTCTTCTATTGCATTGGCATCCAAGTTTATAGAATTTAGCCATTTTTTCAGTTGAATCAAAAGTTTGTCTAATGGAATGCTAGGGAAGAGGGAGCGGACATCAAAGGATACTAAAGTGTCATGAGGTTTTAGTTTAAGATTTTGAATTTTTTTACCAGGTCTAAAGAGTTTTTTATACTCAGAGTATGGAATTGTGGAAAGGACTGAAATTTTTTGGATAGCCATTTTGCCAGAAGATAAGTAGGAGTGTTTATATTGTTATTGTTTATATTATTTACAATGGTTCCAAAAAATATTCAAGAAATACAATATAACATTGGCACCAAAAAACAATTACAACATTAAAAACCTACTTCACAGTAATAATACTGATAAGATAAAACCAGAGGAAAAGTCAGGCATTTACAAGATTAAGTGTAAAGACTGTGAAAAAATTTACATAGGGAGGACAAAAAGAAACATAGGTACTAGAAAGAAAGAACACTTCAGGCACTTAAGATACAAAAATATTGATAAGTCCGCAATAGCAGCTCATTTCTGGTCTGAAAATCATGAAATTGAAGATAGCACAGAATTACTAAAATACGTACAAAAACATAGTGAACTCGTCATATGGGAGAGGATATACATAGAAAAACATAAAAACCAACTTATGAACTTTGAAATACCGCTAGACGAGAATCCCACATTTCAGTTCATCACTAAATCAACAGATGGCAGCAACAACCCCAGAATTACCCACACCGCTGGATCTAGCTTCAGTCGCACAAGAGCCGTAGATGCAAACAAAGATTTGCGAAACATGTCCTCAAAATAGGTACGAAAGTGAAGCAGATGTGTAAAAAATATGACTCATCTAAAATTTAATAATTTTTCGCTTCACTGTGGTGTTCCAATACAGTTAAATCTCGACTTTAGCTCCACTTACATTTAAAATTAGGACACGTTTCAGGGACCATGCTTCCCCATCATCAGCTGATGTTTGACTAGTAAAGAATTGTTATAGTTTGACAAGTGGTTTTAAAAGATTTTATTTTTGTTTTGTCTTTGTTTATATTTGTGTTATATCCAGTGATTCATTTGTGGCTATAATATTTAATAAATATCCTGATGATGGGGGAGATGCACACTCCCAAAATGTTGATTTTTAATTGTCTTTTCAGCTGGCTTGCTTCCTGAGAATAACTTGAGCATTACAGGAACTAGTTAACCCCATTCTACTTCATATAAGCTCTAAGTTACAATACACAATGAATATCACGTGTAAATTTTCAAATAAAAAAATTTTCCTACTGTCAGCCAACAAAGCCTTCTACTTCGAAAAGCTCCTTTCTACTTCAGCTGACACAAGAGGAGCATATTTAAAATTAACAATATTATTTGAATCTAAATCTGAATGATTACAGGACAAATTTTCCACACAGGTATGATCAATTACCAAACTCAAAAATAAATGAGCAAATTGTACAGACAAACTCAGATATAACCTCAATCTGTAAATTATACAAAAACGTGAAAATCATCAATACGTATAACATAAAACGTGATTATCATGGAATGCACCTTAGTAAACTAGGAAAAACAGAACTGTGTAATGTGTTAGGCAAAGTATTTCAGAACAATTGACTGTAAATGGCACTCCCATGCAAGGTGAAAAAAAGGACTGACTTTTGAAGAAGTGTAACCAAACACTAAAACTAATTCATCAAAATGTCAATGTTATAACCAACAAAATAGACCAGTTAGACTTTTTCATTAAAGAAGAAGACCTGATGTTTTAGTGCTCACCAAACATGGGCTAAGAAGCCCTGAAATTAAATGTGTTCATTTGTGTAATTTAAGCTTAGCAGCCAGATATTGCAGGTCAAATAAGAACAAAGGTGGTGTTGCTATTTACAGGAAAAATCATTGCAAACTATTTTTAAATGGTAACTGCACAACAACTATTTGTTTAGATAAATACAGTGTTGAAGGTGATATCGAACTATCCAGTCTTAAATTCAAATATGGAGCCATACCATGTTTTATTATAGGGGTATATAGACCTTCTAGTGGTAGTTTTAAGGTATTTTTTTTGAGCGATTAATTGAACTCTTAGAAAACTTAATACCACAAACATGCTGTTATTTGATGCTTGCTGGAGATTTTAATATAAATGTTTTATAAACACATACTTGTGAATATAGAAACCTCACTAACATTTTAAACCAGTTTGGTCTAATATACACTATAAACAAATCCACAAGGATAACAGGCACAAGTAAAACTGTGATTGATAATTATTTCTTCCCAATACTTAAACTCACAAGTACTTCATACTGCAATTTCAGATCATTCTGCTCAGTCAATAGTCATGTCAGATTTTAACTTAAAATGTAAGCTTGCAAGAAATACAACACCTATAAGTATAAAATGGGTCAATAATTGCAATCAATCAAACTTGCCAGCCCTAAATAGAGCCCTAAGTGAGCTGGACTGGAATGAAGTATATAGTGAATGAGATACTAACAGGAAATTCTATACTTTTCACAGTACATTAATACATTATTTTGATTTATATTGTCTGAAAACAAGAGCTAGAAATAATACTGTTCAAAACGGTAATAAAATTGGTGATTGGATCACACCCGAAATAAAACAACTCCATACTCTCTTACACGCTGCTAAAGACAAAATTTTATCAGGTAATTTGAAATGCGAAAACTTCAGTAATTTCAAAAATATATATGATGAAAAGGTTGTTAAAGCTACACAAGACTTCTTTAGTAAAAAAATATCTGACTCAGATAACAAAAGCAGAACAAGTTGGGACATTATTAATAATTTCAGAAGTAACATAAAACCAAAGAAAGAAACTCACTTTGAAATCAAGTCCAATGGGAATGTTACAAGGGATCCTTCAGAGTTGGCAAACATGTTTGATAACTTTTTTGTTTCGGTAGGTCAAGGTATCTCCAAAACACAACTGAGGCAGCATAACGGTAGCATTCAACCAGTGAAATTCAATAGTTTAACTACTCATACATTATTCCTATATCCAACCAACAAAAAAGAAATAATAAACATAGGAAGCATCAAAACTAAAAATAGTGTTGACTACGATAACATCCCAATAAAACTAATAAAAGTTTGCAAAGAATCCATAGCTAGTCCTCTAGTGGACATTATTAACTCAATACTAACAAATGGAATTTTCCGTGATAGTCTCAAAGTAGCTAAAGTTATTCCAGTATTCAAGAAAGGAAATAAAGTAAAGATGGACAATTATAGGCCTATTTCCGTATTACCCTCTTTAGCCAAGGTGGTGGAAAAAACAATTTATTCTAGAATCGTTACTTTCCTTGACAGCTTTCACCTCATATCAGACTGCCAAAATGGATTTGTCCATGGAAAATCTACCATATCCACAGCTTCAACATTTCTTGAGTACATAATTGATAGCATTGATGCACGTAATGTTGCAGCTGGGGTTTTATTTGATCTATCAAAAGCTTTTGATTGTGTCAGTACAAAAATTGTATTGAATAAACTTGAACGTATTGGACTCAAGAGGTCTAAGTAATAACCTGATACAATCCTAAATGACTAACAGAACACAATAAGTACAACTGAAATGTAAACAAAGTGACTTTATCTCAAAACCTGTAGAGGTACAGTCTGGCGTGCCCCAGGAGTCTATTTTGGGACCTTTATTGTTTATTCTGTATATTAACGACATAAAAACTGTAGTACAGGGTAATGTAGCTTTAAGTTTGTATACAGATGATGCCACACTGGGTTTCAGCAACAGCAACTTACTAAATCTAGAAATTGATGCAAATTTGACCTCCAATATCATGGCACAGTATTTTAATTATATATGCTGTGTACTAATGCACAAAAAAGTGAATTAATTCTATTTGATTTTAAGAAATGTCCCTTCGAACTTCAGCTTAATATAGACAATAGTCTAGTTCAGTGTGTAAAAAGTGTAAATATTTTAGGTTTCATCCTAGATGACAAGTTAACTTGGAACAACCACATTGAAAAACTAGAAAGTAAATTATGCTCAGGACTTTTTGTGTTGCAATATTTAGCCAATTTTCTCTCAGTAGATACTAGTAAGTTAGTATATTTTGCATTAATATATTCACACAATTCTTATGGCATCGAGCTGTGGGGACACACTTCCAAATTAAACTTTAACAGAATTTTTCTCCTACAGAAAAGAGCTATCAGATACCTGGCAAAAATAACACGTACGAGTTCATGCAGGCTGTATTTTAAAAAATTAAACATACTTACTTTTATATAGAGATTGAAAATGGAGATGATTGCATTTGAAACTAGTCTCTCATTAATATAAAAAAGTAAGTGATGAGTATCAATAAACCAACTACAAATAGTTTTGAGATACTTACTCTTCCCTGCATATTTATTCTGCGAACAATACTTTTTGTACATAACAGGAATATAACCTTCACAAATTACAATGTCCACACATATGAAACAAGAGGAAAGAATAACTATATAGTTAAAGGTCACAGGCTAAAACTTTTTGAACATAAGCCCCAATACTTTGCTCCAAAACTACTTAATAAGCTTCCGGAAAGCCTATAAAATACTGTCAGCTGCTAAGTTTAAATCTAAACTGACTAATTTCTTGTTAAGCGCCTATTACAGTGTAGATGAATATTTTGATGACAACTTTGATGATTTTCAATAATTATGTTTTGTATATATATTATATATTATATATATATATATATATATATATATATATATATATATATATATATATATATATATATATATATATGTGTGTGTATGTGTGTGTGTGTGTGTGTGTGAGAGAGAGAGAGAGAGAGGATGAATGACAATTCTTTTGACATTTCTAATTGTTTACTTTTAAGAGACAGAGTATTACAAATGAATATAGATACAGTCAAACTGAAAAATTCAATGCCACGGCCGAGATTTGAACAATGGATTTCCTGGTTCCCGTCCAGTCGCTCTTACCCATTGAGCTACCATGGCCAAAATGCCATCATGACATTAAATTCTCTAATTGACTCGTTATATTTTCCCGGTAAACCACAAGGGGCTCTCTATTCAAGATACACCATTTGTGGTGACTTACTATTGTAAATACTTAAGTCCCAGGCTTCATCATTAAACTCTTAATAGTTAAGTTAATTTATGCAAATTAATTCTTCAAATACACTAGCTGTGTATACATTAAGGCTTTGGATAGATAGAGACAAACTGAAAAATTCAATGCCACAGCCAGAATTTGAACCACGGATCTCCTGGTTCCCGTCCAGTCACTCTTACCTATTGAGCTACCATGGCCAACGTGCCGTTGTGACATTAAATTTTCCAACTGACTCATATTTTCCCAGTAAACCACTAGGGGCTCTCATATTCGAGATACAGAGGTATAAATGCTTTTAGAGAATCGGCAGCTTGCACCATATAAGGTGCAGCATCCATTTCGAAGAGAAGTACGTTGTCATGCTTAACACCTTTGGGCCATATGGCACCCATAGATCTGTCGAACAACTTAAAAATGGAAAAATTTACTTTTTCTAAATGTTCACAGTTTATTAAAAACTTTTCTCCTGGAAAATCCTCTTCCAAAGTTCTCACAATGACATTTGCAATATATCTTCCCATAGAATCTGTGGTTTCATTAATTGATACCCAATTTTTTTTATTTACAAGCTGTTGTCTGATTTGTTGTATTGTTTTCTCTCAGCTTCAGCTGACAAAGTTCTTTCTTAATCTGGAAAAATCAGGAAGATATTTGCCTGTATATTTTTCTAAGAATTCACAAAATTTTGGATGGCTTAGTTTACTTAACGGAATATCAGCACAAAGGAAAGCTGTACAAAGTTTTTCACAGAATGGTGAATAAGACTGGCGGGATTCCCCTAGGAGCATTTGCTATAGTGCTTTTTCATTTTCAATCCGTTGTACTCCACATTTGTGTTTATTGTTGCCACATGCTGCTGAACATGAAACGACTTCTCTGCAGTTACTCTTACGTTGCACTGTTTACAATACAGTATTTTACCAACACTTGCAAATACTTTCTCACCATATTGAGTCACTAAATTTTTTAGTTTTACTTGAACACTTTGCTTCATTTTAGACATTTTCTGAACTGTACTGCACATGCTTACAACTTCAATAAAACTGAATAACATGAGTGAATTATACACTTGTCTGCAGTCCAGAATCCAGAATGACTTAATCAGCTGCCTGCTCATAGAGTAACAATAGCTTACACAAATTCATTGATGTGTAATGGTGAAGTTCATATTGTGAATTCAAAGAAAACAGGAAAGTAGGTAGATACTTGCCATTTTCTATGAAACAAAATGAGTTGTGCAATTCTGAGAAGGGTGAAGTCCATATTGTGAACTCAAAGGAAACAGAGAAGGAAGGTAAATAATTGCCATTTTCCAGGAAACAAAATGAGGTGCACAATTCTGAGAAATGTAACACGGAAGAAATAAATTGCACGAGAAAGTTCTTTTCTTCTTGAAAGAGTGAAAATATGATGAATATGACCATTTACTCATTAAAATATGCTCTATCAGAGAGAAATGGCCATATATACAAAAACATGACTTAACAAATTAGGTTAATTTGTTCTGCTGTTTCATAAAAAGCATTTATATCTATTTAAGGAGCATGTCAGTCCTACCAAAATATATATGCCTTATCATAAAAATCCTAGCCCTAAGTATTAGAATTGGAAAAAAAAAAAAAAAAAAAAAAAAAAAAAAATTTTTCTTCAAATTAAAAATTGCCTATAAGTGGTGTGATATTATTGGTGGGGCCTAGCTCCTCTGGCCATTAATGACAATCCACCCCTGAGGTAAATCTAATCTATATGTAATGAAGCACTTTTACTTACATGACAATTCTTTACTACATTGTACTTTAAAGTTTTCTGGGGGCCACAAACATTTTATTTCTCTCTGTTTCTGTACATATAAGAAACTGAAATTATTTACTGAAAGCATTAACAGAGAATAATCATTACTTATTGCACAATGGGATTGCCTTCAGCCTTAAAGTGTGTATGTATGTCAACATTGTGTCGTAGCACAACCTTTAGAGCGAGCGAAACAGTGAAGCATGAATGAAAATAGTTCGTTACTACACTGCATATATTATAACTTATTTTATATGTTCAAGTAATTAATGGGGTGAATAATTACCATAATTCAAGTTCTAAAAATTTAAACATGAGCTTAAACATTTTAGTTCCATTTATTGTCATGTGGTATTCGGTACTTCCCCCACTGTATTGTTTACTGCAGTGAAGCGTTGCTTTGCCACTTGTTCTGTTAGGATTGGTGTGCACACATTGAGTGACTGTGGCAGAGTGCTCAGTTCCTCAGTGTGTACAGAAGCATAAAATTGGAAAGCCTCTAAAAAGTGATGAAGAGGCTTAAATGTTATTAAATTTTAGATGAGTCGCATTTTTTAACACATCTGCTTCACTTTCAGATACAGTTGAATCTCGATAGGCTTAAATGTGTTTTATTTCAATGTTATGACACATTGGCTGTGAACGTCTGAAGCAACTGGTGTATCTGTGAACACTACTTCAAATGTGAGAATTGAAATTAAACAAACAGGAACTGTGAAAACTCCTGAAAAGAAAAGGGAAATGCGATGCAGTGTTTTAGGGCATGTGGATGATTTAGTTAAGAGTGCTATTCATTTTAAAGTGTATAATTTCCTTTTAAACAACGAGCCTCTACCATAGATAAGTTAGTGAATAGTGACCCAGATCTTCCAAATTTGAAAAAAAACCATGTTCCAAACTTTGCTGAAAGACATCAGGTTTTGATTTTCAAACGGAAACAAAATTAACATGTTAATTGACAGGGAAGGCATTGTAGTGGAGACTTTACCTGAGATGTGTGAGACATTTTCATGTAAAAGGGCACACAAATTATTTCTTAGACAAAACCAGGGTAAATGTGGGACATGTCACTTCAAAAGCTTGGATGGACACAACTGCAGAGTCATAGAAAGATGTATTTTTTTCTGCGCTTTACAAAGTTCTAAATAATCCAACTGGCAAAGTTAAAACCATGCCTCATCATTTTGCATAGTGGTAGTGATAACGTGTTTCTTAATGGGGGATATTAATGCAGATTTATGTAACTTTTTTTTATTCACAAAATTATACTTCATAACTTTTCTTTAGCAGTTTCCTTAATTACTTGATCTAGTTTATTTAGTAAATTAACCCTGTACTGTTGCAGAGAAGTATATAACGTATATAACAGTTGCGTTGAGTAAGATGCAAACAGCTGATGGCAGACAGCTTCAACCACGTGTTCGTTGGCGGAGTGATACAAACTGCATAAACCACTTTAAGCCTGGAGGGGCTATAGTTTGTTGCTTAGTATATCTTAGCAAATGTTGATGCCACTATCATGCATAATAAATATACCGTTTTCATATCTGTTTATCCAGAACATGAATGCCAACTTATACTGTAATTTGAATGTATGCCGGAATGTTTTGTCTGCAGACTAATTTGCTCTTCTTAACACAGAATAATAACCATGCAGTTATGTTTCGAAGCAATAAAGTGCAAGAAATGATGAGACATAGCTCTTTTAAATATTAAAGTATAACACAAAACCATAACAAATTTTATTTAGGTAATCTAAGTTTGTTTCAATAAAGAATGTTCAACCACATCTTGGCATACACTGAAATTAAAAGTAATAGAATGGAAAAGGCAGAGGACATCTTGCACTGATGATATGACAGTCATAATTAGGGATCAAACAGTTAAAGATGTAGAAAATAGGGCAAACTCAGTTTTGGAAATCATAAAGCAATACTACTCTAACCTAGACATGGTAATAAATATAAAAAAGACATCCTGTATGAATTTTGAGATAAGAAACCACAACTCAGATAATATCAAAGTAAACATAGAGGGGGAAAGTATATGCGAAATAAATTCCACAAATTTTCTTGGAATGATCATTGATAAAAATCTAAACTGGAAATCCCATGTAGTACACATTACTAAAAAAATAAATAAGGGCATCTTTATAATGAGACAAATCAGGAATACAATGGACAGAAAAACAATGAAGCAGGTTTATTACGCATTTATTTTCTTGCATATAAGTTATGGCATTACACTATGGGGAAATATTACACAAAGAGAAATGGGAAAAGTGCTGAAACTACAGAAGAAAGCCGTTAGAATAATAGCAAAAGTAAATAATAGACAGATATGTAGAAACCTATTTAAGGAACTAAAGATTTTAACAGTTCCATGCATATATATCTATGAAAACATAAAAACCATTGTACATAAACGATACCAAAGGAATTGCAACATACACACTTACAGTTTGAGAAATAATGAGGACTATTACAGAACAACACTAAGAGGAATACTGAATAACCAAGCAGTAGAAATGGTAGGAAGGGAGTTATTCAATGTTACCAAATGAAATAAAAAACATAAACCAAGTAAAAGAAATGATGAAAAGCATAAAAAAGTACTTAACTGAAAAGGCATTTTATAGTGTAGAGGAATTTAAATATGGAATATGTAACTAAGATTAATTGTATATAATGTAAATAGTTTATATTATGACGTGTCCCTTAAATTGTAATTAAAAGGATGAAAATGAATTGAATTGAAAACTATTCAAGAAAAGAAACATACTTTCACATCTAAGTTCTATGGACTCTGAGATCATTTGAACATCATTTCACCCATTTCATACATCATCGGATATGACCTACGTTGGAGGATGTTAAATAAATAAATTAAAAAAAAAAATACGTAGATAAAATACTTTCATGAGCATATGTATTCATTTTTAAGATGGTCAGTAACATTAAAAACTTCCATAAAGACCTCAACATGAATGAAACTCACCAGCACTACACTGATAAAAGAAGAGTTTTGACACTAATATGCTTAAGAGCTACATATGAATAATATGAATTATACATATGACAGTTAAATTATTTATGATGTAGTACAACAGGCATTTAATATGTAGCACATGGTTTTTCTGTTGAAAAATTTGGAATTATTCATCTTTAAATATTCCTACTTCATCTCAATTAGTTTCATTAATTTTCAATGGGTGGCAACTTGCCTTCAACTGGATTCTGTAATAGAGGTGCATTCTAAACAGAGCACAGTTATTAAGTTTCTTATGGTGGAAAACAGGAGCATTACAGACATTCATAGGCATTTGCAGAATATCTAAGAAGACCTGGCAAAGGACAAAGGCACAGTAAGTCAATTCCTTTCTTGGAAGTGTTGAAAACAGTGTTGTTATGATAAATTAACTTTAAAGAGAGTCGATTAAAGACACTAGACAACACTTACTTTTAAATTTTTCCGGAACATGTTTCTGAGGCTTTGCCTCTATCATCAGCCGGCTCTCGATTGGTTCTCGTTGGTGTAGCTGACAATATTTTGTCACAGGTCTCCTCTGGTGGCGGTTCAAGGAACTTGCTGAACAAATCTTTCTGGGGGATGTCGAAATTGAATACTTTGTTCCTATTTTTTGAAATGAAGATTTGTTCCCATGTGGATAGTTCTTGTTTTCCTGATGTATGTTTTAGTAGTTTTGGTTCTGGATTTATGTTGTGGTTTTTTTCCCAAAAATGTGTGGCAACTGCTGATTTTTCTAATTGTTTATATTTTATGTTTCTAAAGTGTTCCTTTGCTCTTGTTTCTAAATTTCTTTTTGTTTTTCCAATATAAATTTGACTACAGTCATTGCATTCGATTTGATATATACCAGATTTTTTGTTAGATGGAATGGCATCTTTGATGTTTGAGCAAATTAGGTTTTTTTAAGGAGAAATGGTTGACTGGTGCTAGTTGAATGTTTTGTTTTTTGAAGACTTTTTTTAATTTATCATAGGCTCATGGATGGTAAGTGAATTTTTTGAAAATCATATTAGTTTCTGTAGCTGAGAGGGTTGTGGTTTCGTTTAGTAGCTTCTTCTTTTTTGCTAAGTTCACTTTTTTGTTCACTAATGATTTGGGACTTTTGACTTATGCTTTCTCGTTTGGCATTTACAACCGTTTGATCATAGATACGTTTTAAGCTTTTTAAATCAATTTTATTAGCTTCAGTATTGTAGTGGTTTACCTTAGAAATAGCTAATTTTAACTGAATTCGCATTTGTTTAATTTCTGGTGTAATCCATTGTATATTCTTTGCTTTATTTTGTATTTTATTTCTACTACTAATAAGAGGACAGTAAATATTTATATTGTCCTTTATAATTTTATAAAATATGTCTAGCTTTTTATTTGGATCAGACTCCATGTATATATCCCCCCAGTAAACAGCTATAAGGGCTTTTTTTTAACAGAAATAGATTGGTTTCGTTAAAGGAATTATAACTTCTTTTTACAGTTTTGGATACGGTAGGAAATTTGTTTTTGTTTTCAAGAAGTTCTTGGAAACTGATCATTTGGGCAGTATGGTCTGATAGACAAGAATGGATTACTTCAGTTTTATATGGCAAATCAGCGATGTTTGTGATAATGTTATCAATTATTGAGGCTGTGTTTGTGGTAATACGAGTGGGCTCATTGATTGTTAATTTTAGATTAAATTCATTTAGTAAGCATTCAAGTTTAATTTTTGAGGGTGTATTATTATGGGTATTTATATTTAGGTCACCTAATATTATAATTTTTGTGTTACTTTTTGCCAGATACATTTCTAGTAAGAGCGTTATTTTCTCAAAAAAAAAATATTAATATCCCCATTAGGTGGCCTGTATATGCCGATAATTATTACTCTTAGCTTTTGCCAGATCAATCTGACTCCAGCCAGCTCGATTTGACCTTCAATGATATAAGATGTAAGATCGATATTTTCATAGGAGTTGTTTAGTGCTATACTTATAAAAATGCCTACACCGCCCCATTTCTTTTTTCCCCGGCAGTATATTGCTACCAATTTCATATTATTAATAAATGTATTGTGCGATTCATATTCCCTTAGCCCATGTTCAGTAAGGACTAGAATATCAGGTTGTTTTTCATCTACAAAAATATTCAAGGGATCAATTTTGTTAGAGAGCATTTGAATATTCTGATGTATGAGCTTTAATGACATACCTTTAACCTGTAAATGTGAAGAATCGCTATTTACCTGCCTGTGTGAAATGTTGCCTAGTTTTTTGTATCCAATATTACATCATTCTGTGTTACACTGAGCACATTGTTTTCCTCATTTTTGGATTTCATATCTAAAACAACACGACCAATAATTTCACTGAGTGTTCTTTTCCCTAGTTTGTTTAGATGCATGCCATGCTTAGTATGCATGTGTCGACCTGCACTGAAGGTGTTTATTAGTCTAACGTTTTTATATTTACCACTGATTTTGGTTATATCTGCATTTATCGCTTTAGTTTGTTGGTTCACCCATGAATTTGGGAGTTGATCGTGTCTCTGTGGGAGTTTCACAATAATTATATTTGTGTTTACCAGGGAGTTAAGTGTATTTTCTAAGTTCACTACCACATTTTCGGGTTCTCCACTTGCCACATCATTACTTCTGCCCACAAGCACTACAAAGTCGTTCATAGTATAATGGGTACACTTTGCTTCAATGTTTCCAACCACATTTTCAAATTGAATGCAATGGCTGTAGTCAAATTTATATTGGAAAAACAAAAAGAAATTTAGAAACAAGAGCAAAGGAACACTTTAGAAACATAAAATATAAACAATTAGAAAAATCAGCAGTTGCCACACATTTTTGGGAAAAAAACCACAACATAAATCCAGAACCAAAACTACTAAAACATACATCAGGAAAACAAGAACTATCCACATGGGAACAAATCTTCATTTCAAAAAATAGGAACAAAGTATTCAATTTCGACATCCCCCAGAAAGATTTGTTCAGCAAGTTCCTTGAACCGCCACCAGAGGAGACCTGTGACAAAATATTGTCAGCTACACCAAAGAGAACCAGTCGAGAGCCGGCTGATGATAGAGGCAAAGCCTCAGAAACATGTTCCGGAAAAATTTAAAAGTAAGTGTTGTCTAGTGTCTTTAATCGACTCTCTTTAAAGTTAATTAAGCACAGTAAGTCGTTTGGCAAGACATCTATCATCATTAAAACAAGGTCGAGCAAATCTGTCTGATCTGATGCATACAGCTGTAACTCCTGCAATGTTGATATGTTCAAACACTCTTATTCAAGGTGACCAACAGATCACAATCAAACACCTCACTGTTCAACTTGCTATCTGTGAAGAATAGTGCTGACATACTTGTTCACTACTTGTTGAACTCAAAGGTTTGTTTCCACTGGGTTCCTCCATGCCTAACTGAAGACTATAAAGAGTAAAAAGAATGGCTTGTTCATTATAGGATGATCATGACAATCTTTTGTCAAACATTGTCACAGGTAGTGAAACATGGGTTCATCACTTCAAACCTGAAACAAAACAGCAATCCATGGAGTGGCACCATTTCAATTTTTCTTCAAAGAAAAAGTTCAAAGTGGTATCCTCAAGTGATAAAATCATGGCTGCGTTCTTCTGGGACTCTGAAGGGTTTATTCTGTTTGATGTCCTTCCTCATGGCGAAATAATCAACTATGAAATATATTGTGCTACTCTAAGAAAGTAGAATAAATTGCTTCAGCATGTTTGTAACCACAAAAATGTACATGAACTCTTTCTCCATCATAGTGTATGCCCTCACACAAGAGGAGATCACTAAACCTCAGTGAACTGTTCCTCATCCACCCTACAGCCCAAATATTGCATCTTGTTCTTCCATTTGTTTGGCCCAATGAAGGATACACTCTGAGGGAAGCACTATGGATGGTGGGGAAGTTATTGATGCAGCAAGACATTGGCTCTAACACAGACCAGTAGAGTGGTACCATGTAGGTATATAGGTCCACATATTAAGGTTGAAGCACTGAATGGAGATTATGTTGAAAAGAAGGATTTTGTAGCTCAGAGATTGCGAAATAATATGGTGAATTTGAATCCTGAATATAACTAACCTGCTTTAAGGATAAAAAATGTATTGCATTACTTAATGAATGCCCCTTGTAATTGTACTGGATGAAATGTGCACATCGTGCACAGCAACAGAGGATAAAACTAATTGTTTCTGCAAAGTGTTATAATTCTAGCCAAAAGCAGTGAGTGATATTACCTTGACTAAATATAATTATTTGATAACTGCTTCACTTTTTCCTCACTGTCATGATAATCTTCCATCACTATCTATTCCATTTCAGCAAAGTACTTCTGGTTCTTGAGTATCACACTGTCTTTGCTGAGGAATTTTTAATTTTGGAAATAAGAATTACTTTTTAAGTTACTTTGCTGTGCATATTTTATTGTTTAATGCTTTCCTCTTTTTTTTCAGCCCCTCCTACATATGCTGAATGTGTGTTTGGGGGCAACAAAATTCAAGGTTCTGGAGAAAGCCAGTATATGCAAGGAAAACAAGAATTTGTACCAAAATACCCTGTGTACAATTTTGGAACTAATTAAGTGTAATTACTATTGTGAGAGAATTTTTTTTATACAGAGCATAATAAATCTTAATGGGTTAAAATCATTTGTTGCTCATTTACAATCCTTTTTGCCTTGGCCATGGATAATGAATTTGCATTTCTTGATGGTATAACTATTCTTCTTAATATCCTCTAGAAGCCAGTGACTAGGCTTTATTTCTAAGTATTAAGACCAGAAGAAAAAAAGATGAAGTTGGACCATTATTGCACTCTACAAAGTGGCTTCACAGGTTGTTCCACCCATAGAATTTTAATAGAATGAATGAATAAATAAATGAATGTTTAGTGTTTAATGCCAGCTTTTACTACATGCGGCACTACAGGTGGTGACACTATGATACATGAAAATGAAGATGGAGCACCAGTGGAATGAAATGGTGGGGGAAACTGGATATCCCGGAGAAAATCTGCCCCTGCACCATGTTGTCCACCACAAATATCACTTTGTGGTCACCTGGGATCGAATCCAGGCCACCTTGATGACTGTCAAGTGGTCTAACCACTTGGCCACTCCACAGCCGAATTTTAAGTGGAGCTTCAAGTTCATTGGTGAACTTGAAAGCTCCCAGTTGATATAACAGGATGTACGAGGGCTATCCAGAAAGTAGATTACGTTTTCGTCTGTTTCCGCTAGGGGCGGGGCTAGCACGGCCATCTTGGGGTCAGAGCGTTGCGCATCTCAGTCGGCATCTAGCCGTGCTAGTGAGAAGTTCGTGCTGTGCTCCGTTCAGATACTGTGACGGTTTGAAATGTCTGCGTTAATTGAAAATCCCGCGAGCTGCGAGGTGCATGCAGTAATAAGGTTTCTGACTGCAAAAAACTGTAAACCGATAGAAATCTATCGGCAACTTTGTGAAGTGTATGGGGACAACATTATCACTGAAGGTGGAGTGCGTCAGTGGGTCATCAGATAAAAATGGCCGAACCAATGTTCACGACGAAGATCGAAGTGGGAGACCCAGCATAGTGACTGCCGAACTTGTCGAAAAAGTCTATGCTAAAGTCCGTGAAAATCGAAGGTTCACAATAACGGAACTTTCTTTGAGTTTTCCACAAATTTCGCGAAGTTTGTTGCACGAAATCATCAGCGAAAAGCTTGGTTACCACAAGTTTTGTGCAAGATGGATTCCAAAAATCTTGACAGAGGACCACAAAAATCAGCGAATGGCTGCAGCGTTGAACTTTTTGGACGTTTACCATAAGGATGGTGACTCTTTACTCGATCGCATCGTTACTGGTGACGAAACATGGGTGAAACATGTGAACTACGAAACGAAATTGCAATCAATGCAGTGGGGGCACACAAGTTCTCCCCAAAAACCCAAGAAATGCATGCAAACAATGTCGGCAAGGAAGATGATGGCGACTGTTTTTTGGGACAGAAAAGGTGTGATTTTGGTGGACTTCCTGGAAAGAGGCACTACAATAAACTCTCAAAGGTATTGCCAAACTCTCCAAAAACTCAGAAGAGCCATTCAAAACAAGCGCAGAGGAATGTTGAGCTCTAAGATCTTATTGATTCATGACAACGCCCGGCCCCACACGGCAAATGTCACTCGTGAAGTTCTTGAATCTTTTAAGTGGGAGTTGTTTCCTCATCCGCCGTACAGTCCCGACCTGGCACCGAGCGACTTCCACCTATTCCCAGCAATGAAGAAGTGGCTGGCTATGCAGCGTTTTGATGACGACGCACAGCTGCAAGAAGAGGTAACGAAGTGGTTGAAGGCGCAGGCGGCCGAATTTTTCGACGAAGGAATTTCCAAGCTCGTACATCGCTACGATAAATGCCTTAATTTGGATGGTGACTATGTCGAAAAGTAGTATTTGAGTGTGGCTTTCATCTGTATATAATAAAATTTGTTTCCTATACTTTGTTTACTTTTTATTCCAAAACGTAATCTACTTTCTGGATAGCCCTCGTATTTTTAAAATTTGGGTTTACAGTATTACAGAAGTGTTAATTTTTGACAGCTAGTATCTAGAAGAGTCTTGTTTTGATATTCCAGTGAGTTAAGTGGAGGCAGAAGAAGTGGCTGCTTAATGCATGATTTATCACAACACTATGCTTAAAGAAAGGAGAAGTGAGGTGAAAACTCATGAATTCAAGTTACTACATGAAAACTAATAAGATAAGTTTCAAAAGGATAGAAGTCACAAAATTATAACAACCAAATGAGGATGAAAATGTATACATCCTTATAAAAAGCTAGGGAAGGGAAAATCTATTTCTTAGCGTGTTCCTGTACTTGACTGAGTGAAGATTATGTTAATACCAATGAGGCACATAGTCACTTTAATACATTCCTGTTATTTCTGAGAGTATCTCCTGAGATAAGAAAAAATTTAAGAAATCAACAATGTATAAGGGAAAAAAGGTGGCAGGATAAATTAAATGTATTATTGTGCTAGTCTAATGATTAACATTTGCTATACCTTTGATAATTAGAAATCTCTCAGGTAACACACACCATATGCATTGTTCTCAGAAGTTGCTGTTTCACATTACACCAATAAGTGTCAATTTGCCAATAAAATCAAAGAAATCTGAATGACAGTTACACAGTATTGCAATATCTTCCTTGTTTTCTCTCATTCTGTTAGTTTTTTGTTGTGATATTCATTGTTGTTAATAGTGTTTTACAGTCTATTCTTTAAATATATGGAGACCTTGGGACATAGCTAGTTTTTTATAGTGTTAACAGCAATGCTAGAGCCATTACTTCAAGTGTGCTAGTGGTACAGCAAGCACAAGTCATGAACAGAAAAAAGGAGGCAAGCAATCTTAGGTTGAAGCAAGGCACCACTGTACTGACTAAAAAGTTCCAACAAATATCTTATCTCATTACAAGTGAGTAGAAGTATTAGAAACAGTGATATATTGATAATTTATAAAGTTGAATTGGATTAGAAGCACTAAACATCATTAACTAAAGGAAGTACCTGAACACGTTTTAGGGACTAAGGACTCATCTCCATTATCTTGATTGGTCATGTGGTGACGATGGGGACAAGCCCTTAGTCCTTGAAACATGTTCAACTACCTTTTCTAGTTAATGAAGAGAATCAGATGTAATTAGCAAGCTAAAAGGCTTCATACTTGCCATTCATGTTGAAAAGATTCAAATTCTTATTGCTTTACCAATAAACTGGTCAACTAAAAGAATCAAGAATCAATTTGGTGTAAATTTGGTGCAAAATGAAGAGAAAGGTATTTTATCTTCTTCCAATCTAAAGTCACATGTAAGTCTGTCAGAAGACACAAATGTCAAGAGTTTTATTCGGTGATTAGGTCAGCAGGCAAATGCCTAAGAAAGACTGTGTGCCAGTCGGTGTCTGTGTATGTTTCCCAAATAAAAAATTAGTTTTCTGAAATTTTGCCCAGTTGGATTCCAAGAACCATGTAACAGTAGGGGTAAAATACAATTTGATTCAGATGAGGTGGCAGCTCTCGAAATAAGTGCAGAAGATTGGATGAGTTAACTTCTGTTATTAGGGAAGGAAAAGTCAGTCCTTATTGTGAGGCACATATGATAACATATCAAAAGGTTGATAATAATACACTAAACTCTTGCTAATCCAGCCATTCCTTGCAGACATGGGTGCTGGATTAGCGGAATACTTGGCTATACATTGTACTTTATAATTCAAAGATACATTAATTTTTATACAAAATTTATCACGCAACCACTTAACAGTTTATCCAAAAATTCGAGTTTGTGTTTGAGGTCTAACATAACGTGTTTCCTTTAGAAGCCATTGTATGTACTGAACTCTAAAGAAAGACACAAATTCAATAACATAGGCAACAATGGTATATAACAGTAAAATTGTTAACACATTGTTGCGCATCATTTGTGCTTTTAACATTATGCAAGCTACAAGAGGCCAGATTTCAATTTTCAATTTATTCATCCCCTATATTTCATACAGAGGATACGTCATTTTACATTATAAGAAAAACATAAAAATACATCCAAAAGTCTACTATATGCACTGTTTAGAAAATAAATGTACATTGTTTATTTTCCATTTTTTGCTTTGTACTCTTCCACACTATAAAAAGCTTGTTCTGACAAATACCTTTTTATATTCTTAATATTACATAGTTTAGTATTCTTTACTTTACCTGGCAATCTATTATACATGTCTTTTCCGATACTTTCTAATGATCTGTTGTTTAGTGTTCCCCTTAGTGTGGTCCTAAAATAGTCAGCTTTATTTCTTACATCATATGAGTGTACATTACAGTTCTTTTTACATGTATTCATTTCTATTACATATTTAATGCTTTCATATATGTATATGCATGGAACAGTTAAAATATTATGCTTCTTAAATATCTGCCTACAGCTAGATCTTCTTTCAACATTTTCAATAGCTTTCTTTTGTAATCTGAAAATTTTGAACACCTCTTTTGCATTTATATTACCCCATAAAGATATCCCATATTTTATATGTGAATAAATAAATGCATAATACACTTGTTTTAAGGTTTTATTATCCATAGTTTGTCTAACTTGTTTCATTACGTATATACCTTTATTTAGTTTTTTTATATGTTCTATGTGTTGCTTCCACCCTAAGTGTTTATCAATTACTACCCCCAAAAATTCTGTTTGGCATCTTTCTTGAATACTTTCACCATCAACAGTAATTTTTATATTTGTTGAACACTTCTTGAGGTCGAACTTTATCCAGCATGTCTTATTTAAATTTATCATTAGGTCTAAGCTTAAGAAATACTGTTTTACTATTTTTAGGATTTCCTTTGCTTTATCTTCCACTTCTCTTTCTGTAGATTCATTTATTATTATGGTTATATCATCTGCATATCCTATTACAGTACCACCATGCTTCCTTATCAACTCAAAAAGGTCATTTATATAAAGTAAAAATAAAAATGGTCCCAATTTTGAACCTTGAGGTATACCTGATGTTATATATCCCCAGTCTGACTTAATATTTTCAATTTCTCCCTTTGTATTCTTAAAATTTACTTCCACCCATGGCATTCGGTTTTTTAGATAAGATTCAACCCAATCTTGTGCAATTCCTCGTACCCCATATCTGTTTAGTTTTTCTATTAGTAGTTCTAAGTTAACGCAATCAAAAGCTTTACTTAGATCTATGAACACTGCAATAACTATTTCTCTTTTATTTAAGGCATTTATTATTGTGTTATTCACTTTATCTATCGCTTGTATTGTGGATTTGTGCTTTTGAAATCCATATTGTTCCTCTGCTATAATGTTCAGTTTTTTAATGTAAGACTGTAATTGTTCTAAAAATACCCCTTCTATGATCTTCAAGTAACTACCACATAATGTAATTGGTCTATATAATCAGTCTATAAGATGTGGGCCGTATTACTGAGAGGCTGGACCACTGAGGGCTCGATTAGCGAGAGTCTAGTGTAACATGAACATTGGAGTTCTTTAGGCTTGTCCTGTTACAAAATTCAAGTGGATGAATATTTCATTACATAAGTGTTATTGCATGTGTGTGAGTGATCTGCTTTTGTGAAAACATTTAGATAGATAATTTATTCATCTTGTAAATCATGCATTGTACATGAGAATTATGATAAGATACATCAAATTGTGAATTTACAGTACAATTAACTATACTTGTAAATTAACAAGTCACATCCAATACAGACAAGTCAATGTTTGTACAAAATAATGTTTTATAAAGATATCTCAAGAATTTTATAATATACACAATTAGACGTCATTAATGGTGAGCTAACTGAAAGGTAAGATGCTACATTCACAGACTTGTGAAGTGGTAAACATGGCAAAATATGCACAGTGTGGTGTGGTCTGTATTAAAAATGTTGGGAAAAGTGTTGCTGAGGACACAGGTCTGTCAGAAAGAAACATTTAACGAATAATTAAGGAGAACAAGGATGTGTTTTTCGGGGCTTCTACTTCTTTTCCACACCCCACAAGAAAAGACCCAAAACATTGCACCGAGCTGCCTTAGATAGTTTCAATGAAGCCATATTTCTCCAAATGGTCAATGAATTCTAAATTACCGAGAAACAAAGACCTACATTAAGGAAGGTGTATGCTAAGTTAAAATATTTCATAGATTTTGAAGGAAGTGTGTCTACTGTATGAAGAATACTTCTGAAATCAGGCTTCAAGTGGAGGAAGACTAAAAGCAACAGAAGAGTTAGCGCCATGGGATCAGAGTGAAGCAACTCCATTATCTCAGGATGATATAACAATACTGGAATTAAGACTGACTAATTATATACATGGAGGAAATCTACATTTGCACTTCCCATACCTCAACATATATTGGAGTGATGACAGTATCTATGGGCATGTCACCGGTATATGCCTTATGAATGTTCACGTTGCAGGGGAACAAGGGTTTATCCCCAATGCATATGTTCGATTTAAGTCTCATCAAAAGACTGGTGACTAACATAGTGACATGAACTAAGTAAACTATGAGAAATGGTTGAAGGAACTACTGATACCCAACCTGCCTACAAATTCTGTACTATAGTAGATAATGCCCCTTACCACAATATTCACCTTCATAAAATATCTGCTTCAGAATCCAGAAGAGATCATGACAGACTGGCATAGGCAAAACCTTCCAAGAGACCAGTTCCATGTCACTAACTCCTCTACTCTTCTCAATCCTGAAATTTACAACCTAATTATTCCTTTAAAACTCACACCTACCACCTACAAAATAGTCTTCTCCACCAACACAATCATAACATTTGTGTCTCCTCCTTATCATGTTGAACTGAACCCAATTGAACTTATTTGGGCTACTGTACACCAAAAAAACTGGATGACTGACAAAAATGTTATGCTCAGAATGGAGGACATAATTCAGCTGATGACAAATTTGCCAGTATTTCATCAAAGAAATGACAAGAAAGATGCAGGCCCATGAAGAAAACTGAAGCAGAATATATGCAGAAAGGATTATTGGATGCAGGGCACGAAGTAGTATTTCACTTGGGAGAGTGGATTCTTCATAATAATAATAATAATAATAATAATAATAATAATAATAATAATAATAATAATAATAATTAATAATAATAATTAATAATAATAATTAATAAGAATAATAATAAGAATAATAATAAGAATAATAATAATAATAATAATAATAATAATAATAATAATAATAATAATAATAATAATAATAATAATAATAATAATAATAATAATAATAATAATAATAATAATAATAATAATAATAATAATAATAATAATAATAATAATAATCTTTATTTGTCAGAGACCAGAATACATTCAGAAATGACATTGTCATAATTACAATACTAAAATATATAAAACAATAATTACCTATGTAGCTACAGATTACACAAATTTAAATTACAGAGTAATGTCAACAGAACTATCCATAAATTCGTTAATTGAATAAAATGGCCTATTTAATAGCCAGTTGTGAATACCTACCTTTAGTCTATTAATTGGGACAATTCTTGCTGCCTGAGGTAGTTTGTTGAACATGTTCATACCATTATAAAAACAAGTATTTGCACTAAGAGCTAATCTGCATCTTGGATAGTCTAATTTATGCTTATTTCTTGTGTTGAAATTATGGTGATTAGTCCTGAGAGAATATTGGTTAATATTTGTTCTGATATAAATTAATGATCTGTATATAGACTGTACACGGTCATAATCTTCAATTTAATAAATAGTGGTTTACATGGTTCTTTGCTATTTTTATTTAATAGTTTTCATAGTGCCTTTTTCTGCAATAGAAGAATCTTATGAACCTCGGAAGAATTTCCCCATAAATGTATTCCATAGTTTATGTGTGTCTCAAATAATGCAAAGTATACCTGTCTGAGAGTATCTAGTGACACGAGTGACTTAAGCTTCCTAAAAGTAAAGATTACTCTGGATAATTTAGTGCACACATTTTCAACTTGCTTTTTCCAACCAAGTTTTGAATCTAGGCAGAAACCCAAGAGTTTAACAAATGGCGATTCATTTACCCTCATATCTGACAAACTAAATGTAAAATGCTGAGTTTTCTGTTTGTTTAAGCAAATCCTCCATTCTTCAGTTGGGGAGAATTAAGATGAGTTTGAAACAGAAGAACCAATAAGAGATAAAGCAGCCACATTATGATGACCACAAGGGTTGCCCAATAAATGATGCACCTTTTCTTTTTAACCAGAAGTATTTATTCCACAAAATTGAAATTTTTATACATATATGAAAGAATGTTTTGTCTGGTCACTATTTTTCTATATAATCACCTTCAAGTTCTACAGTCTTTCTCTAGTGAGACATGAGGACATGTATTCTCTGTTGGTAAAAATCTTGACTCTGCCTGTCCAGCCAGGTTTTCACTGTGTGAATCACCTCTTGTCCTTGAAATGTCTTCCACAAATGGCATTCTTCAGTGGCCCAAAAAAACCAGAAATCTGAGAAAGCCAAATCGACTATTAGGTGGATGGGGTAACACTTTCCAACTCTGTTTGGCACTCTGGGCAGAAGTCGTCAAACGTATGTGAGGCGGAGCATTATCACGCTAAATGAAAACCTCCTCTGGGTTGACATGATGTTCCAGTTGACGGAAGCTCTTTGATGTAATATTTTGAATTAATGATGCTGTCTTTTGGAATCACATCAATGACAATTATGCCCTCACATTTCTAAAACACTGTAATTATGACTTTTCCAGCTGAAGGAACTGTTTTCTTCTGTGGAGAGTGAACACGACAGCATTCCATCAATTTTCTTTTTGTTTCGAGCTCAAAATGATGTACCCACGTTTTATCAGCTGTCACAATCTGGGACAGAAGGCCTCACCGTCACCTCCAAAACATTGCAACAAATTGAAAGCAATACCTTTTCTTAGAGATTTGTGATCGACAGTAATACGAGGAACCCATCTTGCACACACTTTTGTATATCTGAGCTCATTGATAACTGCATCCACAGCTTCAGTGCCAACTGCAGAGTCGCAGTGTTGATGACATTAGCCCGCTGCAACATGCCAGGCATGACAATCTTGGAGGCCTTTATGCCTACAGCAAATCTTGGAACTCTGCAGCATTGCCCTCTGATACTTTCACCCTCTGCCCAGTTACCAGCAGTACTCCTATTGAATGCAGATGTTCAGTAAACTTTGCACAAATGTTTATCAACTATTTCTCCCACAAAAATTCAATTACAGTACATTATTTGTGATGATGTCACCTACAAATGCCATTTTAAAACATTCCTGCACTTACACTTTCTGTCGGGAGAAATTGAAACTTTACATACACACGCAGTAAATTTCAAGTAAGTTGCACTTAAATTTGCACATTTCTGCAAAATGTTTTTCACTGCAAAATAAACTGTGGGGTATTATTTCTGGGCAACTCTTCTAAAAACACTGTGGACTGCGATAGCACATAGTGTATGAAACCAGCCTCAAGGTAAGAATTGCTTTTTTATTCAGCACGTCTACATGTTACCCCCATCACACTATTCCCTACTCCTCTGCACATTGCACTGCCACCTCTAGTGAATCAAACTGTAGAAGAATGAGTGCTAAAAACGGAAGCATATTAAGCAGAGAAAATTTTGTTAGGCGGTAATGATGTACAAATGAAAAAATTATCAACATTGCTTTTCCAAGATTACATAGAGTTCTGAAATAAAAGATTTACTAGATAAATGTGATTTATTTCCAATTGCAAGTGATTTTATAGCTACCATACTATACTCTTATCCCGCTTTAAAGGTGTACAAATATCAACATTACACATTACGCCATAGCAAAAATTTTGGAGCAAGAGGAAATAGTTTGTTGTTTGTTAGTATATTGCATATATTAGTGCTTATATTTTGATACATTCATGTAATGAATGGGATTAATAAATACTGTATTTAACTTCCAAAACATTAAACATGAGCTGTAGTGAAAGATATGATGATTGCCATAAGAATCAGATGCAAGCACCTGGCTGCAGAGAAAGTCAACATGTTTATTGGCAGAGTGATACAACCACAATGTTTATATGCATACCCATTTTAAGTCCAAAGGGACTTTCAGTGTTTGGAAGAGATGAACGAAGATATTACTTGCAAGTTGTGGCTGTAGAATGCACTTTTGAAACCATTATCAAATGTACAAGAGAATTTTTTCAGGGAGTTTTCAAACAAACTGAAATTTATTAAGTAATATGACCTTACTGCAAAATAGCAAACTACACCTCCCTTCCAAAAGTTTGGCTATTATAGTATGTGATTTTTTTAGTATGTGATTTTTTAGAAAATGTTGGGAAGGATGAAGCTCATTTTTTCACTGGAGTAAATCAATAGCTAGACTACAGTTTATTATATATATATTTTATTTGCACATTTTATACAAAAATTAGAATTATAGTGTTTTATATCACATACATATATAACAATCTTTATTATATCACATACATATATAATAATATTTATTATATCACATATTTATTACATGCATAATTTTGCTATGCAATTATTTCACTTTATAGTCACTGCTGCTTTATCAGCTAGTTTAGTGGGTGTCAATCATGTTCCTGAGTGGTAATGCCACACAGCAGTTCCCGGCCCCCAATCAGTATGTTATGCTAAAGAAATAAAACATGCAAAAACATTATGAACAGGCAACATATGGTTAGTTTAATTTTGGAGGAAATCATGACCCTCTATAATCAATTTTGTTTTAGTTATTTCATTTATTTAAAATTAATCCAAGTAAATATTCCCTTAAAGTATAAACTTGGAAGAAGCGTAGGGACAGTGAAGCACAAATTAGTACAAAAGTGAATCGAGAAGATATTGACACATTGCTTCACTCACACTGTTTATTCACAGGACATGTTTCAAGAGCTTTTGCTCCTATCATCAGCTGATACTCGACTGACTGATAGGAGCAAAAGCTCTTGAAACATGTCCTGTGAATAAACAGTGTGAGTGAAGCAATGTGTCAATATCTTCTCGATTCACTTTTGTACCAAATATTCCTTTATTTTTAATTCCAAAAAGCTAAGAATATGCTCTTCAAGGACAACACATTTTAAACCCACTGTATTATGTTTTCTACCAATACACAGTGTTCATTTTTATCTGTGATTTTACCGCACAACATTTGATGTCATCAGTAGTATCATTGATGGAACGAGCTTATATCCAATTTCCCTAGCAGTTTGGGATCGTATTTAATATGCTGACAGCAGTTTTGAGGCCTTCCTCTACTGGCATGTAAATATACTATTTGAGAGGTGAGTCCTGCCCGCTTAATATAAAGGCACGTAATTTCGCCTGGTGTGTAGATACGATAACTGTTATAGTTATAATGAATGTGAACACTACAAATGACGAATAAATACAAACAATATCTTGCAATTTGGTGTTTCTATGTTGAGTCAAGGGTCCATAGAGCTTAGAGTTACCCGACATTCATATTCGTAGGATAAGGGAAAACCCTGGCAAAAACCTTATCCAGGTAACTCATCCTTTGCAAGATTTGAGCTCGCACCCTCTTGCATGTGAGGCACACACGCTACCTCATACCATGGAGGTGGGCAAGAAATCATTTCTTCATACTAACTGTATATAGGCTAAGGTTTGATAGAGTCAACATGAAAAATTCAATGCCATGGCTGGGATTTGAACCACGGATCTCCTGGTTTCCGTCCAGTCACTCTAACCCATTGAGCTAGCATGGCCAACTTGCTGTCACGACATTAAATTCTCCATTTAATTCGTATATTTCCCCAGTAAACCACTAGGGGCTCTTACATTCAAGATACACTGTTTGAAATGATTAATTTCCATCAATTAACTAAAATAATAAAAGTTAAATGATGAAGCCTGAGACTCAAGTATTTACGATAGTAAGTCACTACAAATGGTGTATCTCGAATGTGAGAGCCCCTAGTGGTTTACAGGGGAAATATATGAGTCAAATGGAGAATTTAATGTCATGACGGCAAGTTGGCCATGGTAGCTCAAGGGTTAGAGCAACTGGACAGAAACCAGGAGATCCGTGGTTCAAATCCTGGCCATGGCATTGAATTTTTCATGTTGACTCCATCTATCAAGAAACAGATTACTTATGTTATATAGTTATAGTATTTATTAATTATATTTATTACTTCTAAATTGGGACCAGTCACTTTATAGCGTCCAGTGTCTCTCTTTTTGCCAGTAACTCATCATGTCGTGGTACGAGACGTCGAGGGGTGAACTACTGCAGAACTTCGAGAATCTACGAGAATCAAGAAGAGCCCGACTAGCTTGGACGTAGGCATCCAAGCGAGAAGGGAGTCCGAGCCAGCTAGAACGTCGACCATCCGAGCGCTAGCCAGCAGTTGCCAGCTCGCTTCCAGGGAAGCGGCCAGCTCTGCACTTGGATAGAGCAGCAAGGCCATAGCCAACGGTCTCTCGGCCGGTATCTAGGCACCCCCGCCCACCCCGGGGATCGGTCCTCTGCTGCTTGGGCTTCTTAGTGCCCTTTGCAAGCCCTATCTCTCTCTCTATCTCTCTTTCTTCCTCTATTCTATTGGTGTTTAAGGCCCCCTCTAGGCTTCTCTCTTCCGCTTTCTCTTCACCTAATCAAATCACCATGGTTAAGACAGGAAGGACAGCGTCGGCTGCCAAATCTTCCCCTTCCAAGACCAAGACCGAGAAGAGCAGAACTCTCCTGAGAACCCTTTCGCCCTCTCCCTCTTGCTCCAAGACACCACCACCACCTCAACCTATCTCAACCTCCTCAACTCCTTCCAAAACCAAGGCACCCTCTCCTTTCAGGCCCCCTTCACCCAAACCCAGCTCTTCCAATGCTACTGACTCAGGAACACTGACACATACTGCCCCAACCGGCAGTCAGGACAGGAGAACTGATATTGTGCCGATCTTTGTTAGTAAAACCCAGGCTGCGACTATCCGCCAACTAACTCAAGACATAGACAAGACTTGCAAATTTAAATTCACCTACACAGTAGACAAAGCTCGTAACTACGGGGACTTAAGTTTCAAGACATTCTCGCTTGAGGACTACCAGAATTTGGTAAAATACCTCAAGACGAACAGCGTACAGCATTACCTAATGCCCCACCCTGAAGAAAGAACTGCCCGCTTTGCAATAAAGGGGCTGTACACTGAATTTACAGGGGAGGAAATTAAAGAAGACCTGGCAAACTATGGGTTCCAGGCTATAAGAGCAGTTCAAATGAGAAGGCGCAACAGTTACAGAGCCCCCTGCCTATGTTCCTTATAGAACTGCAGGACATCCTTTAAAATAGAAAGATTCTGGAACTTAAATATCTGGCACATTTTAAAATTCATGTAGAGGATTACAGAGCAGCCACAACACCGAAACAGTGCTCACGCTGCCAACAATTTTGGCACGTGAAAAAGGATTGCAGGTCCCAAACCCCCATCTGCGCCAAATGTACAGGCCGCCACTACTCCGGCACATGCACTGTTCCACCTCTGGAACGACTATGCGTACTATGTAGCGCTCAGGGCCATGGTGCAACTTGGCGCGGTTGCACCGCATACTATGCTGCATGCAACAAACTGGCAAGAAACTCCCGTGCACAGCCCAGACAACCCAGAGAACGCAAGCTCTATATTCTCAGGCTGCTGCACAATCTAGTGAAGCAGAATGGTTCACCAGGAACAGGAAAGGCCAGTCGCGCCCAGTCCCACTACAAGGACCTTCCACGATTGGGTGTCCCCAGGTCAGTTCCGGGGCTAGCCCAATCAGAAGAGAGCAACCCCCACAATCAACACAACCAACACAAGCACCAAACAGGCAGGCAGGCCCCTCAAAGGTAGCTGCACCTCCTGCAGCTACAAAGTTGCTCCAGACCCGAAGCAGACAGATCCTACCACGGCACTGCTCTCACTAGTGAGGGCACTAGGATTGCCAACCCACAAAGTGCCACTTCGCCAGGAGGAGGAAAACCTCTCAATTATGTGTAACATACTTTCACAATCAGGGAACGACATAATACAGACAGCAAACTACCTGACAGAACTGATTAGGGACATGAACAGATACAGTCATGGGTAATTCAGACACAAATAGGATTGTCACCTGGAACTGCAATGGCATTCGTAAAAGATCCAAAGAATTATCAGACCTTTTACAAACATACTCCATTCAGATAGCATTATTGAATGAAACACATTTAAACCATAAACATCGTTTCTCCGTTCCTGGATTCCAAGTTTATAGGAATGACGCGACCGCAGAGGAGGCGGGACAGCAATAGCCATTCAAAATAATATTTGTCATTATAGAATTAACTCTCCTAATTTAGCTTGTGCGGAAACCACGACTATCAAACTTAACATCCACAACACGGATATAGTGATAGCCTCCGTTTACAATCCCCCGGGGGAGATGGACACAGAAGACATTAATAAAATAATGAACCTAGGACATAGAGTACTCGCTGCAGGTGATTTCAACTGCAAGCACTATCTCTGGAACTGCACAAATCCTAACCCATAAGGGACTAAACTACTAAACTATATAAACAACACAAATTATCTAATCTCAAGTCCGGACGAACCGACATTCATTCCCCATATGCCAAACCATACACCGGACATCCTAGACATCACACTTCTAAACTACATCCCATACGACATGGGCTTTGAAGTCCTACAGGAGCTCACCTCTGATCACTTGTAAGTATTAATATGTCAAGCCAGCTACTTTAAATTTTAATTACAACCAAGTAGACTGGGAAGAATTTAAAGATTCAGTTAACCACTAGCTACCAGAGCTGCAAATCAATTCTGCAGAGGAACAAGACGCAGCAATAAATAAACTCGAAAGAGCCATAAAGATAGCCACTACAGCCTGCGTTCGCTTAAGGCAGCAGCGGGTTGTCAATGCTAGATTTCCCCACGACATTAAAATTCTCCAGCAAGCGCAAAATAAAGCCAGACGCAAATGGCAAAGAACTAGAAAAATCCTTCATTGCGCAGATTACCACAAAGCTAGATACTTAGCTAATGCACGCGCTAGAAATTACATCCAAAATCAATGGGATAACATACTGGAAAATTTAAATCCCCAACAAAACTCAACTTGGCAAATAGCAAAATGCCTTATGCGAACACAAACGAATATCCCTCCCCTCCAACTTAATAATACTATAGCCGAAACACCCCAGGCCAATGGTGAAGCTTTTGCGATCACCTTGGAGAATGTCTTTTCTGCCAACCCAGTAATTGGGCAAGATGACTTCATAGCAGAAGTCGAAAATGAAGTAAGAGACATAGGTTAAAGACACTCACAATAAATTGCGCAAGACAAACCCAGGCGAAATAGGTTTGGATCATACGGCATCTACCATACAGAAAAGCGCCTGGGCCAGACAAAATACCAAATGTGGTACTAAAGAACCTACCACAAAGAGCGCTAAAGCTCTTAGCAAACATTTTCAACTTCACACTCGAAAGTGGCAGATTTCCTCCATGCTGGAAAGAAGTAAAAATACTCCTGTTCCCCAAAGCAAATAAAAATCTAGCACTTCCAGTCAACTACAGGCCAATTAGCCTATTAAACACAATAAGCAAAGTACTAGAAAAGATAATACTAAAAAGAATAAACAAACACATTCATAAGAACAACATTCTTATACCTGAGCAGTTTGGGTTCAGAGCTCAGCACTCTACCACACTCCAACTTTTGCGAATGACTGAACAAATCACTGACAGATTTAACACGAAAAAGTCAACGGGCGCCCTGTATTTAGACATTGAACGAGCCTTCGATAAAGTATGTAACGCAGGCCTAATTAAAAAGCTAATACAATTCAAATTCCCTGATTCGGCAGTAGCCCTAATTAGGGATTACCTCTCCGGTCGGCGCTTTCGCACCACGGTAGAAGATGCAGTATCCAGCGTTAAGCCAATCAAAGCAGGTGTACCTCAAGGAAGTCTGCTGGGACCGACACTATTCAACTTATACATAAATGACATGCCCGAACTAGTAAGAACAAACAAATATATATATATGCCGACGACACCGCTCTAGTAACACAGTCAACTCAACTGCAAATTATACATCAACATCTCCAAAACGCCTTAAACACACTAGAACCTTGGTTCTCCAAGTGGAGAATTAAAAGTAAATGCACGAAAAACACAAGCCATAATCTTCACGAAAAGACTCCTGCATAGGAAAAACAAGCGTGTCCTTCAGCTGCTGATATATCAAGGCGAAGGAATCGACTGGAAGGACCAAGTGACCTATTTAGGTCTTGTAATGGACCAGGGACTCACCTGGGACAAACACATTACTACGATCAGAGCCAAGGCCAATGGCCAGCTAAATAAATTATTTCCAATATTTAATATAAACAGCCAACTTAAAGTACATATGGGCCTTACCCTATATAAGACACTGCTAAGGCCTATTATCATGTATGCAGCCCCCATGTGGGGATATGCTGCAAAAAATCACACAAATTACAAACGCTACAAAACCGAATAATCAGAATAATTGCAAAGCAACCGCCGGTAGCACCGGCCAATCTGTTGCACAACAAATTAAAACTACACTCAATTGAGGAATTTATCAAAAGACTCAGCTTCAACGTATATAAGCGCAAAGATAAAAATACTAACGCACTAATACAGCAACTATGCACTTACGAAACCGAATACAATAAACATAAAAGACCGCTGTCCATATTTGATAGGACCATAGGAATGAGAGACCCAGAAATAGACATCCAAGAGTATCTAAACACTCTCGTAAGACTTCCATAGAAGTGGTAAGATTACTCATGACTATACACCACACCCTGACATTTGGCAGTCCACAAAGTCCTTGCTCTCAGTCAAGGCGGCTCTGGCGGGGAGGCAGCCCCCTCACCCCACACTTACATGACATATCGCTATAAATAATGGTTATGATCAATGTAATGCAAACAAATTCAACTTAGAATTAACCTCATACTAGACGCAGCTTACGCACAGTACTAACAATCATAGATATGTACACACTAACTTTACTTGTAACGATAATACATGACTAACGCTATCCTAGCTTCCACCACTAGCATTAATGACACGTTCTACCCGCTGAAGGGTGGACAGACCATTAACTAAAAACTAAAAGTACTATAACTTACACATGATTACCTCCTCTATCAATGAGGATGCAACCACTACGTTAGGATGGCGTTTCCTATTGGAAATGACACTACACCCCACTACATCCCTCACCATGAATCTGCAAGGGCATATTCAGGGCTTCGGCCATGCTTATGTCCTAGCACCCAACCTCACCTCGGTTAGGCCATACAGCCAACCTGTACACGCTCTCCATGAATTCGCAGGTGCTTTTAGCGGTACTACTGGAATTCCTCTCCTGACTACTCTCCGGTGGAGGTTTTTTAGTGGGTAGTACCTTCGGGTGAAGCTCACACTCCCGGCTGCACCATCCCAGTACAGTCGGGGTTAGTCCATAAATTGATTTTAACTGATCATGTATCTTTGAAAAGTTTGATGCACCTATTGGTTTCTAAAGACCTAAGGATACCAACATTAATAGTCATTTTAACTAAGAGTGAGAATGACAAAAATTTATATCGTATACTAATAAAATGTAAGATATTTATGTTGCAAACAAAAGTATATCAATTTGACGGTACCTGGACACTTTTGACAACATTACACTCTGAGGGGCTTGCCTGAATGTTGGATAGCGTTGCATAAACTCCTCTATGCAGCGGTTCAAATTATATTTATATGTCACACGAATTCTAATGCCAGTACAAAAGTAGCATTCAACCATGAATCGCGGTGCTCTGTGTTCATATCCATGTTGGTAATGTGCTACTTACACATATGTATGTACTAGAATGTTAATCATGATTACTGTAAAGAGGGGAGAAAGAGGAAGCTGCTTGAGTTAGTTACCAGTGCAACAACACTCAGAACACTGTAATTTGGTTACTGTTCTGCAAAAATTACAGCTTCTTCTCCGTAGAGGGCACTATGATTTCAAGATGGACTCACCAGTCAACTATGATGTCATTCTTGCTCTATTGGAGGGCGGGAAATAACAAATAAAAATGAACACTGTGTATATGTCTGCCAGAAGTGCATATCAGAACTGTTTTTAACCGTGTAATTACCCCTTTGTTAATTTATTTTAATATTTGATTCTTTTCATGTCTGATGTCTCTCTTTTTAAGAAGTACATAATTGTATAAATGGTTGTGCTTCACAACCTAACGGCTAGGGAAGGTTTAATAATAATCTATATAACATGAACCAAAGATCAGAAAGTTGTAAAAGCATTAATAGTATGGACATTTATTAATCAATTTGAATCAATAAGGCAGATTTTTATTCATGGCTGACACACTGTCCTCTTTAAACATAAACTTGTTATCTTTACTATGTATTCTTCTCCTAGTCCAAGACAATTCTAAAACAAAATTTTTCATATGATATACATACTGCAAGCTAGGTTTTACTTGTGGACACATCAAAGTTTCAGGTAAATAGAGAGGTAACAACTTTTAACACCCCTAGCTGTGACATGTCTGTGAAGTAGCTCAGAGTTACCTTGAATGCCACGTAACCCTGACACCACTGAGCTAGTTGCTATAACATGTGTATACGAGGATCGGCTGGTAAGTCCCAGGCCTCAGATAGAGGTAACGCAGCTGGGCCATTTTGGCAAATAGCATCATATAGTTTAACTCTAGACTAGCTTTTATAAATAGTTATAGGTCAATAGCTTGTTTAGTTTTTGAATGATAGTATTTTAAACAAAACAAGTGTAGAGGTTTCATGAAAATGGAGGATTTATAAAAACGAGCCCTGATTAAGTAGTTCCATTGGAAAGGCTTAATGTCTAAAATAATCAAAGAGGAAATGGACTGTACATTGAAAGACTCCGCCCCTTCATATACAATAATTAAAACGTGGGTTGCAGAATTTAAAATGTGACATACGAGCACTAGTGATGAGCCTCGCTCTGGATGCCCTGTGGAAGCCACAACTCTAGAGATCATTGAAAACATTTGTTTAATACTGGAAGACCGCAGATTAAAGCTTTTTGAGATAGCAGAGGCTGTAAACATATATATAAAAAACATGCAGATAATATTTTCAGTAATGCTTTGGGCTTTTACAAGGTCTGTGCAAGATGGGTGCTGCATTTGTTAACACCTGATCAAAAGTTGCAAAGAAAAAAGGTTTCTGTTAAGAATTTGGAGCTCTACCGTAAAAATCCCAATGAATTTTTGAGACAGCTTATTACCATGGATAAAACTTGGATACATCACTACACTCCAAAAAGTAAATCATAACAGTCAATACAGTGGATTGCACCAGGTGAACCAACTTCAAAAAGGTCAAAGTCAATTTTGTCAGCTAACAAGGTTATGGCGAGTGCTTTCTGGGATGCACAGGGAATTATTTATATTGATTATTTGGAAAAGGGTAAAAGTATCACTGGTGACTACTACACAAGTTTACTGCAATGTTTGAGTGATGAAAAGAAAAAGACCTCATTTGCCACAAAAAGACTTGTTTCTTCGCGACAATGCTCCGGCCCATCATTCAGTCATTGCAATGGGAAAAATATTCAAATTTAGGTTCAAATTGCTTGAACATCCACCATATTTGCCAGATCTATGCCACAGTGACTACCGCCTGTTCCCGAACCTCAAAAAATTTCTTGGACAATGAAGATTTCATAGCAACGAGATTTTCATAGCAAGATTTCATTTATGCGGTTAACAGCTATTTTGAGGACCATGATACATTTCACTAAAGAGATGGCTTAATTAAATTAGAACACCGATATGACTAATGTATGATGTTTTCTAGAGATTGTGTTAAGAAATAAAGAAAAAAAATTATATATATATATATATATATATATATATATATATATATTGTGAAGCCTGGGACTTATCAACCGACCCTCATATATATAAAACTGCACAAGCTAGTGAGCTTGTTTTAATTTTCTTATTTTTAAGATTACAGAATGAATTAGCTGGTAGTTCTTGAAAATAAGTTCTGTATATTTCTACAAAGATTAAGAATTGTAAATGAAAAAGTTACACTTAAGATGTGCAATTTATTTTTAACTGGTACCATACTATTTGAGCCTCCAATTGGAATTAAGATTTCTTCTGCCATCTTGTCCTCTGCCCCTATTGCTATTGAAAGTTTCACCTCTGGAACTATTTGCAGCATAATGTTCACTAGTATTTCTGTTCAGGGATGTATCAATTCCACTTTCTGTAGTATTTAAACCTGTGCTTCCTCTGCCTTCTAAATTTGTATTTATATCCCTTTCACCAAAATTACTCGTACTGTATTTATGCCTTGCACTTCTACCTCTTCCTCTCCTAAATCTTTCTCTTCCTCTCCCATCACTGCCGGGCATGTTTTGATCATCACAACAGGAATCAAATGATTTACTTCTTCCAAATTCTTGGTCGTTTCCCCTTCCATTGGTGTTCCTTCCATTTCTTCTCCAATCATTGCCCAATATACTTCCTTCAGCACCACCACTGGAGTTCTGGGATTTAGTTTTTCCAAAGCCTTGATTCTTTCCCTTTTTACAATTAATTCCTCTTCCTCTCCCATCACTCTCAGGCAAGTTTTCTTCAACATCATGCCTGGAACTATGGGATTCAGTCCTTCCAAATTCTCTATTTTTTCCTTGAAAACTAGTTCTTTCATCTCCTTTCCAGCCACTGTTAGGCACATTTTCTTCACTATCACAATTGGAGCTATGGGATTCATTTCTTACAAAACCTTGACTTTGACCTCGACCATGACCTCTTCCTCTTGCTCTTGCTCTTCCCTGCAAATCATATTCATAAACATTTTCTTCACCATCACAACTGGAATTTAAGGATTCAGCTCTTCCAAACTCTTGATTCTTTCCTCCCTGATTGCTTATTTTTTCTCTCCAATTATTATTTGACTTTCCTTCATTATTGCCTCTTCTTGGAAAATCTTTTTGCTTTTCTTTCACATGGGTATGTTTTGATCTTTTTCTTCTGATACTGAATTTTTCTTTCCATGACTGAGGGAAAGAAGTTACCAAATCAGTAACTTCTGGTTGTTTCTCAATGCAGATTTGTAATGCTTGCTGAAACTTCAGTTTGTCATCAGCATTTGCTTTGTTCTCTTTCAGAGCAAGGCGTATTTCATTGATGATTAACTCATATACATTCAACATATCCTTTGTAAAGATGAAAGGGCATTTGTACTGCTGAAATGCAGAAAGCAAAATAGCATTATAGCATGTTATTAAAATATACATCAGTGGTGAAATGAAACATTTTTGTGTAGTCATTGCAAGATTTACCAAATGTCAAAGCAGATCTCTCGGTCAAATACCATTATTCCATTAATTTCAAGGGAACACATTTACTTTTAAAATAAAGTAATAATTAGAAGTTTTTCTTAAAACTTAGCTAAACAAACGATATTCGTTTCAACTGAACTGCAGTATTTATTTGTCTCTGTTCCACTGTCTTATGCACATTCTGCAATAGCAATATGTAAGCATGATGTATTTTTCAAATGTGGCGAATGACTTTCCTACATTAAATTTAAAGGGAGTCGATTAATGACACTAAACAACACTTTTAAATTTTTCCACTTACTTTTAAATTTTTAAACTTTCCTACAATCTGTGCCAATGATATCATGCAATTTGACAGTGAGGGTAAAGTCTTGGGTTTTGATTTTAAATAAACAACACTCAACTGATAATGTAAGTGGATTACATGACAGGTGCACAGCAACTTCACAAGTTGTGCATTCCCCTACAAAGATTTAAAATGTGCCCAGAAGCTATCCAAAACTCTGTTTCCCCCATTATCACTCACATCACTTTCTTCACCTGTTGCACTATTTTCATCACTATCACTGTCTCCACCTAAATGAATCACCAACTCAAGACCTTTATCTAACAGACATTTTCTTTTCAAAATATTCTTTTTCTACTCCCTTTGTCTTTTTGCAGTAGCTATTCCACTCTTTTATAACTGCTACTATTTTTTCATTCAGTAATTTTATAATATTGTCCATACAAAATGTAACATTGTGCTCTGCTACCCATATTTTCATTATGCTCCATATATGCTCTATTGGATTTAAATCTGGATAAGTTGGAAAGCATAGGACTGAGATATAACTATGCTATAACAGCATAAATTTTGTATTTGATATCTTTGGACTATTAAGTCTTAATTAATCTATACAGTTTTGAGTTTACTTAACTGTTTATGTTTCCCATTTCCTTAAGCTGTTAAGTAGTTAGATGATTAGTAAGCCATGATGCCATTACATACTTGTGAATGCTGGAATTAGGATTGCGCATTACATTAAGATATTGTGCATTGTCGATTATAAGGATACTATGAGGTGGAAGATAAGGAATAAGCCTCTCTCTTGTACATTTTTTATTGTGTTTATATCATAATAAGCAGATGATATAGTTTATGATATAGTTTATATCATAATAAGCACAACTTTTTTAATGAACTTTGCAATGTATGTAAGTATTTTTGTCAAAATCATTTTCACGTCCTGCATGTAGCACTATCAATCATGTCCTCTATATTTTGGACCTGAGTGCCTACATAGATTCATCACTCCAAGCTAAAAGAGCAGTGTGAACTATGAATATATATTTTAACCATGATGATAATGGGCTGATCTTCTCTTTATTTGTTCATTGCTCTCAAGTATGCTATTCATTTCTCCCAGATGTTTTCCTGCTACATTACCATGTATTTATTTTTCTTTACCTCCAGTGGAAACCTAGAGCCAAAATGATTTTTCATTAACATTGATATACTGCCTTTGAAAGTTATTGATTGAGTCACATTTAATTTTTTAATAATGGTCTACATATTTAAGTAATGTAAAATTCATGAATTGTCCTTGAAATTGTGAGTTCATTGAATTCATCCAAGCTAGCTTTGGGAGACTTTCTAGGCCTCTCTTTGTACAGAGTGGAAAAACACTCCAAAGTTCCAGCTTCTACATCTTTCAGTTCCTACTATTGGCTTATACTGTCACCCAATTATCGCAAGGCATGACCAACTGGCAGGTGGGTGGGGGACAGAAAGCATTCAGGCCACGCCTACCCATATGTCTGTGTGGTGCTCGCTGAGGCGGTGGGGAGAAAAGTATCACGAGCTACTGTACCGTCTCTTTCCCCTCCCCCTGACGTCTGGAAAAATCATGATGATTCACTGAGCTGCAAAACTTCCAGATACAGCGATCTGCCTATATAAGCGATGCATTGGACGGATCAGGCAGTTCTTAGTTCTTAGTCGGATCGAGAGAGAGAGAGAGTTGTACTGCAAGGCACTGAGTAGCGAGTGAAGTGAGGATTGTAATTGTGAGAGTTACATAACTATGAGTGTTACACAATTGTGAGAGTTACGTAATTGTGTTACACATTTGTGAGTGTTACATAATTGTCTGTGGTACGCGATTTGTCAGTGTAAAAACTGTTATTCGGTGGAAATAAAGAACTATTTGTATTTCTGCAATTTGGACTTTTAATTCTACGAACCCACAAAGTCACAACTGGTGTCAGTAAGTGGGATATTACAGCGATGGAGGTTGCATTGGCACAGATTTTAGAAAAGTTGGAGACGGCAAATAACAACTTGGCCGCGAAGATGACGAATTAACAGCGAAGACGGAAACGGCAAACAACAACCTGGCCGCGAAGATGACCGAATTGACCACGGAAATGAAAGCGGCGAATGAGGCGCTCGCCGCAAGGTTGGCCGGCGTAAAAGAGGACGTGACAGAGTTAGGCGAGCGCGTCGAAGACCTGGCGAGCCGCGTTAATGAGCTGAAAGGAAAGGCCGACAGCAGCGTCAAGTCCCTGAAAGCCATGGTGGAGGACGTCATGGTTGAAGGATTAAAGGTCGACGCGCCGGGACGCGACACATCGGCGCACGTCAAACCTCCCAAGTACGACGGCACGTCAACGTTCGAGGTCTTCCGCCGCCAGTTCGACACGATGGCCAGGCATAACAAGTGGTCACCGGAGGAAGAGGCCGCACAGCTAATAGCCTCCAGGGACGGGCCGCGGAGGTCCTAACCGGGGCCCAGACAGCGGCGGCTCCCAGGGATATCTGGGAGGCCCTGGAGAACCGTTTCGGGAACCACCGCCTAGCCGCAGCCTACCGCAGTCAGCTGAAGACAAGGTCGCAACAGCCAGAGGAGACGCTACAGGAGTTCGCCCTGGCGATTGAGCAGCTGGCTAGCAAGGTCTTAGTTGACCTTCCACCGGAGTTCGTACTCCGGGAATCCACCAACGCCTTTGTCGACGGGGTACGAGACACCGAGATACGTCAGCGCCTAATGCTCGGCGACTACATAACCATCCACGAGGCACTGACGGCAGCATTGAGAATGGAGGCAGCCAAGGTGACGGCTGCCCCGACGTCGAGAACGAGGAGTGTCCGCTACACCGGAGACAGAAGACCAGCCGAGGGACGCCGGGGAAGACCTAGTGGCCTGTGTTGGGGATGTGGACAGCCGGGACACCTGGAGAGAGACTACCCACACCAGGGAGAGCAGCCGGGAAAAGAGTAAGGGCCGCCGTGGCTAGGGGCACGTCGGCGCCATCACCACCATCCCCGCGAGTGACACTTCGCGCCGTCAGCCGGCGGATGGATGACAGCCTCATCGCGGATGGTTGAGTGAGAGGGAAGCTGTGCCGCCGTGTGCTGGACACCAGGGTAGCCGTGACCGTCATCAGACGGTCATCCTGGATTGCCATCCAGGAAGCCGCGCCGACCACACCAGCTGATGACGGCATTGGGCGACACCTTGCCTGTGGAGGAGGTCCTGCTGAAGCTGACCTTGGGACGGAGTGCCGTGCGTCTGTGGGTGTTCGTCGCGAAGGTGGCTGAGGAGGTGATTCTGGGACTGGATGCCCTCAGGAGCCACGAGGCGACGGTCAACGTCGGCAGGAAGCTCCTGCGGCTCAACGGAGAAGAGGTTATACTCCGTCGACCCGAAGAGCGCCTTGGAATCTGCAGGGTCGTCTTGAACGAAGACGTGGTTGTCCCCGCGAGGAGCGAGATGGTGGTGACGGCGCGACTGGAAGGTTAGAGAACCAGGAACATGATGCTGGACCAGAAGACGCCTGTACATGGACTATGTGTAGCCAGGACATTGTTGCCATACCGAGAGGTGCCAGTGAGACTGCTAAATCCAACGGACACCGATCACGACGTCCAGGCCGGGACGGAGTTGGGAACGTACGAGCCCGTGGTAAGCGTAACAGCAATCGACAAGACACAGGAGCTGGTGCCGACGCAACACCTGGGGCCCCGGCTAGAAAGCCTACTGGAGAGGGCGGCCGACCACCTGACCGCAGAGCAGCTGGATAAAGTTTGACAACTGCTGAGATGATACCAGCGCGTCTTCAGTCAAGGTAACAGTGACTACGGCCGCACGGACAAAGTGCTTCACCGCATCGACACCGGGAACTCCCGGCCTATTCGGTAACCACCTAGACGCGTTCCGCTGGCGAAGCAAGGGGAGGTACGAGACATGCTGGAGGACATAAGATCCAGGGGAGTGATTGAAGAGTCTGACAGCCTTTGGTATTCCCCTGTAGTCTTGGTGACGAAGAAGAACGGCGAGCTACGCTTCTGCGTGGACTACAGGAAGCTGAACGGAAGGACTGTTTCCCCTTACCCCGGATTAACGACACCCTTCACGCTAGCTGGTGCACAGTGGTTCTCGACCCTGGACCTGAGGTCGGGCTACTGGCAGGTAGCTCTAGACCCTAGAGACAGGGAGAAGACCGCATTCTCGACAGGCCAAGGGCTTTGGCAGTTCACAGTTATGCCCTTTGGCCTCTGCAACGCACCAGCTACGTTCCAACGCCTCATGGAGTCAGTGATGAGAGAACTGACTTACGACGCATGCCTGCTATACCTAGACGACATCTTCGTCGTAAGACTTTTGAAGACCATCTCGTGAATCTAAGTAAGGACCTACAGAGACTGTAGGCGACCAACTTGAAGCTGAACGCGAAGTGCCAGCTCTTCCGTAAGGAAGTCAACTACTTGGGCCACATAGTAGTGAGAGTGGCCACAGACCCGGAGAAGACACAGGCTGTAAGAGATTGGCCCCGGTCAAAGGATAAGAGAGAATTGCGCACTTTCCTAGGGCTGTGCAGTTATTACCGCCGTTTTCTAAAGGGGTTCTCCAACATAGCCAAACCCCTCACCCGCCTGACAGAGGAACACCGGGTGGACGGAGGACGCAGAAGACGCTTTCCATCACCTGAAGAAGACCCTGTGTAGTGCTCCAATTATGGGATTTCCACAACCAGGTGGCGCCTTCATTGTAGACACCGACGCCAGCGACCACTGTATTGGATGCGTCCTATCCCAAGTCCAGGACGGCCACGAGCGGGTGATAGCCTACTACAGCAAGACGCTATCCAAGGCAGAGAAGAACTAATGCGTCACCCGGCGAGAATTATTGGCGGTAGTAAAGATCTTGGAGCACTTCCACAAGTACGTGTTCGGTCAGCCATTCCACCTGAGAACTGACCATTCCGCACTAACCTGGCTATTGAGCTTTAAGAACCTGCAAGGCCAGACAGCACGTTGGGTCCAGAGGCTGCAGGAGTACGACTTAGCCTCGGAACACTGCAGGGCAGAGCCACGGTAACGCAGACGCTATGTCCCGAAGACCCTGTCCAGAAGAGTGCGGCCAGTGCACAAGAGTGGAAGAGAAGCAGCGTGCCGCAGCAGTCCGAGTAGTCACGGCAGTGCCTGCGGATGGCTGGGATAGCGCAGGCCTGAGGAGGGAGCAGCTGGCGGAAGCAGACTTGGGGACTCTTGGGGGAAGTGGAGGCAGGGACAAGACCAACCTGGGAGGACATCGCACCAAGGAGCGCCACATACAAGTCATACTTGGCCCAATGGACTCGTTGAAGATCAGAGTGGGCGTGCTGTTCCGGGTTTAGCCCAGAGGTTCTACTCCCATTAGTCCTGAACCCGTAGGAACTGGACCCGGGCCTCCTTCGACCAGGGAGTTATCCGAGCTGTCCCAAAGGGCGCTCGGCGTCCTCCGTGGGGCTTTCCACGGGACAAGACCTAGAGACTAACAAGCCCCCCCATCTGGTCTTATGGACTTAAGACGAGATGGAAGTGCTGGTTCGGGTATGGGAATCACCCGATGGGAAGACGCAGGGAGAACAGTTGACACTTCCCCGGAGTAAGGTCCCGGAACTCCTGGAGGAAGTGCACGCCGGTACTTCAGGACACCTGGGAGAGCGCACCGAACGATTGACAAACTGCGGCAGCGCTACTATTGGTTGAGGCTCCGAGCAGATGCTGAGAGATGGTGCCGTCAATGTCATGTGTGCGCGGCGAGTCGCCGCCCCCAGACTAGGAGCCGGGGTCGCATGCAGCAGTACAACGTCGGAGCGCCATTCGAACGGATTGCTGTCGACATAACTGGACCATTCCCAGTGTCCGACCGAGGCAACAAGTACCTGATGATGGTCATGGACTACTTCACCAAGTGGCCGGAGGTGTATGCTATCCTGAACCAGGAGGCAAAGACTATCACAGACTGCCCCGTGGAGCAAGTGTTCTGCCGATTTGGGGTGCCGTTGGAGCTCCACAGCGACCAGGGTACCAATTTTGAGTCCAACCTAATGAAGGAGGCACTACAAAGGCATGGAGTGAACAAGACCCGCATGACGCCTCTGCATCCCCAGTAGGATGGCATGGTCGAAAGATACATCAAGAGCTTAGAGGAACACCTGAGGAAGGCATGGCCAACCATCAGCGAGACTGGGACGTCAAGGTGCCACTGTTCCTGCTGGCCTACCACTCGTCAACACACGACACCACGGGGATGATGCCAGCCAGCTTAATGTTCGGCCGAGAGTTATCCCTCCCTTGTGACCTGGCTTGCCCTCTTGAAGCATAACAGCCAGCGACCGAGTATGTGGAGAACCTGGTGGACCACACCCACGACATGCACGAGATGGCTCGCCAGAACATCCAGAAGGCGAGCGACCGCATGAAGACCCGATACGACAGGCAAGTCAATAGCCAAGGGTTCCAGCAAGGTGACCTGGTCTGGTTGTACCGCCCTACCTGGACCAAAGGATGCTGCCCGAAGCTTCAGCAGCCATGGCAAGGACGGTACCAGGTGGTGAAGAGGATTAACAACGTGGTCTACTGCATCCAGAAGGTGCCCCGAGGAAAGATGTTGGTGGTACACCTGGATCGCCTGGCCCACTATGATGGTGCTGTTCGGAACGTCCAGCCATGAGGAGGGAGCAGTGTCACCCAATTATCGGAAGGCACAACCAACTGGCAGTTGGGTGGGGGACAGAAAGCATTCAGACCACGCCTACCCATACGTCCGTGTGGTGCTCACTGAGGCGGTGGGGAGAAAAGTATCACGAGTTACTGTACCGTCTCTTTCCCCTCCTCCTGACGTCTGGAAACATCATGATGATTCACTGAGCCGCGAAACTTCCAGATACAGCGATCTGCCTATATAAGCAATGCATTGGACGGCTCAGGCAGTTCTTATTTCTTAGTCGGATCGAGAGAGAGAGTGTTGTACTGCAAGGCACTGAGTAGCGAGTGCAGTGAGGATTGTAATTGTGAGAGTTACGTAATTAGGAGTGTTACGCAATTGTGAAAGTTACGTAATTAGGAGTGTTATGCAATTGTGGGAGTTACGTAATTGTGAGTGTTACGCAATTCTGAGTGCTACATAATTGTCTGTGGTATGCGATTTGTAATTGTAACAACTGTAATTCGGTGGAAATAAAGAACTATTTATATTTCTGCAACTTGGACTTTTAATTCTACGAACCCACAAAGTCACAATACTGTGTTGCTTTAGCAGCTTTATGTTGAACCACTGTTAATTTCATGGCCTGTCCTAATTCTGCTTCCATTTTCATGAACTGGTAAACATTGCCAACTACTTCACAAGTCTTGAATGTAACACTTCATTACTCAACTTAACATGAGAGGCATTATACCTTTTACGCCCTCAGTATTGTACTTATGCGTGCACTGTTGTGCATTATTTATTACATGGAAGTTGGAGAGGTACTAAATGACAAACCTATCCTCTTATAAATACAAAAGTGAACCTGACCATAAACCACTTTGCAACATTAAGCCATTTGTAACATCTAAAAATACATCAGTAAAACATAATACTTGCAATTCAATAGAAAATGCAAAACTTATAATCACTCACTAGCAGTGTATAATAACTTAATAAAAAGCACACAACACATTTAAATAATCCTGCAACAATCCACATATGACTGACAGGTATTATGAATGCCAATGAAGGCTGAAGGCTCAAATACACACTTGCTTTAACAGATGTGCTGAAACCTGGAATGACCTGACTTGCTTAAAAGCATTGCTTGTAGAGGGGCAAATCAGCGGGATGTTTAAGCCAGTAGATATAGTTTCTGATGTCCTGGAATTAATTCATCTTTCACTGACTTTTTTATTACAGCCTTATGACTTGTTATGCACATATATGACTTCGTTTTTTATTTAATTGAGTCACACATTCTATATTCTTAACTAAAAGCAAATCTTTTTATTGTTTTTCTTAGTCATTGCCATATGTATTGATGACCAGACAACTCACCACTGCCATACTTATAAAAAATCTAAACCAAAAATTGTACTCATAATATATGAATAAATAAAGTAATGTTAACATATAAATGGACTACTGTCAAGTAAAACCTTACATATTTAAAATTATGCAAGTGTGTGTACATATGAAAGATCATTATATAATTGAACCACTTGTATATTTGAAATTCAATCATATACTTTTAAATTTGTGCTGGATACAGCACTGCACAATTGGATGAATTTGTTGCCGGAAGCACAAAAGGTAGTTTCAGAAATTAAAAAATTGCAGTGTGCAGCAATAATGCTAATTCTACAAAACTACAGTAAATTATTTAGTTTAGCAGATTACTATTATTACTTTTTAATGAGTGAATTACTGACTTGAATGATCAACTTACATACCAATATTGCAACAAATTCACCTTTAAAGTTTAAAATTTGAAAAAGAAAATACATGTTGCACAGCAGGAGTTGGATAATGCTGGACCTTACATATTACACAAATAAAACAAATAGATTCTTGTATTTGTGTATGTAGATTTATTTTTACTTTTCTCACTGTTGAATATATTTAGCAGTTACCTAGAATATAATGAATTCTTACTAGTCATAGAAACACCTGTTGTCATTTGCAGTCTACTGATTTTTGCTATTTGTTATTTCATAAGCTTCTTGTTGATTATATTTAATTAAAAGTTCAGGAGATTTAACTGTATAAAAACAAACGAATTATAACATGCTTATAAGTACAACTATCTGAAAATACATAGACTTGCAAAAACTCCACTTTAATATTTCTGTTTGGATGATGTAACCACCATTACAAGCAAAAAATTGGTGTACACTTAAAAAACAGTTACATTTATGCTACTTAAAACATGACAAGTCCTTCAGATAAATTTTCTGGAGGTAAAATAGTCCCCCGTTCGGAACTCCGGGTGGGTACATCTGCAGGACGTCAATTACAGAACACCCTCAAAATTCTCCAATGGAATGCAGGAGGACTTTCACAGAGTAAAAAAATGGAACTTCAAAAAGTCATAGAAGAAAAAGAAATAGATGTATTCATCATCCAAGAAGCCAATGTAACAAATGATCTACTAAAATATTTTGAAATTTCTGGATTTAATATATATGTTCTCCCCAAATCACGCCAAATAGCTAGTGGAATACTTACAGGTGTCAGAACAAACATCTTATCAAAGTTTAAAATTATAACAGAAATGCAGCAAGAAGATAAAATAGAAATTATCCAAATTGAAATTTGGAAAGGAAATTCACATTACACCATATATGGTATATACAATCCACCAAATAACAATCCTAGTTTGAATATAATAAATATACACCGTAAAACAATTTTGATTGGTGATTTCAACGGTCATTCACCAAAATGGGGATACAAAGACTACAATGCCTGTGGCAAAACTATTGAAGATTTATTAAATTCTAACACATTAGATCTTATCTACAAGAATGGGGATTGCCCCACATACCTACACGATAATGGCCAGTGCACTAATCCAGACCTATTATTAGTATCTTCAGATTTAAAAAATAAAACAACATGTGAAATCATTGAAGCAATAGGATCTGATCATAGAGCAGTTATTGCATCCATAATACTTCATGACAAACAAAATATTAGCAGACCAAAGTTGAAATACTCTGGAATTTTAGAAAAGCAAATTGAACAAAATTCACTGAGGAAACTGAACAAAATCTTTACTCTGCTCTACATGAAGCATCTGTAGATAAACTCAATAAAACAATAACAATTCTTGAAGCAGAAAAAAATGGATCCCAAGAGGAAAAACTAAAAATTACAAACCCTTTTGGAATACAGTACTATCAAAGTTAAAAGAAGAAAAGGACATAGCAATAACCCAACAGATACACAGGAATGGCGAAGAAAGGCAGCAAAATGTAAAAAAGAAATTCATATTGCCCCCCCCCCAAAAAAAAAAAAGCTTTCAGTGAATTTATTGAAAAAGCTGATTATAGAAAAGATGCAAAAAAAGTATACAGATATATAAGTAAAATTAATTGTCAGAAAGAAACAAGGAAAGAACCACTCAAACTAAATGAGAAAACATTTACTTCAAATTATTCTATTTCTGAAGCCTTTAATAAGTATTACAGCTCTCAGCAGGAATTTTCCTCTGAAGCAAAAAGAAAACAAAGGCAGATTAAAAAAGATCTCAAAAAATTTAAAAAGCGCCCAGAACAAACAAACGATATATTCAGCAAAGAATTCACCATAAGGGAACTAAATCATGCCATCCATGAGTTGAAAGATACAAAGTCTCCTGGACCAGATAAAATACATGCTGAATTTCTGAAACACCTAGGATCAAAGGGAAGAAAGGTACTACTGAAATTATTTAATATATCATGGACCTCTACTGTATCTACAGAGTGGAAAAAAGCAATAATTATTCCTATTCTAAAAAAAGACAAAGCACCCGACAAAATAAATAATTACAGACCAATTTCCTTAACAAGTGTCATTGCAAAAACAGCAGAACGTATGATTTCAGCATAGCTAAATTGGTTCTTAGAAAGTAATATATTAACAACTGCTCAAACAGGATTCAGACAACACTTATCTAATAAGCAAATACAATTCAACTATCCCAAGATGTCAAAGAATCTTTCAACAAAAATCAAGATACGCTTCAGTTTTCATTGATTTTGAAAAAGCATACGATTCAGTATGGAGGCATAAACTTCTTGAGAAACTTTCAAAACTAGGCATTCAAGATAAAATGTTAAATTGGATCACTCAGTTTCTGTGCTACAAAATACAATGACAGTACATCCCAATTTCGACAAATAAAAATGGGCCTACCACCAGGTGCAGTACTGAGTACAACCTTGTTCAATCATCAATGATCTTCCCGCGGCTGTATCAAACACATAAATAAAGACAGCACTTTTTGCAGATGACATCATGTGGACATCTTCCCCACAAATAGAGAAATCCAAAACTTCAATGGAAAAGGCTCTGATACTATTAGAAAAGTGGACTGACAACAATTTGATGAAAATAAATACTGATAAAACAACATTCCAAATATTTAGCTTAAAAAATAAAATCCCTAAACTAAATCTGCAGTTCAAGAAAACAAACCTGAAACAAAAATATGAAACAAAATATTTAGGAATAATTTTTGATTCAAAATTATCTTGGAGACATCATATTGAAGCAGTAGTAAACAAATCAACAAAAACATTTTCAATTTTGAAAAGATTAGCTGGAGTCAAGTGGGGCAGTAATCGAGAGACATTGAAAACCACATACAAAACATTCATCAAGCCAATACTTCTTTATAATGCAGAGGTAATAATTACAGCAAACAGTTCTAACATAAATCACCTAGAAGTATGCCAAAATCAGGCCCTGTGACTAATAACCGGTGCAGCAAAATCAACTCCAATCACGGCAATGCAAGCCTTAACTCGGAACTATCCAATACATCTAACTTTACAGGAGCAGGCACTAATACAACATGAAAAAATGTTGCGGTTAAAAACGACAAAATGGGAGAAAAGATTACTACAACCAATCAAGATGAAAACACAAACAAGTTTCCTACACAAAGTTATGGAATTAAAAACAGATCTGAATCTTCCTAATTCTAAAGAAAACAATTTAATCAAAGAAAACCCACTGACTTTTGAACCAATTAATATTCAATTAGATTTAGAACAAATAGTTACAAAATCTGAAACTTCCAAACCTGTACTAAAAGCACTAGCATTAGAAACTGTGAACAATAGATACCCACCTGAATGGTTACATATCAACACAGATGGATCTAACTTGGACAACAACTCAGGAGCAGGAATTAAGTGTGCACTGTTCTCATTCTATCAACCAGCAGGATACCACACAACAAATTTTGATGCAGAAGTAACGGCCTATTCATACTTCACTCCAACACCTTCTATACAGAATAGATAAATTAAAAAATGCTGTCATACTTTCTGATTCTAAAGCAGCATTATGTGCAATAAGTTCATATAAAATGAGGTCAATCCAAATTAAAGAATGTCACAAAATGATCCAACAACTTCAAAAACTATAGAAAAGAATTATATTATAGTGGATACCTGAACATTGTGGAATTGCTGGAAATGAGTCAGCTGATTTTCTTGCCAAAAAGGTGCAAATTTAATTTAGAACAAAAGTGTAAACTTACCCTTCACATCCATAAAAAGATTAATCAAAAGCAAATATAAAAACAAAACCAATCAATATATAACAAACCCAAAGATAAAAAATGGAACATTTTAATTAAAAATCCAGAAATATCCCACATAAAGCTGCAGTAGTGAATTTTAGATTACTTACGGAACGTGATTATTTGGCCAAACAAACAATGGCAGACTTGCGGTGGGAAACTCTCAAACATCCTCTCTATAGTCCATGTTTGTCTCTTCCCCCCCCCCCCCCCCCTGAAAATGTTTGTTTGCATCCATAAAAAAATAGTTTGAAGGGAAACAATTCAAAATCAATGAAGAAATCAAGGAGCATGTATGTAACTGGCTGAAACTTCCAAAATGCAGCTAAGGGGACCGATTATGGAGGAGAGTTTGTAGAGAAATGCTGATGAAGTCACTTATGTATATTTTAATCATTAACTAGTTTTTTAAAAAAGCTTAGTTTTTACTTGAATCATCCTTGTAACTATGAGTTTCAATTTGCAAAAAATATGCTCATCAAATTTGGATTGACCTTGTTCTAAACATAAACATCTTTGGTCCTATCTCACATTCAAGGTCCCAAGTTTGATTCTCGGTCAGGGTGAGTTATCTGGATAGGGCTTTCCCCATGGTTTTTCCTTAACCTGAAAGATGAACGTCAGATAACTCTAAGCTCTATGGACCCTGGGCTCATTTGAGCATCATTTCACCCATTTCATTCATTGTCTGATATGACTTACATTAGAGGACTTTAAACACAAATCTTCAGTTTGTATTAATAATTCCAGAACAAGTTTTGGGGAAACTATTATTCTGAGCAAGCTGTTTCCAAAGTTTTAATCTGATAAGTTAAAAACTGTAATATAAGAAGCATTTCAAGTGCTTTAAAAATTGGCCTGAAATATTAGTTATGTTTATAAATAGTGTTTTTTAAAAGCTTTTATTACATTACAATTTACAACTAGCTTTAACATGCTCATTTTCTTCTCAGGCAACCAGCCAGGTGAAAAGATGATTAGATATCAACGTTTTGGGAGTGTGCATCTCTCCCATCATCAGGATATTTATAAAACGTTATAACCACAGATGAAACACTGTGGTTATAAGATTTTATAAATATCCTGATGATGGGAGATATTTATAAAACGTTATAACCACAGATGAAACACTGTGGTTATAACGTTTTTTAAATATCCTGATGATGGGAGAGATGTACACTCCCGAAACGTTGATATCTAATCATCTTTTCACCTGGCTGGCTGCCCGAGAAGAAAGCGAGCGTATTCGTTGCCAGAAAAGCTTCAGGTCTTATTTTAGTTTAAATATATGTACACCAAACAGCTTTGGGTTATTAAGCCATGGAAAAATAAAGGACAGTTATTATACGACCGAGTCAAAAAATTTAATATCATGCTATATGAAGTTTTATAAAAACTATATAGTTTAAGCTTACATGTATAACTTTTTAGAAAATGTTATTTACAACATTTTGAAGGGATAAATAATGAGAAATATACAAATTTTATAGTGGATTTATTTCTAAATACAAAAAGTTATAATATATTGTACTTCTCCAAATAAAAGACTACCCTTCTGAACCTGTTCCTGAACCTGATTAAGAAATATATAAACGGCTTGCAAGCTAGCATCAAGATGCTAATATTTAGCCAAAAATTGCAACATAGATTTGGTGTGCTTTCACAGAGTTGAATGATCCCTCAATCCTGATAAATTTGGGAATTGTCCTGTATCTTTGCACCTCAGAAGAAATATGAGTGAACATAGAAGTTTGCCCTCCTTCTTACATTGTTTCTTGAAGCTTTTTACTCTGTGTGGCAATTCCTCCTGTAAAGGCAACTAATGGATCAACTTAGGCTTTCATGCTGGCATCTTGCCAAGGACTGCACTTGGCATCTTCAGAATGTTGATCTGTGGTCTGTGCTGATCAGAGCTTGAATGCAGAAGACGTAACAATCTTATAAATGCTTCATCTCTACCAGACAATGTTAAACAGAAGTCCTTTAAAAACAAAGCCCTGCCGCCCAGATTGTATGAGGTTCCAAAACTTCACATGAATAATGTACATTACGTCCCATAGTAAGTAGCATAAGTTTGCCTACCAACATCATTGTTAAACATTTCTCCACTCTAGTTGCAACCACACCTACCACAAACTCATATGTTGAAAATTATGGTAATTTTATGGAGAAACTCAACATTCAGCTTGATGTTGAGGACCACTCTCACTATTCACCAAAATATAGATCAAATAAGCTTTATAACACATTTAGAAAATATTTTCCAAAGACATCAGATGCTTTATCATCACTCACAGCAAACCACTTTCAATGGAATAATTTCTAAGAGCAGTTGATGGTCTTGTCATGGGCAGTCCTTTAAACACAGTTTTATCACAAATGTTTTATGAAAGAGTTTGAGCAAACAGGATTTGCTAGAACACTTCTTAAACCAAAAACTTGACTGTGCAACATAGATGATACATTTGTGACATGGGGAAGACACTAGATAAATTTTTGCTACATTTAAATATCTGAATTCCAATATTCAGTTCACTATGAAAAAGAAGATAACAAATACATTAGCCTTCCTGGACATGAACTTCATTCAAACAGCAGAAATCAGTGTACACTGCAGTGTACACAGGATACTCACAAAGATTGATATTTACATAAAACATTTAACCATCAGCCCACGCAAAACCGAGGTATAATAAAAATCCTCAAGGAACAAGCAAAAAAGATCTGCAAAGATAATTTGTTTTTAACACTTCATCACTTACATTTTTGTATTATTGAAGAACTAGTTTTGGAAGCTGTTACATCCATTTTTAACCTCGAAGGTGTGACTACCATTTATTGTTGTCATCTGCTCTCTTCTCTCTGGTGGTGAAACTATGAACTTCTTTATCAAATTATCTACTGGTGGGATTTCAAAGTTCATTACTCCATCATTTTTCCATATTACAATGTTCTTGCATGTAAGTTTGTTATGGTTTATCACCCCCTTTGGTAATTTTGGATTTGGGTCAGTGGATTTGGGTCAATGTCATGGTTTTTGTTCCAAAAATTAAATGCTACTGTTGACTTTTCTTGCTTCAATTTGATGTTTCTAAAATGGACGCAATGCTACTAAAACTAGTCCCTCATTAATATAAAACTGACGAAGTGTTAAAAACTGATTACAAATAGTTTTTTCAATTAATTTTGACATCAGTTATTAAATTCCTCCAATCATACATAATACCGTCCTATGATTTTTATACCTGAAAAAATTTCTTGCCCTCCATCAGCTTTGAACCTGCAATTTGGGAACCAGAGGTTAGCATATTACTATGACTACAGAGGTCGAAATACAATACTTCCCCTACTTAATACAGGTAGTAGAGAATGTAAACATACAGCATTAACCCTTCCCGAGCGGAAACCCATATATGGGTGACGCGTCCAGTCGCCCACAAGCAGAAACCCATATATGGGTGCACAGCTATAGAGCTATTGTAGTCGGCTATTTACGTTCATATAATTAAGATATAGTGCCAGCAGATGGCAGGAAATGTGTTTTGAAACATTGGTGGTCGGTAAATCCCTGAAATTGCTTTGTCAGGAATTCCTTTCGTTGTTCTCACCAGTGAAGCAATAAACACTTACTACTAGTAAGCCTCATTTTGTTTCGTTTTTTGGCATAATAGCAGTAAAGAAAGGGTTGACGGACAAGGAAATTGAAGCTTTGTTAAACCAGAGTGATAGTGAGTTGTCAGATTTTGTGTTCAGTGACAATGAGAGCGAAATATGCGAGAATTCATGTGTAAGTGTGAGTGAGTGTGAGAGTGACTCAAGTGATACTGCAGACAACAGAACTCCTAGCTGGATATAGGTGAGTAATTTTGACCCTGGCCCTACATCTGTTATACCAGTGCACAATATCCAACAGGGACCGATTCTGCCTTCTCACTTTGATGAGAATACTCCTCCCATAGACTTTTTCAGACTATTTTTTGATGACGAAATTCGGAAAATAATTACGGATGAAACCTGTATTCAAGGGAACACAAAAAAACAACTGGCGACACCTCCAACAAAGAAAGCCAGGATTGCATCCTGGAATCCTCCAACAATTATTGACATAAAAGCACTAATTGGGGTGATTATTAACATGGGGCTTCACCCTACCTCTGACGTCACAGACTATTTTTCTACAAGTTGGGTAGATAAATTTCCATTTTTCAGCGATGTATTTTCTCGCGACGAATTTCTCCTTTTGTTTTGGAATCTTCATTTTGCGCATGCTGAGGGAAACAGAAAATTAACTAAGGAAGAATTTATTCAAAATTTAATGGAGAAACTACGGCAAAAATGCAGTTTATTCTATTCCCCAGGACCATTTGTGTCAGTCGATGAGAGCTCCATCAGTTTCAAGGGCAGAGTAAAATTCAAAGTGTATAATCCAAATAAACCAACAAAATTTGGGATCAACGTTTTCAGCTTATCTGATGCTTCCAATGGGTATCTATACAATTTCCAACCCTACATGGGCAAAACTGAATCAAATTCTAATCTCCTGAAAACTACCCTTGTTGTAAAAGACCTGTGTTCTTCCCTCCTAAAGGATCATGTAGACCCACCTAAAGGTTTCCATGTGTATACAGACAGGTACTATACATCACCTGAATTGGCTGATGAATATGGTGACTACTGGGACAGTTATGGGCAACAGAAAAAATATGCCACACCAACTAAAGCCAGGAAACGTAAAGAAAATGAAGAGGGGTGAGATAAAAAGCTTCCACAATCAGCAAAAGCTTGCTCTGTGCTGGAAAGACAAAAGAACTGTAACGGTTCTCAGTACCAGTCACAAGGGCAATAAAAACGAAATGACAGAGGTGCCTTCAAAATTTCCAAACCAGGCAGCAACATTGAAACCAAACATTATTTTGGACTACACTCGACACATGGGTGGTGTCGATAGAACTGATAATTATATTGCGCAGTATCAGTTCTGCAGGAGAACACGCAAGTGGTATAGAAAAATGTTTTTCTGGTTGCTGGAAGTTTGCATTGTAAATTCGTACCTGTTATATACAATGCATATGACAAGCAAATGTAAACCGATCCTGTCACAAAGAAAATTTCGCGAGCATCTCGTCAGATCTCTGGTGGCGGAGCGAATGGGAGCGCGGCAAAACAATGCTACGTCAAGTAAGGGTCGCATTTCACACGGCCCAACTTTGGAAAGGCTAAATGGATTTCCACATTTCATGGGGAGAAGAGACTCCTTGTGTGGTATGTAAGGCCCAAAAACAAATAAAGAAAACAATATATTTTTGTGAAACCTGCATCTCCAAGCCTCCCCTGCATCCAGATGTGTGTTTCAAAATATATCACACAAAAGAACAATATTAGGGAAAGATTTTCACACCCCTGAACATTATATGATGTTTGTTATTCCTTTGCTTCCCTGTGTGAATAATACTGAGATAAAATCATCAGTCTAAAACCGTAGATACCCTGCTCCAGCTAGGTGTAACCTCACATTTCTATCAAAGTTATGAATTATTATTTATTATTACCATCGGTTTTACAAAACATGTGTTACATATACTTATATGACAGTATTTAGTTCCTGAACTGTTCCTAGTTTATGTGTGAACATGTGTGTATGTGTGTGTTAGAACTACAAGATGTGATGCAATATCCAAAAATGGTACTTATGCCATTTTGCAGGAACATTTTTACGCAGTTTAACAAATCTTCACTCCTGTCGAACAACAGTGGTGGAATTCAACAAAAAAACGAGGTACAGCACGTTTTTAATACATTCAAGCATGAAATCATACTTTTATTTGTATTTTGAAGGGTTACATATTTTTATAAAATTACCTTCCGCTCAGAGCTGTAAAACATGTCCGGTCGGGAAGGGTTAACCAACACTTACGTGCCATGTATCTTCCTCTACTTACTATATATAGTACAGTAAAAGTATGGCATTAACTAATGCCATATTAAACAAATTATACTTTTCTTCATATATGGTTTCTGTATCACTCAAATACATTTAATTATCAATAACAACTGACAACTTCAAGTTAAATTGATAATTAAAACTTGCTGCATTGATGTGGGTATTTAAATGGTTCATGGCAAACATCCTATGTTCTTGGATGTTCAATTTCAAGAGATTTGGACTTTAACATAATACGTTATCTATATACTACATAGCAAACTTAAAATATTCTCTGAATTTTATGAAATAGTATGTCCATCTTTGGTTTAGTGTATACTTAGATCTTAAACATATAAGAGTCAGTTATGTTAAGTATAATCCTAAAATTAAAGCATCGCTTGAAATATATCTGCAACCAGAATAAAAAGTTTTCAGCCCAAATGTCTCCATGTAAATTGAAAAAAAATTAGTAATACCATGCAGGTGAAGTGTGAAAAATACTGGAAAGTTCTGAGAACTTCTATTACTTTTGCAGTTTTAAAACAATACTTTCAAGGATTAACATTGTAAATCTGTTTCATAATATACTTATAATACACTGAATAGGAGTAATCATGGAATTTATTTAGAGTGATGAGATTTCAAATAATAATGGGAAACAAGTCTGTTTTGAAGACACTGTGCATAACTTAGCAAAACTGAAATATCAGTACTAATAGTGATTTACCTTTAATGTATCTGGATACTCATTGATAACTTCCATCCAGTAATCAAGAGCAGTGGACAGATCATCCTTTAAAAATAAATGTGCTGCACCTAGCTGTATTTTGGTTTGTGATAACCTGGGTTCTAGATGAAACTTCTTCAGCATTTGCTCTAAATGTGGCACAGGATCATATCCTTCCTCCTATCAAAACAATATGTAATAATTAATTACACTTGGGAATTGATGCTGAAATAATGGAACAATTCCAAATGCAGAAGGACTTAATTTCCCATTTATTTCAATAAGCTTTTTACTTTGGAACAAGTTTCAGGACCTTTGCCCCATCAACAGCTGATTCCAACAAGTGAGACTGATAAATAATGGTTAGTCCCCATGGAGGTTATAGTTCAAAATTTTGATGTACTGGTGAATCAACTGCCTTCATCTGGATATCAAAATATATGAGTAGTTACTGGTGCTTTTAGATTAAGATCTTCTGCACCCTTAGATCTATTCTGTTGTTTACATAATTCACAAATTTGGCCTCTTAATTTATTTTATGAGAGTTCCAGAAATGGTTATGACAGTTCCAGAAATGGAAATTAATCGTTCTTCCACACTAGCTCTGTGTAGGTGATGATTTGGATAGGTAGAGTCAGACTGAAAAATTCAATGTCATAGCCAGGATTTCAACCACGGATCTGCCAGTGTTCGTCCAGTTGCTCTAATCAGTGAGCTACCATGGCCAACATGCCAGCATGACATAAAATTCTCCAATTGACTCATATTTAATTTCCATCAATTTACCTAATAGTGATAAGTATGAAGCCTAGAACTTAAGTACTTACAACATAGAAAGTCGCCACAAAAGGTGTGTATCTTATTGTATATGAGAGCCCCTAGTGGTTTACTGGGAAAATACGAGTCAATTGGAGAATTTAATGTCATGCTGGCATGTTGGCCATGGTAGCTCAGTGGTTGAAGCAACTGGACAGACCAGGAGATCCTTGGTTCAAATCCTGACTATGGCATTGAATTTTTCAATCTGACTCTATCCAGTTCCAAAAATATTTCCAATTTATCTATTTGCTTACACTGAAGTTTTCTATAGTTGATAAGCCGGAGACATAATTACAGAAACCAGTACCTGTATGCTAGAAGTATTAGCCCTGGCTGTTGAGACACCTGTCCCACTGTAATACAAGGTGGTGAATGGCTGTCTCGTAAAAGTCCCAGGGCTGCAATGTGAGCAAGTTCTGCATGTACATCTGGACGTCATCCGAGGTGAATCATTTGCCCCTCAAAGCCTTTTTACGAGGACTAAAAATGGCATAATCACAGGGAGAGAGGTATGGACTGTATGGAGGGTGGCTGAGAACCTCCCATTTGAATTTCTGCAGGAGTGCCACAACTGTATTGACTGTATGAGACTTTGCATTGTTGTGGAGCAGAATGACCCCATGGGTGAGATTGCCTGTTCATTTTGATTTGATCGCTTGGCGAAGGTTTGTCAAGAATTGCGAGTAACACTGAACATTCATTGTTGTCCCATGCTGCAGAAAGTGTATCAGAAGGGGGACATCTTGGTCAAAGAAGAATGTCAGCATAACCTTTCCTGCACTTGTGTGGATGGCCTTGGTCTTTTTTGGTGGTGGTGGCCCTGGATGCTTCCACTGGAGATTTTGTCGTTTTGATTCTGGTTCGAAGTGATGACACCATGACTCATCTCCAGCTACCACTCATGCCAGGATCTCATTCCCTTCCCTAACATAGTGCTGCAGATGGCCATTCGAAATGCTTCCTCGTGTGGTTGAAGATTGTGGGCTACCCATTGGGCACACACTTTGTGCAAGAGCAGTCGCTCCTTCATGATGGAGTGAACACTTCCGACGCTCAATCCAACCTTGGTGGCCATGGCTTTCATTGTCACTTGGCGGTCCTGGGTAATGAGTGCATCAACCAGCTGGACGATATCATCGGTAATGCAGTGTGGTGCTCCAGATCATGCATCATTGGCTAACGACATCCGTCCTCCCCTGAAGTGCTTGTGCCACGCCTTGACCCTTGTAAGGCACATGCAGTGTTCGGCATACACCTGTGACATTCGTCGATGAATGTCTGTTCCCCCTACTTCTTCCGCTGTCAGAAAATGAACAACACCTCTTTGCTCTTCTTTTGACGCCTCCATTTCACTGTTTGCAATGCGACTGGCAGCATTGGACGATTGATGCATGCTGTTGCTAGCTTTGTATAGTCATGTGATGTGCACACGTGCCCTCTAGCGATGGGCTGTGAACTTCCATGCTATGGTCAGAACAACACTTTGTTACACATGGCATGATATTACCATCCTGTCAGCAGTTTGCATATACCAGACTCCGGCTTTTTTTTCTCTTTTTTTTTTGTGTAACACCCCTCATACATGGATAGAATGTGTATTTTGTGGCTTCTTTTTTGGCACCACTTCCCTTTTTTTATTAATTATTAATTATTATTATTATTATTATTATTATTATTATTATTATTATTATTATTATTATTATTATTATTATTATTATTATTATTATTATTATTATTATTATTATTATTATTATTATTATTATTATTATTATTATTATTATTAATTATTATTATTAATTATTATTATTAATTATTATTATTAATTATTATTATTAAATATTATTATTAATTATTATTATTATTATTATTAATTATTATTAATTATTATTATTAATTATTATTATTAATTATTATTATTATTAATTATTATTATTAATTATTATTATTATTAATTATTATTATTAATTATTATTTATTATTATAATTATTATTTTGAGAGAGAGAAAATAGGCTTTCATTGCCAATATAACTGGAAGTTACTTCCAAGCTCTTATGCAGATACCAGATCTTATGCAGATGTGTTACCGCAGAGAGCCCTCTTAGTCTAGTAGTAGCAAATTTCTTCATGAAACTGTTTTAGTCTACAGCCCTAAGCACAACTCTGCTTAAACCAACAGTCTGGTTCCATTATGTGGTTGACACCTTCATTATATAGTCCCATGAAGAGGAAGCATTCAGACTTCCTTCTACATTTAACAACATCAATGTGTACATCCAATTCACCATGGAGAAAAAGAATAGACAGCTAGTGCTTCTAAATGTCAAAGGACAAAACCATCATCCAAGAAGGGAGGGATGGAGGAAGGGAGGGAAGAGGGAGGCATGGAAGGAGGGTAGGAGGTAAGGAGGGGAGGTGGAGAGGAGGGAAAGAGGGAAGGAAAGAAGGAAATGAAAAATAAGGGAGAGCCATGATCAAGACTCTCATAAATCATGCTTTTCACATTTTGAAATCACATCTGTTACAACAACTCTGTCACCTCAAACAAATGTTACACCGGAATGGTTATTCCATTTGAGAAGTCAAAAGAGCATCTAATCTTGCTAGGTTCAAACTGCCTTTCAGAAGCCAGAACCTAACAGAAAGAGCACAATTTTTCTGCATACTTAAAAAATTTCACAGATAATAGATTGAGCACATGCTGCAGCACCACAGTGTCAAGACTCTTTTCAAACCTGCATAACAATAATTTCCTATGCTCAACTAAAGATCCTTGGGAGCCTCTCCCATCAGCTGGTGTGTGCCACACTCCTTGTTTTTGCAGTTTAGTTTGCATTCGGATTACACATCACAATCTTAACACCAGACTTATTGAGCACAAAAGGAGCTGCCGCCTGGGGAAACAAAGTCTGCAGTGGCTAAACTCGCCACTGAAGGGAAGGACAAACACATTAAGTTACAGGTCAGGAAATTCTTTCATTCACAATACACTACAGTATATGACTAAAGTATGAAGCTATTTAAATTTACAAACATCCAACAATTTCAATAGGAATAGAGAGGCTTTGAAACTCAACAGCAACTGGTATCCAGTCATTAAAGGCAAGAATATAACAGGAGAAAACAAAGCGAGCCAACCAGAAGGGAGTAACACCCCATTTCACCAGCCCTTTAGTCCCAGAATCAATCAGTGGAGAGTACTCTCAGTACAAATACAGTGCACTACCATCAATACTTCAGATGCTTTAATAATAATAATGATGATGATGATAATGATAATGATAATGATGATAATAATAATAACAATACTAATACTAATACTAATACTAATACTAATACTAATACTAATAATAATAATAATAATAATAATAATAATAATAATAATAATAATAATAATAATAATAATAATAATAATAATAATAATAATAATAATAATAATAATAATAATAATAATAATAATAATAATAATAATAATAATAATAATAATAATAATAATAATAATAATAATAATAATATTTATTCACTTATAGACATCATTACAAATGTTTCAAGCTTTGTCAAATTCTAATACATTTATATTGGTATTTACAATTTTCCATATTTACAATTTTTACATATAAAATTTAATACACAAGCTTCTCTGAGAAAACTTCACTGCATCACTGAAAATGTCTTTAGCATTTGCGGATGAAATGTCTGCAACATATATCTCCAAAACAGCACGGCATAATAACTTAGACATAGCTCCCAGTTATAGTTTTTTTGTTTGCTATATGAGGGTTAAGTGTTTACCAGGAGCATATCATCCTGCCGTGCAATGCTGAGACTCCCACGACACTTTCTACCCTAAAAGAGCCCACCAGATGAGTGATGATGTGAAATGATAATGGAAATGAAATGGAGGGATAGGAAATTTGGGGGATGTAATTAACCTACCCAGCCTTTTGCCTGGCAACCCGGAAAACCCCCAGAAAAGCCCATGGGTCAGATAGGCCAGTAACGGGTGGGTGTTGAACCCAACCTCCCAAATGTGGCCGAAACTGCCTGAGCCATTCAGCTCAGTTACCTTGTGGATTTTAGTGATAAAACTTAACCATTCTGATGATTCAGTTAAACATTTCCTCATTCATTTTTCAAAACTTCAAGAAAGACCAGATGCATAAATGGATAAAACTTTGCAATCTCTTGGAAAAATGTTACATTCACAAAACAAAATATATTAAACTTACCTGGTTTATACAAAAACGTATCAGATCCAAAAATGCTCCATATGCACCACCTTCTGCAGCTTTCTGAAGGTATTCCTTTGCCTTCTTATAATCTCTGTCATATCTATAGCTGATTTTCCCTGCAATGTGATTTGCCATAATATTCTCAGGAGCTATTTCTAATGCTTTCTTATAGCATTCTTTAGCCAATTCAGGATCGTGGTATTCTAATGGAAGTTGCCAGAAACCAAAAGCACATCGGGCAAGAACATGAGAACAATTGCCAGTTTTTTCCAGAGCCATCCTAAAAATGGACAATGTCAAATATAAAATAGTTTGAAAATTATAAATAAGCAACATAACACGCACATTTTAGTGCAGTATACATACATATCAATAAGATAAGAAAAAGGTAAATATGACATAATATCCCATAAAAATGAAGAAAATATAACAAGAAGAAAAAAATATTGCCACCAAAGTGTCAATCTCCATGGGGAGGACTGGTATTCTCATGACTACTTACTCTTAGGTGTGGCTAATGGCCAGTTTGCCACAAAACAATGGCTTGTACAGAACAACAGCCATTTTACTTTTATGCCCTTTGGCCTCTGCAATGCACCACCTAACTTTAATCTTTAAATTTGTAATTTTTTTTTATTTAGGTTTAACATTTTTCTTTTGAATGTTTAATTAAGGTAGTGTATGTTGATAAAGAGATTTCAACCCGGGCTCTATTTCATGTTAAAAATTACAACTATGACAGTTATACTACTTGTCGGACCACCAGAAGGCAAATGAGAGAATATGCTATATAAAACATTTTCTACTGTTCCATCTTTTTATGCAAACTAGTATAATATATAATACTCTGTGATGTCAGATAACTCAACAAAGGCTAGAAATCAAGCAGTCATGCAAGATCTGAATCTAAGAAGTCCTCATTTTCATTACTGCTGCTGCTGTTGCAGCACATATTATCCCCATCATTGGATTCTGGGCCTTCAACTAATACTTACAAATTATATATTGCTTCTTTTACCAGTCCATCCATTTGCCAAAACTCATACTTGAGATTCTTAACATGTGATATAATCCTCTTAATCAGCTGTTCTAATAGAGTTCACTGCAGATTTACTGTAGGTTTCTTAAAGATAATTCACAGTTACATTATGCTCTATTACATGTTAATTGCTAGCCAGGCCAATTCTATAGCATTCAATTACACATTAACAAGAAAATTTAAGTAATTTATGCCCATGCATTTCTATTAAACTGTTGGTATAGTATAGTTTTCTTTGCTCCATGTATTTGAATTAAGTTAAAGAATTTGTCTTCTGCATTGCAGCAAAACACTAATGCCTGATTTCACCAACAGATGTTAAAATTGGCGTTAACAAATGTAACGAAACAATTGTAACAGCGCTAACAAAGCTGTTAAATTTCTTGCATTTCACAAACTCGTTTTCTGAAAATGTTAACAAACACGTGTTACTGCCAAGAAACTTGTAAATATTACAGCTATAGAAGGCTATGGATGAGTCATATTATTTTCTGAACGTACTGTGATGTGCTGTTGTTTTCATTTTCGTCTGCACACAGCTAAAAAATGGTGGATAAACAAAACTTAAACAAAAGCCGTGAAACAAATTTCTCATCGATAGAGAAAGAACTGTTAATTGAATAGGTGATGAAGTATAAGGATATCGTGGAAAATAGGACGGAAACGGTGAATGTGAAAGAGAAAGATGTCACGTGGGAAAAAATTGGACACGAATTTAATTCAAATGCATGTCATTACTAGAAACATGAAACATCTTCAGTATTACATAAATTTAAAACGAGGTGCGAAGTACAAGTAACGAGTGACTTAAACGTTTCAAGACGGGAGGTGGACAGTGTATTATCCACATAATTCAGTGAATTATAAAATCGCAAAGTTATTAATACTTGAAGCAAAGGCAAGTTCGGCATATTCCTTTCGATGCATGTTCTTACTCAGTATTACGTAAATTTAAAACGAGGAACAAAGGACAAGTGAGAGTGACTTCAACGTATCAAGACGGGTGGTAGACAGTATATTATCCACATACTTCAGTGAATTATAAAATGGCAAAGTTATTAATACTTGAAGCAAAGGCAAGATTGGCATATTCCTTACAATGCATGTTCTAACCTCTCTTGTACTTCCGCAGTAACCTTCATAGCAACTTGTTTGGACAGTCTATACCTCTGTAGAAAATTTTCTTCTGATAGCTTCTGAAAATAATTTCTCCTCATAGGCTGCACTCAATTATGAAAGCCATTTACACGGTCTTAAATATAGCAAATCGACAACAGCTGCATTCACGACCACCATTTTGACTATTTACAATTGTTAAGGACTTAACATCAGAAATTTAACTTGTTAGTTTAGTAAGAGATTTAACACAAGTGTTAAGCTAACACAACTTGGTGAAATGCAATTTTTGTTATAACTATTGTTAAACTCGTGTTAAGTCTTAACATCTGTTGGTGAAATTGGACATAAGTATTGTATTCCTCTGCATTGTATAGCTTCTTGCTTTATAGGATACTTTGGGAGAGGCTTATTCTCTAATTACTGTTATATCAAAGTCATCATATTAAAATTTATATTACTTAGCACATGGCCATTTTTTTCCTCCAGAGTATGCAGTGACTTTTCACCAGCTGTAACTGCTTCTGTCCTTATTTCTGATGCAGTGAATTCCAATATCCCATAATTTTCCACATATAAGTTACATCAAGAAATTACATACTTCTGTTGTTCTGATTTTGCCTAGTAACATTTTTTTTGTAACTTTTCTAATTACTTCCCTTGTTTCACTGTGAACAGTTTGTCTCTTCTCTTGAATTGCAGCCAAAGGTAAAGAATAAAAAAGAATAATAGTGACAAAATATTATAATACGTAATGCTTGTAAGCAGCAAGAGCCAAATACAACTCTTCGATTTGATGTTGTATACATTTTACAGTAAACAAATCGACTAGGTGAGCAGATTATAAGTTCAAGTGTCCTCTTATACCTCAAGCTCCAGTTACCTTCTTCTAATGGTAGTATGATTGGCAGCACCTTCAAAGACCACCTTGAGAACCTGTCCAAGATACCACAGACACTACAGGCAGCCAACCTGAAGATAAATGTGAAGGAGTGCCAACTCTACTGCAAGAAGGTTCACTACTTGGGCCACACATTATCAACAACTGATGTGGCCATGAACCTGGAGATGAATCAAGCTGGGAGGGGCTGACCTCGCCAGAAAGATAAACGAGGGTTGCACAGTCTTATGGGCATGTACAGCTAATACCGCATCAAGTGAAGGTGCTGAAAAATATTTATAAGTACTGGCATGGTCAACCATTCCATCTGAGTACTGAACCACTCTGCCCTCACCTGGGTATTGAACTTTAAGAACCTAAAGGGCCAGAAAGCCTATTGGGTAAAGAAGTTCCCAGAGCATACAACTATACATGAGAACACTGGAGGGGAAGGAGCCACTCCATTGTGGATGCCATGTTAAAAATGCTCAGTCCTCTGTATGAAGGTGAATGATAAACAAGCAGCAGCTGTCCATGTAGTTTTGGATAAGATAGCAAAGGCTTGAGAAGTAGCAACTGGTGAATGCCAGCTTAAGGCTACTGCTGAGAGAAGTGGAAGCAGAATACAGAGTGAGCTGAAAAGACATCACACCTGGAAGTAGTAGAGTATAAATCCTATTGAGCACAATGGGATTCACTCAAGACCAAGGATGGTATGTGTTCAGAGTTGAGTCATTTGATAGGAAGACCCAAATATAGCAGCTAATCCTTCCTTGAAAAAGATTGTGGAAGCCTTGGAGGAAATATGTGCAGGTACTTTGTGAGGGCATCCTGGATCAAACTAAACAATTAACCAGTCTGGTTGGAGCTGTGGGTAGATGCTGAGAAATGGTGATGTCAATGTTATGTGCGTGCAGTAAGCCAAGGCCTACAGATCATACCTGCACTGTTCACTGTGTCCAACAGTGACCCATAGGAGAGCGGTCCTGACCCTTTCGGGTGTTGTAGTGTGAGCACTACAGATCCCTAGTACTCAGGTACTTCTAATATAACTAAAAGTAAGCCAGGCCTAACATTCGAGCCACCCCTGAAGGGGCGCTGTTCGGACTGGGTTGATCTTGGCATAGCATTGGTTCCCAATACCCATGGGTATTGAGTATATCTGGCTGGAATAGCTGCTCAGGCAGGGTTGGGAGATGCCAAAGAGAATCTCTGGTACTAGCCTGGATAACTAGTGCCATGGTGTGCTGGATCACTGTAAAGTTGATATTACATATATGGATGTATGAGAGAAACATGGCCATTTGTAATTTATTGTAAGTTAATAATCGAGCAGGCCATGTAGATGACGTAACGAATGCTTTGGTTTATTGAAATTCCAAGTTGTGATGTAGGACCAATCAAAATTGAATATTACAGTAACTTAGCAACAAAACAAAGTAAAGAACCAATGATTTTATTCCTAAATTTTTTCTTCTGGCTTGGACTCTTGAAGAGAGTAGACACTTCTCAATGAAAAGGCTTCTTGCAACTTTGAGAAGTGATTGGAGTTTACCATTTATAAACGTTTATCAAAAGTTTTGAATATACAACGAAAATGCAACGCGACAATAATTAACTTCAATCAAAAGCCGTTGCATCATTAATAAATAAAAAGGAAAAAGTTAATATACTATAATGTAAAAAGTTGCGAATGTAAAAAACCATAAAGACGACCGAGAGAAATAAAAAGGAGAGAAAAGAGTAATGGTATTGTTTATCATTTATTTCAAGATTATGCAAAATGTAAAGTCCTTTTTGTATCGATACCATGTCTGAGGTAATTTCAAATCTCATCCCTCACCAAAGCTGCCGGAGAGAAGATTAATAGGAATCTTCGAGAACATCTCCTTCACGGCTTTTAGACGAAAGGTTCATCGCTCCCACATCATGGTAAGGATTGGCTACAACACCAGTCGCCACGCCGAGGGAAGCGAGAAACCTCTTGCACGTGTGGGGCATAGACCTCACGACGAGGCGAATCCTCCTTCAGGTATGCTACCGCATGGTGTGGCATGAAACTAACCTTCACCCAGGAGAACCGCTCCAACTGAGAGCCCACCCGAGGTTATCAGCAGTCCTCCTGGATGGCTTGAAGCATATAAGTGCCACATTCACTTCCAGCTGAAATGGGGGGGAGAGTGCTTTTTAGACTCAAGATATTGCCCTCATGGTAAACCCCACTTGGTGACTCCCTGGTTTTTATAGAGAGGGAGTTTCCACTCCCAGGTAGTGGTTCTACCACTGTATGTGGTATTCTACCAGGTTCTAGGTCTTGCCCTATGGAAAGCCCCACGGAGGTGCCGGGTGCCCTTTTGGGACAGCTCAGTAACTCCCTGGTTGAAGGAGGCCAGGGTCTTTGGACCTATGGGTCCTGGACTAATTGGTGTAGAACCTCTGCTCTCAACTCCCAGGTAGACCTTGCATGAACTTGTGTAACAACTGTCTGCTGGTGATCATGTATTACTTTACCAAGTGGCCAGTGGTGCACACCATCCCTAAAAGGAGGTCTTGGAAGAATTGTTCTGCTGCTCTGGAGTTCCACTGGAGCTATACAGTGATCATGGCTCAAACTCAAGAGTCAAACTTGATGAGAGAATCAATGGAGTGATTTGGATAGCATAAGACTTGAATAATGCCTTTCCACCTGCAATTTGATAGTATGGTTGAGCAGTATATGAAGACTCTCAAAGAACACCTTGGTTGTGGCCAACCACCAAAAAGGACTGGTATGTCACAAGTGCTGCTTTTCTTTGCTGGCCTATCATTTGTTTACCCACAATACTAAAAGAATGACAGCTTGGAATTCCACAGAGATTTGTATCTGACATACAACCTGATTATTAGGAGACCTCTGGAGCACCACAGTCAGCAGTAAACTATCTAAAAATCTCACGATCTCAGGGTCTGTCTTCATGATGTGCACAAAATGGCCTTCAGCAATCCAAGTGCTGGATGAAGGCAACTGCAAGCTATCTCCAATATATCTGCTGCTACTATTTTAAAAAGGCGTGGGCAGTAACTGATAATGCTGCTGAAACTGATGATCCAATATCTGTATTTATTCATAATACAGATGCAACTGTGGATTCGAATGCTGCTCCTATACAGGTTTATACCATCCAGATAGAAGAATGGATGTAAACAGATATCTATGCTGCTGAAGAACCAGCCATTAGTTCTGTGATGATTCAGAAGAGAAGGATAAATCTTTATTGTCTTCTTCTGTTTAGCAACATAAAGATAGGACGCCATGCTGAAAAGGCAATTGCTATCCTTGAGAGATTTCCAGCTACTCTTGATGTTTCCAAGGCATTTCAGGCTGTTCTGCATTATACAAAAAGTGCCATAGTATTAGAACCAAGTGTGTCAAACAATTATTTTTATCAAATTATATAACTAAAGTGTGCATTATAATTTAAAACTTAGTGTGTTAAAGAGCAGCCTTTTAAGTGCTTTTTGAGATTGTTGTTTATTGTCATATGATGCGCTAATTCAATGTGTAAAATATTGTTCCATAATTGTACTGACTGAAAAAAATTATGACAAGCATTTTCTAATATACTTTCTCAATTAAACAAATGCTAGAAATACTGTACATATACAGCAGTTATTCTTATTTTTTCAAAGAGGTCATGAAAATAGAGCAGCCTCATTGATTGGAACCCATAGCAAGAGAAAAAGTGAACTCAGGAGTTGTCTTTTGTCATTTCAGATAAGAGAGTAGATACTCGCACTTATGTTTGCAAACCTTGTTAATTCAAACTTCATTAAACTTATTTAACTATATTTCAGTCCCTTGAAATTCTGTTAAATGACGGTCTACTTTAGTTGGTAAAGACTCTTTATATCTTATACACAGTAGAATATTATAAAGTGGTAAATACTATGACTAAAATAAGACAAAGTAGCTCCAAACTTATCTTATTTGTTGCTAGAGTCATTAGCCCAATGCTAAACTCAACTTAATTAACCTGCATTCTTTGCAGATTGACTCACTACTCCATGTAGGGGAGCTGATATTTCCTAAACTGGATTCTTCTGGGGTCACAACACACAAGAGATCTAACCTATGCCTAATTTTGTAAAGAATTCTGCAGCCTGGCATCTAATTTCATCCTCCATGTATGGAAGAGAAGAGGCTTCATGACACTGTCTCATGTATTTGGAGTAGTCAACAGAATAAATAGACTGGATTCTTCTATTCTGCTTACGTAGCTATAGAAGCCAGCTGTCTGCAGCTATACGACAGCGGTGACACCATTCTTGGATGAGGGGTGTCCTTAAACTGGCTTAATGTTTTGACAATGTGTTTGTCCTTGCAGAACAGTACCATACAGTGGTCTGCATACTGGGCCATAATGGAAAGATAGCAGGTTATCATGGGTGTCAGCCCACGAGAACCTGCTGGCTTTTAGGTTTGAGGCACTGGAGTATGCCCTGGAGTTCACTTGGGCAAATTACTGGGAGTTTCCATGTGAATGGGGAGGGGGAGACATGAAAGAACTGATGCACCTCTTTACAAACACATTCCAAAAATATGTCATCTCAGGGATCTTCTCTTGGACGTATAGTGCCTTCCAGGTAGTCAGCACATTTGCTTTGGCCTGGGGATCACAGGCCATGGAGGAAGGAGGTATACTGGCCTTGACATTTGCGGAGGATATTTGTAACCCTCAACATGTTGCCATCCTATCCCACGTAAAGCTGCAGTAGCAAAATTTAGATTACTTACGGAATATGATTATTTGGCCAAACACTTACACAGAATAGGAATTTATACAAGTCCAAATTGTCCTCTGTGCAACAAAGAAGAGGAAATGACTGAAGAACATCTTTTAACCTGTGAAACCCTACCTGCCAGACCCATTACACAGAAATATTGGAGAGCAAGAGAGCTAATGGCTTCATTGCCAAAGCCTAGCACTTGAAAACAACAACATGTTGCCATCCTCAATGCACAGCTTGGCCATTTTGTCCTACCACACTTGAAACTGGAGTTTGCGCAGGCAGACTCTTGATGCAGTAATTGTCACAGAAGCATTTGATTGTATGGCGTGCTGTGTTGTTGGTAGTCTCCATGATGCGCAGGATTAGCGGATGAGCAGGATTATAACTTGCTTTTATAGCAAGATGTTGTGACTGCAACCTTGGCGTTTATCTCAGGTAAATACTGATATAAGGTCAGAAAGGAGTGCATATAATGAAACGGGAAATGCTTGGCGATCGCAAAGTCAATGGCTGATGCCAGTCCTCCATCTCATAGATCATGTGTCGGTTCCAGGGACCCTAACTTGAAGTTGAGGGTTGGGTTCTTTAAGCTGAATGCTTGCACTGCATCTAGTGTCGCAATGCTAAACTAGTGTTTGACATTGAAGTAGCCTGCTAAGATAACACTTGGATGTAGGGCTAGGATGGAAAGGAACCATTTGGTGTGAACAGCCTATCAGGTGGATGTATACGTACTCTACCGAAACCTCCTCTCCGCAGAATTATAGACAAATTATTGTGGCCTCCAAGGTTTGAAGAGGACCATGGTTTGAGGATGGACCATGTTAGGCCTCACAAACACCCCACGTCACACCCAGGACGGCTGTAATGATCCTTCCAATGATAAATATAGCCCAGGTTCAAAACGGTTTTTGGTCGCAGATGCGCTTTGCTAAATAAATTGGCATCTAAGGCAAAATGCGTCAGGTTGTCTGCTCCCACCTTCAAGCAATACACGTTTCGAACACAATCGGAAAGAGGTACCAGACTTATTTTGATCCGTCATTCTGGACTGTGGGATGACGGAAGTCATAAGGGCAAGTCCCTCCATAACCACTAGTATTTGGATGACCAAAACAGTGGTAAAGAATCTTACCATGAACTGGCAGAAGTGCTGTCTGTGGATTTGCAGTAATTGTTGACGCCATCCTGCACCTCCAGAATTGCTTTAGGGGCAGAGGAGAATTGTATGGGAGGTCTCCTACCCGTCCTCTCGTCCCTCAGTTAAGATGCAGGCATGGGAGATCCATGCCTCTCCGCCGCTTCTGGTTTCACTTAGAGATTTTTTTGCAATCCTGCGCCTCTTTCCGGAGGAGCTGGTTGGGGTTGGTTGTAAGATAGGTGGGACCCGTGTGAGATTATGTGTTGTGTTTTGAGGTGAGGTCTGGTGTTAGCTTGACCATAGGACAACTAGGGGGCCGCCGCACAACATGTGTGAGCGTAGATATCGGCTGCTCGATCTGCTGCTGCTGTCGCTCCTGATTGGCCATCAGTCAAAGCTTATGCAATCATGAGAGCTGTTTGAGGGTAGTGGCACTTGCTACTTTTTTGTAGGTTGTTGAGATTGGTTCCTCATGGATTGCTTCGGCCGTCTGGCGGTAATAACCGCCTTCTTAACCAGGGAAACACCATAGCAAGCTCGCTCTTGTAATTGGCATACGTGGGCACTTCTGTGGGTGCGTACTGATCAACTTCTTTATTGTGGCTTTAACGCACCGCATGCAGTGAAGGTTGCAGCGGCAGAAGCTGCTGGAGCCCCAAGCAGTGGTAACAGTGGGGAGATCGCCTGAACTCTTTACAGATTCTATCTTTACCCGGAAGTAACAAATGGTATTTACGCCATCAATCTTGGTCCTCTGGATCATTGGCTTGCTCCACTGGAATGAGATAGAGGGAGATGGGTATTGGGTCTGTTTGGCCCTGAAGCTGGCTTATTTTACCAGGCTAGATTTTATACACTGGCGGCATAGGTCATATTTCACCCATTGGTATGTCAACGGGCTCTCCGCGTATGACCCGCTGAATCTCTCGGGCCACATTGAGGCTCTTCTGCCTCGTCAAAGTGCATGACCTTGTTAAGGAAGCCCACTTATGATAATCGGTGGAATATGCCAACTGTCTGGCTCCTGTCGACGGTTGGGCACACTATCCGTCTTCTGATTGGGAGATCGTCTCCTTCTCCGGGATTGCCTAATTTGCGGAATTCAGATTCGTCGACATCTATAGTGATATCAGATGAGTTGAACTCAGCATCCTCTGTTTCCATCCTGGAGGGTGGGTGTGCCAGGACCTAGGTTCTGTTGGTGGAAAAACCTGCATCGCTATCGGACCAAGAAAGTTGGGAAATCTCGCTCACCATGGTTTGGACAAGCCGAGTAGTAGTTTTCCGGGAAGAGCTCTGATTGGTGAGTTAATTGGTAAACAGCATCTCCACCCTGTTGGCACTGATGCCGAGGCCATTTAGTTGGAGAGGGGCTCATAGCAGGAGAATGGGGAACACCAATTCTGGTGCCGTGTTTTTTACTGTGCTCCAAAATAGTAGAAGAGATTAAAAATGAAAAGAAAAAGAATTTTAGTAACCAAATCATAAAAGCTCTTAAAAAGAAACCGGTTATTTATACTAAAGCAGACAAGGGAAATAAACTAGTAATTCTGGAAAAAGAAGAATACACAAAGAGGATGGAAGATTTGTTAGAAGACAGTAATTACCAAAAAGTAGAAACTAATCCATTAAAGTACTGCATTGAAACCACAAATAAAACGCTAAAAGAGAGCAAAATAATCAACAAAAAAGAATTGCACATAATTAAAGTAGATAATCCAACATTACCAAGAGTATATGGGCTGCCAAAAATTCATAAAACAGGGAAAGGCATGAGACCTATTACTAGTAGCATAAATGCCCCCACATATAATTTGGCCAAATGGTTACTAAGTAAATTTAATAGTTTTCCAAAATTTGAAAGTGCAAATTTAAGAAACTCTTTAGATTTAGTAGAAAAAATCAAAGATATAAATTTGGACAAAAATGACAGACTGGTTTCATTTGATGTCACATCTTTATTTCCAAGCATACCAACAGAAAAATTGCAGACTGTGTTAAAAAAATGGCTAGCTACAATTGGTATGGAAGCAATAGAAGCAGAAGAATATATTTCTTCTAACAAAAATATGCATTGAACAAAACTTCTTTAGCTTTAATGGAAAACACTACAAGCAGAAATCAGGATTATCAATGGGCAATCCACTTTCACCTTTTTTGGCTAACTTATTTATGAGTGCATTTGAAACACAAATTAAAAAGTCCTTCCCATTGATCTTCAAGGTTTGGTATAGATATGTTGACGACATCTTTGCAATTGTACCAAGTAAACATTTAGATGATGCATTAAAATTACTCAATCTGCAAGAAAGGACTATCAAATTCACAATAGAAAAGGAAATCAATGGACAACTACCTTTCTTGGATCTAAATATCATCAGGAATGATACAAAAATAAAATTTGGAATTTACAGGAAGCCAACACATTCAGAAAATTATATAAAAAATAATAGCCACAACCCAATTACACATAAACATGCAATAATAAACAGCCTTACACACAGACTAGTCAACATACCCATGGAAAAAGAAGAATATTTCAAGGAACAAAAAGCAATAATACACATAGCAGAAGAAAACGGATACAACAAAAGTTTGGTGTTGAAGAAAATTAGAAAATCTAAACTAAAGAAAACCATTAAGGAAGCAACCACATTTATTAAAGAAAAAGAAAGCAACAGCATATTCAGTTCATTCACATATCATCCAAAAACATTTAATAAATTTAAAAAGATATTCAAGGAACAAAATATCATCTTGGCACCTACTAATAGATACTCAATTTTAAAATTACTAAATTCAAAAACAAAAGATGAAATTCCTTCAGGTAACAAATCTGGAATATACCAAATAAATTGCAAGAATTGTGAAAAATGCTACATAGGTCAAACAAAAAGAAATTTAAAAACCAGAGTCAAAGAACACTTTAGAAACATCAGATTGAAACAAGAAGACAAGTCAGCAGTAGCATTTCATTTTTGGAATGAAAACCATGACATTGATCCAAATCCAAAATTATTAAAAGGAGTGATAAACCAAAATAGATTGACAACATGGGAGAACATATTCATCTGGAAAAATAAGGATCGCGTAATGAACTTTGAAATCCCGCCAGCAGATAATTTGACAAAAAAGTTCATAGTTCCACCACCAGAGAGAGCAGATAACAACAAATGCCAGTTGGGAAGAGATTGAAAATGGAGGCCAGGGCCTTTGAAACTAGTCTCTCATAAATATATGAAAAAGTAAGTGACGAGTGTCAATAAACCAACCACAAATAATTTTTATATTAATTTTGACGTCACTGTTACTAAATTCCTCCAAACACACATCAATAACATACATATTATATTTTGCTTTAAAGGTTGATTGAATAGTCTTTTCCTGTTACCATCATTATTAATTTACTAACACTATTTCAGCCATTGGCAGATTCCTATTTTATAATTACATAATGCTTCTTTAGAATTGCACTGGCCATTGGTGATATGAAATTTTGAATAAATGTATACACAAACCATACTTCATTTTGACTAAACATGCATTTCAGATTGCTTTTACAAAGAGCCAGGATGCTTTTAGAATGAATGGGATATCCCTAAGAGACAGAAAAATGAAGTAGCACACATACCATTCATTATCTTGTTTGAAATGTTATAAGCTTGTTTTTTGAATATGTTTGAGATAAAAAAGACTTATGGGGCTTACTTAAGTAATGAATGAGATCTTTCGTAGTCTTCTTTCACATATACTCCTGTTGAGAAACGCACATTATCTGCTGCTTCTCTGAGAGTAGCGGCCATGAAAGTTAAATATGAAGGATTGCCTGTGATGCTGTAAGCGCGATCAAATGCCTTCAGTTCTTTATCACTTGGAATGCTACTATAATCTTCTACATGACGTAGTCGTACAAGACATCTGCCAAGTAAAAACTGCCACTCTCCTTCATCTGGATCCAACTCAACAGCTTTCTCTATTAACTTCAAACCAATCTGAAACACAATTTTATACATTGAATGTAGATTTAAAAATTATGCTACTCTTACTACTAAATTAATCATTCCCTCTGAATCATAAGATTACATAAAACATCCATATTTTTACTTTTCATTACTTCACATAACAAAAACAGCAAAGCCCGCTTCTCTTACTGGCTGATGGATATATTTCAGTGTAAATTTTAATAAGTACTTCTTCTATGGTGCATCAATCTGTTTTAGGGACAGGGCCTCCCTGGTTGCTCTCTGGCAGCCTTGCTGGTTCTTAGCTGCAACTCTCCAATTCGTGATTTTAAGTACATTTATATGTCCTGACATACACTATCTTTACAACCATTATGTGGCCTTCCAAGTGGTTTTCTTCCTCCAATATTTTCTGAAAGTGCCTTCTTTGGGACTTGATCTTCTTCCAACCTAATTAGATGACCTTCCCATTAATCTGGATAACATGAGACAGGGGTGGTTATCCATACATAGCATATAGTTCGTTGTTATATCTAATTTTCAATTCCTCTTGTATGTGTAAGGTCCATAAATTCTCCTACAAGTTTTCCTTTAGAAGGAATCAATCTTTTCCATGGCTTTCTTGCGGAAACTCATCATTTCATTACCACATGTTACCATACTTCATAGTGGTTTATATAACGTTACTTTTAATCTCTGGTTTATGTTCCTATTTCTAAAATTGGTAATGCTGAGTAATAGGCGCTATTAGTGGCCTATATTCTGTGTGACAAGTTGCCTCCTGTGTGACAAGTTGCCTAGTTACATGGGAGCCAAGCTATATAACAAACTCCCAGCAGAAGTTAAAGTGTCTAGTAACTTAACAAAATTCAAATTTGTCTTGAAATCATATTTCATCAACAATGTTTTTTATTCACTTGATGAATTTCTAAACTAAGGCTACAACTTCAGAATTTATCATTTGAATGCTAGTTTCTTAATTTACAATACTTATGACTAATACTTATGACTAATACCTACACACTGTATTAGGTGTACAAGACATTATACATTTAGAATAACATCAGATAAGTTTTAGTTTCTTCTAATATCTGCATATATATCAAAATATCCAGCAACTTTAATTGTATATAATTGCCTGTTTTCAACAATGCTTGTAAAACATAAGGTGATAATAAACTATTATTATTATTTCTACCATGTTCTCATTTTTGTTGATTAGATATATCCTGAAGTATTTAAATTCATTCACAACCTTCACTTTGGATCCTTCTGGGATAAGTTGTTCACCTCCTCTGAGTCATACAATCACTTTCATCTTTTGCTCTTTGACTTCGAGGTCACTCTCTTTACCTTCTCTATTCAAATCATTAAAACAGATCTTTGACTATTCTTAATGTTCCACTCAACAAGTTAATGTCATCAGCATATCCAATTAACTGGGCTTTTTTGTACAACAGTGTTTCACCTGTGTCCACCCTTAATACCTTGATGATTGATTCTAATGCAAGGTTGAACATGAGTGGTACCCCCGCATCACTTCAAAAAGACTGCTTACTTCCACTTATAGTAAACTGCTACCACTGTATTCTTCATGGTTAATTCCAGAAGTCGTACTAATTATGTTATCAATGGAGTCATTGCTTGTTGGAAATCAATGAACCACTATACCACATATATGTTCTGTTCCCAACAGTTCTCTGTATATGTTTTGCCATAGAGATGTGATCAATAGTGGACTTGACACTCCTCAAACCTGTTATTTCCCTGAAGTTCTTCTACTAGGGGTTCTAATTTCTTTCAACATGGAAGTAAGCACCTTATATACAATGTCCCCTATATACAATTGTCAACAATGTCCCCTATAATAACTACACACCAACTTGTCCCCTTGGTGATTATCGGGTATATGATGCCTTTCTACCAGTTTTCCAGCATTTCTTCTGCAGTCCATACCTTCACAATTAGATCATGTATTGAAGTAAGTAAAACAATCTGTCCCTATACCTGTAAAGAATATGAAGAAAAATTATACTTTTGCAATTGTACACAAGAATTAATTAAACACAGACATATTGGCTCATCTGTAAATTAATTCCAGAGTATTTGAAACAGAATGGAGATTTTTAAAAAATACTTCTCAAACTTTAAAAACGCTTCAGCTCCACTTACATTTTAAAATTAGAACATGTTTCAAGGAACAAGCTTCCTACATGTCCTAATTTTAAAATGTAAGTGGAGCTGAAGTGTTTTTAAAGTTTGACAAGTCTTTTTTTAAAAATATTGTTGTTAAAGCTCCATTGTTTTAAATACTTCTATTTTATCAATTTATTGTACTGGAGATTACCTCCCATGTTTAAACTTGATTCTTCATGGTGATAGTACGTAAGTAGAGCTCCAATTTTTGCATATTGACATGTTTTATTCCTTGGTGGTTAAACATATGCATGTAAGTAATAAACTTACTCCATATGCATATAAATGCATGTATAAAGGGTTAGTGCATATTTAAGCAATTTGTGCACATTTATGCATATATTTTACTTTTTGATCAATGAGACTTGAAATAAAAATATTTCACCAAGATACTTTAAAGGAGAGAAGGATACGGGCAAATTTCTCTTTTATTGCTCAGTTTGTGTAAGACTGTTAACTATAATGTTCTGAAATCCATAAAAGGGTGGCAAAAATGGGAACAAAGCTATCAACAATGAGCATATCCTGATATAAAATTTTGCCACTCTACAGCTTAATATAAACTAAATAGAGTTCAACAATCATGCGGCAAATCCTTAAAGTTTGGTGCAGTTGCGGCATAATAAAACTCGATACAGTTTTGATTAATTTGCAAACGAAGTCATTTGCCACAACAATAACATTTCCAAGAATTAAAAGTGCCATTTTCAGTAAACCCATTACTGCACTTTCAGGGAAAAAAAAGATCTGATGGTTGTATCTTAAGTTAATGCACACCACAATTAACCTTGGGGCTATCACATTCATATTCCATTATGATGCTAATGCTTGCTTGCCTTACAACACACTGCAATTTATATTTATTAGTAGTCCAAGTACAATAAATGACGGAGAGATAGCACTAATTAACACCAGCCATTAATTAACAACAATTAACAATATAATTAACAACATTTTGATTATGTTAAATGAATTCAATAAGGTGTTCTGTAATTCAAAATATGCCTTTAATCAGTAACAAACCAGCACTGAAGTAATAGCACAATAAATTAAATATTTCATTCTTAAAGCTGCTGCAAAATTTAGATAAACCATTACACTTACTCAGCAAACATATGCTAGATAAAACTAAAGGCACAAAAATTAAACAGTAAAAAATTAATCTCAGAAACTATTTGTAGTTGGTTTATTAATACTCGTCACTTACTTAAACAAGTGACGAGTATTAATAAACCAACTACAAATAGTTTCTGAGATTAATTTTGACATCACTGTTACTAAATTCCTCCAAACACAAATAGTAAAAAATGATTAATCTATTTTACCAAAATTGTAAATGAATTGTAAATTAATAATAAAATATTTTCAAAAAGAGCTTGAAAACTGCAAATGCAGATAAATACATGGAATGCAGTCTTTGAAGACAAAAAAATACATCTCTCATTAGCTACAAAGAAAATCTGTGGCAATATTTAGCCTAACTATTGGTCATGACTCTATTCACACCTAAAATGAACACAGTAAAACCTGTCTTCAGGAGAATCGAACACACTCTCGGACATTTCCATTAAAAACAGATTTCCATTTAACAAAGGTGGGCTAAGCTATTAATGAAACCATGAACACATAAATGGACAAAATGAGATAGAAAAATGTATGTATCTTATTCAATTGTGTGTATTTAGGTATTACTGCTGCAATACTAAAACATGGCTCAATTAGTGATCTTCAGTTTGGTTTCATGGCTCAAAAACCAACTGAAATGGCAATATATAAGGTGGTAGACTGGATGAAAAATGTATACCTAAATAAACAATCTGGTGTTTTAGTCTCTTTAGATGTAACTGGTGCTTTTGATCATGCTTGGTGGCCCAAGATTTTACATCAATTGAAAACTAAAAAATGCCCAAAAAATATTTACAATTTAATCATGAATTATTTTAGAGATCGCAAATCCTTGCTTACTGTAAGTGGAGAAACCATCACAAAGAAAGTTACACGCGGCTGCCCCCAAGGATCTGCGTGTAGTCCAGGTTTTTGGGTTATACTGTATGATGATCTGTTACAGCAACAACTGCCGTCAGATTGTAGTATTTTTGCTTATGCAGATGATGCTTTACTACTTATTAAATCAAATGATGCTAAAATCCTTGAAGAAAGAACTAATGAAGCACTTAAAATAATACACTCATGGGGAATTAAAAATAAACTTATGTTTAATCCCTACAAAACCTTGGCGATGATTGTCACCAGAAGAAGAAAAATGGAGCCCATTACTCTTACCATGAATAACGTCAACTTGAAGGTGGTATCTATGGTAAAATACCTTTGTGTTATACTGGATTGTAAATTAACATTTCGATCACACTTTGATTACATTGCTGAAAGAGCCAGCAAGCTCCTTGGTGCACTCGCAACAACAACAAGACCAACCTGGGGTCTGAATTCTAGTATTCTTAAAATTATATATCAAGGTGCTGTAGTGCCCCTAATCTTGTATGGTGTATCTGCATTCCAGGATGTTCTTAATAAAAAATGGGCAGTTAAAAAACTTGCACAAATTCAAAGAGGATTCCACCTTCGCATAATTCGAGGATATTGTACAATCTCCACTGATGCAGCTCAGATTATAGCTAACATCGAACCTTTGACTCTCACTGGTTTATCAAGAGCAACTATTATGAATTTAAGACATGAACGTGAATGTGCGTCTGATCTGTCTCACTTAAAACTACAAATCCCGGAGCATCCTACCACAGCAGGACACCCATCAAGTTTTGTAACCTGTTTAAAGGAAATATGTAATTTTCATGATTATTACATATATATAGATGGTTTGCGTTACCAATTTGAAGATAATGTATCTGCAGTAGGATGTGCTTTTGTTGTTTATGAAAACCAAACGGAACTAACTCATTCCATGTTTAAATTGTCACCTGAATGTTCTGTATTCCAGTCGGAGCTCTTAGCAATTAAAGAAGCTATAAAATGGTGTACTGTTAATGGGAACAGTGCCCGTATTCTTAGTGATTCACAATTAGCTCTACTCGCTATTAATGATAAATACAACTTAAATTCATTAGCACATGAAATCAGAACCTTGCTTCAAAACCATCCAGGACATATTTGCATGGGATGAGTTAAAGGACACAGTGGAATTTTAGGTAACGAGAGAGCTGATTGCTTGGCTAAGAAGGCTGCAGAATCCAATCTTCCTGTGACATACTCTTTATGTCCTATTTCTACTGTAAGGAGAATAATACATCAACATATTCTTGAAGAATGGAACCAACAATGGCTAACAACTCCAAATGGAAGTTTAACAAAAATATTATTTTTCCCTAGTGTATATGACAGAGAAAAATGTGAAACTCTTGTACCAAATTTTGTTTTGACACAATTTTTAAGTGGACATGGTAAATTTGGTGAATACTTATCACGTTTTCACTTAACATCTAACCCCAAGTGCATGTGTGGTGAAGAATTTCAAACTGTGGTTCATCTCCTTTTCTGTTGTCCCATTTTCTGGAGAGAAAGACAAGAATTAATATTCAAGCTAGACTCTCTAGGAACTGAATTTTCTGCTCCGCTCACATCTTTGCTAATGAAGCCACAACAGTATAAGTACTTCATGATGTTTATAAACTCAGTGTTTAAACGTCTGAAATAGTTTAAATTAATATGCATCAGATTATAACATATTTTCTTCCTTCTAGTATTTAAAATATTTTTGTTAGAATTGTGTATTTTTATGTATCAACTATAACCCTAATATACCACTGTGTAAAATAGGGTTCATAAATCTGGATAAATAAAAAAAAATAAAAAAAATACATATATGTAACATTGAGCAAAACATTTAATGAACAAAAAATATATTGACAACTCACTTATTTTTCCCAGTAGTGAAATGGGAGTTTTATGGAAACATTGCTGCTCAATTTTCCACAAACGCTTTCGTCTGAGTAATCACACAAAACATACCATGTAATTCTGCAATAGGGCACTATGCTGTTCCCTTAAACTTTTGACAGCATTCTGAAATGTCTTTAGCTTACACTCTTCTTTCAACTCAAAGCCATATAACTCATCTTCCTCCGTCTTCTCTTCTTGCTTCCGACCTTACATATTCTCAATTAAGGATTATATCAACTGTGTCTGTTTCAGTTTGCACATCATTATCTATGTTGAAATATTCCATGGTAATGCAATTCAGAACCCCTTCATTGATGTAGTTTTGCAATTCTTGTGTCTTATCATTTTCTTTACTGTCAATAGCTTGACCCATTGGAAACCCTGGTTTTCTGAAACACTTTGTCACTGTTTCTGGTAGCATTTTCTTTTCAGCTTGGTTTATTGAAATTACTGCACCTGGGTTTGACTAGTTCACAGATGAGATGTAGAATCCATATTAGCAAGCAAAGACTACCTTAATTGTTTACTAAAACATACTTTGACATTCTGAATGATACCTTTGTGCAATGGTTGAATAACACTTGTGGAATCAATTTATTTTAATTTATTTTGACACTTGTGGTGTTTGGAGAAAACCAAGCAACTTGAACATTAGAAGGTTTGATATAAGGTTGACACGTTGCATTAAAAAAAAGGATTTTCATTCTTCCATTAAATGCCTTAACTGTTACGTTAAAGCAGTTATTTTATATATTTCATATCTTGTAAAAAATAGTTAAAGGATTTAAAGTATGTAATGTTTCATGAAATAGATATAATGTAAGGTAGGTAATGGTGTAACCATGACAACCTGATATGAGAAGTTGTGAAGTTGAGTGTAAACATAGTGACTCATAAATTAAACTCAAAAATGAAGAATACTTCACTGTAAATAATGCTTCTGCTTTTAATATTTAAGTTGTAAAATGTTTAAAAATATTTTGTTCTTTTGCTTAAGAATGTCATAGAAGAAAGGCGTATATTTGTATCTCTCTGAGGTTGTGCAGAATTATTTTTGAGTGTGCATGTAAGATGCACAAATAGTGTGTGTGTAAGAAAGTAAAAGCTAATCAATACACCAGGCATCGTTTATTAAAGAAGTTATATTCCTTAAATTGTTATAGAAATTTGAAAATGTTTTGGAAGTATTAAATCTTTATGTTTTAACAAGAAAAGAATTATTTGTCCATTCTTCAGCAATAGTAATACTTTCTCAGCCCCGTTACCACGACCCTGGGAAACAGAACTCATCACTCCAGTATTACTGAAGCGCCACACAAAGAGTTGCAGGTTAACTTCTAGTTATTGTTAACCAGGCGGCAGACTCGCGATGCCGATCAATAAATGATGGCCGGTGGAGAGAGGGGAGACAGGAGGGGTAGCTGAGTCTTCGTTTACCCCTCCTCCTGCCACTCGAAGTGACACGAAGCTTTGAGAATGTTTCCCCCTCCATAAAAGGAGATTCGGGAAATTTCGGGCCGATCAATACCAGAAGCGACAGTCAGTAGAGAGTAGTGTTGTTGTGGCGTGCGGTGTGTAAGTAGCGTCGAGCGTACGTGTAAAGATGAACTGGCAAAATTTAATTGTGTACATTAAATTGTAATTGTGATATTGGAATAAGATGGAAATAAAGAACATTTTGAGTGGTGTAATTGAACTTTTTAATTTCACGAACCCACTAAGTCACAATATCTTCTAGATCGTCACAAAAGGTGAGAAATTCATCAGCATCCACCTACATCCCAATAAACTGCTTCAAGGTAAAAACTGTTTACTGCCTTAACTGTTGTTTCATGATCAGTGACATCATCCATGCCTTTTAATTGGATCTCCAATCAACAGACAGGTTCTGAAAGGCAATGTTTTCGAAACACCTCGGCTTAACAGCCTTTCCAATTATTAGGGGTTTTTCCATTTCAACTAACATAAAAACATATAGGAAATCGGTCAATCTTTCCCTGGACAGCTTTCCTCCCAAACATTTCTCACTTTTTAAATACAATGATTTATTTGGTAATGTGCAGAAAAGTAGTCCCATACTGTCACTATTTGTTATGTTTTCATATCCTTCCATTATTGAAGGTAGTTATTAATCAAATCAACAATGGTTTCAGTGTTAACATCTATTCACAAAGCTTTTTAAAAACGGATGTCTTTTGTGGAAACTCTCCATCCATCCATTAAGATACTTTGAATTTAGTCTTGCCCAGTTTTGCAGGTACCTTTTTTTAGCATATTCCTGTAACATAGGCTCCAATAAGATACACTGAGTGTAGTTTTCGCCCTAACTCTAATGAACCACTCCCATAGTGTTGTATTAATGCCCTAGTTTTCAGCTTTCTTATGTTATCTTGCTAATTTCTTTCTCATTAGCAAAATTTTCCCACTGCTGCAGAGTTCCAGTTTTCTTCTTTAGAATTTCATAAACTGGAATTTTGCTTACATTGAACATCTTTATGATCTGCCTTACACTCAATTTATCACTTTCGCTATAGTAAACAACTTTCACTCTAATGTTACGATATATTACATTTTTTCTTGTTTTTCTACGCTATGGTGACTTAGTTGAACTAAACCAACACCTTAAACCAATATTATTTGAAGCAAAAGGTTAGAAACAGTGATGTATTTAACATTTGAAAGTAATGAGTCGGTAATTCAAACACAAACATCACTTAAATTATCCTTACCTGGACATGTTTCGGAGAAACACGAGGAGTTATAACTGCTGACGATGGAGACAAACCGTTCTCCGAAACATGTCCAAGTAAGGATAATTTAAGTGATGTTTGTGTTTGAATTACCGACTCATTACTTTCAAACCTTAAACCAAGTTTAGAGGTATACTGTTATGAACTCTTATTCTGTGCTGTCTGACAAGTCATTAGAGTGGGAATTTATAAGGAAAGAGACAACAATAAAAGACAATCAGCCCTGCTTATTTTTAACTATATGGTGAAGGGTGAATGTGACAGATTTCTCAATATTCGGACCATCATTAGAACACCTCCATTTCATACTGGTCAGATAACAGCACTATGGTTATGTTTCAACTTAAATATCATGTACCTGAAAATTGTCTAAACTCTGCATTCCAGAACTGGAAATTTTCCATTAAAAGGCAAAGACTGATTTCTGCTGTTGCATAAGACAGTCTCAATTTAATAAAGGAAATTTAACATGTTTTTGACCCCTATATTCATGGATCCATATCTTTCCATTTAAGACAGTCTTCTGCTTAACATAGGGTCCGTTGAAGGGAGTTTTACTGACAGACACTAACAGACATCATTATGAATACAGAACAGAACATTTACTAATATGTCAAACAATTCCAAAAATAGGATATATTTAAACTCAAGTAATATCCTATTATTGGGACATCAGACAGAAAGTGAATAAAGTCTAAGCAAACAACACAATGTAAAATTGATTTATGGATTCAGAATAATTTCTATTTACAACAATATATGTTCTCAATGGCTTACTCTATTTATTCTTGTATAAATTATTCTATTAATACTTATACGAACTTTGAGAATTGATTTATTACATATTTCTTTGTGGATAGTATGGGAATAAAAACTCCCACAAAAGGGGAGGAAGGGAGGGGAGGGAGGAAGGGAGGGGGAGGAAGGGAGGGGGGAGGAAGGGAGGGGGGAGGAAGGGAGGGGGGAGGAAGGGAGGGGGAGGAAGGGAGGGAGGAAGGGAGGAGGAGGGAGGAAGGGAGGAGGAGGGAGGGAGGGGAAGGAGAAAGGAAGGAAGTAACTGTTCCAGATGTATTTTGATTTAGGACAACAAAAATATAATACACTCATGAAGAGCAATAAGGAAATTATTATAATTGGGCACATTAATGTTTACCTGATTTCCTTCATGACCATACTCTGTTGAAATAGATGACTGTATTCCTAACAGAGTAGCTTTGCTCTGTATATTCATATTTTCATATTTTGGAATTTCTTTTAGTTTGCCCTCCAGTGTTGAGGTTTCCCCAGAAGCATACAAAATGTGGCATTCACAAGCTATAAGCACGTGGAATAGGGCTGCTTTGGAATCATGGAACAATTTTTCATAATACCCTTTGGAATCTGATATATTCATTACAGCTTCACATTGCCTGTGTTTTTCCAAAGCTTTGACATACTGTTTACATTTGTAGTACTCAGAACACAACTGTAATGTAAGTACCAACTTATGCCACTTAAATATTCCTTCTTCTTCTGTTTCTATTAATTTTCTCTCTATTTTATCAATTAACTTTGAAGGAGTTAGCTCAACTGACTCTGGAACCTTCCAGTTCATAGGACAATGCAAAGATTTTAACTGTAAACCAATTTTCTCCAGATCTTCCATTCTATAACAAAACTTCTGAAAATGCAAATAATACATAATGTTAGAACAAACTTGTAAAATTAACTTGTAAGAAACTTTTCATTATAAAGACATTTTGATATTCTGCTTTTCAACTAAATCAAGGTTCTTTTCTATAGAATCTTGACACAAGATGATAAAATTACTTTTTGAAAGGCAGAATCATAAGCTTGTCTAATATGGTTTGTGCATGTTAAAACAATCCATATCACTGACTACTCTTATAAATGTAAACTACGTTAAGATTAATTTTCCATAAATGGACAACTATATTTAGTTGCAATTTAGTGTAAAATTTAATTGTTTAGTTCAACATTCAGTTGATAAAAAGCTACTGAAAGCAATATGCATACTTGCCAACTTCCTGAAAGTTTAAAAATTGTTGGGCCAAATTAAGGGGAACAAGATTATGAAGGACAGGCACATAATTGGCCCTGAACCATTACAGCACTACTTATCCGTAAGTAAAGTACACTCAGTCTGTAATCTTAATTACAATATGATTTAAAAATTTATTAGGTCTGTGGTGAAAATTTAAAACACTAAATCTTGCCACACAACAGTAAAAATGCCTACTTTGTCATTAAGTTATAAAAAGACCTCCATAATGTACTTCTCACAGGCAAACCATAAAATTAGGAAAGTATGGATACAGATAGTGTTCAGTTCAATTTTGTTTTGAATTATTTGTGTTTACAATATAATCCAATGAGCTGACAGCTGTTTGTTTACAAAAGTTATGCAGTTAAGCAGCTGTTATAAAAATAAAAAGCAATAACTCATTTATCTACTGAAAACTTAGCTATACTGTGCTAAATAAATGTGGAATTAAAAAAGAGGTTGACTTGTTAATTTTAAGTAGAGTGAATTACATACAGAGCCTTAAATATGTGTTTACCTTTTAATGCAATGGTTAAATAGAATTTATATATTATGTATTTCTCCCCCACCTCAAATAAAGGAGCATTTTGAATACCCATTAATTCCTGCTAACTTTTTATTCTTCAATCCTTTATGATATCTTTTATTTCAATCACTATTACTGGTATTAAATAAAGTATGTTTATTCTGCTTTTAGTTAAATTTTTCTTCCCATTTTAAAAATGTGTTAAACAGTTGTGTATAAAACTTAATCACATAATTAGAAATATCTTTAGGATCAACATACTGCACATTATTTTCCAAACAATAGTGTTTTAATGCTGCTGTCAGATTGTATTTCCCTTCTAATTATTTTGCCTTTTAATCATTATATTATGTTGTAACACTTTACCTGTTTAATAATCATAATATCTATCTATATTTTTAGTAATAAGCCTTAATTGGTCGGAACCTCTTCCTTTGTTAATTTCTCAAGAACCTCAGTCTATCCCCTACTTATAAATGTCCAACATGAGCCATTTATTATATAGCTTATTTATTAAAACTTACAATAAATATTACTGTTTTAAATAAAAATGAAATAAACATATGTAATAATGCATTTATGATTTCATGGAGGGATTTTAATAGATTTTTTAATAGATATCTTTCAAATGTATCCAATAACAAATTTAAGTAGTATCCGAGACTTCTGAAGAAGACCATATCTTGGTTGCAACATTGAACTTCCTCATATTACACCTTACAACAGCAATGAGACTGTACTGGCCAAGCCTATGCAGGCATGTGCTAGTTTCTATTATTGTGAATGGGTGATGGTTCATTTGAATAGTATGCACCCTAATATCCAATTCACAATGGAAATGAAAGAACACGGGAAACTTCCTTTCTTCGATGTCCTAGTGCAATGAATGACAAGAATGACAACAAACTTATATTTTCAGTATATCCCAGAAGTCTATGCAGATAAATAGACATTTAGATGCTTTGTCACATCATCCACCAACTATTAAACGAGCTGTAGCTAATACATTCCTGAACCACGCAAAACATACATGTAATCCTGAGAACCTACAGAAGGAATTAAATTTAGTACCGCATAATCTAAGAGCAAATGGATACCAAAAAGGCAAATTAAAAAGTTATACAGAAAGAAGACTGCTACTGAAACTAGCTTCTTAGAGAAAGATACAAATAAAACTACAGGATGGGTATACTATATAAAAGGAGAAGAGGGGGAATCATAATAATACATTTTGAAAAATAATAAAGATTTGAAGATGCAGAAATTAAAAAACATTTTGGAAAAAAGGGCTTTGGAAGATTGCATATCAATGAAGGAAACATGGAAAATGTTGACTAGTAAATAATGAGCAAAGGGAGACAATAGCATGAATAAGAGCTGGTGTTTGGAGGGTGTGAGGACTTAGAAAGGGTATCCCACAGAGTCAGTGTCCCATTAGTGCTCTTCCAAAATACTTAAAATTAGTCTTGAGAGAAAATGGATAAGTATAAGTAATTCTTAAAAACTATCTAAGCAGCAAGGTCTACGGCTCCATCTTTTCTGGATTTAAGATATTGCCCGTTATGTCTGTATACATTTTAGAGACAGCAATCTCTGTCCATCAAAATATAAGTTCCTTTAAAAAGAATTCAGATTTTCATATGTATAACACAAGAGCAGCTAATAACTTACATTTAACCTCACATAGGATTAATAAAAGCCTTAAGAGCATTGCCCATAAAGGAATTAGTTTGTATAACAAATTATCATATACTTTAAAATCACTTGATAAGAAACATTTTAAAATTAACTTAAATGAGCTACTTTTAGTCCATATGCCATATTCAATACAGGAATTTTTAAATCTTGAGTTAATATAAAATGGTTGTCTTCTGGTCTTGAAATGCTTCTGTATGTTTATGTACATATTGTTGTGATTCTTGTGGCTAATAAAGATCTTATCTCATCTTATTACTTTACAAAATTCTTAATTGAAGAATATTTTTATTCTCTACAAGAGTTTTTAGTTAGTTTTCTCTTCTGCTGTTTGATATATTATGTTCTTATACACTTGTTTTTTAAATTATTATATTATCTATTTCCTGTAATCACGTATTCTTTTGTATATTTTTTACCTGTTGCTATGTTAATGTTATTCTTTATATTGTGCTTGATGCGAACCCCTTGTTCACTCCTTTTAATAATTTTGGATTGGGATCAATGTCATGATTTCCGTTCCAAAAATGAAATGCTACTGCTGACTTATCTTCTTGTTTCATTCTGATGTTTCTAAAGTGCTCTTTGACTTGGCTTTTGGATTTCTTTTTGTTTGACCTATGTAGAATTTTTCACAATTTTTACAACTTATTTGGTATATTACAGATCTGTTAACTGATGGGATTTAACCTTTCGTTTTTGAATTTAGCAATTTAAAAACTGGAGTGTTCATTATTAGGTGCCAAGTTGATATTTTGTACCTTAAAGATCTTTTTAAATTTATTAAATGTTTTTGGGTGATATGTGAATGAACTGTATATGCTGTTGCTTTCTTTTTCTTTTGTAAATGTGGTTGCTTCCTTAATGATTTTCTTTAGTTTAGCTTTTCTAATTTCTTATACATCAGACTTTTTTTGCATCCATTTTCTTCTGCTATAGTGTACCACAGGAAAGAAAGTTTCCGGGGATGCAGTGGGGCTGGAAAAGGTTCCTACACCTACCCTCAGTAGTTTATGACACCCCATGTCAATTCAGTTACAGACCATTCAAAAACATTCTTAGGGCTTCTACTTTTGTGGATGAATCTTCACGGTTTCAGTGTACAGAGTGAATAGGGCAATGTTTTTTAACGGTTCTGCTCTTTGTGTAGCATGCATTCCCTGTCACACACATTCGCTGTCCTTGTCCCACTGTGTAAGGGGTCACATTCCTTTAAGGGACTTACTTTGCATTGGTGATCAGCATGTGTAGTGTGGCTTTTTGTTCTTTGAAATATTCTTCTTTATCCATGAGTATGTTAACTAGTCTGCTGTTTATTATTGCATGTTTATATATAACTGGTGGTAGCTATTATTTTTTCAGTAATTTTCTGAATGTGTTAGTTTCCTGCAAATTCCAAATTTTATTTTTGTGTTATTCCTGATGATATTTAGATCCAAGGAAGAGAGTTGTCCATTGATTTCCTTTTCTGTTGTGAATTTGGTAGTCCTTTCTTGCAGACTGAGTAATTTTAATGCATCATCTAAATGTTTATTTGGCAGTATTGCAAAGATATAGTCAACATATCTATACCAAACTTGCTAGCTCCATGGGAAGGCCTTTTTAATTTGTGTTTCAAATGCACTCATAACTAAGTTTGCCAAAAAAGGTGAAAGTGGGTTTCCCATTGATAACCCTGATTTCTGCTTATAGTGTTTTCCATTAAAGCTGAAGAAGTTTTGTTCAATGCATAATTCTGTTAGTGACAGTTACTAATAGGCAACTGGGAGATTACATTACACTATTTACATCTCAGTGAAAATGTTGGAAGTGTCCTCTACCAGCATCTATACATGTTTGCACTCTTCTCACCATATTCTCTGAAGTTTTACGGAGATGATATCGAATTGGGAGAAGGTTATTTCCAGCAAGATGGAGCAATGTGCTACACATCTAATGACACCATGGAATTTGTAACCAGTTTCTTTGATAATCAAATACCCTCAAAAGGTCTGTGTGCCCCCCAAATCCCCAGATATTTTCTTGTGGGGGTATCTAAAAAAACAGAGTGTACAAGAATACGCCACGGAAATTGATGTTCTCAAGGAATTCATTCAAACCGAAATAAGTAACATTGGCGAGGATACTCTCTGTAGAACTTTAGAGAATATGGTGAGACGAGTGCAAACATGTATAGATACTTGTGGACACTTACAACATTTACTCTGAGGTGCGAATAGTGTAATGTAATCTCCCAATTGTGTATTATTTTCTCCCAAAGTTACATGTGTCCTATTATTGGTTCAAAAGTTATGGCCTATTGAAATGGTTCAAGTTTATATGGATCACACTATAGAAACTAACTCATTAAAGTACTGTATTGAAACCACAAATAAAACTTTAAAAGAGAGCAAAATAATCAATAAAAAAGAAATTCACAAAATTAAAGTAGATAATTCAACATTACCAAGAGTATATGAGATACCAAAAATTCACAAAACAGGAAAAGGCATGAGACCTATCACTAGTAGCATAAATGCCTCCACATATAATTTGGCCAAATGATTAATAAAAAAATTCAATAGTTTCCAAAAATTTGAAAGTGAAAATTAAAAAAACTCTTTAGATCGGATAGAAAAAGTCAAAGATATAAATTTGGACTAAAATGACAGACTGGTTTCATTTGATGTCACATGTTTATTTCCAAGAATACCAACAGAAAAATTACAGACTCTAATAAGAAAATGGCTAACTACAATAGAAATGGAAGCAATAGAAGTAAAAGAATACATTTCACTAACAAAATTATGCACTGAACAAAAATTCTTCAGCCTTAATGGAAAAAACTACAAACAGAAATCAGGGTTATCAATGGGCAACCCACGTTCACCCTTTTTGGCAAACTTATTTATGAGTGCATTTGAAACACAAATTAAAAATGCCTTCCCGTGGGTCTTCAAAGTTTGGTATAGATATATTGACGACATCTTTACAATACTGCACAAATAAACATTTAGTTGATGCATTAAAATTACTCAATCTGCCAGAAAGGACTATCAAATTCACAATAGAAAAGGAAATCAATGGGCAACTCTCTTTCTTGGATATAAATATCATCAGGAATAACACTAAAATAAAATTTGAAATTTGCAGGAAAACAACACATTCAGAAAATTACATAATAATAATAATAATTTATTGTCAATAGACTTTGCAGTTTCTGAGATTATATATATAAATACGTATATAAATACAATTGTTTTTAAATACAAATTAAGGAATAAATTCATGTGGTACAATGATTATAATTCATTAATACAATACAAACTTTTTGTTAACAAGTACTTCTTCAGAGCACCATCGAATTACTTGCCTTTACAAGACCTTAGATGTGCTGGCAATTTTTTGTGAAGCAATAAGCCCATCACATTTGGATCCCTGTCGGAAATATTCTTATTAAAACTTTGCCTAAAAAAATTGTCCTTGTGCCTAGTGTTATGACTATGAATATTACTATTTTTAAGATTTTCCTTTTGTACTGCATAAGTTACTACTTTATAAACATACAGAGAATATACTGTTAATATTCCTTTATCCTTAAATATTTCCCTACATGATTCTCGGGAACTCAAATTGTAAATAATTCTGATGGGCCTTTTTTGCAATCGAAATAACCTTCCCATATGCGTTGCCGCAGCACAGCTCCAAATTTCAATTCCGTATAATAAATGTGGATATATGACTCCATAGTAAATAATTTTAAGCCCTTTTTCATCAAAGACATTTTTGAAGTAACGTAACAAATATACAGCTTTACTTAATTTATCACAAATATGACTTATGTGTCCTGCCCATGTTAGTTTTCTGTCAAGAAATATTCCTAAGAATTTATGTTCACTCACATCTTCGATGTTGCAGTCATTTACAGGTAATGAAAGTCATTTACAGATAATGACAGGTAATGATAGATATGAAAAATAATAGCTCCAATCCAGTTATACATAAATATGCAATAATAAACAGTCTTTCACATAGACTAGTCAACATACCCATGGATAAAGAAGAATACTTCAAAGAAAAAAAAACCCATAATTCACAGCAGAAGAAAATGGATACAACAAAAGTCTGGCGTATAAGAAAATTAGAAAAGCTAAACTAAAGAAAATCATTAAGGAAGCAACCACATTTACAAAAGAAAAACAAAGCAACATCCAAAAACATTAAATACATTAAAAAATATTTTTAAGGAACAAAATATCAACTTGGCATCTAATAATGGACACTCAATTTTAACATTGCTAAACTCAAAAACAAACGGTGAAATCCCATCAGTTAACAGATCTGGAATAGGTAAACCAAATAAGTTGTAAAAACTGTGAAAAATTCTACATAGGTCAAACAAAAAGAAATCTAAAACCCAGGTCAAAGAGCACTTTAGATACTTTCATTTTTGGAACAGAAATTATGACATTGGTCCAAATACAAAATTATTAAAAGGAGTGAACAAGGAGTACAAAATAAACTGACAACATGGGAGAACATATTCATATAGAAAAATAAGGACTGCTTAATGAACTCTCACCATTAGATAATTTGACTAAGAAGTTCATAGTTCCACCACCAGAGAGAGGAGAGCAGACAACAACAGATGCTAGTGGAGAGAGGTTGAAAATGGAGGTAAAGGCTTCCGAAGCTAATCCCTTGAATATAAAAACATAAGTGACGAAGTGTCAATAAACCGACTACAAATAGTTTTTCGGATTCAAAATACTAACTATTATGGACATTGCATTTCATCTTATTTATTAATTATTATTATTTATTATTATTATTATTATTATTATTATTATTATTATTATTATTATTATTATTATTATTATTATTATTATTATTATTATTATTATTTATTATTATTTATTATTATTATTATTATTATTATTATTATTATTATTATTATTATTATTATTATTAAGATAAATGGTGACTATGAATACTTTAACTCACACAAATTCTTTACCTTGCCCAGAGAAAACAAAATTAAAAAAAAGAAAAGAGAGTAAAATGCATGAGATTATCTATGGAATTGCATAGGAAGGAGAGTTACCACTTCAAATTCTGCAACCAACCCCTACTCTATTTAGATTTTCTTTTATATCAATTATAACATGATTACAGCATAACATGCCATAGTGACAATACTGCACATGCCAGGATGGTTGTACCAACCTAAAGAAAGGAGAAAAGTCTGCTAGTTTGGCATGATTTTAAGTTATCTTCTTTTTCTTATCATTCCCGAAATGCTAACAGATATGTTATTAAAGTTAACGAAACAAAGCCTACCAAGTGGAGCGAGAAACTTTGATACTACTCAGATAAAGTCGGGTTGCCTTGCTCTAGATTTATCACTCACCAATCTCGATTTTAACAGAGGTATGTTAGTTAAGTAATATATCCTAAACCACTAAATAAAACTTCACCTATCAAACCACAAAGCACAACACAAAACAATAGAAACACTCACATATATGTACAAAATTGAATCGAGAATATATTGACACATTGCTTCACTCACACTCACATATATACTCATTCACTGCAATATTCACATCTCGGGACATTGTTGGATACTGAGGCCTGTAAACAGACATGTTGCCCTGCAACAGGCATAACAATACGTATGAAAATAGTATTCTGACACATTAGCTAGCGTTTATTGCGCCAGCTCTACCTATTATTTAGGTGCAATTGTCTATTTTTTCCCACCATGCAGGAAAATTAAAGTTATACTGACTTTTAGCTATTTCTAGCAGCAATTGTGTCATTTCTCTTCTTATAAAAAAAACATTCTTTGGGTATGCTTTGTGCCTCAGGGCCCACTAGTCCTCAGTTAATTTTTGCATTTGGGTCCGTAATTTCCTCATCATTCACATAATAATGGTGGTGATTTATAATGTCATATTGGCAGACGTCACACCTTGAAATGAGCAACTAGTATAAAAAAGAAGAGCGAGGTTCGAGTAAATACTTGAAATTTTTTTTTTTCTAGTCAAATATTAAAGAATGCCCATAACCTAAAGTCAACTGACTTCATTTTATTTATTGAAAACAAAACACAAGATATTCATAAAATGATCCATCTCTTATCTTTATACTCTTCTTTAGTACTGAAAACAACCTAAAATGGTTAGTGTGGTCAGAACATAACATAAGTTCTAGTGCAGTAGGGGGTAACTCAGAGGCAGCAAGCAGGTTTTCATATTACCAAAAGGGCCACACATATTATTTGTGGTGTTGGGCCATATTATTCCTACACGCCCTTATTTAAACCCCAAAAATTCTACTCTTGCTGGAGAATACATATTCTTAATTAAGCTATCTTACTGATAATTATAACAACTTCACAACACTTTTTTTTTGTAATTTATGTCCTCCGTTAAGTCATATCGGACATGAATGAATTGGGTGAAATGATGCTCAAATGAGTCCAGGATCCATGAAGCTTAGAGCCCACCTCGGTAGCATGGTGGTAGTGTCTGCCTCACGTTCAAGAGGTCCCGAGTTCGAATCTCGGTCAGGGTGAGTTACCTGGATAAGGTTTTTTCCGGGTTTTTCCCTTATCCTGAAAGACGAATGTCGGGTAACTCTAAGCTCTATGGACCCTGGGCTCATTTGAGCATAATTTCATGCATTCCATTCATCGTCCGATATGACTTAATGTTGGAGGACGTAAATTACCAAAAAAAAAAAAAAAAAAAAAAGCTTAGAGTTACCCGACATTCATCTTGAAGGATATGGGAAAACCCTGGAAAAAACCTTATCCAGGAAACTCACCCTGACCAAGATTCGAACTCGGGATCCCTTCAACATGAGGCAGACATGCTATCATCTACGCTACCGAGGCGGGCATAACACTTGCTGTGCATGATCGCAGTATAAGGAGTGCAGGGAATCTGCATACACCAGCAAATAACTTAAAACTGTTCCAGAAAGCATGTTACTGTTTGGCAATAAAAATTTATGATGACCTTCCACACTACTTGAAATTACTAGATAGTCCTAATCAACATAAAATTTTCAACAAATGTTTAAAGTCATGTTTATATACTTTTCATATAATATGGAGGAATTCTTTAATATCCTATTCAACAGGTAAATTTCAATACTTAGAGCAGATTGCATGTGAAGGTGATTTACATTATTGTTATCCTATTGTGATGCATGATCTGAAGTTGATGCTTGAATGGTAATGGTTTATAATTTTCATATGTTATACATAACTTATGATTTAAAAAAAAGGCAAGTGGTGGTGGGTGTATTACTGTAGTAATACATGTACTTATGATTTTAAAAAAGGCAAGTGGTGGTGGGTGTATTACTGTAGTAATACATTTAACTTAAATGTATGAATGTTCAATGTCTCTGAGCTTTGTCCACGTTCCCAGCAAATGAACAAGAAGACTAAGTGAGCAATTTCCACACTACACTTTAGAACCGAATACTGCACAAGCCTAAGGTAAGTTGGTATGTGTTACATAATGAGACAGAATATCAGAACAAAGGGGTCTTTTACAGGGTTTACACAAACCATTCAGGATTTGTATGAATACATGCAGAACGCTTGCCCTGTTCTGTTAGTCGTGCAGAACTTAACTGTTAATTATTAACTATTTTGCTGCAAATATCTTCAATGTTATGTCTTTCCAATGTCAGTATAAGGGATTTTCCATATCATGTCACTGCGGAGCAAGTAAATTAAACTGAAACAGATGTATTTGTACAGTTACATTTGGGTTTGAAGGTTAACATTCACATAAGAAGGTACCTATTTATTTACAAAGTACTCTTATCCAAATACATTAAAAAATGGAAATTAATTGTTCCTCCACACTAGAGTGTGTACGCCAAGGATTGGATAAATTGAGTCAGGCTGAAATACAGGCTGAAATATTCAATGTCATATTAGGAATTTGTACTATGGATCTCCCGGTCTCCTCCACTGAGCTACCATAGAAACATGACGGTAGACGTCAATTCGTACCATGGATCTTCCGGTCTCCTCCACTGAGCTACCATAGAAACATGCCGGTAGACGTCAATTCCCGGCTATGGCATTGAATGTTCCAGTCTGACTACCTATTCAAACATAAAAAAATATTTACAGTTATCTCGGTTTTGGATGCAACACCTCGAAATCACTATTTAAAATCTGGAAGTACCAAATTTATTTGACAATGTTCCTACCGTACTGTGCTGAACATAGACAATAACTATAACATACCTATTTATGTGTTAAAAGGTACCTATATATGAAAACCAATTCAGTAAAGGCACTGAGAAATGAAATCATTTGTCGGATTTTTCACTTCATTTTATGTAACAGAGTTTGACACTTACACACACACAAGATTTACAATCTTGTCAAGATTTGGTAGAACAGTGATTCCCAACACCACCACCCTCAGCCTCATTACCCTTCCATAGTCTCGCTCGAAGTCTCGCTATAAGCTCAACAGGGTACCATTATCAGAGAGTAGCTATCAGAGAGTATAGGTCACAGTATGAGTACTATAAGTATTTTGAGGATTTCAAGAGCAGTCTTGGTATTAATTTATGGTATTTTATTTCATTATGAATGCTTTTTAACTGATCTGCTTCTCAGAGCTCCATCATCTATAGGGCGTAAAATATCACTCAATGTTGTATAGAGGAATGTTTGTCAAGCTTGAGACTTGAGGCCAAGGGAACAAGAAGCTTTGACGCCCAGCTAATCTCTAGACGACAGAGGACGATATAATTAGTGTAATAATGTTTTTCTTATATTGACTTTTCTTTGTACAATAGTCAACTGAGCTTTTAACAAAGCAATCTGTACGATTGGTCAACTGTCTTGGAACCCGACCAGTGGAATGGAGTGAAACATATTTGGTATAACATTCAAAGGCGCTTTATCAACTGTACAACATGATTGATGAGTTCGGATTATACAAAAGTTGGCATAATATTCTTTTTATTAAACATGCCGTACAAAGATAAATGGCACTAGTAAGTCAAAATGTTAATTTTTTGTATAGAATTCAAGCGAATGTGTTCTTGCTTGATATAAATGTAGGTATGTAATATTATACATCTAGGTAACTAGTACCGCGCCTACAGATACTAAAAGCACTAAACTTCAAAGAAGCCAGGTGTATTGACCTTAACTGTGAAAGCGTTGACAGTAAACATGTTATCTGTTTACAAGTACAGCGAAAAATTGTACCTACTCTCTCCGAAAAAGTTATTACATATATTATATACAAAGGGAAGGCTAGAGCACCTGCCGGCCAAGCTAGGGGTCCCGGGTTTGATTCCTGGCGGTGGGGGTGGGATTTTTCTCTGACCAAGATAATTCCTCATCTTCCTCCGAGTCTATATATTCATCTATATGAATGAGAGTACGAATGTGTGATCTAATGATTAAAACCCAACGAATACGAGTTGACACCTTCGATATGTTCCAAAGGAGGACGGCCATCGATATGACGGGGTATAAATGGAAAAAATAAAGCGAAGGGAATTCAAGCACATGGACCCTTTAATTGGAACCTAACCGAAACACCACGAGAATAAAATATATATTTCAGATTTTACGACATTACTTTTGCATATAATGTATTAAAGAAGCCGCAAATACTTGAATAGAATCATGACACATTTATGGTTTTGTTAAAACAAATAAACGTTGAATAAATATGAAGATATTGCGACCATGAACAGTTGAGAGAACACAGAACATTAAACACAATAGCAACATAACAACCTTTTCTCAATTAACATCCTCCAATGGCAAGTAATGTCGGACGATGAATGAAATTGGCGAAATGATGCTCAAATGAACCCAGGATCCATAGAGCTTAGAGGTGCGTCGACGTGGATAATATGCTAGCTAATTGTGTCAGCGATCAAAGATGAATTTTGAGGGTTACTAAAAATAGAGCTTTAAACGTAAGCTTTCGAAAAGTGATCAAAATTATACTGTGTTAAACGTGCATCAAAAGTTAATGGAGCACCATTTTAATGCCACGGTAAATAACACTGTGAATTTAACTGCCGACTATAGCTGTACTATCCTTCCGGAAAGTAATTGTGCACTTTTTGCGAATCAGTATCATTCAGGATTCCGTGAGTAGAAGGCATGAAAACTAAATCGGCCACGGTCGTAAATGTATACTTTTGCGTGTATGGGCTGAGCTAGATTTGGAAATTTCGGTATTCTGTAACATGTATTGATTGTCAGAAATGTATGTCAAACGTAAATTCCGCTGACTGGCAGACTGTTGGCATAAGGAAATTAGCCACATGTGACCCAGACTGGTTCTGCTGACCAGAAGAAATAATAGGTCAGTACAGGCTTAAACATTCTCTCAATAACGCAAACGGTATGATGCAAAATTAATAGGTAGTGGGAATCGCTGAATTGACTTTTTGTAGAACCCCTATTTAAGCCTGGTAGAGTTAGCCCTCGGTGTGAAACGTCGCAGGGATGTCAGAGGAGACCTTATGTCGGTCCCTGTGAGAGGTAACAAAAGTTTATCTGACAGTGTTTCTACGAATACCATAGCCCCCGCCGGACTCAGCAGTTATACATCTTTGGACAAGCCCAGCTATACACCTAACACATCACCAACGGTAAGATTATATCAAATTATTATGTCATCAAGTATTACCACAGCACCCCTGGTCTCTTCTAGACTCAGGGAATACTCTGTATAATTACTAAGCTTCTTAAAATAGAGTTCTTCAGTTTAGGTTGATTTTGATGTTTTATTTATCCTACCATTCCAATAGCTACACCCCCAGTTGTAGATTAGGTTTGTAAGTCTTTCAACCCCCCTTACAACCCTGGTATGCAACATGTGGTCTCGGCCCCGGGTTTCGAATCCTATACCTTGGTACCTCTCGTAATTCCTATCAACACCCCTACCTTCACACAGCTTGTGGTGGAGACGCTCGGTTTCTACCACCCTTAAGGTCAGAAATATGGTTTCGATCCCTGAACCTCTAAACCCCCTATTTTTATATAACTTATGGCGGAGTGCCAGGGTTTGCATTTGCAAATTTAAATAACGGTCCCTGTACCTTATGTATTTTAATTTAGCATTTTGATTACGGTACCAATCTCCATAAAATTTTCTTTTTCTTTTTGATAATTATGTCTTCCCCCCAGTATACCCAGTTCCGTAACTTATGATCTTTTTTTTAGTTATCAAATTGTTCTTGAACATTACATTTTTCTACATTTAGTTATTATTATTTTTTATAATATGCCTATACTTCTAGAATGTTAGAGGTGACAGATAGTATTAACACATTTACTATTGTAATTCCTAGTATCAGAATTTTTGTTATGTAAACTTTAAGTTCAGACATTTGACTTTGTTGGTGACATAATCATATCTTACTTTCAGCAGAGTACATTTTATTCTTGTTTCTTCCCAGAATGTGTATAGAATACTGACATATAATTTTCTTTCAGGTGCATTATTGTTGTATTTTTATTTTTATGGTTTAATGATTTCATGTTATTTTGCATTACCACTACAATTTACGTTACTTTTGGTTTCAATAATTCCTGTGGGTGCCTCTATTTTCTTATTTTACCATTCTTATATGGATCTGTCCTCTAAGTTCCCAAGTAATAGTCCCGTGAGTCAGGAAATTCATAAACTCATTAGGGAACATCAATTATCATTAGACAACTCAGTTCAAACATATGCCCTAGCTGCCCACGACATTAAGGTAGTTTCCTCGGATGTCATAGACCTTTGGAAATCTATGCATAAAATTAACCAAAGAAGTAGTCGTCGACTCCGAAAGTTAAAACCCATCCAATACTTTATTGAGAGACCAAGAAGTTTAAGCGTAGGAGACTTGACTGAAACTTCCTCGAAATTACAGACCTCCCCCACCTTTTCAAATTCATCCTCTACTTCATCGTTAGACGACGCCACCATGACCACTTCAGTACCTCCAGTCGACCCCTCAACCCGAGAAGACTTAAACACTAAGCCTTCCAGATTATCAATGATGCCGTATGCACGACCGTTTATTGACCCTGGCGTGTTTGAAGGCAGACTCGGACAGGACATTTTTGCTTACCTCTACAATTTTGACACTATAGCAGCAGCTAATGGCTGGGATGACCATGCAAAAACACAATATTTACCATGTTACTTACGTGGCGCTGCAGCCACTTGGTTTAAAACATTTGCTCCCCGACATACACAATATACCTGGACAGACTTAAAGTCCGCCTTACAACAAGCTTTTGTGCCAGCAGCATACGAAGACGTGGTAGAATGTCGGCTTAGGCAAAGAAAGCAAGATTTGGCCGAGCCTGCAGAACAATATATCTATGATGTTCTAGCCCTATGTGATCAAGTGAACCCCAATATGACAGAGAGAGAACGCTTACGTCATGTTACCCGCGGGCTTAAACCATCCTTACCGGAGCAAGTGCTCCCTGCAAACCCACAGACTGTAAACGACCTAATCACATTTGTCCGTGGGATAGAAACAGCTAGATATCTGGCAGGACAACGTGTAGACTTAATGCAGAGACCAACATCGAGACCTGTTTCAGCCATTAACAATGCCAATGCATCAGACCCCATTCACACGTTGACTGAAGCCGTACAAACATTACAAAAACAAATACAAAGACTCCAATTTTCACACAATGACAGACATAGTACATCACCTCGTGGACACGTTCGCGGTACTAACTTTGGCAATCACTTTACACGTGGTTCTTACAAAAACGCGGAACTAATTTTTCTGGGAGACCCCCTAATGCTAAACAAAATATCAGCTGGCAAACAAACAGTAGAACAGCTGATGGACGGCCTGTTTGCTTTGCATGCCACCGACAAGGTCATACAGCGATAAATTGCAGACTTAAGCAAAGTCACCCAAACGGGCAAGGGACGCCACAGGAGTAAACCCTGTGGCGCCCATAGCAGCTAATATTCCAGATTTTACAATTGCACATATTCGGCCTATGAATGTACTTACGACTCAGGGTATTGCAGCTAACAACCAAGCGATTAGTATATTGTTTGACACCGGCAGTGCCGTTAGCATAGTGCATGCACGTTTCGTAACGTCACTCGTATTTCCAATATCTAATAGTATGCTCCTTCGCACAGCAGACAACAAACTACTAGACGTTGGTCATTCGACCCAGTTTCAGTTTCAACTTGCAGGTGTACAATTTACAGAAGAATTACTAGTGGCACGAGAGTTCGCTCACGACCTTCTGTTAGGAATGGACTTACCTTCTGTTAGGAATGGACTTTTTAAACAAATATCAAGCTCTTATCAATTTGGCTTCTTACGATATAACTCTTAAGACATCTGACGATAGCACAGTAAACATACACTGTGGCGAGAAACAAAACTGTCACTTGGCTCAAATTACAACTGAACCAGAACAGGACCCTGACACTGTACCTAAGGCATATTGTACACAGGACACTCGTATACCTCCTTTCACTTCCATGAACGTACCAGTAAAAATTAATCTTGATAAACCAGGACAAATTTTGTTAGAACCCAGAGACTCGATTATGCAAAAGAAACGTTTACAAATTTCACCTATCTTATTTGATAATGCAGGACAATGTTCACTACCAGTACATAACAATACTGCTGAACCAAAAGTTATTTTTGCTAGAACAACCCTTGCCAATGCTTATGAAGTAGCCCTTATACAGGCTTCTAATTGGTCTTCTACAGATTCCCAACCCATCGAGCTTAAAAACGCTAAATTTAGCATTAATTCACAACTCACTTTCGAACAGAAATCTCAAATGACTAGTTTATTACAGAAATACCGTCATGTGTTTGCTACAAAGTTGCAAGAATTAGGTCAAACAGATATAGGAGAATTTAAAATAGAAGTCACAGATGAAACACCCATAAAACAAAAACCATATAGTGTATCTCATGCACAAAAGGAAATCATAGATTCCCAAATTAAAGAAATGCTAGATGCCGGGATTATTCGCGGATCCCATAGTCCCTGGAGTTCATCCGTGGTCTTAGTTAAAAAGAAAAGTGGTGAAATGAGATTCTGTATAGATTATCGGAAGCTTAATGCAGTTACAAAAACAACTTCCTACCCCCTACCCCTCATAGACGATTTGCTTAGTTACTTAGGCAACTCAAAATGGTATTGCAGTTTGGATTTGTTAAGCGCATATTTTCAAGTTCCTATTGATGAGAAAAGCAAGAAGTATACAAATTCGTTATTTGCTTTGGACTTGCAAATGCCCCTAGGTTTTTCTCAGAAATTTCTGGTAAATTATTGGGTGATCTTTGTTATAAAAAAGGTTTAGTCTATTTAGATGACATTGTTGTTTTTGCTCCAACATTTCATGAATTATTAACAAATTTAGAAGAAGTCTTTCGTCAACTATGTAAACATAACTTCAAACTAAAACCAGAAAAATGTTTTTTTGGTATGTCAAAAATAAAATTACTAGGCTTTGAAGTATCTGCTAAGGGTATAGAACCAGACAATGATAAATTATGAGCTATTCAAAATTTGCCAGTCCCTAAGACTATTCGTGACGTTAGAAAAGTGCTTGGTTTATTTAGCTTGTATAGACGTTTTGTCCCGAATTTTGCTTCTATTGCTTCACCTCTCCATGAACTAACTCGGAAAAACAAAAATTTTGAGTGGACAGCAACGCAACAAGACTCATTCGATAAATTAAAACAGTTACTAACAACTGCCCCAGTACTAGCTCACTACCAACCAGGAGCCTATTCAGAAATTCATACTGATGCCTCTACGTCAGGAATTGGTTGCGCTCTATTGCAACGCATAGATGGCGAATTGCATCCAATTGCTTACTGTTCACGTTCTCTAAACAAGCATGAAAAAATTACAGTATCCCGGAACTAGAATTGCTAGCGATAGTATACGGCCTAACACATTTTAGATCATATATTTATGGTTTCCCCGTCAATGTTGTAAGTGATCATCATTCCCTTTGCTATCTTCGTAATTTAAAATACATCACAGGAAGACTAGCACGCTGGGCTTTAAAACTCCAGGAATATGATTATTCCATCATTTATAAATCAGGTGCAAAACACACGGACGCAGCCGCTCTTTCCCGTTTTCCAGTGGATAAACCCAACCCCTATTTAGTGGAACAATTGGACGACTTGCCAACTTGTCTATTAACACCAGTTCAAGTAGCAAATGAACAAAGAGCTGACCCCAAGCTGCTACCCCTAATAACTACGTTGGAAAATCCCCAATCCGGCTCTCCTAGGTTACAACGACAGGCAAAAACCTATACTTTACAATCAGGAGTCCTGTACCGCAAAAATGCAGGAAGTTCAGGGCCTTTGCACTTATTGGTCATCCCTGATCAGCTGAAACACGAAATCCTAATTTCGTGTCACTCAGATCCTCTGTCAGGACACATGGGATTCCAGAAAACCTTTACAAAAATCAATTCCAGATATTACTGGCTTGGGATGAAGAAAGACATTGAAAAATACGTCCGCACATGCCAATCTTGCCAAGGGCGAAAAGGGCTGACAAATGTTAAACCAGCTGGTCTTTCACAGCCAATTCCCGTTAATAATGTCTCAGAACGCTTTGGCATTGACCTCATCGGTCCGATTCATCGTTCCAAGCAGGGTAACACCATGATTGTTCTAGCAACTGAATACTTTACAAAATGGGTAGAAGCTCGTGCTATTCCTAAAGGTTCTGTGGAGCATGTAGCTAAATTTGTGTTAGAGCAAATTATCTGTCGGCACGGTTCCCCTGCCGAGCTCTTATCTGATAGAGGTACTGTGTTTCTAAGTGATGTAATGAAACACCTCTTAAGGATCCTGGGCGTGCACCCGTCATTTACCACAGCCTATCACCCAGCCTGCAACGGACTTACAGAACGTGCTAACCAGACTGTAATCAATATGCTATCACATTACGTGTCAACTGATCAACGGGATTGGGACACAGCACTCCCACATGTCATTTTTGCCTATAATACGAGTAAACAAGAAACTACAGGAAAATCACCCTTCTTCCTCTTGTATGGACGCAATCCCACCCTTCCCAACGAAGTTCAACTAAAATACACCACGGACAACCCCTTTGTCCAAACTACACAAAAGCACATTCAGATAGCTCGTCAATTAGCTAAGGAAAGGATCAGGCAAAAACAAATTAAGTACAAAAAATATTTGACAGAAAAAGACGCACCATTAAGTTTCAACCCGGACAATTAGTGAAAGTATTCACCCCAACGAGAATGAAAGGCAAAACGACCAAATTACTACACCGGTATCATGGGCCATTTCGCATTGTGGAACAAACAAGTCCCGTAAACTACCGCATTAAAATGTTACTGGACGAAAGAAATATGATAGTATCATACACGTATCAAGACTGCACCCCTATTATGCACCTTAATAATGTATTGATATATTCATTTATAGAGTACCTGTCACAATGTCATTACAATTACTTTAAGATTGAGCACGCAGTATTACGCCCTATATGATTAAGAATGGAAGCAAACCGAGAAAACAAAAAAAAGAAACAAACAAATGTTTTCAGGTCTGTCTATCTCTATCTTTCTCCCCTCCAATGTGTTCAAAAGTTTTTTCTGTTTTCTTTCTCCTAGATAGTTTACCACAACAAATCCAATATGGCTTTCCACTACTTTTGCAATATTTTATATGAATTCTCATTCAATAAGATGATCTTATTATTAATCTGAATTCCTTAAATTCCTAACAATCCACATAACTTTTTGTGCTTAAAATATATCCTGGAAAACAAAGGCACATACACACACTTCATAACCCTTACTAAAACATTGACGCGAACCAATAACCGAAGAAACAAACAATCCAAGCATGATGAAATTAGAATAATAACCTCACTAATTTTCAGCTATATTTGTACTACGATTAAAGATTATTAATTATAACTCCTAGGGACAACACTAGAATATTTTCAAGTTTCTTTCCAGTTCTTAAAAATCCTCAACTCTAAATGTATTATTTTAATAACACCAACTTTAAGCCTTCATGATAGTATTTTCAAAATACAATTACATGTGAAGTTAACATAATTTCCTTTCAATCCAATGTTCATCCCAATTTTAAGTAAACAATGACTCTCTTCTTACGTCTCCGTATTCACAGCTAGTTAGGTAATATTAAACACTGTTTACGAATATGCTAAATTCCTAAAGTCACCGATGATGACACACCCGGCTTCAAAATTTTAATTTCGCTACAAACAAAATAATACTCCGTATTTAGTATATTATATTGCTTGTTTTTGCTAATATAATCCCTCCAAACCCAAAATAATATTTAACCTTCTCTAAATCACACTTAATTAATTAGGTCAATCCTGGATGCCCTACTTGCTTAATTCTGCATTCCTTTAAATGACTTCAACTTCCCCAGAACAATTTTTCTTTTCACAGTCGCCCCATCACAATACATAAGCGATAACAGTCTCAGATAGTTTCTTACCTTAGTTGTCCGGCACCGGAGCAGTAGATTGTATCTGGTCGCTGAGCGCAGCCTATAAAACGATGAAAAAAAACACACATAATAAAATCTTTCGGCGGTTATGTAAACTACCTCATCATAACGCAATTGTAATACTCACTAAAAGTTCAAAAGCCCGACCCCTTAACGCCGGGAAGATTTGTTGGTTCAGGTATGCTTCTGCCTGGGCGATGCTGGGATACGTCATCCAGATAATCCGCCACAACGGCAGAAGATCCCTAAACTCTCGTAGAGGCTGCAACCTGGGGTCGTCTAAACCCCGGGACTCATAACCATCGACAACCCCAGAAATCAAATCTTCTAATTGATCTAATTCCAGCGGCATCGCGGGATGTGGCTAGTTTTCAACTAATCTTTCCCCATATTATTCAAGGCGATTCCGAATTTCCTTAGTGCAGGAAATTTGCAAACATTTACAAAATTCAGCAAAACTCCCAGGTATACAACATAAATCTCCCTTACGGCGTCATAAAAATGCTGGGAGTTGCTGTTCACTTCGCGCTTACCTCAGTCTTTTTGTCACAACAGAAACACTTCTTTTACAGGGCAGCAACCTCTTCCTCACAAATTCCTGCATAGTATCACTTTTTTTTTCATACAGTCCATTTCCTCCTCTAGATCTTACATTACAGAGTTCACTTCCGTTTGTTGACTTCTGTGCCACAGCGGTCGGCACGTGTAACAATACCTAACTAATGTCTCCTGAATTCGAAGTTTCATTTTTAGGACATATCTCACCATCTCCTTATATTTCCTTAGACCGACATTGTGAGCCTATGACACATAACCCCGCTCTTTTAGGTTTATAGTTGTTATTCTGACACACCTTTTTCGTTTTTTTTTACCCCCTCCATGCTTTTAAAAATATACCAGTGGTACACCGTGTTTTTTATTATAAATCATCTCGATATGACGTTATATTCTCTGTGCTTAAAAGTTATAAGTTATGGTCGTTGTAACCAAATGCTTAGGATTTGTGAAGATAATGTATGTGTGTAGTATCCTTTGACCTTAAGAACAACCGTGAGGTGTTCTTAGAGGCTATTTTTAAGTGTTTATAGATTCTAGTAGTAAGGTGTTCTGTTCCGAATCCATCGCAAGATTTTCGGAGACAGTTTTAGTGAATATGTACGCATATACCATGGTATCTTCAAGTTTCAAGCTTTCAAGCTATAAGAGTTTTTGTATGAGCGACAGAGGTTACATCCTTTGGTGTTCGCGAGACCCTTAGGTTGTGTATGCCTCTCATGGTGATTTGATATAGATAAAGCTGTTATAATATAAAAGGGATCTTATCGCGCAAGTGATTTTCCCTATAAACATTGCTAAGTTAAAGCTATATAATTACTGATCAGTTTAAATAAAAAAGTTGTGAAGACAAAATAGCATTAATGTTTAAGTATGAGTGATGACTGCGCAGTATGTATGTGAAGTTTTGTGCTATGGAGGGAAGGCGCGCCCCTTCATTAGCTTATAATAAAGTATAATTGTGATTAGTATAACTGAATAGAGATAACCACAAATCCTAAGACCATATAAGAAATTGTATTAGCTATGATGATTGAGGAGCAAACTCAATAAACGACTCAAATCATGTGATAAGAAAAGCACAGAATTTTTTTTAACTAAGGTGTTACCTAAGGTTTTAAGTCATAGAATTCAGCTATGTTTCCTCAATTCACCTTTAAGTATTGATAAAGAAACCCATGACTTATATTTATTGTCTATCAAAGCAGACTGATCACCTTGATGTAATTATCGGGGTATGCTATTCTAAGGGTACTTCCTCTTACACCAGTCAGTTTCTCCATCATTTATTGAACTTTTAATTCAGTGGGCAGAACATAACTCAAATACATCCTTTGAAAATATTCATTATGGATCTGAGACATGACCAATGACCAAGATTAAACTAATCGTTATATCAAGTTCTGTTTACAGGTCACAGCACGATGAGATCTACAACCTACAAACGCCTCCCTTTCTTTTGCTATCACTCATAATTACCATGCTATAAAAGCATGCCTAAATTTGTTAGGGATTAATAAATAAGAGAAGACTTAATTATTATCAATTAACATTTCATTTATAAGACAACCCAATGCACTGTAATTTAACACTTGTTTTTAACATCCAGTGACAGTAGAGTACATCATATCTCCAGATAATAAGATCGATATTGTTTATCGATATCTTTGATCACACTTTTTTGCGAAAAGAAGAAAAACATTATACCTCTTGTTTAAACAATCAGTGCTAAACCAGCAAATGTCAGAGTTACTTTTGCTATATTTATGTAAAAACATAAAGTCATAGGATATCCTTATAGATTGTAAGATGATTGTATAAATGTGACCTCAATTACCATGTATTATGAAGGTATGTTATGTAACTCTAGAAACACTTTACTTCAGTAACATCAAGATTTATTATAACAAAATAGAAAGACATGGTTAACTCTGATATTTGACTGATTGTATGACAACAGTAGACATTTGTTAGGCGTAGGTCTAATCCAGTATATAGATGCTATTATGGCAAGTCATTAGACATGATTTTTGTAAATAACGCCCTATAATTTATAACAAGTACTACTCATTAAATCACCTTCATTTTTCTTTAGCTAAATTGTTATCAATAATACTACTAATCATGTATGATTCAATTGTATAATAGTTTTATGAAGAATACTTGTAATTTATTCCAAGTTTATTACTAATGTGTGAACAACCATACTTAAGTGGAACATCTATGCAGTTTCCATAGGTTATTTACTTATGTTATTCAGCCATAAGGCAAACATAAAATTTCATTTTTTTACTCTATAAACTTTAACCAAACTTTTTTCCTTCTACCTCTAAAACTGGTTCCACATAAATTCCATACATGTTCCATTTATGTTAATTATATATAACCATAATTTGTAAATAGATATAAGAAATATTCATTTGGTAATGTGATACCTGAAAACCCCTTTCATTTAATTACGTTCCCGTGAACTTTAACCCATCCTCACCCCATAGAAATATTCTTGTGCATCAATCCTAACTCTGGATCATTTGTTTTTCTGTCGCGGCATGAATGAACAAACACGTCGAAGCATCAGGAAACACCACCACCATAAGGAGAAAGCAGAGGAGACACCAGGGTCCCTAGCAGTTACTCTTTTCTGGGAGAACCAAAGCACCCCAGGAGACCAAGTGTCACATAAGGAGTGGCAACCAAGACTACTCGCGTCTGGAAAGGCACTTAATCTTTCCAGAGGACCTCCTCAACTTCATAGACTCATGGCTTTCGCAGTGAAACCCTGGGTAAAAGCCAAAGCAACTATACCCAGCAAACTTTTACAGTGGCTCAAATACAATAACTTATAACTCACTCTTTCGTGTGCTCACCTGCAAGAACTCAGACCCAGCTGAGGTAGGCGAGTGTAAGCTAAGTGGACTATTCTAAAAAACAGTAAACTCCACTTTCGAACTTTTCATCGGATCTTCAGTACAGACTTTTCCAAGCAATACCAAAGAGCAACGTACGCTTGAACACGATATCATATAAACAGCAAGCCACAACCGAGGTTCTTCATCAGCTTCCCTGTTTTAAAAGACTAAGTACAGACTATCAAACTGGAGCAGGAAGCACATTAAACTGTTTTCTCTTTGAAGTTTACATTACTTGTGACAGCTAGGGCCTTGTTAGACAAACTTAAAGTAGTAATTACAACCCTTCAGTGACCAAGTGTTGTGAAGTGTCTCCCAAAACTATAAACTCAGTGGTGGAACAGTGTGTTTCTATGGAACTATGGACTTCATTCAGCGTGGGATACTTCGACACCAATCCGCATCAACTCATTTCCATTTCCTGTCCTCTGATTTTCTTTTTCAGGTGTTACAATTATGACTTTTCAAAAAAAATGTACATGTAAATGTTTGTATGCTCTATTGCCTATGTAAGTGTAAATTATTATTTTATGTATTTAAAAATTTTTGTTACCAGTCGTTTGGATTTGCTGAGGGCAGCAAAATCTAGGCGAAGGGGATGTGTTGCGTGTATAGGCTGAGCTAGATTTGGAAATTTCGGTATTCTGTAACATGTATTGATTCTGACAGAAATGTATGTCAAACGTAAATTCCGCTGACTGGCAGACTGTTGGCATAAGGAAATTAGCCACATGTGACCCAGACTGGTTCTGCTGACCAGAAGAAATAATAGGTCAGTACAGGCTTAAACATTCTCTCAATAACGCAAACGGTATGATGCAAAATTAATAGGTAGTGGGAATCGCTGAATTGACTTTTTGTAGAACCCCTATTTAAGCCTGGTAGAGTTAGCCCTCGGTGTGAAACGTCGCAGGGATGTCAGAGGAGACCTTATGTCGGTCCCTGTGAGAGGTAACAAAAGTTTATCTGACAGTGTTTCTACGAATACCATAGCCCCCGCCGGACTCAGCAGATTATACATCTTTGGACAAGCCCAGCTATACACCTAACACATCACCAACGGTAAGATTATATCAAATTATTATGTCATCAAGTATTACCACAGCACCCCTGGTCTCTTCTAGACTCAGGGAATACTCTGTATAATTACTAAGCTTCTTAAAATAGAGTTCTTCAGTTTAGGTTGATTTTGATGTTTTATTTATCCTACCATCCCAATAGCTACACCCCCAGTTGTAGATTAGGTTTGTAAGTCTTACAACCCTGGTGTGCAACAATACTGTGGTGTGTATACTGTCGTGGTCACCATTGCAATGTGTCACTCACTTCGAAGTTTTCTGTTGTTGTCTTAACCCATTGTGACGAAAGATGGACTAAACATCACAAGGTAACAATCCTTTTGCAGCTGAGCTAATAACTACATGGCGTAGTAGAATATGCAAGAGAACACGTGAATTTGTTTTTAACAGAACCAATATCTATGTTGCATATAAGGCAAACGGTAGCAACTTCTTTCGTAGCTCATTGGCAAGACGCATGCTGGTACAAACAAGACGAAGGTTCGAATTCCAGTACATAGTTGTATTTTTGCTCCAACCTTTTGGTTTGTTAGCCGCAGAACCAATTTAAAGGTGTTCTCTTATGGGTAAGATATTACTACATGACGTTAGAGAATAGGCAAGACCATGAAAACACCTACAATGACGGTGGTTCTTCCTTGGTGCGTTTGAAACGCCGAGTCACCTACTTGTTTTTTAATTACTTACATGGTTATGTTTTATCCTCTAGCATTTAATTTTCCTTTATAAAAGTTATCCAAATTATATTTTGTAATGGAGCCGCTCTCTTGGCGCCCGTGCGTCGGTATTGCAGCTAGCTTACTTCCACACTAGTGACTTGTTATTACAAGGCCAACGTGACCGTAACACTTGCGGTAAGTGAGGAAAGGTTGGAGGGGCAGAATGCATTGGTGGTTACCATGGTTATGGATTCGATTCATAGAAGCCATATATTGCACACCAGTTCGTGTTACCAACACAATGCACGACTTTCTTCCTACTTTTTCGTCTATTTGAACAGAAATTTGTTCGTAGACGTGGTAACCCACTTGAAGCGAGCCCCGCGTGTCATGTGCTACTGTTTATTATCAGTTTGCATCCGGTATAAGAACTAAACTCTTTGTGATTGTCTGATATGTGAAATGTTTAATTTTTCAAATTTAAAGGATTTACAATGAATTCAACACAATACTTGGTGTGTCTCCAATCACCCCTTTCTTTATGGAAAAATGATGACAAAATCGACGTGGTAAATGTCGGTAGGCCAACACCAGTGCTCTGTTTAAAACAACGTTGTGGCGGAGCATCTTTAAAATACACCAGGACATTTAAGACTCGTTGGTATGAGGAACATAATTGCGTCGGATTGAAGCAGCTGGGGAAAAAGCACTAACAAAACACTCTTCCGAATATCTCACGTCTGTATATTGTAAAATACAATGAGAACATTAAGCTTAACAGGCTTATCATGCAATATCCTATTAGGGAAGTAGACAAATGACATTTCGTGGACATAATGAAAGCAAGGACTTTTTAAATGACGGTAACTTTAAGGAACTTTTGGATTCATATAGAGAGGGAAGCCCAATCGAAATTTAAAATCATTATTCCAGTATAAAAATCCGGTTTTGCGATGCTGATTTTGCGAAATTAGGTTAGCGAATTTTCTGAGTCACCTAATCAATTTGCCCAGAGCCGCGCCTGTATTCTATGTTGTACACAACCAGAACCACCTAGAATAGTGTGACTTCGTGGGTTGGTAGAGACAAGAGCCTTGTTTGCAGAAATTGAAACTACTCTTTATTGCAGTAAACATAGGCTTTGTGCAACCCTTGCAGCAGCAAAAAGACGTAACATTGACAAACAGCAGTGTTCAACCGTCTCGTTCGCCCGCCACACTTAAGCAAATGAAAGATTCCACTGCGGTATATAACAAAACTCACAAAACTGCAACTGACTGCTTCTCACACTCTGCCGCTATTTATATCTCCTAGTCATTATTCTAAAGTGCAGTACACCACTCGATAACAGTCGCGACGGCAGCGGAACATTGGAATTTCTCTCTGCCTCTTTCTCTCTCTCGTCAAGCGCCGAGCGCTGCGCTCCACTGTCTCTTTCTTTCCAGCCCACGCGCATAGCTCTGGCTTTGCGGCGGACCCAATACAACAATGCGATCGGTGACAATACGTACCTGACACTGGCGTTTGAGATAAAGAAAAATGGTGCCGGTAATACTTTCTCTCTTAGCCTTGATTTATTATTTGATTTAGAAAGTCTGATAACTTTGTCTAAACATTAGCGAGGCATGAGTATTTATAAAGCTTTATTTGTGCTATTTAGTGAACATGAAATAATTCCAATAATTTGTTCTGTCATGTGCTTTCTACCATTTCCGTTTACATGATATGTTTTGTATAGTCCTAATCTACATGAAGTATTAGATGTTTGTTTGAAAATATAATTTATGAGACGATTTCAGCGGTGAGAAGTAAAAGAATACATTATTACAGCAGGGAATGTTACTGTTGTAAATATGGATGCTACATAACTAACTTAACCTAAAATATTACAAAACTGGCAGCAGGCGATTAATAGAGAGGTCGACTTATGCTGGGAAAGTTAAATAATGTTGTGGGTACGAATACTGCTATGTAATATTTCACTTAATGACAGGAATACAGAAAGTTGTATTACTAAGTAGTCCATTTTCCTAATTATTGTTAAAGACAAGTTGAAACTGGGAAGGCTGAATGCTAAGCTCTCAAGAATTAAATGGAAATCTACAAGAAAAATAAATCTAGCTGTGGATGTGAAGTCAAATATGATTTCCATACATTTCGTTTGGAGGCGATAACCATATCAGAAATAGCTGTGGTGAATTTAGTTCATGCGTGTGGAACATTAAGTTACCTACGAGAGTACCTTAAATTGTTATATTGTTCTGGAACGTATTTGTAAATTCTACGGTATGAGAGGTTTACTATTAATGTTCATTTCGGCATGCTTATAACCTGACTTATTACTTCAGGTTGCATTTGGAATTATGAGTTTTTGCAGGGTGCCTTTTTGTAGATGAAACCGTGTTCAGATGTAGTTATGTGTACCAACAGAGAAAGACGTAGTTGTGGGGAGCTGGCACTGCTTCGGTAAACATTGTCACCCAGTTATCGGAAGGCACGACCAACTGACGGCTGAGTGAGGGCCGGGAATCATTCGACCACGCCTACCCATTTATCTTGTAGCGGTAACGAGGGGATGGTTGGAAAAACATCACTAGCCATCTCTTTCCCCTTCCCTGGCGTCTGCAACATTCGGGGTGATTCACTGAACCGCGAGACTTCCAGAAACAGCAATCTTCCTATAAAGAAGGGCTGCAGTTGGCGAGACAGTTCAGTTCTTGGCGAGCAGCCGGAGGAGCACCGTGCTAGTGAACGGACTGGAAGACTGTGTACGTGCATCTGAAGAGTTGTACGTAATTGCGAGTGTAGAGTGGACCTGTAACAGACGAACTGGTGAATTGTAATTGTGTACGCTACGTAATTCTATGTAATCGGCAAGTGTTCCAACTGTAATTCGGAGGAAATAAAGAACATTTTGAGTTTGCGCAATTGGACTTTTAATTTCACGAACCCACAAAGTCACAATTTTTATTCCTAATAATAACCTGATAAAATCTTTGTATAGATATCCAAATCTACAGTTTTTCAAAACATACGGAAATAATAAGTTTCAGTGCATCATGGTAACGCTTACCAGCAATGCATCGCCACGCTCTTGGAACTCAAGAGTATATATTAGTGTTGGATTAATGATGGACTAGCTGCAGTGCCGAGGCTCAAATGTATATGCAGCGGAACCGATGTGCATCCTGCGAGGATGTGCTCGCATTTGGAGACTTTCAAGATGGAGCTACCATTGGGCTCCTTATGAAGCAATCTTTGAATGATTCAATCAATTTGTATTAAGTTGACAAGCTGCTAAAATATCGTGTGTAATGTGAATTTATAACAGTGGCGTGTTACTCAGTTTTAAGTTTTACAGTTTGGAGAAATGAGTAAGTGAAGATTGTTATTTGCCTGAGCAGTATAATTATTAAACAATAATGTCTTGGCCTAAATGTATCACAAAATAACTTCCATGCAACTCGTTTCCATACCTTCATTCTCGGAAAAATTACAAATCCTTAAAAATGGAATATCAGCCCTCCAACAAACAAATTTGGTTCAACATACAAATAAATGCACTTAACATTTTCAATTAAATACATATATATTTAGAAAATGAGAGTGGTTAGTCGGTAGTTATGAACTAAATGTATTGTTTTGCTGGTACTGTCTGTTGTTTCGTAGTGATAGGAATACTATTATGGGTGCACTTTAAGTTGGTGATTGACAGTTGAAGGAGTGGGGAAAGAGAGGGGATAGCAGCGTTGCAACTTTACCGTCCCTCTCCACGTGCTAGGCAATGAAGGTCACGGGTAGAGGGGAGGTGGAAATTCGGTTGCAGTCAGTTGCAGTAATGCACACACACACATATTCCTAGAAATTTGCATACTGCAGTATTAATCGTAAGATTGCCGTAAGACTGTCTACACGTTTAAGTGAGCAGTTACCTAAATACAGCATACGAAATCTTCGGAATGAACAAAAAACAAATGGTTAGCTACATTTAAGATTTAGAGAAATAAAAGTCCCATACCTGCACAGAATTATGTATTTTAATCCAACGGGAATATGCCGCTTATCTCAGAGTCGCTGCTGTCACTGCTACTGCTTTTCTGATGATCGTCGTCGTTGTCAACGCCGCCGTCGTCGTCGTCATCGTCAGAGCTACTGCAACCTCCCACGGAAATTATGAGTTCTTCCACACTTTCCTCCAAAACGCCTTCATTTTCCCATGCTGCCACTATAACCTTTTTTGTGTGACAAACTGCATCTTCCCAATTTTTACCACTTATTTTTGCTATTGCTTCTTCTGTTAGTTTTATAACAGATGTTATACTGAAATCTGTATTGTTGCGCGCTACATATCCCTTTATTTGGGCCCAAATCAATTCTATTGCATTAAAATGGCAATGGTAGGGAGGAAGTCTAATAATTTTGTGGCCTTTTTCTGCAGCAATTTCATCAACTATATATTTTGGGAACTGCGGTTTGTTTGCTTTTACCAGTTCAAGCAATTCATACTTTTTTAAATGGTCTTGAACACGCACATTGTTGCGAACAAGCCATTCCAAAATAACACTCTTCCTGGATGCCATTGTTGTAGCTTTGTCTAAAATAACAGAGTGATATTTTGCGTTATCCATGACAATTATGGAACGCCTCTCCAAATTGACTAATAACTGTTCTTTGAACCAGTTAAGAAATTTGGAATGGTTCATTTCTTCATGATAATCTCCTGTTTTCTTAGATTTGAAGAGGAGGCAACAGTTCGGAATAAATCCAAAAGAGTTTCCCGCGTGAAGGAGGATTATTCTTTCCCCTTTACCTAATGGCACCCGCATTGTTGCTCCCAAGGTATCATCAGTCCAGCCCTTGTTAATGCAATGATTAGCATTCACCCAGGTTTCATCAATCCATACAATATTCTCAAAATCACAAGAAATAATTTCTCGTAGGAACCTACAGCGCCAGGCACATATGTCCGGTTTCTCCAGCAAGATCTTACGTCCATTTAGCTTTTTATAGCGAAATCCCAAAGTTTTAACTATTTTTCGAAGTGAGGTCTTGCCACCTGTAAAAAGATCATCCATTTGTAGAGATGAGTGCAGTTTTGAAAGTGTAGGATATTGCTTCCTTGTATAATACGCGTAAATATGGCGGCGAATGGCATCTTGTTGAAATGGATCCAGGTTAGTGACCGGGTTATGTCGCTTCCTCTTCTTCCCTGGAGTTTGCAACCGCGATGTACATGCCTGATTTTCTTCACTAGCGTATTTCTCTTTCCCTACTCTAACTATGGTATTCTTACTTACACCAACAGCAGCTCAGGTTCTGTCCAGTACTTTTGAAACGGGAATTATTGGACCCCCATTGTCTCTTTCATCCTCAAAATATTTTCTTGCGGAACATATAATTTCCCTTGCTTGTCCTTTAATTGGGATTCCGTGCCCAAAAACATTTTTTTTGGTCTTCGCAGAAGGTTTCTTTCTGTCTGTTTCTGTAGCACAAGTGTTTGCGGTAGCCATGAGTAACGATAATTAGCTAAATATTAAAGTTGCACTGAAACACTAAAGTTGATCACAGAAACACTAAAGTTGATCACAGAAACACTGAAGTTGATCCCTGAAACACGAATTATATTGCGAAAATGTAAAGCTGTTTACACTCTGTGAAACATTCACTACCTGAAGCAGCACACTCTTAGTTTGGCAGTGATGACAGGGAGAAATACCCTAAGTACCGTAAGGGTTATTCGTGTTAGAACTGGACCGGACAAAGGCAGGTAAGAAGGGTTGGTCATTAAACTGTAAAGGTTGGTCATTGACCCAGAAAACGTCATAAGCTATTCCTTGAAACTAAATCCACACCTGTTCCCTTCCAACAACGCATACCATCTCATACTAAAGGGCAACGAACGACGACGGTATTGTGATTCTGCTGATTCATAAGCGAAGCAACAATAGGAGCAGTGTCTGTTTACTGAAAACCTCAACATGCCGATAGAATAGCGTCATGCATAAAGCACGTGATGTAGTGCGATAGAGTTGGCAACATAGGATAAGCGGCTCGGGTTGCTATGGCAACAGTTTACTTTTGATTAGTGGATTGCTGGTTGCTAGGCGACGGCAATGACGTGTCAGTGACGTGTTTATCTCCTCTCCTTGTTTTCGCAGCTGAACAGCACGTGGAGGGGAAAACGTCAATCACCAACTTACAATGCGACTACTATAGGTGGACAACTACTGAATAAAAATATCTGGGAAATTTAGTTGTCTATTGCCGAGCAAGGAACGTCTAGGATCATCTACGATCTTCTGCAAGTAAACCTGGAAAAAGTACCATATACGCCAAATTAAACCATTAAATTTCTCTGCAATTAGAAGGAAAAGCAAAACGGGGAGTTGCTTAAAAGACAATTAATGCAGTGTGTTTGTTAGAAATTCAAGAGCTACATTTCGAGAACATGATGATATAGACAAGTATGTTAATCGAGGTAATTATATCGAATTGTTAAAGTGCACTGCATAACATGACACGTGCATGACACTCTTTGGTAGAGTATTCCAAGACTTCGCCCTTTTTAAAGAGATTTCCAATCGTATTCACAATTAAGTAATGCAGACCGTTAGTTCAGTCATTTTATCAGTTATAAAACATTAATAAACAGTGAATGTTCCTTTTGCATAAAGTATGCTTGATGAAAATACTTTTATGGCAAATAAAGCATAGTTTTCTTTATGTCTGCGTTACGTATATAATGGAGAGCCCAAGGACATATTCTGTGATATAAGTAGTGGCCGACATGCCCAAACTATTGAAGAATTCGTATGTAATGAAAAATAGATTTTCATACTTTTAACGGTGCAGCAAAACGGCCGGAAATTATAATTGAATACAAGGACTGATCAAGTCACGAATCCAGAGTGTTATTTTTAACTGCTACGCCATTGTACGAGGGTAGTCTAAAATTTTCTGCGCCTGATAGTGAAAAAAGACTTCATGTTTTCAAAGTAGTCTTATTTTTCAACATAATTTCCTCTAATATCAATACATTTTGTCCAGCGGTGTCCAATGTGGTGTTCTAAGTGCTGCAAAGTTCTCATTTACAGCCGCATTTGCTTCTTCATTGCACGAAAAGCGCCTACCAGCGAGGAATTTCTTCAGCTTTGGAAATTGATGGAAGAGTGAAATCTGAGAAATAGGGTGAACGTTCCAGCTCTTCGTAGTGCAGATCTCTGTTTCCCCATTTCGAAATATTTTTGTCGGCAGATTCCTTTTCTTGATGGAAAACTATTTTTGTTCTTTTCTAACCAGGATTTATTTTCAGGAATGCTTGCATTCAAATTGGTTAGAAGTTGAGAGTAGTATTCTCCAGTAATGGTTTTAATTGGTTAGAAGTTGAGAGTAGTATTCAACATTAATGGTTTTACCTTTCTCGAGATAGTCAAAATAATGCCTATAGCATGCCAAAAAGCTGACGCCATGAACTTTCCCGCCGATTCACCCTCCTGAAGCTGGAGAACCAGCTCCACTGCCTCGACTGCTGCTTGGATTCGGACGAGTAGTGACAAATCCAAGTTTCATCCATTGTGACTATCGGCGCACAAACTCACTTCTGTTCCTCTGAAAATGCGCCAAGAACTTTTAAGAAAGTGTCGCAGGAACGCGTTTGTTATCCCCAGTGAGAACATGCAGCACCCACCTTGCGTAAAGATTTTTCATGTTCAATTGCTGATGCTAGATGTGACCAATACGTTCCTTTGAACTTCGAAGAGTATTAGCAATTTCATGCACTTTTGTACGCCGATATTTCAAAATCATATAATGCAATTTTTCAATGCTTTCCGGTGTTGTTACAGTTTTTTGGACGACCTTCGCGTGGACCCTTTGACAGCCACATTTAAAAGCAGCCGCCCATTTCTTTATAGTGAAAATTGAAGGTGAAGAGTCTCCATATATATTTGTAATCCGCAAATGAATTTTTGTAGGTGTTAAACCCTCTTTTACGAAAAAATTTATCACAGCACGATACTCGAATGCCTCCATTTTCAAAACAGTGCGCACTTCCACGGTCAACTATTTTCTGGAATGACTTGTAATTTTAAATAGCGTCTATTAATTAACATGTACACCAAAGTAAGGAAAAAACTCATGCAAGTAGTGCCGCGATCTCTGGGTGAGGCCGAAAACTTTGCAGACCACCCTAGTACTATATCATTTTGTGTCTGAAAGAACCTGCCAGATGCCTGACTGCAAAATTTCTATCAACCTTAATAGACTAGTAGCAACATTTTCTTTAAAAATCTCCGAAACGTAAGACATTATTGGTTGAATTTGTTCAAAATCGCCTTCCATTTGTGTACCTAACACAATGAAGTTATTTTTCCAGATCATTAAATACTGTGAGCAGAAACAGAACTCAACTGTATAATGTACTTATGTTGTGAATGCTAGAACACCCTTCACAGACTGACTCAGACATTTTAGAACCAGTTGATGGCTTTGTGTATTTCAGAAGATCTCAAATTTGTTTTTCTTATCACATATAACATATTTTCCTTCTCAGTATGCCGTATAATATTCTACAGAACCAGAAAAGTGACATTCTGTACTGAGAGAAACTTATCGCTCTATAGCCGCACTGTGTGACAATTTTGTTCAGGTTTTTCAAGAAATTGTCTCTCGAGTAGGAGAACCTTCAAAGAAGAGATGTTAGCTATAGACGCATTTACTGCTAAGTGTTTGACATAACTTGAAATGCAATTTAAAGATTATACTAAACTAAGAGTTTAAATTTACTGGAACATTAAAACTGCGAGTTATATATACTGTGACTTTGTGGGTTCGTGAAAATCAAAAGTCGAGGCTTCAAATACAAAAACTGCACTTTATTTTCCTAGCATTCGTCACATCACAATTTGCTAGCTAACCTAAAACTGTTTATTTTCGCTAAAAACTACGCTCAACTGTCTGTCGCTACCGGTAACGATTGGTTCCGAAGTTTTCCGAATCTCCACCGGCTTCGGCTTCGCGAGTCTACGGCCAGGGCGACACTGCTCCCTCCTCAAGGCTGGTCGTCCCGAACAGCGCCTTCGTAGCGGGCCAGGCGATCCAGGTGTACCACCAACATCTTTCCTCGGGGCACCTTCTGGATGCGGTAGACCACGTCGTTAATCCTCCTCACCACACGGTACGGTCCTTGCCATGGCTGCTGAAGCTTCGGACAGCGTCCCTTGGTCCGGGTCGGGCGGTACAACCACTCCAGGTCACCTTGCTGGAACCCTTGGCTGTTGGCTTGCCTGTCGTATCGGGTTTTCATGCGGTCGCTCGCCTTCTGGATGTTCTGGCGAGCCATCTCGTGCATGTCGTGGTCCACCAAGTTCTCCACATCCCTCAAGAGTGGCCCCAAGTCTGCGTCCGCCAGCTGCTCCCTCCTCAGGCCTGCGCTATCCCAGCCATCCGCAGCCACTGCCGTGACTACTCGAACTGCTGCGGCACGCTCCTTCCCCTCCACTCTTGTGCATTGGCCGCACTCTTCTGGACAGGGTCTTCGGGACATAGCGTCCGCGTTACCGTGACTCTTCCCTCTGCGATGTTCCGAGGTGAAGTCGTACTCCTGCTGCCTCTGGACCCAACGTGCTGTCTGGCCTTCCGGTCGCGCCGTCACCATCACCTCGCTCGTCGCGGGGACAACCACGTCTTCGTTCAAGATGACCCTGCAAATTCCAAGGCGCTCTTCTGGTTGACGGAGTATAACCTCTTCTCCATTGAGCCTCAGGACCTTCCTGCCGACGTCTACCGTCGCCTCGTGGCTCCTGAGGGCATCCAGTCCCAGAATCACCTCCTCAGCCACCTTCGCGATGAACACCCACAGACGCACGGCACTCCGTCCCAAGGTCAGCTCCAGCAGGGCCTCCTTCTCCACAGGCATGGTGTCGCCCGACGCCGTCACAAGCTCGTATGGTCGGCTCGGCTTCCTCGTCGGCAAACCCTTCGCCACGTCAGGTCTGATGATGGTCACGGCCGCCCCGGTGTCCACCAGTCCTCTTACCCAGCCGTCCGCGATGAGGTTGTCATCCATCCGCCGGCTGATGGCGCGGATTGTCACTCGAGGGGATGGTGGTAATGGCGCCGACGTATCCCTCTCCACGCCGGGCCTTACTCGTTTTCCGGCTGCTCTTCCTGGTGTGGGCAGTCTCTCCGCAGGTGTCCGGGCTGTCCACACTCCCAACACAGGCCACTAGGTGTTCGCCGGCGTCCCTCAGCTGGTCTTCTGTCTCCGGCGTAGCGGACACTCCTCGTTCTCGACGTCGTCATAGATGCTACCTTGGCCGCCTCCATCCTTAATGTCGCTGTCAGCGCCTCGTGGATGGTTTTATAATCGCCGAGCATTAGGCGCTGACGAATCTCCGTGTCCCGTACCCCGTCGACAATATTGTAGGCGGCTTCCCGGGATACGAACTCCAGTGGCAGGTCAACCAAGGCCTTGCTAGCCAGCTGCTCGATCGCTATGGTGAACTCCTGCAGCGTCTCCCCCGGCTGCTGCGACCTTGCTTTTAGCTGGCTGCGGTATTCTGCGGCTAAGCGGTGGTTCCCGAAGCGATTCTCCAGGGCCTCCCAGATGTCCTTGGGCACCGCCGTCGTCTGCACCGCGTTTAGGATTTCCGCGGCCCGTCCCTGGAGGCTGGCTATTAACTGTGTGGCCTCCTCCTCCGGTGACCATCTGTTGTGCTTGGCCACTGTGTCGAACTGGCGGCGGAAGACCTCGAATGTTGACGCGCCGTCATATTTCGGAGGTTTGACCCGCGCCGATGTTGTGTCGCGTCCCGGTGCGTCAGCCTTCAAATGCTTCAGTCTCCTGCCGACGACGTCCTCCACCATGGCGTTCAGGGACTTGACGCTGCTGTCGGCCTTTCCCTCCAAGTTGTTTACGCGGTTCGCGAGGTCTTCGACGTCTTCAACCATGGTGTTCAGGGACTTGGCGTTATTGTCGGCCTTTTCCTCTAGGTCATTGAAGCTGGTTCGCCAGGTCCTCGACGCGCTCGTCCACTTGGCCCATCCGCTTGCCCAGCTCCGTCACGTCATCCCTCACGCCGGCCAACTGTTCCTCAAATTTGGCGGCGAGGACCTCGTTCGCCTCCTTCATTTCCGTGGCCAGACTGTCGTTCGCTGCCTTCATTTCTGTGGTCAATTCGGTCTTTATTTCTTTCAACTCTGCGGCCAGGTTGTTATTTGCCGCTTCTGTTTTTGTTGTTAACTCGTTCATCTTCGCGGCCAAGTTGTTATTTGCCGCTTCCGACTTCGCTGTTAATTCGTTCATCTTCTGCAAAAGCATTTCCAATGCCGATTCCATGGCCATAATGTTCGGTGATGTTGTTATCCCACTCCTGACACCAGTTGTGACTTTGTGGGTTCGTGAAAATCAAAAGTCGAGAATTCAAATACAAAAACTGCACTTTATTTTCCTAGCAAATACATTCGTCACATCACAATTTGCTAGCTAACCTAAAAACTGTTTATTTTCTCTAAAAACTACGCTCAACTGTCTGTCGCTACCGGTAACGATTGGTTCCGAAGCTTTCCGAATCTCCACCGGCTTCGGCTTCGCGAGTCTACGGCCAGGGCGACAATACTAAGAGTTCACCGAAAGCTGCTTTCCAAGTTTCTTAGCTACTTACGGAATACTTTCCGATGGGATTCAGTTGAAAAGTGAACTGATTGTAACGTAAAGTACTGAATAATTTGAAAATAAAACCAGGAGTGAATTTGCGAATCTGCTCAGCTATAATTCAGTTCTAAATAACCATTTTCCACATATTAATTTGATAGTCTCGGTAATGTATACAATTCCAGTAAGTACTTCTTCGTAGAGTATTTCTCCCTGAAATGAATCAAAAGTTACTTTCGAAATTCGACAGGAAAAGAGGAGTTATCACATATTATTTCAACCGAAGCGTGTTTGTTAGAGACCCCAGCAAAATTGGAGCAGTTGTTTGAGGAGATGGTCATCAAATTTTCATCTCAAAGACGAAGGGTGGACTACAATTTGTGCCATAGTTGTGTCAAAGAAGTTTATTACTTTAATCAAAGTTTCGTCTATTTGCCATTTACTGCGCTTTCTTCCAAATAATTTAATTCGTTACATATTTCCATATTTAATATGCAACTTTTACTTAAAAATCATAACATCAAGTGTTTCGGCTGCCTGGCCAATCACTGCACGCCACTGGTTTACAGTGATACGCGCTCAAGTTTGGAATGGACAGTGTATTAGAGATGATGATGATGATGATGATTATTATTATTACTATTATTATTATTATTATTATTATTATTATTATTATTATTATTATTATTATTATTATTATTATTATTATTATTATTATTATTATTATTATTATTATTATTATTATTCTATTATTATTGTTCTATTATTATTATTATTATTATTATTATTATTATTATTATTATTATTATTATTATTATTATTATTATTATTATTATTATTATTATTATTATTATTTGTTATTTCATGTACCTTTGCGTTTACAATGAGAGAATATTTATATTTAATAAGGAATTTGTTACTATGGGCAATCCGGCCATCCTGTCATTTACAACAAGCAACTCAAGTATTGTTGTAAACCGTACGTTATGAATTCGAGCGGCCATGATTATATTGATGCAAAGTCTGAGGTAATGTTAGGCACAAATAATCTGTTTTTAATTGAGTTCCCTTTTCAACATTCGGTTAAAACGGCGCAAAATTGCCGTTTTTGTGCTGATACATCATCTGGGGGAAAACTTGAAACTCAGTAATTACAATCTGAGTTTTAAAGGAAGATACGTGGTCATCAAGCAAGGGACATGAAGGGTAAGAAGGTAAGGTCGTTGCTATGGAAACGTAAACAAAGGTTGCCAGATTGCCTACACTGGTGAATTACGTACTCCTCAGGTCAATTATGTCTAATTGTATGAGGGGAAACAGAGTATGATTGAGTATTCAGTTGCGCTGTGTATTGTTAGCCTACTTTGTTAAAACACTATTAAAATACGTTTTTTTATGGAAGCAAGAGGTAGTGGCTGTAGGATTAGAGGTGGACCGAAGATTCATGGCCCAAGACAAAGATCAGCTTACGGTGGGGTGTTAAATTGCACAGCCAAGCTAGAGGATTTGTCTGTTCTGTTAGGGAATTCTTCCAACAGAAAGATGAGGGTTTGCTCCTTGTGAATAAATAGCTTATTCATTTTATCCAAAAGCGATAGCCTCATGTCAGTAGATATGCTTGCACGTAAAAGAATTCCTGTGGGTAAAAATTCTGGCATATCCGCGACATTGACATGAACATGTCAATTAACAAAGTGGTTAATAATAGTATATTGCGACACTAATGTGTCAAACACTTAATATGGAATGAGGAAAGGTTTGAAAAAAGGAGTTGCTTGCATCGAGTTTTTTCAATTCTCAAGATTCCGTTTTGGGCTTACTACCTGTGTATTGTACATTATTTTTGGCCCTATGTGTATTTATATCAATCTAAATTTTAGTAATTAAAATATTAGCTGAAATATCAATAAATATAACTGAAGATAACTGTTAGATTTTAGAACGTACTTCGCCTATATGTGTTGCTATGGAGAAATACTTACCGTAAGTAAGTAAGTAAGTAAGTAAGTTTTATTCACCGTAAGAACATACAATATTCATGGCTTCGTCAAATTTGTACCCGTAAGAATAATACAATTCTTTTGAGCAATAACATTATGAATACAATAGTAATTAATAATGCACTAGTAATTAAACAATACAATAGTAGTTAAATAATACAATAGTAATTGACAGAATATTAATACAATAGTAATTAAGAATAATGCAACTTAGGTCACACAATTTTTAATGTATTACACTTCCAAAAACTAGACTGTAATAGACATAACTTTTACCAAAAAAAAAATCAATATTTACTTTATTATTCAATTCTACTTCTCAAAAACTCATCTATTGTCTGTGGCATTATTTTTATTAGGATATTTTTTACAGCTTTTCTGAAATTTTTATTATTTAGATTTTTTATCTTAGCTGGGAGTTTATTATATAGAATGATTCCTTTGTGAGAGATGAAATCTAGACTCAGACTGAGACGATGATGATTTAGATGTATATTTTTACTGTTCCTTGTATTGTATGTGTGACAATCTGAATTACTTGTAAATAGTGATCTATTCCTAGGTATAAAATAAACTACTTCATAAATATAAATACATTGAACAGGTACTAGTGCAGGAATGTCAACTTATGATGCATAGCAACAATAACAGTAAGTATGGAATATTAATTATTTAAAACAACTCACATGTGAAGACTCTACAATGCAATGCATGTGTGAACAACTTATTTCTGTTTTTAAAGTAGGCTAATATAGATTAACTGTGCATATTTTTGTTGAGGTGAGATAACTCAAACCCTTGTTTATGTTTCGAGTGGTGAGAGGATAAAGAACGGGGATCTGCTGGGCAACATTGCAGCACCCTTGTGGAGAAACAGATGACCTTCACGTATCTTCTATTAAAAGTCAGTCTGTATTGATACTTTCCGGCTGCTAGACCCCTAATTGAATTCCCTCAAATATACATTCCCTTCCCTTTATGCCATCTTTGTATGCTTGGGAGGCATTCTGCGGGCCTTCGCAGGTGGAGGAATATAACACGGAGGATGTAGCTCTTTATATTAAGAGAAATTAATAAAGGGTGCATGCAGGGGTCCATTTTAAGGCCCTTATTTTAGGATATAATAACAGAACCGGTGCTAGAGGAAATTGGGAATATGGAAGGGGTATATGAGATCAGTGCTTATGCCAATGATCGAATGACTATGATATAAGCAAAGAATAAACTAGAGCAGAAATCTAAGCAGATGATCGACACTCTTCAACAGTGATGTACCAGAACCAAATTAAAATTAGCCCCACAAAAATCGGCATATATGATGTTTAAGACAGAAATTAAAAGGGACCCCAGAATTAAAATTTAAAATGTAAATATAAAAAGACACAAAGCCTTTAAATGTTTAGGCATAGAATTAGATGGAAAATTACTTCTAAACAGCCATTTGAAGTATGAAATTAGCGTCCACAGGAATTATGGAATTCCTCTAACAGCAATAACGATATACAATATGAGTTTTGTAATAGGAATAATAGGATATGGTGCAAGCACATGAGCACATTAGTTAAGAGCTGAAACCTGTGCAAATTTAATTTGAAAAAGTCTTTGCAGCAGTGTAGCTACAAAAGCATCTACTTTGGCCCTACTAATCACAGCAGGAATTTGGCCTATTAACTATATAATTAGAATAAGGGATACAACTTACTCCCTAAAGAGGGAAGAACACGCAAATATTTTTAAAATTATGAGAGAAAATGCAGTAAACTGCGGAATTATTTACTGCAGAAATGGCAAGAATGGATAATGTAGGTATAAGAGTAGAGGACACAATTTATTTCCAGACATTAAGGAGAATTAAATTGTAACATATAAAGCCCAAAAATGATTTTTTTCACCTTGTTACAGATCATGGCCTGTACCTATAATATATTTATAATATAAGCGTTAGAAAAAGAGAATTCGGTTATATGTGAGAGATGTAACTGATAGATTCACCTGAACATGTTATCATCGATTGTGATGAATACAGTGAACTAGTAGGTCGATGGACATGTCCATGAAAATGCTTATGGAATATCTTAAAGAAACCAGAAGGTTATGCACAATTAGAAATTATGTCTCAGATACTCGTAGTTTCCGCTAAAACATTAAAGGAATGTATGACCCACGATCAAAGGTGTTCAAGAATTAAGTATAGGGATATTGCAAACTATGTGAAAGGAATATTAAGAAATAATCGGAAGGATATATTGAGAGGAGAAACTGAAGAGACTAGTTATTAGACATGAAATGACCCAATTCAGGACACACAACTTATAAACAGAATTGATATTGAAGGAAAGGCAGAAGCCACCGAAAGGAGAGTAAATCAAGGAGAGAAACCCAGGAAAGCTATGAGATATATGGAGAGGATTAGAACGGCCAGAGACAGATGCTATTATAGAAGAGGAAAGAAGATAACCTGCATATGTGAAACTGACAAACCAATTCACTCTACTGATGCCAGCCACTTTAGTAGAGGAAGTTTTGGTACTAGTCACAAAAGAGGAAATTTAAAATGGCCGTAAACAGTCTTTCATACTTAAGTTTTCTTCTTCTTCTTTTGTTGTAATTTTACATCCTCCAATGTTAAGTCATCGGACAATGAATGGAATGGGTGAAATGATACTCAAATGTGCCCGACGCCCATAGAGCTCAGAGTTACCCGACATTCATCTTTCAGGATAATGGAAAACCCCGAGAAAAACCTTATTCAGGTAACTCACCCTGACCGAGATTTGAACTTGGGACCTCTTGAACATGAGGCAGACACACTACCATCTATGCTACAAAGGCGGGCACGCCTGTCATTGTTTGTTATAGTAAAGAATTTAATTGTTCTTTTAGATTGGTTTCATATTGTACAGTTGAATAATACTAATATTATTATAAAAGCAATTAAAGCTGTAGTAGTAATCAAGATTTAAACTATATTGGAGTACCACAGAATCCGTGGTTCAAATCCCGGCCATGGCATTGAATTTTTCATGTTGACTCTATCAAAAACCTTAGCCTATATATGGCTAGTGTGGAGAAATGATTAATTTCCATCAATTAACTAAAATAGGTTATTAGATATGCAGATTTCATTTCATGTTATTTTTTATCTGTTTACATTGTCGTGCACAAGTAGTGTCGTCTTTTATGTGCACAGTTCTAGATTATTATTCATATATAAGTAATATTTTATGATTTAAAATTGGCTTCTCACATACCCACAATTTTATTCTTTCCCACTGTACCTCTGCAATATTTTGATACATAAATACAGTTTAGCTATGGGATACTGGACCTGAATTTTCAAACCTTTTTAAATGTTAAGCAATTTGTTTAAAAATTGCCATTCTTAATATGAGTAAACATAGAAATGCATATGCAAGTTATCAAACCTTTACCTCAGTTTCTCAGATAATACAATTAAATGTTTTGGATTAGCAAAAATAAAATTGCATTTAAAAATAACCTGACCTTTTTATAATTAGTACAATGTTTAAATGCAAAGATATACGTAAGTATACATGGGAACAATCTACAAAGGGCCTTCACTCAATAATTGATAATGAAATATCCCGAAAACAAAGGAAAATAATTATACAGGATGTAGAAGTGAAACAGGGGCCTGAATGAGGAACATATCACTATTTGGTTGTAGCAAAACTTGCCTTTCCCCTCACAAAAAACACATAAAATATAAATTCAGGGAATCTAGAACAAGGAGAGGCATAAATGAATCTCGGTATAATCTACATTTATTACAAGATGAAAATATCAGGAGGCTATATGAGGAAAGACTTAAACAAAAACTAAATCCAGAAGAAGATTGGGATGCAGTAAATATATATATATATATATATATATATATATAATCATCTAAAACAGGTCCTGCATGCTGTGGCATATGAAGCTTAAGGAAAGGAAGATAATATATATTCATAGAACTTCTGGAAGGATTCTGAAACTCTTGAAAATATTAAACAGAAAAAAGAAACATACAAAAAGTGGTTGAGTACTAAGAACCCCAAAGATTGGCAAAAATATTTAAAACAAAAACGAAAAACTAAGAAAATGGCCATGGAACAAAAAGCTCCAACATGGGTTGGAATATGTGGAGAAGTAGAACATACCATTGGGTATATTAGGTCAGCCCACGCCTGGAAAGCACTAAAAGCAGCCAGAACTAAGACAGCAAAAAGTTTTACGTTTTACCTATTGGTGATTTTGTAGAACATTTTAAGGATCTATTAACAGAGAAAAGCGAAAAACTCAAGATAATTTAAAATATTTTAGATAAAAGAAAGTTAGGATAAAAGACATGAATCCAATTAAGATGAAGTGAACAAGGCTCTTAGAATATAAAAAAATGGCGAAGCTACTGGCAAGATATTTAATCAGGTACTATATGGAGATCCAGTTCCTTCAGACTGAAAAAAAAAAAAAAATCATATATTACCCCCATACACAAAAAGGGAGACAAGAGAAATCCCATGTAACTGCAACAATAAATATAATTTTTAGTACTATTATTAAGATTAGATTAGAGGAAATAATAAAGGATAAAATGTTTGAACAAGTGATGACAAATGATGACAAAAGGTAAAGAATTACACTCTGTATTTGTGGATCTGGAAAAAAGTTGTGATTCAGTACCCATACGTAAGGTATGGAATAGGCTATTAAAAGAATATATACCTGAACCCTTATTTGAGGTTATAGAAAGATTATGACTGTAATGCGGTAGTAAAGATTGGGGAAAAAGTCTCAAAAGAATTTTTAATAACAAAAGGTTTAAGGCAGTGATGTGCAATGTCACCAACATTATTGAAAATCTTTCCAAATTATGTCTTGATAAAATGGAATAAAGCCTGTCAAAAAAATTTGAATAGACGTGAATGATGAGACCATTCACTGATGATCAAGTGATAAGCAAGACATAGAATATATGACTCATAAGCTTGTTGAGACATGAGGAAGGAGGACTGAAAATAAATTTTGATAAAGCAGAATATAAACAATGTATGTGATAACCTTGAAATAAATTATAAAACAATAAAAAGAGTTGAACAATTTAAATACCTTGGATCTATTATTGAATCAATCAGGCACAAGTGAAAGCAACATATATAATAGAATAAACTATGCTAAGAAGACAATTAACTGCTTAAATGGTTTTCTGTGGAGTAGGGATATAACTAGAAGAACAAAATTAACTATAATAAAAACTATTTTGAGAGTATTTTAACATATGGAAGTGAAAGTTGGATGATGAGTGAAAGACTGAGCAGATGGATGTTAGAGATAGAAATGGATAGTTTGAGGAGAAGTATGGTAATTTCAAGGATAATGCTATAAGAAATGATTACATAAGGGCGGAAATGGATGCTGAAGAAAATGTTGTGGACAGAATAGAAGCAAGGGCCTTAAAATGATTTTGGCATGTCCAAAGAATGACTGAGGAAATGCTACCAAAGAGGATTGTTAGTTGTTTGGCACCTGGTCAAAATAAACATGGAAGTCCTCAGCTCACATGGGAGGTTGGAATTAATAGAGCCATGGAGAAAAGAGGATTAGAAGAGGGATGACAGAGAAGTATGGAGAGCTGGTACAGGACAAGGCAACTGCTGAAAATTGGAAAGCCTGTACAGGTAAAAATTAGAAAAAATCTATTGCTTGAGAAAGTGAAAATCAGTTGAACTTTTGATTGAAGTGAAACAATGTTTAGTTTTTATGAGCCAATGAATATGCAATCATAAAATTCATGTTTGAAACTATGGGTATTACATTCCAGATTATGTATGTAAAGCAACATACAAATAAGAGTAAAACATGTAATGAATAAATTTCATACATAATATTGCAAAATTGAGGGGAACAAACAACAGAGAGAACAGTAAAGTATGCGGATTCAGTAGAATTAAAACGGAGCACACAGATAACTTAAAATGTTGCCGAGTTTTAAAAATGGCAAATCATTAAAAGGGATATTCCCGAACTAGCTATTATTGCAGAAAATACATTTGGTGGTAAGTGGTGACTAAGGGTGATCCATGCCATTCTGCATGAAACTTCTCGACTAATAGGCGCAGTCCCAACTAGCCAAGCAAGGACTGCACTATAGGAGAAGAGGATCAGCAATGGAATTTAAACATGTCCAGAGGTTGCCCCGAACAAAGAGGTGGATAGTATAAGGTTGGTCAGGATGACCAAATTTGAAGCAATGTCACAATGTCTGTGAATAACTCAAACACAAAGGAATTATTATTTATATAATTCATAAAGTGAAAATGTTATCTTCACCGGAAATCTCGATCCCTGAATCCCGAAAACGTACTACTATTTGATTGAATAATAAAAGCAGAATGATCCACACATCCCTCTTCCTGTTTCCATGTGTCTGCTGAGAGGGTTGATAAAATGTACCTATAGTTATCGGAGTGGCATATATGGAACCAAGGTGTATATGTACTGACAGAGTGACAGTGATGAGCTTGTTGGTGTATTTTAAAAAGATGTGAAAGTTATATTGCTTATAGAGATTACAAAGAAATGAATGGACAAGGCTATACAATTAATTAGCTACATTTAATTGACTGACTCTTAATAAAGAACCTAAAGAGGAAAATAAGAACCCGAATATTGTATGCACTACTTGAGAGAGATTATCATCATGGACAGTGTACTATTTGACGACATCTGTTCATATTGTTGTACGTGAACAAGCATATTCAGAATACGGAGCAATATTTTAGAAAATACTGTTTCTTTCTGGACTGGATAAGTAGTGTAGCTTTATAAACAGTCATTCAGATAACAGATGCTTCAAAGTGTGAAAAACGTTCTGGCTTTCTTTTCAACCATGGTCTATAATGCAGCATTTAGAGAGAGTAGTGGTTTATTAACAGAGTGCGTAAAATGTGTAATTTCTGATAGCTTCATGTAATTATATCAGTTATTCCCAAATCAATGAAAATACAGAAATCATTTCCACCAGAAATTTATTTCATATTTGAATTTAGTTTCCATAGAAGTAAAAAAGCATATAGGGAGTATAATTTTCTTCCCGTGTCATTTGAACTTTACTATAAAGCTACCCCAATAAATACTATATGGATTGGAATGAAATTTTGGGAATCCCTCTAAAGTTAATAGTAGTGCCTTTTGCACTCAAATTTCTATTACTGTCATTCCTAAAGCATTAAGCTTTAATATTAAATGGATTACATCAGAAGTTTTCCATGTAAGTGTTATCAGAAACATTATGCCCACCAGTGGCTCCTCCTATAGTGTGGAAGTTGTATCAATGTAAAGAGGAAAATGTCTATGAACTCACATTACTTTCTATACTCACTCTTCTAAAAATAATTCCTTAAAATGCTTGTTCTACATATTTGATGTTAATTGAGAATAATACTTGTATAAATGGATTTATGACTACTCGCAAACTTAATCATGTACCTTGCAATCTAGTGGTATGAATACTTAAGAACTTCTGTATTTTGCCAGACTAACAACTAAGCATTGTTGATTATCTAGTGTTACCATTCATGCATTTTACTGTATCATGTCACCTTAGTTGCTGTTCTCTTGTGTTATCACACCAGTTCACTTTGTTTAAGCAACTCAGATAAGAATTTTAAGTATTAAATGCTTGAAGCAGATCCAGCGTTGAACTGCAAACTCCTGTAAATGCTAAAAAAAAAAGGTTCTATGTATTCAGCTTTTCATTTAATCCATTTGCTAATATGCAAAAACAATTGCACAAGCTATATCTTAAGGGCTTCTATGTCATTTAAAGTACGACAGCATAGAGATATGAAATGTCCTGTTGCCTGTCTTTCGACAACAATGCCAACTGAAAGCTCAAGGTACAATATGTGAGTGGTACATATTTTCTTATAGGTGGAAAGGTGTAAGAGAAAGCAGTAGGTTAAGAGAGTCATATCTTTAACAGCTGATCACTATTGATGGCTTTGACAACCCATTCTCTTTGCATGGCCAGGGCATAAGAAAAACAAATGATTTTCGATGTGAGAAAACTATAATTATTTGAAAACCAAATGAAGAGTAGCAGCATCATTCCTAGGAGCAACAGAAAATTTGCATTTCATTTGTCATAAAAATAATTTTACATAAAGCTTTTCAAAATTGTGTGAGCCACCTTTTCTGAACAATGAAATTTTCCAAAAACTTTGTATCACTTTTAATTTACATTATATAATCCCTAATAATAATAATTAACGTAAACGGGAGAATTGGTTCTGTAAGACATTTTCAGTGGCACTCTCTGAAATTTTGAATTGACTTTGGAGGTGCAACATGGTAAGCATAATTTGCTTTTGGACATATTCTCAAAGAAAATTCTCAGAGAAGAAGACTTATGAACAGCATTAGGTCCTTAGTACAAGAAACTCATTCACCTTGAATAATATGCAGATCCTGCATTTTATACTGTTTCAGAATTTCAACATATAAATTCAAACTGAATGTGCATCCTCACCTTAAGTTTCTGTAACTAATCTATTATTAGTTCCTTTTCTCCAATGTTTCATTTATGCTTTTTGATTAATAGAGATGCACAATTATAACAGAGTTTAATTGTATTTAAGGGATTGAGATCTTTCTTAAAGTATTTTGGTTTAAATAAGTAAACAGATCCCCAAAATTGCTTAATTATAAATGGTGCCCATTGGTCCAGAAGTTCAATTCACAGAAAACAAAGACTCCATTAAATTTTAATGATTATGAAATAGATATAAGACCTCATTCACTAATAAGTTATTGGTGCTGCCAGGGTCAAAGGAAGACGACATCACAGGTTTCGGATATCATACAGAGTATGTCATAGTCAAGATGCCCAGATTGCTATGAACTGTAACTGCTCTGTCTGATGTTCAAAAATAAAACTTTAGGGAAAATGCCTATTATATTCCTTTGGAAGACAAAAAAGTAATTGTGGGGTTTATGGTAAATTAGTGAAAGTCAAAATGTGATGGAAATGAGTTAAGTACATGTTATGTAGAAAAAGCTGCTCTCTGTTACATGGCATAGTGATGTATCTTTAAATTGCACAATAACATCAAATGTTATACTGTGAAGTGGTTTATATGATACATGTTATGGAAAAGTGAAGCAAGTCTGAAGAGAAGATGCCCTAGAAATTACACATTCTTATTATCAGTATAAAAAATTTGAACCTACAAAGATATATTGCAACACAGCTTTCAATGGTGGCTGTGAATATCTGACGGAGAGGAATTAACAACTGAATCTTTTACCAAAATAATGGGTAGCTTAACAACAGCCGCTTTTGATGTCACGAGCCGGAGAGAAGGCGTGGCTTCTGTTCTACTGCTGCTGCCACTTTCTTTTAGAAATATTAATGTCCAGAATGTTTCATTTAGGCAGACTGAGACTTTGGCTATGAAAGAAAACCTTCTGGAATGCTCTACTGTGACCCAGGAATATACAAGGGAGCTCTGAGGACAACCGAAGAGCGAGTCAGCCAGCGGAGTTTGTGAATGTTATATGGAGTTGGAAGCAGTTAGTGTGCTAAAATATCAGTGAGCATCGAGAAGCCTAAGAGTTGTGCAAGTTAGTATATGTAACAGAGACATAAGAAACATTATCGTTCTGGTTTGATCTTTGCAGTCAAAAAAGGTATAAGAGCGGTGCTAACAGTTTTGGGGATGCATAAAATAGGTTTAGCACAACTTGAGTTGTCATTTAACAACATTGGTGTCGGAAGCACTGTGTTAAGTTTTGGGAATATATTCCCAAACATGAGTTTAGCCCAAAATTGTGTTGATTTACAAACATAGGTTCTAGGAAACAGGATAAAAAGCTATGATGATGAAAATGCTTCTAAAGTTATTGACTAGAATGAAGTTTGAATCGAAAATGAAAATTGATACCTGTGTAGAGGAGATGAAGAGAAATGAATCCAGAATGAAGAAGATCGAGACCAAAATTTTACAAACAGCTGGTTGGCATGAAAAATGTGCAAGCTTTCGGAAGAAAAGATGAAGACCTTGACCAATGTGTTAATGCCCTGAAGGACCTTGGAGAATGGCTTAGCATTGCAGAGGGTGGAATTAAATACTGAATGATGCCTGCAGATGGATTGGATAGTGAGGGCTTGAGGAGGAAGCAGCTAGCAGCCAAGGCAATTGTTGTGGTTACCTTGAACATCAGCAGTATTCGTTACATCAGGGACATAGGATCAGTTCAAGAATGTCTGTGCGAAGTCCTTCTAGTGCAGTTGTTGGGATGCTACCACCCAGGACATCTGATGCCTGACTATGATTGAGCCAATGGATATTAAGCAGTGTGTTGAGGTGTTGGCCATCGTGGTTAAGAAGAGTTGAAATGGTACTCTCTTCCTCAAGTTAATTAACTGTTAAGGAATATATAGAAGATTAATTGAGTTTTAAAGGAATATATACATGTATTGAAACAAATATTTTGTGTGCAGTGTCAAGTTTATTATGTAATCTGAACGGTGGGATTTTTTCTCCCCTAGGAAAGCTGACCGCAACCATAAATAATGGGCCACACCCCGCGTTTAGTTTCAAACATAGTTTGACAAGAAGGGGACATTTTGGGTGGTCTAGGGTGAGATTCTCGTAACTGGGACTCCATATGTCTTCTACCGACCAACTAATTAAAAATAATGAACTGAAGGGGGAAGCGAAGTGTCATATGACCTATCTGGGAGCATATCTAAAGTTCAGTCGCTAGCTGGGGTCGAGCTAGGCCGTCGTGCGACAGCATCCGGACAGAAATCGCGTTCATTAAAGTAGTCGGTGGCTGAGAGCTGAGCTGAACAGTCGTGTGACAGCACGAAGACAGAAATCGCGTTCATTAAGGTTATTTTCGCTACTGTGGGCTAAACTGAACGGACGAGTAAACTAAAGAAATCACGTTCAATTAAAGGTAGTTAGTAGCTGGGTGCTAATCCGATGAGTCGTGTTATAGACACGGGAGTACAACCACGCCAGCGCGAAGCCTACCATTCAGAGTTCGCCTAATTAACATGTATTTCGAGAGTAATTGAAATACAACCGATCGTCATAAGAGAATTAACCTGTGTTTCTTTCCAAGTACCCTAATTGATCCACCCAAACGCCCTGTATTAAGAGATCCTTACCACTGTTCCTATATTCATAGATATTAGGACAACTCCGACAGCAGCCGAGGACATCAATATTCTTCAAATTTTAATAGCAATGCTGACGACCATAGGAGTCAAGCCCCTGCCAAATAATTGAGCCGAACTGCGTGGCAATACTCAACACTCAAAACCCCGGCATGCCACAGTCAAGGTTCAAATTGAGCCGGGAGAAAACGATTAAGCTTTGGTGTATCATGTGTAACAGTTGTTTTTGTGTGGCACTAAAATAAGTTTTGTTTATTTATTTGGTAGTGTTATTTAGAATTTAAAAAGAAATGTTTAAAAATATTATGTTTATAATATAAAGTATGTGGATGTGAAATTCTAGAAAGAAATAAACAAAATATGTATATTGGTAGGTACAAGTGACGAGAGTATAAAGAAATGAACGGTTGCTATGGAGAAAGAAAAATCAATAATCTTCCTGGTGGAAAAAGAACGCAGAGAAGATGAAAGTTTTTATTTCGAAGAGTGGACGTGCAGGAGTGAGCAATTTTATGTAATTAACAGAAACTATTTATTAAGGAAGTAAGGATTTATCGATATGCTGGAGGTAACCTGCAATGATTGACTAGGAAAGAAAATTTGAGTAAAATGTAATCCAGATGATACAATTAAATTATATATTACGAAATTGAACTTATTCAAATTTTATTTCTTTCCCTCATAACCACCCTTGAAAAGAAGAGATCTTATGACTCATATTTAAGCAGACGCAATATTCAAGAACCAATTCCAACTACAACAAATCCAACCTGGGGCTTCGAAATAGTCAACGTGCATCCCATCGTCACCATATGTAATCCTGTTACATATGGTGCTCGTCACAGGACTCAAATTAGAGTGAACATGTCGCGGAAAGAATAGATCGAGTGTGGAGGTAACAAATATCAAGAATGAAGAAAGAAGAGGAGTGAGTACAAACTAACAAAATAAATAAGAAAAGTTATAAAGTGTATTGTAAAAGAGCTTATGTTATTGAGAAATGGAAAAATAGTTACCTAAATGGAAGGTATAAAACATAAAGGAAATAATAGTAAAAATGTGAGGGAGGAAGTAGAAAAAGATGTTAAAAGGGAAGTAGTTAAAGGTAATGATAATGAAGGTATATTGGAAATGTTAGCGCAAATGAAGGCTAGTATAAATAGTTTAAGACAAGGTATGAGTAATATGGAAGCTAGTTTAAGAGAAAATATGGGTGATGTAAAATCAGAATTAACACAAACTTTAGAACAAAATTCAAATAATTTGAAACAGGAGATAATACAAAGTATAAGAAATTGTAATGCTGATGTTTCTCAGAAATTAAGTGAGAATTTTGATAAGAATATGATGCAAGAATCAGAATCAAGTGATAAAGTATGTAAGGAAGATAAAGAAACAACGTGCTCAATGTAGCTCAATGGGTTAGAGCGACTGGACAGAAACCAAGAGATCCGTGGTTCAAATCCAGGCCATGGTATTGAATTTTTCTTGTTGACTCTATCCATCAAAAACCTTAGCCTATATACAGCTAGTGTGAAGAAATGATTAATTTCCATCAATTAACTAAAATAATAAGAGTTAAATATACAGTCAAATGGAGAATTTAATGTCAGGACGGCATGTTGACCATGGTAGCTCAATGGGTTAGAGCGACTGGATGGAAACCAGGAGATCCGTAATTCAAATCCCGGCCAGAGCATTGAATTTTTCATGTTGATTCTATCCATCAAAAACCTTAGCCTATATACGGCTAGGGTGAAAAAAGGATTAATTTCCAGCAATTAACTAAAAATCTAATTTTTCCGTTTGTGTGTGTATCTTTACCATCAAGCTGTTTTAAGGTTAGGTTAGTGTTGTGTTTTAATTCTTTGACCAAAATTTAACAAACTTATTTCGTGTGATGTATGATATATGTGACCTAAATCATTTACGTGTTTTGGTGAGAATATCTTTTGTACACACACATTACAATTCACATCAAGATACTGATACATCTTCTGATAACCATCTGTATTATTACATTCATTGTTTGGTAAGTCAACATCTGTTTCATTTTTGTGTTTAATTACATTTAGAGTTTCCTTTACATTATTTATCCGGATACTATCTCACCAGTTACTTCTCCTACATTATATTCCTGATAATTCTGTGATTCTTTATTTACCTTATTATCATATTCAATCTTTATTCTGACCTACACTTTTTACCATTGTTTCTTTATCTTCCTTACATACTTTATCACTTGATTCTGATTCTTGCATCATATTCTTATCAAAATTCTCACTTAATTTCTGAGAAACATCAGCATTACAATTTCTTATACTTTGTATTATCTCCTGTTTCAAATTATTTGAATTTTGTTCTAAAGTTTGTGTTAATTCTGATTTTACATCACCCATATTTTCTCTTAAACTAGCTTCCATTGTACTCATACGTTGTCTTAAACTAATTATACTAGCCTTCATTTGCGCTAACATTTCCAATATACCTTCATTATCATTACCTTTAACTACTTCCCTTTTAACATCTTCTTCTACTTCCTCCCTCACATTTTTACTATTATTTCCTATATGTTTTATACCTTCCATTTAGGTAACTATTTTTCCATTTCTCAATAACATAAGCTCTTTTACAATACACTTTATAACTTTTCTTATTTATTTTGTTAGTTTGTACTCACTCCTCTTCTTTCTTCATTCTTGATATTTGTTACCTCCACACTCGATCTATTCTTTCCGCGACATGTTCACTCTAATTTGAGTCCTGTGACGAGCACCATATGTAACAGGATTACATATGGTGACGATGGGATGCACGTTGACTATTTCGAAGCCCCAGGTTGGATTTGTTGTAGTTGGAATTGGTTCTTGAATATTGCATCTGCTTAAATATGAGTCATAAGATCTCTTCTTTTCAAGGGTGGTTATGAGGGAAAGAAATAAAATTTGAATAAGTTCAATTTCGTAATATATAATTTAATTGTATCATCTGGATTACATTTTACTCAAATTTTCTTTCCTAGTCAATCATTGCAGGTTACCTCCAGCATATCGATAAATCCTTACTTCCTTAATAAATAGTTTCTGTTAATTACATAAAATTGCTCACTCCTGCACGTCCACTCTTCGAAATAAAAACTTTCATCTTCTCTGCGTTCTTTTTCCACCAGGAAGATTATTGATTTTTCTTTCTCCATAGCAACCGTTCATTTCTTTATACTCTCGTCACTTATACCTACCAATATACATATTTTGTTTATTTCTTTCTAGAATTTCACATCCACATACTTTATATTATAAACATAATATTTTTAAACATTTCTTTTTAAATTCTAAATAACACTACCAAATAAATAAACAAAACTCATTTTAGTGCCAAACAAAAACAACTGTTACACATGATACACCAAAGCTTAATCGTTTTCTCCCGGCTCAATTTGAACCTTGACTGTGGCATGCCGGGGTTTCGAGTGTTGAGTATTGCCACGCAGTTCGGCTCAATTATTTGGCAGGGGCTTGACTCCTATGGTCGTCAGCATCGCTAATAAAATTTGAAGAATATTGATGTCCTCGGCTGCTGTCGGAGTTGTCCTAATATCTATGAATATAGGAACAGTGGTAAGGATCTCTTAATACAGGGCGTTTGGGTGGATCAATTAGGGTACTTGGAAAGAAACACAGGTTAATTCTCTTATGACGATCGGTTGTATTTCAATTACTCTCGAAATACATGTTAATTAGGCGAACTCTGAATGGTAGGCTTCGCGCTGGAGTGGTTGTACTCCCATGTCTATAACACGACTCATCGGATTAGCACCCAGCTACTAACTACCTTTAATTGAACGTGATTTCTTTAGTTTACTCGTCCGTTCAGTTTAGCCCACAGTAGCGAAAATAACCTTAATGAACGCGATTTCTGTGAGGACGGCATGTTGACCATGGTAGCTCAATGGGTTAGAGCAACTGGACAGAAACCAGGAGATCCGTGGTTCAAATCCCGGCCATGGCATTGGATTTTTTTTTCATGTTGACTCTATCCAGGAAAAATTAGAAACCAAGTTCTGAATGCTTGCAATGCTCAGGTTAGCAAACAGAGTAAAATGTATCACACTAACTGTTCAAAAGTTACAAGTACAAACCATAAAATTGTAACAAACCTTGCCATTGATACAGGACAACTTGAAAAATTAATTATGTGGGTGAATCACTCAACATGAAACACAAAACATAGAGTTCTTTTGTATATAAATTGTATGTGTATTAAAATTGGTTAAATTTAATTTAAAAAATGTTATACTCGTTTACAAAGTGTTATATTAATAAAAATACTCTTTATATTGTTATATTATGTTTTGTTCATTGTAATTTAAAAATGGTAATTATGATACTTTTATTCAAATTTGGGGCGGGGCACACCCCCCACATGAAAACAAAGATATATATTTAAAAAAATGTTATAAAAGAGTAAAATAAGTTGTTAAAATTTAAATTATTGTTATATTTTATGTATTTATGTTGTTGTTAATTGTGGAATATTGTTGTTGGGGCGTTCTTCAAAATATATGGAAACACATTGATGAAGTATTTAAATTAAAATTATTTTCCATATATTTTGAAGAGGGGCATTTGTAACAGTTGTTTTTGTTTGGCACTAAAATGAGTTTTGTTTATTTACTTGATAGTGTTATTTAGAATTAAAAAAAAATGTTTAAAAATATATCGAGATTTAACTGTATTGGAACACCACAGTGAAGCGAAAAATTATTAAATTTTAGATGAGTCGCATTTCTTACACATCTGCTTCACTTTCGTACCTATTTTGAGGACATGTTTCGCAAATCTTCGTTTGCATCTACGGCTCTTGTGACGTTAAGTCAAGAGGAACACGCGAAAGTTAGATCCAACCAACTTTAAAAACCAGACAACATGGAGGTAAGATCGTTCACGTTTAAAAATATGTTTATATTAAGCATGTGGATGTGAAATTCTAGAAAAAAATAAACAAAATATGTATATTGGTAGGTACAAGTGACGTCAGTATAAAGAAATGAACGTTTGCTATGGAGAGAGAGAAATCAATAATCTTCCTGGTGGAAAAAGGACACAGAGAAGATGAAAGTTTTTATTTCAAAGAGTGGACGTGCAGGAGTGAGCAATTTTATGTAATTAACGGAAACTATTAAGGAAGTAAGGATTTATCGATATGCTGGAGGTAACCTGCAATGATTGACTAGGAAAGAAAGTTCGAGTAAACTGTAATCCAGATGATACAATTAAATTATATATTACGAAATTGAACTTATTCACATTTTATTTCTTTCACTCGAAACCACCCTTGAAAGGAAGAGATCTTATGACTCATATTTAAGCAGACCCAATATTCAAGAACCAATTCAAACTACAACGAAGAAATCCTGTTACACATGGCTTTCCAACCTGGGGCTTCGAAATAGTCAATGTGCATCCCATTTCCACCATAAAAATTCTGTTACACATGGCAAGTCGGAACTAGGTGAGTGATGCTATATGCCTTGGAGGGAATGGAAGACAATGTTATCACAGAAAAGCAGTTCTGGGTACTGCAGTAAGAGTAATCAGATTCAATGTGGTGGAGGACTTGCTATCAAGGAAAATGGATTGGCACTACCATGTAGCGGTGGCATCAGATCCTTACCTGTGGAGGCCTGCTGGAGTTGACCTTGCGGTGGAGCATTTTAAGTATATGAGTTTTTACACAGAAAATGAAGCTATTCACAGTGGAGCAACAAACAGTACACAAATAAAAATATTTAGTAAATATTCTCCACTTAATTTAAGAAGCCGATGACAATACTTCTATTATGTTTTTGCGAAATTAATTTCATGGACACTTGCCCACATCTTCATATGAGTTTTTGTTGCGAGGGAGGCTGAGGTGATAGTCAAAATGCTCTTAGAGCTACAATGGGATGATTGATGTCAGCAGAAGTGTCATGCGAGTCGGACAAAATGAGATAATGCTCCAAAGGCCCAAAAATTTCTTGGGGTTTGCAAATATCCCTGGCAAAGGCTGCATATAGGTCCGCAAGGAACAAAATGGGTGCAGAGGTGCACCAAGAGGGGCAGTGGTCATGGAATCCTGGGGAGCATCCTAACCTCCAGGTAGTTGGCAATGTACGGAAGAACCAGCAAGATCAGCGAACTGAAAGTTCCATGCAAAATAGCATGCATCACACTTCTCGACTAAGAGGTGTAGCCCCAACTAGCCAAGCAAGAACTGCACTATGGGAGAAGAGGATTAGCAATAAAATCTAACCATGTCCAAATGTTGCCCTGAATGAAGGGGTAGCTAGTACAACCAGTTTTGAAACAGTGTCACAGTGGCTGCAAATAACTCACACAAAGGAATTTAGTGAGTCACCACTTACCACCAAATTTACTTACTGAAATAATGGGTAGTTCGAGAACAGCCACTTTTGATGTCACAAGCTGTGGAATACATGTGGTCTTTGTTCTACTGCTACTGCTGCTTTTCTAGAAGAATACAATGAGAATGTTCCATTTAGGCAACCATAACCGAGGAATTGTAAGCAGGAGCACTTAGGCCAGACAGGATTGAATCAGCCAGCACAGTTTGTGAGGGTTATCAAGCAAAGAGCATTGAGAAGCTACAAACATTGAGAGTTGGTAGGTGCAACAGATGCATAAGAAACATTAGCACTGGAAAAAATCTGCACTGTGCAATTGAAAAACAGAAAGTGTAAGTTAGCACTGTGCTAACAGTTTTAGAGATGAATAAAGCGAGATTAACACAAACTGTCATTTAGTCATGAAAGTAAACTACTATGAAGTAAAATACAACCAATTAGTGATTTGAAGAAAAAAGGTATGTTAGATTTCTCAGAAACTATTTGTAGTTGGTTTATTGATACTCGTCACTTACTTGTTTATATTAATGAGAGACTAGTTTCTAAGGCATTCGCCTCCATTTTCAATCTCTTTCCAACTGGCATCTGTTGTCTGCTCTCTGGTGATGGAACTATGGACTTCTTTGTCAAATTATCTGCTGGTGAGATTTCAAAGTTCATTATGCTATCCTTATTTTTCCATATGAATATGTTCTCCCATGTTGTCAATTTATTTTGGTTTATCACCCCTTTTAATAATTTTGGATTTGGATCAATGTCATGATTTTCATTCCAAAGATGAAATGCTACTGCTGACTTATCTTCTTGTTTCAATCTGATGTTTCTAAAGTGCTCTTTGACTCTGGTTTTTAGATTTTTTTTAGTTTGACCTATGTAGCATTTTTCACAATTCTTACAGATTATCTGGTATATTCCGGATCTGTTAACTGATGGGATTTCATCTTTTGTTTTTGAATTTAGCAATTTTAAAACTGAGTGTCTATTAGTAGGTGCCAAGGTGATATTTTGTTCCTTGATCTTTTTAAATTTATTAAATGCTTTTGGGTGATATGTGAATGAACTGAATATGCTGTTGCTTCCCTTTTCTTTTGTAAATGTGGTTGCTTCCTTAATGGTTTTCTTCAGTTTAGCTTTTCTAATTTTCTCCAACACCAAACTTTTGTTGTATCCATTTTAGATTATCCATTATCCATGTTAGATTTGTTACCATATATCCCTGCTATTCACCATATATATTTTCATTCTCTGTAAGAAATCTTTAAAGTGAATTTTATGCTGTTTTATAAACAATTGTGATAGTATTACACCCTATAATTATGCTCCAGTATCAATACTCTCTTATGAGGTTCAATGTAAGATACATTTAATGGTATGGGAGAAAATATTAATTATAAAGAATAGGGATTGCATAACAAACTTTGAAATATTGCTACGTGATTCTGTCACAAAATTTATTTTACTTACAGTAGATGGCACAATGACTGCAAAAAAAATCCATTCCTAGAGGCAGAAAACGTAACAATATAAATGGAAAACTGAGGATGCAATTTAAGAATTGCAAAAGAAATTTATAAACAAAATAAGTGAAGTTTGTTACAAAAGATATATAATTGTAATATTTGTATTGCTTCACTGTCTATAGGTAGAAATTGATATTTTTGCTGTACCTAATTTAAAACTGGCTCCTCTTGCATCATCAGTAAAAGTTTTTCCACTTTCAAAATCATTCTCACATATAAAAGACAAAGATCTTAATTTCAATAATTATTAAATTATTTTCAACACATTAAATTTGTTCTACCTGTATCTATAAGAATATAATAATGCAGTTCTGCATCTTCATCTCTTGAACATACTTTTTCATTCATAAAATATTTGTATTAAGTTTTTCACATTATGTAACTTACATTTTTATTTTTTTGAGAGATTATTTTCTGCAGCTGTTGCTTCCATTTTCAAACATTGAAAGTTTGACTGTCATTTGTTATTTCTCTCTGGTGATGGAACTATGAACTTCTTTATCAAATTATTATCGACTGGTGCTTTCAAAGTTTATTACTCAATCTTATTTTCACATTAAGATGTTCTCCCGTGTTGTCTTACGGTTTATTTTCTTCATTTAATGTTTATGTAACAATTTGGATGTCCGCTATGTAGTCTTCTACTTGGCTGGAGTAGCCTACATGTTTTTAAGCCTTGGTTATGTACACTGAACTCCGGCATTGTGAAAGCTTGGTCACACAAGTTAATTACATTGACTGCTGATTTGTCGAACATGTTGGTTTATGTTTGGTTTTCTAAATTGCTTTTCTGCATAAAACAAACTGACAACATGGGAGAACATCTTAATATGGAAATATAAAGATAGTAATAAACTTTGAAATCCCACCAGTCGATTATTGATAAAGAAGTTCATAATTCCATCACAGAGAGAAGCACACAGTGCTTGAAAGACTACTGGTAGATGGCGGGTAGTTGTATATAATACCGTCTACTACGGATTTCTTGGAGGGTCCCAGCAAAACTGCTAATATCCTTAGCTCCATGCCATCAGAAGCTGGATTACACCAGTAGTCTTTAAAGTCATCCTATTCAGAATCACTTTCTTCTAAATTTATGATAAAATTGTCCAACATATCAATTAATCTGTCTTTTCCCAGTAGATTTTATCTAACACCTTCACTTGGTTACAGGCAGCCTTCCAATTTTCTGCAGTAACCTTTAGTGCTACATTGAGGAATAACTCATTCATATCTTGTTCTTTGAATGTCATATGTTTCGTAACATCTACTTTGATTTGCACCCATATTAGTTCAAAAGCATTCATATGACCACATGGAAGTATGTCCATTTAATTCAGCTATGAAGTTTATTGCATACAGTTGGAATTAGTTTCTATGTCATAGAACTCCGGTTATGATGCCATATTTCCATTATTACTTACTTCACTGTCAAAATAAAGCACTGTTTGTAAATAAGCATGCCGCGCACTGGTTGGAATGCCTGCTGCTGAACTGATGGAGACTAGACAGTTGCAGAGGCAATGTGTTTACAAAATTTGTAGTGTTAAGTAGGTCATGTTTCAAGTTAAACCAGACAAACCTTAGTAGCATAAATGTCCCACATATAATTTGGCCAAATGGTTACTAAGAATTCAATAGCTTCCCAAAGCTTGAAAGTGCAAATTGAAAAACTTCTTTAGAACTATTCAAAAAAATTAAAGACAAAGTTACAAAATAATCACAGACTGAATAAAACCTTTTTAAACCACTTTTCGAACTGTAAAAACACTTAAACTCCACTTACAGTACTACTGGAGCTTAAAAATATAAGTGGAGCTTAAGTGTTTTTACAGTTCGAGAAGTGGTTTAAAAAGGTTTTATTGATGAAGCTCCACTGTTTATAAATACTTCTATTTATAGTTTTAATGACAGACTGATTTTATTTCATGTCATATCATTATTCCCAAGCATACCAACAGAACAATTATATACACTGTTCAAAAAATGGTTGATTGTAATAGAAATGGAAATAGTAGAGGCAGAAAAATACACCTAATTAACAAACCTATGCAATGAACAAAACTTTTTCAGCTTTAATGGTAAATAGCACCAGCAAAAATCAGGGTTATCTATGGGCAATGGGAGATTTACGAGTTCATTTTATATGCACATAAAAATGGCTTTTACATGTATCTTCAAGGTTTGGTACCAATATGTTGACATATTTACAATAGTTCCAAAAAGACATTTAGATGATGCATCAAAATTACTTAATCTGCAGGAAAGGCTATCAAATTCATAACAGAGAGGGAATTCAATCAACAACTTTCTTTCTTGGATCTATATATCATCAGGAATAACACAAAAATAAAATTTGGAATTCACAAGAAGCCCACACAGTCAGAAAATTACATAAGAAATGATAGTTATAACCCAATTACATACAAACATGCAATAATAAACAATCTTACACACTAGTCAACATACTCATGGATAAAGCAAAATACTACAGTGCCTTATTTTTCACTGGTGGCCGGCCAGCCAGGAAGTAGCTGCGTGCAGGTTCTTCTTGAGTTCTTTGTGCTCAAACTGTGATTAGTTCTGTTATAATACCAAGAAATGTGTATACTTTAACACACTGCACATTCAGGTATGATTCTTATGTGCAAACAGTCTTGTAGAGAAACGACATAGCTATTTGTAGACCGATTTCCTGGTATTCCTGCACCTCACAGACACACAGTTTGTAAATATGTAAAGTTTCAGAGCAACTAGTTCTGTTTTTGATAAGAAACCCAAAAGAACTCATGTGCTTGCAAAGGAAAAACTTGATGAGATAGGACAAAAGTTAGAATGTAACCCAAGAAAATCCTCAGTAGGTTATCACAGGAAATTAGTGTTTCACAATTCAAGGCTTGGAAAGCCACTAAACTTTTGACATATAACTATAGTTCAATAACTGCAACCACATGATACAGTGAGTAGAGTAAATTTCTGCAGTTGAGTGGTGGGTAAAGTTAATCATGGCTCTATGGAAGCAAAGTTATTTTCCACAGACAAAGCATGGTTTTCATCACATGGTCATATATCATCACGAAATAAACATTAGTGCATAAAAACTCAATATTGTGCACAAAATGCCACTGCATGACCAGAAAATTGGTGTTGGTGTGCTGAATGCGTAGCAAATTAGAGGGCCTATATTCATTGCACAAACAGTTAATGGACAGAGGAACAGGGATGCAGTAATCAAGCCATTCCTGGAATATTTGTGTGACATTGAGTACGCACAGACATTGTTTCAATAAGCTTCTGCTACAGCACATACAGCTGTTCTATCATTGCAACTAGGGAAATGTAATGTTTGAAGATAGGATCATCTAAAGAACTAGGCCACCGGGATTCCCAGACCTTATGGTATGCGATTTTTATTTATGGGGGAACTTAAAAAATAAAGTTTATTGGAACAACCTGCATATGTTGGAAGAACTGAAAGACAATATCAGAAGAGAAATTACTGCAATTTCGGAAGATGAATTAATGTGTGCCAGCAGACTTTTTTTTTATAAGGTCTGAGAATGCATGGCAGTATAAGGACATTATCTCCAACACCTTCTATGACAGTTATGTGTTTATTGTAATTATAATTTACATCATAAACCTAAGCGCTAGAATTTATTCAACGCAGCTGCAACATGCCTACTGCAAGCGTGCCTTCTGCTGCAGCACTAACCACCCGCTGGCCAGTTGGACACCAGTGAAAAATAAGGCACTGCATAAGGAACAAAAAAAGCCACATTTCACATAGCAGAAGAAAATCAATACAATAGAAGACTGGAATTTGAGAAATTTTAAAAATGCTATGCTAAAGAGAACCATTAAGGATATAAGCACATTCATTAAAGGAAAAGAAAGAACAACATATACAATGAATTCATGTTCCACTCAAAAAAAAATTAATAAATTAAAACAGACCTTTCAAGAATGAAATATCACTTTTGGCACCTATACATAGATAATAACAGGTGACAGTCGGACCTTTGAGGTTGTAAATGGAAGCAACAACTCCCTCAAGAAATCGAAATGAAGGTGACAGTGTGAAAAATTGACTGCAAATAGTATTATGATTTAATTTATACGTCATTTACTAAATTCCAAATATTACATAATACTTTATTGTGCCATGTTTTGTGTATTTTATGTATATGTAACTTGAAATTTCACGCAATAAATAGGTTTGAATTTTTGATCATTTAGGTATATGTCTAAAATGCCTATTTTCAAAAAAACAGAGCTTAATTACATTTCAAACTTATTTTACACACCTAGTACTGAAATGTTTACTAGCTAAAAAGATTTGATGTCAGTTGATGATAACAAGAACTGATTTGTGCTTTCATATTAAATATGAACCTACATTTTCAACAATACTGTGTGCTTGTTAAATTTCTTCTTAATAAGGAAAACCTATTTAGTGCTTGAAGCAAATACAAAAATGGTTGCATAGCATAAAACGTGCTAGTGCATATCCATGCATAGCAGGTTTTGTATTAAAAACTATAATGATTTTAATTAACTATTTTTTTATTTTAAATGCTTGTTACTGCATCAATGTTTACAATACTAATTCAGTATCCAGAAAAATAAAGACAAAGGAAAAAAAAAAAGATAAAGATAAAGAACTAAAGAAAAAAAATATCGAAAGAATGAAAGAAAATGCATTTCAATGGATTAATATGCTTTCATTCTTTCTGGGCTAACATATATTTATGGCAGTCAGATATTATATCATATCTTTTACCTGCATCTAGATTTTGCTGCTTAATCATTTGAATATTTAGAAACAGCTGAATATACTACATAAAGGTAGTTTTAACATGATATTATGAGTTTCAAACTGAATTACGGACAGCTGAGCAGTGTTTAATGTGACTTGTTTGTTTTTATTTAAAATTCCGTTGTTATTGGAGAAAGAAAAAAATACGAAAGGGGAAATTCACCAATGCAGTTAAAGTACTAAAGGAAACTAAAATGTACAAGCTACGGTATGTATCAATGATCATTCCAATGATCATTTTCATCATTTCAGAAAAGAAGGGATATGTTTTATACACACCAGTGTTTTGTTTTTTGTCAGTATGTTCTACTTATAAGAAATAGCAGCTGTTTGCCATCACAACTTCTTGTGGCTACAGCTATCCAAACAATATATGTTACATTTTAAAGGTAGCAACCATACAGCTTTCTCCTTTCCACATAAAAATAAATAAATATTTCTATATACATAACTATCCACATATTATATACATAACATTCAACATAACAATTCACTTTCCTTCTTCAAACACTCTCTTTTCTTGGTATACTTTTAAATATAGTTCAATCAAGCAAAGTTTCTATTTTTATCCAGAAGGTGTCAGTCAGGGGCATTAAGTAATGACTGTGAATCCAATAATGTTTCTCCTGGAACAAAACTCGTATTTAGTGTTAATGAACTTGCTAATAAGGCACTAGGTCTTGTCATTCCATGGCTAAAGGGAAAAAATGAGCCAACATGTGTATGAGTTCGTTGTGGGAGAGATTCCCCAAGCTGTATGGCTGCTATTTCGGTAGCAAGTTGATGGTGAAGCACATCCACTTGTGCCTGGCCTCCTCCAGGTATCTCTAGAGGTGGTAACCACCTAAAGTAGCACTGCTTCCATAAACTAAGATATGACAAGTTGCCATATGCATTGAGTTCTGTTTGCTGATGGTTGTCTAGCTTGTACAAAGGATTAACAAACAAGGCTACATCCTGTTCTGAGAACTGTTCTCCCCAGTCCCAGAGACTTCGCAGAACTATTTCCTGCAACATAAATGCAAAACAAATGAATTAAAAGTAGAATCAGAACTGAAAAATTCAATGCCACAGCCAGTATTAAACCAGAAACTTCCACTCTATGAGCAGCTACTCTAACATAAGCTTCCATTGCAACATGTCAGTACATTAAATTCTCCAATCGATTCGCATTTTGTCAGTAGACCACGAGATATTCTTCAATGTGAGATTACATTTTTCAATGGCGCCTTACAATCCCTAAATACTTATGACCTGGACTTTTAAAATGTTTATTACAGTTTCCGTATGTAAGATCAATCAATGAAAATGATTCTTCTAACAAACACAGTGTGTAGGCAAACTTTGAAAGGTAGAACCAGAAATAAAAAATTCAATTCAATTTATTCATCCTTTAAATCTCCATACAAGATTGTGGAAATGTCAAAATAAAAATATTTACAAAATTTAAGTACAAAATTTAAATACAGAAATTATAAAAAAAAGCATGTATAAGAGTAAATGCCAAAATATAATAATATAACTTAACTTTCCAAATACTCTTGAATAGAATAAAAACAGGCTTCACTTAAAAATGTATGTAGTTTCAATTTTAAAATCTTTTGGTTGTCAATCTGTTTTAAATAAAGAGGTAACTTATTGTACAGTTGGGTGCCACTATAAGTGAAGGAATGTTTGCATAACGTGGTATTATGACTAATTGCTAGTAGGTTTGAACTGTTTCTTGTATCATGCTGGTGTTCTCTGAATTTGTTTTAAAGCAACTTAAACTAGCTTTTACATGTAAAAGAACTTTGCATATGTTTAAACATGGCAGGATGATAATTTTCAGTAACTTAAAATATACTCTACAGCTCCCATGTGCAGGTTGGTTCACTATTATTCGTATGGCTCTTTTTTGCATTCAAAAAACCTTTTCTGACATATTTGAATTACCTCAAAAGATGTCACAGCTGGGATTTGAACTATGGATCTTCTGCCTGTTCTACTATAAAGCAACACTGTAAGTTGCCACAGGGGTACATGATCTCAAATTTGAGATTTAATTAAATTTGAAAAGAAGAATAATTTTAATGTAATTATCAAATGAGGTAGCTGTTTGATAACGCTGAGGACTCCTTTGAGAGTAATTAGGTTAAACATGGTTCAACCAAGGTTACTAATTAATACTTTTCATCAATTTTCATAATCATATCACTTCAATAGTCAAGTGAAATTCAAGTAATTCATTCATAAACTACATTTAAAGACAATATATTGTTTTTGATACTTGTAGTATGTCATCTTATCTTTTTAAAATCACAAACTAATCTTCAAACTAATATTCCCTATAAATTTAATAAGATAAACATATTTAATATCATGGTTTTTTGCTTTGGTTCATTTCTCTGGCATTCCAAAATAGCACTGAGAAGTGCTGTTCTTTTGTCTTGGGAAAAATGCCTGTGTTGTAGTCCATTTAGCATTACCCAGGGAACACTACATGGAGGCGGACTACTTGTTCCCTGAACAAGCCAAGTTTAGGAAAGACAACTCAGCAGTACATCAGATCATAAGACTCACACAGGACATTAAACAACATTTTAATAAAAATAAGACTATTCTAGCACTATTTGTTGATTTCAAAGGTGCATTTGACACAGTATGGCGAGAAATGCTACTATACAAGATAAAAGCTTATGGCATATCAAGGCCACATGCTAAATTGGTTTCAAGCCTTCTTATCCCAGAGATGGTTTGCAGTGCAGTACAAAACAGCCACATCCAAATGGAAACAAACCAGAGTTGGACTACCCCAAGGGTCTGTTACAAGTGCTATTCTCTTCAATATATTTATAAACGACCTAGCAGATGCGCTGAAAAACAATAGGTAACATACAAGAGGGAATATATGCCGACGACCCGGTAATATGGACCTTGGAAAAGAATATAAGTTCTGGGAAACATTATAAAAAGCTACAAACAACAATGGAGAATACAATCAATATTAGAACAATGGACTGACCATAACAATATGGAGATAAACACAGAAAAAACTCACATCAACTGTTCACAAGGCAACATAAAACAGAAAATATACATCTGCAAATCAATAACACAAAATTACAAGAAGCGACTACATCAACATATCTAGGGATAGAACCAGACCAAAAACTACCAATGAAAGAACATGCAAACATGTAACAAATAAGACCAACAAAACGAACATCATCTTAAAACGCCTAGCTGGAATAAAATGGAATGGAGATAAGGACCTCCTTAATAACACATAAAACATACATAAAATCCAACCTACAATCTGGAGGAGAACTGTTGGCAACAATAAATAAGAAACTCAAAAGAAAACTAGAAACTTCACAAAATAATACACTAAGAATAACAGGAGCAGTAAAAACAACACCAATTGCGATACTACAAAGCTTCACAAAAAACATTGCCATAGATGTGAAACATGAACCAAAGGCAATCAATCACCTTAGCACAAAAACTGCAAGTTAATAGAAATATACACAAGTGGTATCACACAGCGGATACTATAAGCAATCTAAAAACCCAAACAAATTTCAGAACATACATCAATAACTCAAAACAGAAGAACATAATAACAACAAATATAACATAGGAAACGAGCCCAACAGAATATATTGATATACATTATAAGAATTATCTGATGTATACAATACATAAACGAAACAATTCATCAGAAGAAATGAGAGTAATAGCAATAGCCACAGAAAATGAAAGATATCCAGAAAAAGAATGGCTCCAAATATATACAGATGGGTCCTTTATTAACAAACAAGACACTGGTGTAAGAGTATACTGCAAACACAGTATACTGCAAACACTTCGCACTGTATCTAAAACTAGACGAAACTTCAAACCATTATGACAGAGAACAGCCATAAAAGCCGTACTGCAGAACATCCTATACAGACTGTACATAACACAAAACATAGTTATTTTAACAGATTCAAAATCGGTCACAGATGGGATAGTAAATTCTAAAAGTAAAACAACAAAATACATCAAAGAAACAAGTTTAATTAAAGCTGTTGAATCAAGAAATCATGTTATCCTGCAATGGATCCCAGCCCATGTTAGACTTCTGGGCAATGAACATGCAGATCAACTAGTAAAAAGGGTGCAATTCAAAAAATAAAATCTGTAAGACAAATTGAAATTAATAAACTTTTAAACAACATTAAGCAACATTTTAAAAGACAGTAGAGACGTTGAAGATGATGACGAATGATAAGCAAATTGGAAGGGCCAACAGCAGCAGTGGTGTTGTTGAAGGTATACCCTACTCCAGTATATATAGCTTCCACCGGACGGTGGAGTGCCAACCTCGTGGAAAACACCTCTATGCTAGGGGCTCTGTGTAGCGGTGGAATTTGTGTTTTCTGAGCCGGTCGACTTCCAACTTCAAGGCAGGTTTCCAAGCAGAACTGAACTGCATTCTGGCATCCCGGTTCAGTGTTCTCCTCTCAGAAGAGATGGCCAGAGCTTCTTTGACTTTTCAATACCAGAGGCTGCTGATTTGGCTATAATCGTCGTTTGCTTGAAGTTGACTCTGTAGTCTTTCTCAAAGCAGTGTTCGGACAGTCCAGACTTTTCCGGCTGCAGTAGACATATTGAACGTTCATGTTCTTTGATTCTGGTAGTGATGGTCCTGTCAGTTTGTCTTTCACCGGTCTCACCATATGCCTGATTTTTAGAGGCAGTTTGTGAATAGTCCTGATGTTGTGTTTGGCTAGAATTCTACTAATTCTGCCGGAGAGATTGCCAGTGTAAGGAATGCAGGCAGTGGTGGTCGGCTCATTTGGTGATAGCCGCGCTATAGGTCTTCTTTTCAAAGCCCTGGTAATTGCGGCTTTCATGTCGGTCACAGTGTAACCGTTCTGGCAGAAAGTGTGCCTTAGGTGCTGTAGTTCTTGGATGAGGTGGCTGGCATCGGAGATCGATACAGCTCTGCGGGCTAGAGTGTTGAGAACTCCGACATGTTGTGATTTATGATGGAAACTTCAAGCATTCAAGTAGAGGTCTGTGTGTGTTGGTTTGCAGTATACCGCATGCCCCAGAGTGCTGTTGTTGTTTTTGGTGACCAGAATGTCCAAAAATGGTAGAGTACTGTCCTTTTCTACTTCCATGGTGAACTGAATTTGAGTTCGAAGGCTGTTGAAGTGTGTGAGGAAAAATGATAAAGTGTCTAGTCCATGAGGTGTATTTTATGAAGGTGTTCTGCAAGACAATCATGGCCAGTTTCCATTCTAAATAGTGCCAGACACCAAGTGTGACTATCTGTGCCAATCCAACATGGACTTTCACGTTGTGGCACCAGGCCATTCAAAAAGCCATAGAGCGGTAATAAAACTCACCTATATGAACGGTGCCGAGCATGAAATTCAGGGAGAACTGGAGGCCTCCAGAATTTCAGTGGCGCGGATTGTACAACTGTGTCAGTTTAACAAGAACAGGCACTATCTTGTTGAACTGAAGACTCAGGACGACTTTTGCCAGCTGCTACAAAAGACAACAATACTGTACTCGCGCGTGACAATTGAGGAATACCACCCGCCCCGGTTTCCGAAGCAGTGCGGCAAATGCCAAAGGTTGGGTCACTTGGCTTTCAACTGCATGGTGGCAGCCGCCTGCTCGAAGTGCAGAGGCGGACATGGCTCCCACACCTGTGACATACGTTAGAGAAGTGAAAGTGCCACCTCTGTGGCTCGTGGGGGCACAGTGCACGCTTTCGTGGCTGCGCCTTGTACCAGTGACACTTAGCTGTGCTGCGGACCCCGGACTCCAGGACTCGGGATAACACTGGGAGAAGGCAGGGACCTCCAGCCGCTAAAGTCGGCCCCACTACCAACCCGGCACATGCCGGAGCCAGCGTGCCCCCTCCCAGGCCGACATCGGGTGCTAAGGTCAGCCATCATAATGCTGCACCCCCAAAAGAAGACAAATGGGAGGATACCAGACAATCCTTCCCCAGACAGACTGAGGATGGGCAGCCCAGAATGGGAACTCAACATTGAAATGTGCTTCCTAGGGCTGGAAATGCTGCAACAGAGACCCGACGACAGGAAAACTACCATGCAGCTGTACTCACAGTATTTCCGTTTACTGCTGAACACAGATGGATGGTAATTCCACCGCCAGACTGATGACTTGGAATGCCCATGGACTAAGAAAACGCAAACATGAACTACTAGACTTTCTGGCCAAACACAAGGTACAAATAGTGCTCATACAAGAAACACACTTAAGCCCACGGGACAGATTAAAACCTACCAGGGTTATTACTTATACAGAAATGATCGCGATAGATGGGGGGGAGGAACAGTTATAGCCGTCCATACAGACACCGCCCATCACCAAATACAGCTCCCACACCTCCAGAGACTGGAGGCGAGTGCGATTGCCACAACAATTAACAGCAAAAACGTAATCATAGTTTCTGCCTACAATCCGCCGGCTGACATAACTGCTGATATAAACACACTTCTTCAAATACATAACCGTATAATCATTGGAGGCGATCTCAATGCCAAACATCCACTGTGGAACACAAGGACCACAAACAGCGCTGGGAACACACTCTTGAGGCACGAAAACATATCAGACTACATTATACACGCTCCCACAGAGCCAACATATATACCCTTCCACATGACCACTTTACCAGATGTGCTAGACATTATTATAGAAAGGCAGGCCAGCGCTCGTATCTCACTTAAGGTCTGTAACGATTTATCATCAGATCATCTTCCGGTATTAATACATCTTGAAGGCTCGCTCTGAAGCTTACCGACCAGACCTAGACGTAATTATAATAAAGTGAACTGGGACCTCTTTGAGAGGACGGTAGATAATGAAATGTTTGAGATCCAAGCCAACTCAGTTGAGGACATTGATAATGCAACTAATAAAATAGAGAAAGCCTTACAATATGCCACAATGATGGCAGTTCCACTACAACGGCAGTATAAAGTTAACACGCGTCTTCCAGTCGATATACAGCACTTAACAAAACAACGCAACCGAGCCAGGAGACATTGGCAGCACACCAGACAACAGTCAGCACAATTACAACTTTGAATGCTGAATAATGAACTGCGCGAACGCACTGCAGCAGTTATTTTGGAACAATGGAACAACACCTTAAAATCGCTAGACACACAAAACAATACTGTATGGAGAATAGCCCGATGCCTAACTAGGGACAGGGTTACTACTCCTCCCCTGCATATAGGTCAACGCATTGCCGCAACAGACGAAGAGAAGGCAGAAGCACTGGCAGAAGCCCTTGAGAACACCTTAACACCAAACTTAACACCATCATTACCCACGTTTGTCAGAGAAACCAAATTCCTTACACAAAACCTACACGTCAGGACATCGCATAACCAAATACGAAAAACTCATCCTGCTGAATTAAAATGGCTGATACAGCATCTCCCAAAACGAAAAGCACCCGGACCTGACAGGATCCCCAACATTGTTCTCCAAAACTTACCGCAAAGTGCACTGCAAATACTGTCTAAAATTTTCAATCTCTGCCTCTTGCATGGCTACTTCCCCACCCAGTGGAAAACAGCAAACGTTCTGCAGTTCCCAAAACAAGGTAAGGACCACACGAACCCGAACAATTACAGATCAATTAGTCTACTTAATACAATGAGCAAGTTACTGGAAAAAGTAATAGCGAAACGAATGAATGCGTTTGTAATAAAACACAATCTGCTCATCCCTGAACAGTTCGGATTTAGAGCTAAACATTCTACTACTCTTCAGCTCATACGCACTACTGAACACTTTACGAAAGGCTATAACATAAAGAAATCAACAGGTGCTCTCCTGCTGGATATTGAGTGCGCCTTTGACCACGTATGGCACGTGGGTTTACTTTATAAGATGATGGATTACAATTTCTCGGACACTATGACTAAATTAGCTGCAAATTATTTGCGAGAGCGAACTTTCTCCTCAGTCGCAAACAACGCTGTATCCACGCCCCGCCCAATAAAGGCAGGCATCCCACAAGGCAGCATATTGGGGCCACTTCTATTCAATTTATATATAAATGATATGCCTAAACATCCAAGGAGTATATACTTTCTATATGCAATTATGGCCCAATCGGGTCGATTAACATTAATACACAGACATTTACAGGAGTCACTTAAACAGTTAGAGCCGTGGCTTACTAAATGGTGAATCAAAGTAAACACTGCCAAAAGCGAAGCAAAAATATTCACCAAACGTAAAAAAACATTACCATCAGAGGCACGGTCTTGCTCCCCTAACTCTATTCAATAACGACATAAGCTGGACCAGCAAGGTCAGGTACTTGGGCTTAGTAATGGACCAAGGCCTCACCTGGTGACCTCACATCAAAGAAGTAAGAAGAAAAGCCTATGCCCAACTGCGCAAATTATACCCACTTATAAATCTAAGTAACTCGCTAAAACTAAACATGGGACTAACTTTATACAAAACAAATATTAGGCCAATACTAACTTACACAGTGCCGGTCTGGGGTTATGCTGCAAAAACCCATATAAAATGCATACAAACACTACAAAACAAAATACTTCGAATAATCTGCAAAGTACCACTCATCACACCATCTAAAGAACTACACGAAGATTTACACATGCACACTATTGAGCAATTCATCCAAAAACTATCCTATGACATGTACAACAAACTACCTTCACACCATAATGCACTTATATCTACACTTGACCAGTACGAGACGACAGACAAACAAACGACCTCTCGCACTGTTTGACCGTAACTTAACAAATCCAGACATTGACAATGAGATTTTGGACTTTCTGAACAGCCTGACTAACTAACTGTTACTTAAGTATTTACAGACTCATCACGTGAGGGACTTCCAAGACACAGCTGCCCTTAAGTCCTTGAGCTCTCAAGCCAAGGCGGACCCGAGGGGAAAGAGGGCCCCCTCAACGGCCCCACTTCCCGCGGCGGTGCTGGCTCCGCCGGAATCGGTGCAGCGTAGAGGTGTGGACATCATGATGACCAGGCAGGAATTCGGACAGGTGCTATAACTACGGACACGGCACCCATTGAGGGATCCAAGTATAGTATCGACAATTACCGCTCCCACCGTTTCACTACTCAAACCCTTGCATGATATTCCAACGTAAATATTAGATATAGCACGTAAATATTGCACGTAGCCAACACTAACAACTACACGACATTCCCTATGCATGAACACCTCCACTCCCCCTGGCTGTACTCAGGACTTGCTCATGGCTACAGCCCGGGAACCAATCCTTTCTCGCGCTCGCATGCATTGCATGCCAGCATCTTACATTACAGAACTGGGGTGCTAATGCAGGACCCGACTAACCTACTCAATAACACAATAACTCTCCAAGCATGTTAGATACTAACAGCATGAGGGAGGCAATGTAGTGCATGGCATCGCATGCCGGATGATCGTCACCAGGGGCAGCAGGTGTGGGGCCGCCCCTACTTAAAAAAAGAAAAGAAGGCCCTTCCAAGTTGCTTATCATTCATCATCCTGATGAAGGGAGCGATGCATACTCCCGAAACGTCGATGGCTCTACATCACTATACCTGGCTCAAAGCCTGAGAACGTCTATAGTATATACGTCGCCAGGAAAGCTTCAAATCATATTGCAGTGGCACTATTTAGAATGGAAACTGGCCATGATTGTCTTGCAGAACACCTTCATAAAATGCACTGCATACCTACACCCAAGTACACTATCTGCAAAGAGGATGTCATCATGAACATCATCTGGACAAATGCAAAGGACTCAAAAGCGACAATCTTACAGACTTTATATTGAGAAGTCAGAGGGAAAATTATGCAGATCAACTAATACCCTGTGCCATTTGTGAACAACAACAAATATATAAAATTTTTTCTATACAAATGAATATTTTATATAAATATATACTCACAAATCAATTAATGTCCCCCTTAAATACAGAAATCACGTACTGTAAGATCTGGATGCTACTCTGGAAATAATTCCCTACTGAACACTATCTTCAAAAATTTTCTCAATTAATTTTAAGGATATTAGCTGTATGCAATGTAGTGGAATCTTGTTGAAAATATGCCTGTGTACACTCAGAATCACACAATTCTTCTATTTCTTTGGGCTTTTGGACTTAAATATAGCTAAATATAAATTTAATTTTTTTTTTTAAATTAATGGTTAGAAGACAAGTCTTTGTATTCAACTGAAGAGCATATTGATGTCAAAGAAATCAATATATTGTAAATACTTTGTATATGAGTGTAAACAGATATGTTTAACCACTAATTGATAAGATCATTCTGTAAATTTACAATAAAGGTAGCTATATTGCAAATAGTGTAAATAATTGTATAAAGTTTAAACACATTAATGTGACTATTTGTAAGCTTGAAGAGATCTATTGCTTGGCTTTAAAACAGCTTAATGGTCAAAAAACTCTACCCTACTCTACTCCCTTATGACAATGTGTTTCTCCTCTGCAAACATGGTACAGGTATACCACAAACAAAGTGCGGTTGGTGTGTGCATGCGTGAGGAGAGCCTTCTCCCCTTCTCACCATCCAAGCATCACATGACTCCCCCCTCCCATCCTGCATGCGACAGAGTGCAAACCACATGAAGCGAGTGTATTTTAATACTGTTTTGATTTTCAAACTTAACAGAAAATAATCACCTCAGACATAACCTCACAATCGATCAACAAATAGAATCATAGTTTCTTTAAAACCTGAGGAACACAGTGATTCGGCAGAAAATGCAAAGAGTGAATGTAACTGAATAAAACATGACCAGTGCAGCCTGCGCAATGGAGGAGAGGCAATCTAAAAATAACGGTAGATGGGGAAAGGTAGAGGACTTCAGTGTTGGTAAGCCATGCTTCCAACAGCATTTTGTTTGCAGTCTAGTTATAATTTACTTTCAGTTTCTTATCAAGATCACATCCCACTTCCCTAAATCAATTAACATGATTACAAACTGTTTTTGTGACCCATATCTATAAAAGGACATTTGGGTAAAAAACTGAGGCTAATAACAGTGAAGTAATGCAAATATTACAATAGAATATAATAATTTGTTACAAACTTCACTTATCGTTTTAAAAGATTATAAATTATTCACAGTTTGGAATCATACATGAACATTGTATGTGCTGAAGTATATATACTCTTTGACATAACAAGCATTGACACTATAATAATGAAACATGTACATAATCACAATTTAACAATCCTTGCAGAGTAAAAAACTTTGTATTAACAATTAGCATGGGGACAAAAGCACAATCTGAGACTTCCAAATTTTCCTTGTTACTCCTCCACAATCTTCTGCAAATATTTGCAAAAATGTTGTTCCAAAGAATATGATTAAACATTAAAACAAAATATTATTTGCCACAAACTTCACTTATCTTTTTAAGAAAAAATGATGAACTATCACAGAATTCAAGGGACTAGTTTCGCAAATCCTTATTTGCATTGTCAATCTGTTTATTCCTGTTATCATTATAGCCACTAGGGGATGGTTAGGTTTTATTACCAAACTCCGAAAATAAAACAAACTTAAAGACTGAATTGATTGATAGTATTTCAAAACTCATTACCTGATTTCTATTTTTTAAAATAAATATTTTCTCCCACACCATTAAATCTATTGGACCAATTAATTGTTTTACTAATTTAGTTTCTGGACTTATTTCATGGTTAAATGACCAAAAATGATCTGCCACAGCTGATTTATTAATGTTTATATCTAATATTTGTAAAACGTCCCTTTATTCTGGTTTTAAATTACGCTTGGTACTTCCAATGTAAATCCGGTCAAAATCTAAACAATTAAATTGATATATGCCAAACTTTTTATCGGAAATTGTTTTTTAAGAAAAATTTACTACATGTTTTATATTATATTTATTTCGAAAAACCAAAACTATAAAAAAAACTTCAACAATTTTTTGAAAATGTTTATCAGCCCAAGGAAGTTAATTTTTAAAATTATAATCATCTTTGATGTTTTTAAGGGTAGAAACTTCATTTACATTTTTATATATATTAAGGAAATGCGAAACTAGTCTGTTGAATTCTCTGGATAGTTCATTAATTTTTCTTAAAAAGATAAGTGAAGTTCGTAGCAAATAATGATATTTTATTATATTTTTATTGCTTCTGTTTTTATGTATTTATTAAACATTACCTGCTATATCAGTAGTGACCCAATATTTTACAGTTAATAAAAGAAATCACTCACCGAGCTTGCATTCCTTCTATCCAACTCGCAATCAAAAAGAAATGTTTCGAATACAGATATATGAGCACAATCCCATAATGTTGTTAGATAAGTTTCAGTGAACTCAAATGCTGCAGGAAACTGCTGAATCAACTGCCACGCACAGTCAAGAAAAACAAGAAACTCTGGTGACTGTAAATAAAATATAAATCATGATACGTAACACCCACATGATATTCCATAACTATTACCAATTCACACATATCCCTTATGCATTATACTTTTCATATGAAAGGTTAGTTTACTCTATGGCTTATGTTAATAATAAACATTTGTCTAAAAAATGATTTCAAATTATACAATAAGCATCTATTTATGTGCAAGCAGCAGAAACAACATTCAAATATTTCTGTTGAAAGTGAATCTGTGTTTGACATGAGACAATGGAAAAATACAAAGAATGAAAGAAAAAAAATATCTTATTTTTCATTTTTCTATCAATGGTTGAGAACAAAACAGTTGGACTTAAGAGAGATGAAATTTTGAAATGTAACAGTTTATGAGGGCAATTCAATAAGTACCCATGTTTCAAAATATATGGTGTTGCTAAAGGAAGTTTGTGTTATGTAGTGTCATTTGTTACACATTGTCAAAACAAATTTGGTGCTGATTCATAGGTTAGTTTGGATTTTACAGACATTTCAATATGGCATTGAATTTTTCATGTGCAACCTTAGCCTATATATGGCTAGTGTGAAGAAATGATTAATTTCCATCAATTAACTAAAATTTCAATAAGTTGTTCAACATGTTTTTGCTAAAATGGAAAAAGTGCAGTATCTTTCAGTGATTCACCTTTTACTTTTAGATGGGATAACTTGTAAGGAGATACAAGCAAAATTAAATGCTTTTATGAAGAACTTTCGCCTTCTATGACAACAGATTAGTATAACAAATTTAAACATAGTTGAACAACTGTTTTTGGCAGGGAGCACTCAAGATGCCCTGCAGATGTGGTTACTGAGGAAGTCATTAAAAAGCCCATGATAAGATTCTTGCTGACCATTGAACGAAAATTCACAAAGTGGCAGAGGCCACAGGTGTATCAACAGGAATGGCAATTCATATTTTGCACGATAAGTTGAAAATGAAAAAGCTGTCAGCCCAATGGGTGTCATAATGGACAAGCGGGTGCGACTTTCAACTTTAAAGTTCTTTAAGCGAAATCCTAAGGATTTTGTGTGGAGTTGTCACTATCGATGAGATCTGGTTTAATCATACTCTGGAAACCAAGCAACATGGATTGCTTCCGGAGGATCTACTCCAAACAAGGTAAAGACATCCCATTGGCTAGAAAGGTGATGGTGACAATTCTTTTGGGTGTAAAGGGTGTCATACTCATTGACTTCTTGGAAAAGAGAAAAATGATTACTGGAGCATACTACAATGAATTACTGGTCTAATTCGAAAAGAAGTTGAAGGGGAGACAGCCCCATATGGCATAGAAGAAAGTTCTGTTTCACCACAATAATGTCCCAGCGCATTCATCAGGAGTGGCCACTGCCAAACTGCATGAGTTGCATTATGAATTGCTGCCACAGCCCCCCACCCATATTCTCCTGATCTGGCTCCCTGCAATTTCTTCCTGCTTCCAAACATGAAGAAATGGCTTGCAGGAACACAATTTAGATTAAATGAGGTCATCAAGGAGACAAGAGGTGTATTTTGCAGAGTTTGACAATTCTTATTTTTGGAGGGGTTAAAAGAATGGCAGAAGCATTGGAAGAAGTGTTTATCCCTAAAAGGGGACTATGTTGAGAAATAAATAATTTGTGTTTGGAAAAACTGATGTCTTCATTCCTAACACAAGTACTTATTGAACCTCCCTCTTATTGTGTAAATTATTTTAAGCTTCACTTCACTTCTGAAAGTGTTAACATATAAATCTAACATATTGGTGCCAGGAAGCACTTATAACAGTTTTCAAAGTACTGACATTACTTGATTCCCTCTGTTTCAAAGAGTTATATTTGACTTGTAATATAGTATGTTCTTCACATTATTGAGAATTTTGCTTGAATGAAATTGCTATTGAGGTACTTAACTTTCCAAGTTAACATATTTTCGAGGGACAGTTATATAAACAATTAGAATTTTAATTCCTGTCTCCTGGAAGGATAAATGTTTTGACTTATAATCCTTTCTCAGCCATTGTTTTGTTTGATAACAATTGCTGTGGATTTTAACGTAAAAAAGTTTTATCACACGGTATATTTAAGAAACAGCAGATGTACAAACAGAGATTTTATAAAAATGTTCTATTTTAATTACCTATATGATTTTCATTAGTAAGCTTTGTCCATCTGTATTTTATGTTATATAAAACCATAAGTTCTATCATAGCCAGAGACCAGAAGTTTATGCATCATATATCACTGAAATAGGCAGGGAAAAAGGCATTATAAATAGCTAAAATCTATGCAATAGCAGACAATACAAAACGAACCTTACATTATACCCATTTATTTACTAGACTACATTATTCAACCATACAATCAGCATATTTATGTTAATGTCATGTTGCACTACATTTTTAACCCTTTCCCTATGGACGTCATATGACGTTCAAGTTAAAATGACCCAAACCGATGTGAATGTATATAGACATCCTGCGCATACATGCATTTAATGCTCATTTAATGCCAATTATTTTAATCTTCCTGTTTTACAGTACATTTAAATTAGTTCTATAAGGGATGTAAACGTACCCTTAAAGGTTTCTTTTTGAATTGTACACCTCCAAACCTGGATAAACACCCAAGGGCACATCTGCAGATTCACACCAAATAATATTGGTTTGCTTGCGAACTTCTTTTTTTCGTAACACACTAGACATTTTCGAAATGGTTGCTACTTTTTTGGTTGTGGGTGGCATCCTTTTAGGAAAGTGTTTTCTCTCAAGTATGAGGGGTGATGTCATGGTGAATTTCCTATCCCCCAGTATAAAGAGGCCTCTGAGTATTATAGTACTCAATTAGGTTATGAGCTATTTATACGCGCAAGTACAGGTAGGTGAATGTCTTGCATGAATTTACAGCTCTGAAAATTACTAAACAATTGTGCATGGTTACATCCTGGGGTATAAAAATACTTTTTTTACCATTTAACTGTTTTTTGTAAAGATGGATGCTAGTAATAGCTGATCCACATCACCCATATTTGTCCCGGCATTTCCCCAAACAACAGAGTAGCTAACATGCCATCTGTAGATCAGTACACGTCTAATGTAGGCTTACAAAATATAACATGTGCACTGTCCACTTCTGAATTCTTCTCTTAGCCCTAAATTGCCTTTAGAGGTCAGGGCTTCTTTCATCCTACTCACATATTCCTACATTTGTTTCCGTGACAATGAGAGACACTAAGTCAGCTATAACTTCTATAACTTTTTTGTGTGAAAATATCAGTTGGTTGGATGTCAGAAGTTAGCTTATACCAGAAAATGTTTATTTGCCTATATGTCTATTTGTGTTAGAGTTATTTTGACCACTTTGCAGAGCTGATTCTTCACGTACACCTGAAGGAAGCGGGTCATTCACTTCCTCACTGCTACCTCTATCCTAAATATCTACTTCATAATTGCACAACAAACCTTCCAGATTTTCTACAGTAATATTAGAAGCCCGTCACATCATACGATGGCTAATTTGCTACATTACCTGGATAAGCCATGGTTAACATTGAAATTTAATAATTTCAAATGTGCCATTCATTTAGCTCTTGATAGCTATAAGAAATCACTCTGAACACAGAGAGAGTATAAACAACTAAAATATTGAGCAAAAACAGCTGCATAAGGCTACCAGAAACTTTGTAATAACAGATGCTGACAGAGAGTTTTCTTTCCAGCATATGTGTGTAACGCAACTTATACTCATATGATTATCGCTTGGTATAGCATAAACTAAAAGCTAAAACCTTGAACCGGAGAAGTCGCTTGCATAGTTATACATACATTCATTCGTATACACACAAAACAAAATGATTAAAATATTAGGTGCGTTCGGCGCAAAGAATGGCTTTTGCTACAGTGAAACAAAGTAGTGCAATTTCAACGATTTATTAATGTAGACTCTACTTTATTGTTAACGTAAATGTATACTGCCTTTAATGGGTTTTAAACCAGTTTTGTTTTGTTTAAATAACTTAATAAATACGGAAGATATGGAATTGTATTTATGATGCATTTTTACAGCATTTAACAATTTAAATGTCTTGTTTTGTTTATTGGGTATCCGTTTCCGGCCCCTGAAGGGTTTAAATAGCCATCGGCGAAGCGCTTAAAGTAACTTCAAAGATTTTAAACAAATTGCTAACTCTCCTTGACATAAAAATAAAAATGTTTCATTGGCTTACTGGTTGCACACAACAACCAATTTTTTTTTATATATATTTTCTGGAGTTTATTTAATCTCCTATCAGATAATACATTTTTCACAGTAAAATTAACCCCTCAAATATCTACACAGATTGGAGCAAATCTAAGGCATTCAACTACTGTAGTATTTCTACTGCATCCCTTTTAGAACTTTTGAAATGTTTCCAAGTTTGTCAAGATTAAGATTTTTTTTTTTTTGAAACCAGTATTTCTTGGTCACACCTGTCAATCTTTATGCTTGTTCACCACAATTTTTGCCAATTTCGTTGAAAGCTGCCTTGTTTCTTGAAGGCGACAAGTAATTTGACACAGGAAACCAAGCTTGGCTGTAATTAAAGTTAAGTCATTTTTCACTTCCAAAGATGTGAGAAGTTTCTTTGCTGCAATTGAAGATGCTTCATCCTCCAGAGGGATGATCACCATAGTTGAAATTGAAAAATCTGATGCGCAGCAAATGCTGCTGAAATCCAGGTCCCCCATTTCACTGATAGGATGAGACAGCAGAGGTATCTCAAGTACAATGTCAAATGTCTGAATACTTGATTTTTCACAAATATTTTACTACTGAAAATCAATTTATTAACATCTGGAAAAATTATGTACTATGCAAGTTATGTGAAACCGCTTTGAAAAGAGTACTTATAAAGCTGTCCCAGCTTTTTCTTGTATGGCTCCAGTGTCCGAGATTAAGTGATATGTGTCGTAATTATAATGAATTGGTAAATAACTGTGCAATAGTTCAGTTGTTAACATTTTGCAGATCTCTCTTGTAAACAGGAAGATTTTTAGTGATTCACTTTCTGAAGTATCTAATAATCCAACAACGACATTGACAATAAAATGACGCATTGCTGACTCATCAATTGAAATCCAGATCCTTTTATCTTTTATTTCACTTCTACTGATTTTCTTTACTACATTGTAACATTCACTTGTGGAAACTTAAATCTCAGGACACAGATTTGTTGGTATACTTCTCCAAAAATTATCAATGTAGAATCCTGCAGTTTAGACAAAGGGATTCTGGCATCAATAAATGCTTTGAACAAGTCAAATGCAAACTGCAATTGCTATTGAAAGCAACAAAATTTTCCTTCTAGGGGCCTTGGAAAGTGCTTTTTTTGTTTGGTTGAACTGATATATTAAAAAATAAAATTTCTTTTTGCAGTTCACTTACTGCTCATATATTTTGCAGAGAAGTATATTACTGTAAGTAGAAAATATGTTGGATCTGAAAGCATTAATACAACTTTGCAATTTACTGTGTAAAGGAACAGAGAATTTCAGTAGATTATCAGCTCCTTTGCATTACAACACTGTAATGAAAGTTTAGAACAATAATGAAACTATGTTTTAGCTCCAGCACTCATTGCTGCTTTTGAAGGAGGTATGATCTGATAAAAAGCAAAGTAAACACAAGCAATAATTCAAAACATTATGTACTGTTACCTCTTTTTATGGGGACAGTCATTGTTATTTTCAATCATAATGGAATAAATAATAATTGTAGATACCTATATATCAATGTATATAATTCATAAATATTTTATATTATTGTAAGGCACTTGGTGCACCCTGTGCCCTGTTATTACCCATATCTGTTATGGAGAAATGTATGAACAACAACAATAATAATAGCAGCAAAAGACATTTATTTAAGCAATAATAGGCTGCATAAAATTGGTTTTTCAATCATAAAGATAAAAACTGTAGATTCATTTTCAAATCTATAGATTTAATACACTTAAAAAGGGATTCTGCCAAAGTTCTGGTCTCTGATCACCTAATTTCATTATTTGTTATGCTAATTAAAGATCTTTAGTTTCTATTGCCTACATTCATTGTATAAATAAATGTATAAATGACCTCCAATCTAAGATTTATTTACTTCTTTTTCAAGCTGCTGTTGACAGTACTGCTGAAATGAACATTTAACTGGTATTCTTCACGTTCACCATTCAGGATTTTTGTGCAAATTCAGCACTCAATATTGCACATAGTCATTCTTTCAAATGGTCTTGCACATTAGTCATCACACACCTTATGTGGAATCTGCACTATTTTGAAATGTAGTTTATTATGTTGTATGCAAATTTTAAATGCTATGGTAAATGTGGAATGTAATACTAACTTGTTCTGATTCAGAGATGAACACATGACCAAGTCTTGTACAGAATGGGTGGCCTAATGCTACCCATTCCTTCTGTATTAGTGTTTGGAAACCTGCTATAGAGCGCCAATGTGGATCCAATAATAGTTGCACCAGACTTGTAACCACACAGCTCATATCTCTTCCATCACCTTCTATAAAACAAAACATTGATTTCTTCAAATACACTTCTTGAAGGTCAATTCTTGATGTTTGCATTTCAACATTTGGGATTGCTTGGTAATTACTAGTTTAATTCATTAATTCACTCTGCGGATCTAAATGATTTATTCTTTAACTTTCAAACTTTTCACTCTTACCTTGTAAGACGACTGTGATATCTCCCTGAATCATATCTGCTGCTTCAATAGCTTTGCATAGACATGATGAAATTATATGCAACCATCGACTGTTTTCAAGCCGGGAGAGAAAATTACTATCCTGGATCCAAAACTGACGTATAGTCTCTGTGAACACATTTATTCAAAATTAATTATGTAAACATTTACAAATTTATATTCATAAAGGAAGAGAATTCAATGCGGTGTAATGTACAGGGATATATGAAAGTGTTACTGCCAGAATGTAAATGGTATTAAATTTGTATTTTCAGAAACTCAACAAATCTTTGGTAACATGAAAGTAACATAGTAAACAAGAAAATTACTTAAAATTCACAAACAGTATTAAGCTGTTTAATAATATTTTGAGATATGAATGGAATTCGATGTAATAAAAGCAATAAGCAAAATAAATTTCCATCAAAATTCATCATTGTACTTGTCTATTTATTTTATAAACAAAGAGGAGCCTTTTTTATCAAAGAGAAAAAAGATTTGATTACAATGAAATTATCAATGTGCTGAATATTAAGAAAGCCAAACCTTAGCCTATACACGGCTAGTGTGGAAGAACGATTAATTTCTATCAATTAACCTAATAATAGTGGTTTAACTATGATGTGTGGAACTTAATTACTTACAACAGTAGGTCACCAAAACCGATGTGTATCTTATTATATATGAGAACCCCTAGTGGTTTAACGGGAAAATATGATTCAGTTGGAGAATTTAATGCCATGCCGGCATGCTGGCATGGTAGCTCAATGGTTAAGAGCAACCAGACAGAGATCAGAAAATGCATGGTTCAAATCCTGGCTATGGCATTGAATTTTTCAGTATGATTCTACCTATCCAAACCTTAGCCTATACATGGCTAGTGTGGAACAACAATTTCCATCAATTAAGACAAAAATAGCTTACAAGAAATGTAAGCAAGCAAACTTGAAAAGTACTTCTGCAAATAATGAACCTGTAAATGGGACCAGAAAAAAAGATTAGTATAGAAGTTAATACAATTTTAAAAAATAAAATTTGTTATTATGTTTTTTATAACGCAAATGGAAACTGCGGAAGGAGGGAAAAATACAATTGATTATTTGAGCAATGATTAAAACTTATATTTAGATGTAGCACATATGAATTGCTGCCATTACATTAATATTTATGCAGGTAAACACACAGGGGAAGGGAGGGGAACTATTCATCTTTATTTGCACATACATTGACCTTAACATTACATCCAGAAATAAAACTTACACATATAGGTGCTATCAGTGTCACATTTGCGGTCATGTGAACAGCATAACAGTAGAAAGAATAGTATTTGGATAATATGCAGTACTTTTAATGGAAAGCATATGAAAGAAAAATGATCTGTCTGTTAAAGGAAAACTAAATTGCAAAAATATTAAAAAAATTTACATTTTTGTTATTGTGCTGTCTTATTAATTAGAATTTACCATTTAATTTGACATATATTTTATCATTATATGCACAATACTTATAATAAACAATAATGCAATAAACAGGCAATAATAAACAGCCTTACACACAGACTAGTCAACATACCCATGGAAAAAGAAGAATATTTCAAAGAACAAAAAACAATACTACACATAGCACATAGAAGAAAACGGATACAACAAAAGTTTGGTGTTGAAGAAAATTAGAAAAGCTAAACTAAAGAAAACCATTGAGGAAGCAACCACATTTACAAAAGAAAAAGAAAGCAACAGCATATTCAGTTCATTCACATATCACCCAAAAACGTTTAATAAATTTAAAAAGATCTTCAAGGAACAAAATATCACCTTGGCACCTACTAATAGACACTAAATTTTAAAATTGCTAAATTCAAAAACAAAAGATGAGATCCCATCAGTTAACAGATCCGGAATATACCAGATAAGTTGTAAGAATTGTGAAAAATGCTACATAGGTCAAACTAAAAGAAATCTAAAAACCAGAGTGAAAGAGAACTTTAGAAACATCAGATTGAAACAAGAAGATAAGTCGGCAGTAGCATTTCACTTTTGGAATGAAAACCATGACATTGATCCAAATCCAAAATTATTAAAAGGAGTATTAAACCAAAATAAATTGACAACATGGGAGAACATATTCATATGGAAAAATAAGGATCACGTAATGAACTTTGAAATCCCACCAGTAGATAATTTGACAAAGAAGTTCCTAGTTCCACAACCAGAGAGAGAGAGAGAGAGCAGGCAACAACAGATGCCAGTTGGAAAGAGATTGAAAATGGAGGCGAATGTCTTTGAAACTAGTCTCTCATAAATATAAACAAGTGACGAGTATTAATAAACCAACTACAAATAGTTTCTGAGATTAAAATCTAGTTCTTTTATTAGAAATTGTGATTTCGCCAAAATGATGCTCATGCCGCTTTCAATAAATTTTGAGAATATGTAATCCAAATGTTCAATATGATTCTTGAGGTTTTCACAAAAAATTAAAAAATCATTGATATATTGCAGAGCAAAATCCTCCAGAGTATCACCAAATATCTTATGTAAAGCTCGAAGTAAAGCACTTCCACTGGTTGCTAAACCAAAACCACATGTCTTAAATTGATAAATTTTACCTCCAAAATTAAATCCAGTGTATATCCTCGTTGATTTGTCTAATGAGATTTGCCAGTAAATGACATGTCTAGTTTAGAAAAATATCTTCCATGTCATAATTTAGATAGTACTTTGTCTACACCTAAAGGTCTGAAATGGTCTGGTTGCATTAAAGAGTTAATTTTCCTGGCATCTATGATCATGTGCAAGAAACCATCTGATTTGTGCACCCACCACAAAGGATGTAAGTAAGGTGAATTGGATATCTCAATTATATTATCTTTTAGCATTTTCTGGATCACCTTGAATGCTTGTTTCCTTATAGACAGTGGTATGGGAAGGCTTTTATGTGAATATGGGGCAGTTTCTTGGACCTTAATAGTATAAGTATACACATTACATAGGCTGGGTTTTGAACTGAACACATTCCTATTCTTGATCAAGCATGATTCTAACAGTTTTTTCTGTGTTTCATTTATGTGGTATGTGTTATTCAATTTGTATTCAACATATGTTGAAATTCATTTCCATTCTTTCCCTCTTTGGAATAATTGTGTATGGGTAATCTATTTAACTGACATTTAGTATCGTCAGAGTTAACTGTCTTGCTACTTATTTTATCAACAATTAACTTCTCATTGTCACTATCATTATTAAATTCATCTTCTACGTCATACATTTGTAATCTAATATTCTCAACGAAGAATCTTTCATTATTTATATCATTATTTTCTCCCTTGACTACATTTTCCTCTAATTACTTAATTACTCGTATACCATTTCCGATCTTAACCCTCATTTCATTTGAATTGAAATCTAAAACAGTTTGCCAGTTATATAATAGATCATTTCCCACAACTATTTCCCCAGTAAGATGATGTATTACCAATACGATAAACTCAGAACTCGAATCATCTACTCATGCTCTCATCAATGCTTGATGCTTAACCCTATCCTTTTTCCGACCTATGGCTGAGCTACAATATATGTTGCTTGCATTCAGGTGTTCAATCTTATTACATACCAAAAGATCCTTAAATAATTTTTCACTAATTACCGACATACATGCCCCAGTATCAATTAAAGCATTTATTTCATTATCCCATAGTCGAATAACTATTTGCAGTGGATTGATGAGCTCCTTCATTCCTGCCATTAGTAGTAGATTATTGTTAATAATTTTGCTCTTTGATAGATTTTTATTCTCACCCTGTATCAGATAAGTAGAATCATCTACCAGAGCACTAGATGACCTCGCGATTAGTTTTCCTGACTAACACCATTAGTGCTCCCATCAACGGTTAAGTTGGCATCATTCCTTGGTTCTCTTGTATTCAGTTTTGGTCTTATATTATTTGATTCATTTTGAGGGTTCATGTTAGCATGTGGTCTACTCCTTCCACTACCTGATGATTCATGTTGTACCCCTGTGTTCAGTCTATCATCTCTGTTATTCACCCTTTGAGTATATTCCCTATTAAATCTTAGGTGATTTATCTATCTTGACCACCTTTTCCGTATCCGCTAGCGTTATTATGACTTCTCTGTTGGCCAGACTGTATCCGACTAATATTACCAGATGGCAAAACAGATCCATATTTAGGTCTAGATTCTGGATAACTGTTAACAAATCGGTTACTTCTACTCCATGCTTCTCCCCTACCGAACAATCTAAATGTTTCATGATAATTATTGTCTCTGTTGTGGTTTTCCCTAACATTCTGTCGGTCTGTTAGTTCAGATTCAGCATGTGCATGATTGTGACGTGTGTTTGAGGTTATGTCTGTAAATTGATTGTATACTTCAAACTCCGATAGCAATTCTATGATGACAGAAAAATCTACAGGTTTTGCTGCAATTAAATGATTCCTAATGTGTGGTGTATAGTGTTGAATCAAAGTTTTGATTATTTCTGTCTCCGTAAGTTCTGGATTCACCAGTTTGGTTTTGTTAGCTAATTTCAAGAAGTATTCAGTCATAGATATTCCCTTTCTGGAGTCAAATTTTCCAATTGCTAACTAGATCTTTAATCTGTTCTGCCTCTCAGGACCCCAGAACCAATTAATAAACAAATATCTAAACATACACTATGTTTCATGTGAAGTCAAAGTCAATCTAAGCCACTCAAATGCATTATTCTTTAGACAATGCTTAATCATCCTATACTCAGTTGGAATTTTCTTTCGAAGAATTCAAAAATATTCCTCCAATTCTCTCAAGAACACCTTTGGATTATCACCTGCCTCTTCATCAAAAGTTGGTGGACTAATATCATGTAATGAATAATTCAGGCACTTATTATGACCTAAATTGTAAAAATTGTGTGTGTGTGTGTGTGCGTGCGTGCATGCGTGCGTGCGTGTGTGTGTTGGCACATTTTGTGTATTTCTGTGATAATTAGCTCATTATCAAGACCCACCGAATCAACTAATTCACTATGTCTTCATAACTTGGATTATTACCTAAATTACATGGTAATAATCATTATTCTTGTTTCTAATTATATTTTGCATTTCATTCATTTTATTCACCTGAATTGCCATTACAACTTGAGACAGGTTACCTACATTTTCTTTTTCAAATTTTTCCTGTATTTCTTTAATTTGTGAACACATTACTTCATTTACTTTATTTATTTCACTAAGTTGTGATTTTAACCCTTATTGTTGTAAGTGCATTTCAGAATTATCACATTCAATTTTTGTTCCAACTTACTATCTTAATTCTTCTACATTTACTGTTTGTTTTTTAAGAATTTCATCCTGTTGATTCCTAAATACTTCTAATTCTCTGTTTACCTCAACTTTTATCTCCTGCTTAACATTTTTCTGACATAATCTAGTTTCTTGAAACATTTCTCTTAACCCCATAATCTCCTGTCTACTTTCACTCTTGTTATGTTCTATTACCTGCATTAGCCTACATTCTTTCCTCCCATCTCTGATTTCTTGTGCTATTTCACTTTTTAATTCTCGTTTTAGCTTCTGCGACAAACTAACCTCTACATTGCTTACACTTTGTGCCAATTCCTGTCTTACACTAGCATCTAAATTACTCATTTTCTGTGTTAAATCATTTACATTTTGTTCCAACTGATTTTAAATCTGATTTTAACCCTGATTTTACATCACCTATTTTAGCCTCCAAAATATTCATCATTTTCGTTAGCATTTCCAACATTAACTCATTATATTTACTTAATTCTACTTCTTCCCTACTTGTTCCTACACCATCACTAACTTGTCTGTCCACTCCTATTACTTTTCTACTCGCCATCTTTGTAACTTTTTTCTGATTTCTTAATAGCATTAAATACATATATTTATAACACCTTATTTTACCGTAGAAAGTCTCCTCACTCTTTGCTCCTTGTTCCTCCAACAATTTTCATACTCAGTCGTCCTTACTCTTCTTTCTTCCGTTCCCGTTACACAATCCATCCATAGTCTCGTAGATTATCCTGCTGATTATTTCTTCCCATCTTAGCCCGCCTCGGTAGCGCAGATGGCAGCATGTCTGCCTCACGTTCAAGAGGTCCCGAGTTCGAATATCGGTCAGGGTGAGTTACCTGGATGAGGTATTTTCCGGGGTTTTCCCTTATCCGTACAGACGAATGTCAGGTAGCTCTAAGCTCCATGGACCCTGGACACATTTGAGCATCATTTCACCCATTTCATTCATCGTCCGATATGACTTAACGTTGGAGGATGTAAAATTACAAAAAACAAAAAACAAATCCCCATTTTATTCGAAACCTCCACGATTGGGCATCATTTGTAATGACTTGGCTACAAATGCGTATGTGATGGATATGGTGTACTCATTGAGATATTCTCGAAGTTCTGCCCCACGTTGGGCACCATTTGTAACAACTTGGAGTTGTGAGCAAGTTGTGGAGGAAAAGATGATGATGAACCTCGCTGAAGATCTAGTTGCTGGATTCTAGTAGTTCCACGGCTACTCTGGTATTCGCATAAGCTCTTACTTTCAGGGGCAGTTTCAGATGGGAAGTGATAATTTAGTTATAAATAAAATAAAATGGTAGTTCCTCCTTTCTTCATTAAAAATTGGTATTTTAATTAAAATGAAACTTTTTCCAACTATTAGTTACACTTTTCAATGCTTTATATAGTTGATAGTATACTAGCTTATGTAATCCTTTACAACCTTCCACTTTCCAATGCAAGCACAAACTCTGCAGAAATGCAGACATATGTAAAACACACCTTCATGCTTTCACGTCCATTTGCAGAAGACAAAATGGCTTCAAGTGCCTCAGCTTTTATAGTCCTGCTGTTGCCATAACAACTAAACATCTTTCAACTTTTCTACATTACATCGTCATTTTTTAAAATAAATTTTTCTTAACGTAATCTTAACATTTAAATAATTCCTTTACTAATTTTAATTAAAAAATAAACTTAAAATAACTACTTATACCGTTTCAGTACCTAAAAATAGCTTATGAAAATAATTATGTTATACAAGGTGGCATTCCTCATCATGTAAGTACAAAAACTATCACTAACGTTTTCCTCATACAGAACATATGAAATGCCAATATCAGTTGCATGCCAGTGTTACCAAATGTTGATAAAATATGAAGTTTCATTCAATCCTCAAAAGCTGGCATTATTAGTAGTTAATTCAAACTATATGCAGAACTTGCATATACTCACCTGGTGTACACAGTTCCCTCAGTTTCAAATAACTAATACGAACATCCTTGGGACTCGGAAAATCTTTACCAAGGTCAATCAGCAGTGGCTGTCGCCTCAAAGGATGAGACTTACGTATCGTTTCCAACATTACATTTTCTTTTACTCTATAAAAAGAAACAAAAATTTGGCAATATTTATATCATTTGTATTAATGTTCAGAAGTTAAATAATGCTTTGCAGTTTGTACTGTTGTCACCATGGGTTAAGAATATTTATGTGCTGAATGGAATTCATATGAAAGTAAGCTTTTACTGACTATCCCTCATCTAAGTAAAAATAGTTGCACCAGGATAAAAATCAGTCTGTGCTGTCCAAAATGTATGGAAAATCCATAAGGTTAGTTGTTAATCCCAAAATTATATGCAAAATGTTTCTTTCAAAATCATTCAGTTTTTGGGATTTACTCTTCCATTTATGTAGCAATTTGTGCTCTCACCTGTCTGTGATGGTTGGAAGGAGATCTGCCATTCGTACAAGTGCTGCTCCCTGATGGGAACCCCAGCACCAGATAGGAGGACGACTCCCTCGAAAATGACTTGCAGCATCTCCAAGCTGGCAATCCAATGCTGCTTGTGGTACAACCAACCATTGTGGCAAACTGCGAAATTATGGTTTACAAACTGATGATTTCAAATTGTACTTGTTGAAGTTATGTGCTCTGAAGCAAGAGCACCAGGAGGAGAGAAAGAGCAGGAAGAGGAAATGCAGCAGTAGAAAGATGAGGGGAGGCAATAAAATTTAATGTGTAGGAAAGTTGGTGGTGTATACAATGATTAGCAGTTTACAGAAGTGTCATATTTAACTGTATACCTACATTAAAGACATTTCATTCTACAGTTTAGATACTTTAGGTACTTCTAAGTGATTTTCATTACCTTGGTGAGAGTTGGAAACTTTGATTTACAACTGACAGTCTCCAGCCTTTGCACCCTGTTCTTCTAAGCTCTTCTTCCCAGTCTCCTAGCAACCGAAAAAAGCAAACTTCTCGTTGGTAACTGTGATAGTACCCCTCACTGCAACAAAATATATGGGATCACACAAGAGACAGGAAAATGAGAGGAATTACTTTATATTCAGTACATCCTAAGATTTAAACCAGCTATAAATTTGTTAAAAACAAATGGTGGTTATAATTTAATTTCTCTTTAATTCTATAAAGGCCTTTTCTCAAAATACATGCTTTGCAGTACACGTAAAAAATAATTTATTGGTCACACATTTTGGGCAACTAATTTAAATATTTTAAAAACTGAACTAAGAAGTGAAAATTATCGAGAACATAAAAGCAGCATAAAATGGTTTACTGCAGAGATACAGTTTTGAATTGTATTTGTAAAAAATGTCTATGCATATGTAATAGCTAATATTCTCAAGAAAAATGCACACAAAACCTGAAATACCTGTAATCATAGGCAAAAAGAAGTCTATGTCCTCTTGGGAAAGCATGATGAAGTAAAGCATTGGTCACAGCTTTACCATGTCCCAATGGCGAGAATTTGAAACTGAATGACATTACTTTCATGTTCTGCAAAATGAAATTGACAAAGCTTTGAGGAATACTGTTATGTGATCTTCATTTTTCACAAAACTTACTAAAACAGGTATTAAGAATATTTACCATTTAAATGTACTATTACAAAACTAAGTATAAAACTATTCATGCAGAGCTTCTATCTAAAAATTACTATTTATCAAAGCTGTAACAATTTTGCTTCACCTACTAAAACTTTGTCATGGTGAAATCTTAAAACTGTGTTAAATGAACACTATTAAGATTTCACTCACCATTTATAGCCGATGTTTCAAAAATATGTTACACTATTTTTTAAAACTGCACAATAAGCGAAAAAGGTCTAGGAGTCACAGGGAACTTTTGTCTGGGTGTAGTGGTAGTACTGTAAAATTCTATGCACCTATCTTTACCAAATGGATAGTCACACCAGAACCTTGAAGACCCCACTTGCTTCCACCATCAATTGTGCAGTTTGTGTTATCTGTTATTTGACACCAAAAATAAAAGTAATTCTTCTGAAATTCATCTACAGTTGTACATTGTGTATGATAAATACATTAATTCAAGATCAATCGTTTCTTGTTGGCACCAATCATTCATTGAAGGGGCAATGTTCCATGGGGAACAACAAAGTAGCAGACTCTCCACTCAAATATTGGCAATGAGGTCCAAAGAATATGAACATAAACACCTTAAGCATGTATCGAGATTTAACTAAAAAATTCAACTCATCTAAAATTTAATAACCTTAAGCATGGTTATATATTTTTCTAAACTTCTTGTTCAGTAGAAGACCACAGCCTTACAGACCGGAATCTTCTACTGAACAAGATGCCAGCCATGAAAGCCTACATTTGTTAATTTTTAAACTTCCTTCAAATGTTGAAATAAACTGTAAAACACTTCAGACAATTATTTCTGAGGGTTTGTTCATAGGATTATTTCTAAACGTCTGTTCGCATCAAAAATGTGTGCAAAGTGGATTCCTCATGTGCTTTCAGAATAACAAAGAGCACAGTATACATCTTACAGCTTTTCGATGATGAAGGAGCTGGGAAAAGATATTCATAAAGAAATACAAAGGAAAACTGTTCAATTTCAATACAACTTTTGAAGAGAACCGAAATACAAGTCAGGATACCAACAGAGACGCCCCTATTGCCTCCAAGGAGTTCACCAAAGCAAAATTCAACAGTCAATACTAGCTGAGGATGTTAGGAAGGTCCTAACAAAATGTGCTCTAGGTAAATACTTGCAATATATGGAGCACTGAGTTATAGTTTGACTCAAAATTATATTAATGAAGGAGGCAGCTGATTTGCCAAATAGGGATCAAAGATCTGACATGGATCCATCACTGGATGCCTGAATTTAAAAGATACAGTATGTGAAAAGGAAACAATCAGCCAATCCAAAAAATGCAAACATGTGAAATGAGCTGTCAAGGTCACAGCTACAGTCTTCTTGGATTCGGAGTGTTGTTCATCAACTACCTGTACTATAGTATCATCACAGCTGCTATTAAGAGGTTTTGAGAAACTTTGGAAGGGTGATGGGTAAGTTGAGTAAAAGAGGGGTTTTTTGTTCCATAATAATGCTGCTTGTGAGACTCAAACCTTATTTCAGAAATTCTGATAGGTTGTTTTCAGTCATCTGCCTTACTCTCTTCATTTTGCACTGAGCAACTACCACGTTCTTCTGCATCTGAAGCAACATCTTGGGCAAGAGTTTGATGGAAGAGTGATTTGACACTGGATTAAAAGAGCTTATCGTAGCTATATAAAAATAATAGCTATAACCCAATTATACATAAACATGCAATAATAAACAGTCTTACACAGAGACTACTCAACATACCCATGGATAAAATAGAATACTTCAAAGAACAAAAAGCCATATTTCACATAGCAGAAGAAAATGGATACAATAAAATTCTGGTGTTTAAGAAAATTAAAAAAGGTTAACTTAAGAAAACCATTAAGGAAGCAACCACATTCACTAAAGAAAAAGAAAGCAACAGCATATTCAGTGCATTCACATTCCACCCAAAAAAAATTTAATAAATTCAAAAAGATCTTTAAGGAACAAAATATCATCTTGGCATCTACAAATAAATACTCAGTTTTAAAATTGCTAAATTCAGAAACAAAATATGAAATCCACCAATTAACAGATCCAGAATATACCAAATATATTGTAAGAATTGTGAAAAATGCTACATAGGTCAAACTAAAAGAAACCTAAAGCACAGTCAAAGAGCACTTCAGAAATATCAAATTGAAACAAGAAGATAAATCTGCAGTAGCATTTCATTTTTGCAACAAAAACAACATAGACCCAAATCCAAAATTACTAAATGGAGTGATATACCAAAGTAAACTGACAACATGGGAGAACATATTCATGGAAAAATAACGACCGAGTAATGAATTTTGAAATCCTATCAGTAGATAATTTGACAAAGAAGTTCATAGTTCCACCATCAGAGAAGAGAGCAAACAACAACAGATGAAGTTGGATAGAAGTTGAAAATGGAAGCAACGACTCCCGAAATTAGTCCCTTAGTAATATAAAACTGTAAGTGATGAAGTGTTAAAAAACCGACTACAAATAGTTTTTTAAAGTAATTTTGACATCACTGATACAAAATTCCTCCAATCACACATAAAACTCATCATGTTACCAAAATGTATCGAGTTTCATGGAATTTAGTGGAAAAGTAACTATTAAACATACCTTTCAAAATACACTTGAACCTACATACTTTATACGTAACTTAATTGTACATAATTCATTGTATATGTAAATATTTGCAGATCCCAGAAAAAAAATAACTTAGAAATATGTTAATACAATCCTACTTATACGTAATGCATTTATATGTAATTTGCAACTATATGTATTAAATTTCAGTGAAATACAACTGAGTTTTACATAATTAAATAAGCATACACTACCTTAAAAGAAACTTGAAATACATTTTCTTTATCGCTGCTGACAAAGTCACAAGCTGAGCAGGCCGCTTTTGACCATGGAAACAAAAGACATTAGCTCATATATATCTTTCAGAACAAGTGTCGTAACAACGAATAAAAAGTAAAAATAATTTTTGGTATCTGGTGTTTACTGTTGAAGCAAGAACTATGATAGGATATAGAAATTTAAGACCAGTTTGGGCACAATTGTTGATATATGCTGATGACATCATATTAATAGCAAATAGTAATAATAATTTACAATTAGCGCTAAATGAATGGAAAGAAGAATTAACTAGAAAAGGTTTAGAATTAAACATATCCAAAAGTAAAACCATGTATATAGGAAGGAAAGAAGTTAAAATTAAATTTAATGATGAAATCTTAGAACAGGTAGACAGTTATGAATACCTGGGTACAATTATAAATAAGGATGGAAAAATAGAGCAGGAAATTTTAAACAGAATAAGAAAGGCCAATTCAGTCTACTATCAGATTAATAATACTATTGTGGGAAAAAAGGAAATAACAAAAGATACAAAAATTATAGTATTTAAAACAATAATACTACCAATTCTATTATATGGAGCAGAGAGCTGGACTCTCCTACAGAAACAAGAAAGCAAAATAACAGCTATGGAAATGAGATATTTAAGACGAGCTGTGGGGAAGACAAGAAGAGATATAATTAGAAATGTAACAATAAGGGAAGATTTGGGTACACACTCCGTTAAAGAAATATTGGAAAAAAGACAGCTTAAATGGTATGGACATGTACTCCGCATGTCAGAAGAAAGAAAACCCAAACAATATTTAGAAGCAAGACCAGAAGGTAAAAGAATTAGGGGTAGGCCACGCATGTTGTATCAGGAATACATTGAGAAGTTGGGGAAGCATAGAGGGAAAACCATAACAGAAATGAAGATAATGATGATGGACCGAGAAAAGTGGAGGAAATGGGTAGAAGAGGCTTGTACTCCACGCTTAACAGCACAAAGAAGTTAGAGAAAGAATAATAATAATAATAATAATAATAATAATAATAATAATAATAATAATAATAATAATAATAATAATAATAATAATAATAATAACAATAATAATAATAGTAATAATAATAATAATAATAATAATAATAATAATAATAATAATAATAATAATAATAATAATAATAATAATAATAATAATAATAATAATAATAATAATAATAATAATAATAATGTGTTTACTGTTGAACAGTGGTTTTGTCTTTCCGTTCTCACTTACTTTTAATTAGCCATGAAGAAAAGAAAAAGGAAATGTTATATGCTAGATCGGAATGTGAAATTCATAGTAAAGTAAAATTAACAGGCATAAAACCAAAACCTTACATGTTTCCAACTTAGGAACTGCTTATGCACACTCTATAAGATCATCAGTGATGGAAAACCCTGACCCAAATTCGAACTTGGGACCTCTTGAATGCAGACTGTCTAGGCATAACATGAGTGCAAAAAGTTGTAGTGGAAAAGCTCTAAGTTCATTAATGTTTTGCAAAATGAGTTGTATGCAATTAATTCAAGGAAAGTGAAACAAGCCAAATTGACTGAATAGTTTAAAGTGGACTAATTTATTAATGTTTGCTTCATACACACCTTTATTTTTTGTTAAGTTTTATGTATGCAGTTCCACTGCATTACGTTAAAAAAAATGATCACTATCAAAACCTCATTTGTAACTAATTCTGAGTTATAAGTAATTTTTCCTCTTCTCCTTGACATGCATATAGATCAGGTTCAACTGTACAACCTTTTTGAATTTTTTGTTAATTTATAAAAAGTAGTTTAACATATTTTTTGGACAACCCTCAAAATTGTTATACACTTTGCACAATGCAGGCTAGTGAAACATACATGTAGTTAAAGGTGAACCTTTATCAATGTCTAGTAATTCAGAATTTTATTATGCGATTTCAATCAAACAATTTGGGATAATTTATAGATTTTGCTTTTTCTAATGCATAAGCAACCAGGGTAGAAAAAGCACTGCACTCAATCCAAAAATCGGTGTCTAGATTTTCTTGGCAATACTGTGTTGGATGCTTGTTTTCTATATATTTATTCAGATTAATCCAAAATGGTTAGTATAGTCACCTTTATACAAGAACCATATAATAATAATTAGGGATAGTTGCCAACTGTATATGTGAAAGCCATGTGATGGTTACAAAATTTTATTAAATTACCTATATAAAATACTTTATGAACAAAACAAGTCATTTTGCTAGTGTGTGTATATATAGTTAAACTTCCATATTCAACAGGATATGTCCAGATATCTCCTGTATCCTGTATTTATTTTTGAAAATTTAATGCTTATCTGCCTTATCATAAAAGGTCTTAACTTAATATTTTAAAAATAATTTTAAATTGAAGCTTTATCTTTTAAACCAGATTTTATTCAGAGACTAGAATTAAATTTCTCTCAGCCATTGATGTAAAGAATTACCATTCATTGTTAGTCTTTCACTCTGAGCAGAAGGCTCACGGATATTCTTCCAAATGCAACACCTCACTTGACCACTCCCTCTCCAATATCTTTTCCGCTTTTCCATTGTAAGTCTTTCCTTCTCTAGGTATGATAAGAATTCCTCTGAACTGTGTATGAATTTATGTGTGATTTAATTGTGCAATAATAATGTCAAATTTGAACAGTATTAGATAAATGTATATAATATGCAACTTTTTCAAGCTCTGGAAAGCTGCCAATAAAGGTTTGTGATTGTTTAGAGACATACATAAAAATAACTCCAGACGAATGTTAAGGGTCTATAAGAACAGTACACAATACATCTGAGAAAGCCTGTAAAAGTGTAATTGAAAATGTAGAGTTCACAGGGTCATGCTTTCCCTCTCCAAAAAAAGAAAATACATGACATGTCAAAAATTTGTTACAGAGTTAGATGATATGCAGAAAAAGGCATAATCTGTCACTCAGCACAAGAATTTCGTTACTGGGATGAATACAGTACAGTTAAAAGCTTAAGGCTTTTAAAGATGAGACAGATTACATAATATACCACTATAGACTATATTTCCTTACACAACAATTTGAGAAAACTTGACTTTGGATATTAAAAGTATTACTAGTCAACAGTTTTTGATGGTGATAAAATATACAATGGTGAGGATCTCATTTTTAAGAATACATGACAAAGAAAGAAATCCACCCTCTTGCTATTTTTTAGTGACAAAAACTTGGCAAACAAAAAGCACATTAGAAATCTCATATTTATTATGCATGTTTTGAGGAATTTAGTATCAGTAAAGCCCAAATTAATTGCTAAAACTATTTGTAGTTGGTTTTTCATACTTAGTGACTTACATTTTGATTTTTTGAGAGACTAATTTCAGGAGCCATTGCTTAAATTTTCAACCTCAAAGGGCCAACTGTTGTCTGTTGGTGTTGCCTGTGGTCTTCTCTCTGGTGGTTGAACTATGAACCTCTTTATCAAATTATCGACTGGTGGAATTTTAAACTTTATTACTCAGTCTTTATATTCCCATATTAACCCTTTCAACGATATGGACTCATATGACGTCCAAGTTGAAATGCCCCAAATCAATATGGATATGTATAGACGTCCTGCACATACATGCATTTAATGCCAATTACTTTAAAGAAATCACTCTGAACACCCTGTCAGGATTAATAAATACTGAGCGAAAACAGCTGCATAAAGCTAGCATAAACTTTGGTGGTGAAATACTGCACTAAGAGGTACATAGAGATTCTGACAGAGAGGTTTGTTTCTTTCCAGTGTGTGTTTCACACAACATATGCAATGATTATTGCTTGGTTAGTATAAACTACAGCCTAAAACCTTGAACCGGAGAACTCGCTTATACAGCTATACATATATATTGTCGTTCGCATGCACACAAAACAAAATGACTCAAATATTAGGTGCATTCGACGCAAAGATTAGCTTTTGCTACCGTGAAAGAAAGTAATAAAATTTCAATGATTTATTAACATACTATCTGTAAGACTTGAAGCTTTCGCGGCGAGCGTTATGGATTCACAGGTGATCAGCCGCGTCAAATTGATGAAGATCGAGCTTTCAGCCATTGTGAACTCTATGGCCTTCATCAGGAGCTGAGTGATGGCTACGGCATGTGCCATTATTTATACTTCAATCGGTAGGTGGAGCTCGCCCTGCCCTGGCCAATGACTGGGTGATCAACATCGATTGGCTCGGCTGGCGCTGGGCCACGATGCCATCTGCTTTGGCATTTTCAGCACGGTCCGTCCCTTGCGCCATGCAGTTGAAGTCTATTAACGAAATGCTTTTGATGGCCGGTGTCCAGGCTGAGCTAAGCTGGAGTCCCTATTGAAATTGTGTGGATGTGATTTTATCTGGATAGCCTCCTTAATTATCCTGTCGAAGTAATTGTCGGTGCGTTCCAGGACTGTTGTGTTCTTGAAATCAATTCTATGGACCTGCTCAATGCAATGTTGGGCGACTGCTGATTTTTCCGGTTGTAGGAGCCTGATGTTGCGCTGGTGCTCCTTGCATCTTTCCTTGATCGTCCGTCCTGTTTGTCCTACATAAACCTGTCCACATTCGCATGGGATTTTGTAAACTCCTGGGACCTTAAGTGAAAGTGCATCTTTCACCTGCCTCAGGTTCTATTGCATTTTCTTGGGAGCGGCAAAGTAGGTGCGGATGTTGAATCTGGAGAGGATTCGAGCAATTTTGTTCCACAGGGAACCATAAAACGGGATGACGGCTTTGCTGAGGTATTTATCAGTGCTGCTGGTGTGTGACGGGTCCGGGCAATTGGTCCTGTTGTGAAACACTCTTCTCTGGGCCTCCCTGATGTCACGGTTACTGTAGCCATTCTGTAGGAGGGTACTCCAGAGATATTGTATCTCCCGGTCAATGTTGTCTGCATCTGAAATGTTCAGTGCCCGGTGGCACAGGGTGGAGATGACTGTCTTCTTCTGCGTCGGATGATGGTGACTGGAGGCATCTAAGTATCGGTTTGTGTGGATGGGCTTCCTGTATACTTTATGGCCCAAGCTGCCATCTGGTTTCCTGTAGACCTGCACATCCAGGAAGGGAAGGGAACCATTATGCTCGACTTCCATGGTGAATTTGATGTTCGTGTGTAAATTGTTGAGATGGTCTAAACAGGTGGCGAGTTTTTCTTTCCCGTGGGGCCACACAACAAAAGTGTCATCCACGTATCTAAAGAAAGCCTTCGGCTTGTCGGGTGCAGTGTCCAGTGCCGTGTGCTCAAAGTTTTCCATGAAGAAATGGGTGATGGCAGGTGAGAGAGGAGAGCCCATGGCTACTCCATCCGCTTGTTCATAGAACTGGCCGTCATAGGTAAAATAGGTGGAAGTGAGCGTGTGTCGGAAGAGCTGGGTGATGTCCTGTGGGAAATGTTCTGCTATAAGTCTAAGCGAATCTTCAAGAGGTACTCTGGTGAAAAGGGACTCAACATCAAAACTAACTAAGAAGTCGAGATTTAACTGTATTGGAACACCACAGTGAAGCGAAAAATTATTAATTTTTAGATGAGTCGTATTTATTACACATTTGCTTCAGCTACCTATTTCTCAAAATAGGTACGAAAGTGAAGCAAATGTGTAATAAATACGACTCATCTAAAAATTAATAACTAAGAAGTCTTCTGCATCAATTTCAGAGTCATTTGAGCTCTTATGAACATGGATCACGCCTCTTGAAGATGCCAAATGCAGTCCTTAGCAAAATGCCAGGATATTTCAATCCTACTGGACCATGGCCTACAAGCGTCGAAGATGACTTTACTGTTCTTCATCTAGTCATTCTAATACATGATCAGTTTTGTTTCCTTTGCCTGTCTATAAACAGTACATAGGTCTATGCAAATTATACTCATAAAAAATCCAGGACAAAATTAGAACTTCGGAATGCAATTGATGACATCAAAAACATATTTGTAAGTCTGATGATAACAGCCTTAAAAATAAGAAAGGATAAGATAACATTTTCATTTCTAGGGAGCCAACTTATCCTAAGAAGTCACATGGTAGGCAACTTTGTTGCATAAACCCGGTTCATTTGAGCATCATTTCATTTCATTCATTGATTCACTATCTGATATGATCTACAATGTTAGAGGTTAAATCTCAGTAACACTATAATGTGGTGGTATGTCGAATTGGGCTCCATGATTACAGTTCAATGACATTTCTGTGCAGTGTACCACAGTAAGCCTTCCAATGCTAAAGAGAATAAACCATGGAAAGCAGTGTTTCTAGAGGCAGGATCTACTGCTAAGAGGCATGATGGCATAAGTGTATTTCAGATCCATTTGCAAGAAGTTGTAAGAAATTCATTCACATGGCATCATGTAACAAAACACCTATAATGCTTACAAATTACAATTGTAACATGAGATTAAACCCAACAGTAAACCAAAATGAGTGATGTTTGCCACAGACATTCTTCAGTGCATTGAGATAGACAACTTTTCTAATGAGTTTACACTTCACCTTACTGGTAAGGTCAATAGACATTACATGCAGATTTGGGATAGTGAACATCCTCTAGAGACCATGGAATATCAAGACACTCCCAAGGACAATGTCTGGTGTGGTTTACTGAAAAATAGTAGTAGTAGTAGTAGTAGTAGAGTTTCGGGGCGCACAACTGCTTGGGTTATTAGCGCCCTAACAACACTAAAAGCTTAAAAGTAACAGGCATGTAGCCTGTGGGTGCAATGGGAAAAGAGTAGAACCATAATTAAAAACAGTGCCAGTAACGGTAAGAATAAACACCACATTGGCAAACGGCTAAAGTGCAAAAGGTGTCAGAACAGTAAGTTATATACGGCGACCGAAGCCACTTAGTTGAATAAATCGTAATAGTTTCTCTACGGCGCCTGGAGTGTCAGCTAGGATATCGGTCATTGTCGCTGGTAGGTCCAAAGACGCACGTATGGGGGCTAAAAACTGGCACTTTGTTAAGATATGTCGCACCGTTAGTGACTCGCTGCAACGAGGGCAAACAGGTGCAGGTTCTGACTGTAATAAATGAGTGTGACTAAAACGGCAGTGCCCGATACGTAGTCTAGCTAAAGTGACTTCGTCCCGACGGCAGCCACGGGAGGAAGTCTGCCAGGTAACAGGTAGCGGTTTTACCTCCCCAAGTTTGTTGCGCGTAACAGCGTGCCAAGATGTCTGCCAGCGGGAAGTGTGAAGACTCCGTAAAATCGCGCTAAAATCATCAGAGGGGATTTGGGAGCTGCTGCATCTACCACATGAAACTGCAGCCTTCGCAGCGATATCAGCGTCTTCGTTACCTGATAGGCCTACATGTCCAGGGACCCACACGAAAGACACCCTAATACTAGCATTAGCGAGCATGTAAAGGCGATCCTGGACACGCTGTACAAGAGGGTGGTAGGTGTACAGCGACTTGAGGCTTTGGAGGGCGCTTAGGGAATCGGAGCAGATCACCCAGCGCTGCAAACCTTGCCGATGAATATACAGAAGGGCTTGGTAAATAGCAAACAGCTCAGCGGTAAAACTCGAGCACTGCGATAAAAGGCGAAATTTGAAACTGCGGCTACCGTGAATAAAAGCACATCCCACGCCTTGGTTGTCCTTCGAGCCATCCGTGTATATAAAATTACAAGGGCCATAGTGAGCCTTTAGTTCTAAAAAGGACATGCGAATAGTCGAACGAGGGGTCGTGGATTTCGGCATGGCCGTTAGCCTCTGATCGACGGAAATCTCCGAGCGGAGCCAGGGGGGAAAGAGGGATTCTCCCCGCTGAAACACGGACGGCAAAGTGATGTTCAAGAGTCGCAGAAGTAGGCGAAACCGAACGCCAGGAGGGAGCAACGCCAGGGGGCGCGTCGAGTACTGACGATCCAAAGAGGCGTTAAAAAAGGGTTTAAAAGAAGGATGTTCCGGCATACTTAAGAGCTTGCAAGCGTAAATGCACAAAAGAACATCGCGTCGATAGGAAAGCGGTGGTTCGGCGGCTTCCGCACACAAGCTCACTGCTGGGCTAGTGGGAAAAGCGCCAGTACTCAACCTGATTCCACGGTGGTGGATGGGATCGAGGCGACCTAGAACCGACGGACGAGCCGACGAATACACGACGCATCCGTAGTCAAGTTTAGATCGGACTAGGCAACGGTAGAGTTGTAAAAGTACAGTCCGATTTGCACCCCAGGATGTGCTACTTAAAACGCGTATGATATTAAGAGAACGGTCACACCGTGCCCTTAAATGCATAATATGAGACGACCAGCTGAGCTTTCTGTCGAAGATCAATCCCAAAAATTTCGCCTCGTCCGCAAAAGGAAGAACAGCAGGGCCGAGATGTAGAGAAGGCGAATGAAACGCTTTCCGGCGCCAGAAGTTGACACAGACTGTTTTCTCGGCGGAAAACTTAAAGCCGTTTTGGATACTCCAAGTGTAGAGGCGATCTAGGCAACCTTGGAGGCGGCGTTCTAGCAAACAAGTTCGCCGAGAGCTGCAATAAATTGCAAAGTCGTCAACAAATAAAGAGGCCGAAATGCCCGGTGGGACACACTCTACAATGGGATTGATAGCAATGGCAAACAGTGTGACACTGAGCACCGATCCTTGCGGTACTCCGTTCTCTTGGATAAAAACACGGGATAAAACTGAACCTACGCGCACGCGAAAGACTCTTTTCCTCATGAACTCTCGAATAAAGAGGGGTAGACGGCCTCGGATACCCCAACTGTGTAGTGTACGAAGAATGCCATACCTCCAACATGTGTCGTATGCTTTGGCGAGATCAAAAAAGACGGCAACCGTTTGATTCCTCCGCAAAAAATTGTCCATAATATGTGTTGATAGGGAGACAAGGTGATCAGTCGTAGAACGAAAGCGTCGAGAGCCGCATTGGACGTTGGACAACAAATGTTGGGATTCCAGCCACCATGTCAATCGCCCGTGTATCATGCGCTCCATCACCTTGCAGATGACGCTGGTGTGGGAGATCGGGCGATAACTGGAAGGTAGATGGGGGTCCTTTCCAGGCTTTAAAATGGGGACTATGGTGGCCTCGCGCCAGGCGGATGGAAATGTGGCAGTACGCCAGATACGGTTGTACACGCTTAGAAGGAACCTTCTACCATGGGAGGTAAGGTATTGGAGCATCAGAAGGTGTATACCATCTGGGCCAGGTGCAGAGGGCCTGGAAGAAGCCAGGGCCCTTTCTAGCTCGGTCTCGGAGAAATCCGTGTTGTAAAATTCCGTGTTAGATGAGGAAAATGAGAGCTCATGGGATTCCACCCGGTCTTTCGTAGCTAAGAATGCTGCATGGTAGTGGGAGGAACTGGAAACGTCAGCGAAGGCAGTGCCCAAGGCGTCAGCAACGGCTCCGGGGATAACGACAGTGTCGTTATTCAGCCTGAGGCCGGGAATCGTGAGCCTGGAAGCTTTGCCGGCGACGCGGCGAAGCCGATCCCATACAATAGAAGATGGTGTGAAGGGATTAAATGACTCGACAAAGCGCTTCCAAGAGGCCCGTTTACTGTCCATAATGATGTGACGAGCTCGGGCACGCAGTCGTTTATAGGTGACCAGATTTTCAAGAGTAGGGTGGCGCCGAAATACTCGAAGTGCCTTCCTCCGTGCCTGGATGGCCGCCCGGCAGTCGTCGGTCCACCAAGGGACTGGCAGGCGTTTCGGATGGGATGACGACCTGGGTATCGCTTGTTCGGCAGCAGAAGTGATGACGGAAGTAAGGTGATCCACCATGTCGTCGACGTTGTTAAAGAGGCGGTCTTCGAAGATCGCCAAGTTTGAGTAAAGGAGCCACTGAGCTCTGTGGAATTGCCAGTGGGGTACACGTGACGATGGAACATTGTGTGAAAGCAGGCGTATAACACACGGAAAATGATCGCTGCCAAAGCTGTCAGAGAGGACGTTCCACTGTAGGCGATGTGTAAGCTGTTGGGAGCAAACAGCTAGGTCGAGGTGAGAGAAACTGCCGCTGGAATCGGAGAGAAAGGTTGGTTGGCCGGTGTTTAGAACGGAAAGATTGTACTGGGAAAAAAATTCAACGAGGTCGTTCCCCCTTGCGCTAGCCCGTGGAGATCCCCATAGGGGGTGGTGGGCATTAAAGTCTCCCAACAGTAGATAAGGCGTCGGGAGCTGCGCTATTAAAGCTGCGAGATCAGCAAGAGGGAGAGGAGAAGAAGGTGGAAAATAAACAGAACAAAGTGTAAACGAAAAACCAGGAAAGCGGACGATGGCAGCAACAGCTTGCAGGTGAGTGGTGAGCCGAACAGCTTGATAATAGATGTTGTCACAAACGAGCATCATAACACCCCCATGTGCAGGAGAACCAGGTTCCGGTGGGAGATCGAATCGCACCGGCACGTACCCAGGAAAGGTGAAAGTATCCCGGCGCTGGAGCTTTGTTTCCTGCAAACACAAAATACGAGGTGACAGCGACGTCGTGAGGAGCTGTAATTCGGCCTTATGTGCACGAATGCCACGTATATTCCACTGGACAATCGACATTAGGAGGTAAAGAAGAGGTTGGTTGAGTACTTTACTTGACCACAGGCTGCCGTTTCAATTTGCCTTTTTGTGTGCGCGTGGGACTGGGACTTTTGGGAGGGGTAGGATCTTCCTCCATAGGCTCCGCTTCAAGAGGAGGCTCGGAGTCACCGGAAATCGAACTCAGGGCGTCGAACCGGTTACCGGTGGCCACGGCCGTTGGCGAGACTCGTGGAGTTCGGTTGCGCCCTCTGCCATCTTGAGACTTGGATCTCCGAGGTGGTGAAGGAGAGGAGGCTTTTGAAGCAGTCGGTTTACTGGCAGAAGTAGCAGGACTTTTTAAAAAGTCGGAGCGTTTTGGCTCGGTTTTAAACTTTCGAGGTTCGGTGCTGAGCGGAGGTCTCTTAGGGCTGCGTGATCCAGAAGGTTGTACAGGAACTTTAGCCGGGACGGCAACGGAGGAATCGGAGGATGTTTGGGTGCCAATATCCCGCTTGGGTACTGGAGCTGAAACCACAGAGCTAAATGTGCCAAATTTTAAAAGAGAAGGTTGGCGAGCAAGATGGCGTTTGCGGGCCTCAGTGAAAGAGAGGCGTTCTTTCACCCGCAGCTCCTGAATGGCCTTCTCATCCATATAACGTGGACAGTTGCTGGAAGATGCTGGATGGCTACCGCGACAATTGACACAGCAAGGAGGATTTGGACAGGCTCCGTCATGTGCGTCTTGGCCGCACACGGCGCAAATAGATTGTGTTAACTTGCACGATAACTTAGTGTGGCCAAATCGTTGACATTGAAAACAACGCAGAGGACGTGGTATATAGGGCCGAACGTTGATCACCTCGTAGCCAGCCTTAATCTTCGCCGGGAGATCGAGCCGATCGAAGGTAAGGAAGAGCGTACGAGTGGGCACTGGAACACCATCGCGCATTGCTTTTACGCGATATACGGAGGTCACGCCCTGGCTGGAGAGGTAGCCTTGGATTTCTTCCTCCTGCATGCCATCTAGAAGGTGTGATGTAATGACGCCTTTACAAGAGTTCAGGCTTCGGTGCTTCTCAACTCGGATGGGATATCCGTGGAGGAGTTTCGCCTTCAGCAGTCTGTCAAACTGTAGTGTAGAGTACGTTTCAACGAGCAAGGAACCATTTCTGAGACGGGTACAAGACTTCACTGGACCGGCTAGTTTATCAAGTCCCAACTGTATGACAAAGGGATTTACTGTGAGAAATGTCTGAGCTTCCTCCATACGATTTATGACTAGGTAACGAGCACCTGATGCTTCGTGTACCTCTTTTACTTCATTTGCCTGTCGTTTTCTTTTGGGTGTAAGTGTTGCCATAGAAGACGTTATTTGAGTTCATCCCCCAATGCTCCCCACCCACCACGGAGCCCAACAAGGGGTCATCCCACTGGGATGACAGGGCTACATAGGGGATATAGCGGGCTCGCCGTCCCACTCACCCTGGAGTTCAGTGTGACACCTTGTCCTGGCCGATTGATTAGGGGTGGGTTAGTCCCTAACCTCCCGTTTAGCTGAAGCAGTAGCCAAAGTGGTATATTGGAAATGCGCACCCTTCCCGAATTCAGAAAAAGACTGTTACGAGCTCAGATACGCATCCCTCAACCACCAGGACAAACATTTCCACCGACACGGGTCTCCACGCACGGCCTACACGTGGGTGGGCCTATTGACTGTCTCCCTCAACCACGAAGAGGAGCCCACACGAGGGAGACTGTTGGCTCGGGACCCCGGGATCGCCAGTACCCGTACCTACCGTAGTAGGCCCCTGGGGGGTACTGAAAACTGAAGTTATTGGACCTTTCTTTGCAGAAAGGTCATAGATGTCATATATGTCTTGATATATTAGTTAACTATGTTCCCTCAGATAAACATTTGACCCCCAAACCTGCTCTTCCAGCAGGATGGAGCTCCTCCACACACGCATTTGAAAGCCTGGAACACATTGGATGACCAATTCCCACAAAAATAGGTTGGGAGAGGTCGTCCAATTCCCTGACCACCTTGTTTGCCTGATATTACCCCCCTGTATTTCTTCCTGTGACGGTATGTTATGAACAAAGTATATCCTACCAAAGTGGCAACTTTAGAAAGCTTCACAGGCTACCTGGAGAAAAATAGAGAATCATCTAGATACCTCTGTGCCCTCATGGGGCACATGTAGAAATGCTGTAATTGCACAAACAAAACTTCATAGCTATAAGTACTTAATGCTGTGTCAATCTTCTTAATGTGTCGAATACATGCAGTATCACAGACAGTTCAAACTGTGGCATTTTGTGTTAGACACCTGTATTTCTTCAAAGGCTATTTAAAAATACATTATGTGTTAAATATATCATCACATTATGTATTAAATATAAAAAAATCTTAAGGGTGATTACCTTACACAATATATGCAGGCCTTTTACTTTTGATGTTATATTGCTACCTGGTTTTAGTTTCTGCTTTTTGTCACCAGCCAGCTGGTAAACTGCATCCACATTGGAAAGACAAACATCATATTCTCCCAATAAAAAGTTCTTCTGTTGAGCAGATTCCTGTACAAAAAGTAAAAAAGTATTTAGAATACACTCACAGTATAGCCTACTATAATGAGCAACTGTTGCATTCGTATCATTAATACTAACTAGGTGTGCCAGAAAGAATGTCTCCATCTATAAGGGCAATCAATGATAGCTGATGTGTTTCAACACATTCAAACCATGGCAGGCAAACTTTGAAAAGTAGAATCAGAACTGAAAAATTCAATGTCACTGCCTGGATTTGAACCATGGATATTCTGCTCTATGCACATTTATTATACCACTCAGCTACCATGGCAACATGCTGGTATGACAAAGTCTCCAACTAATTTGCATTTTCCTGGTAGATCATGAGGAAATCTCAAATTCGTGATCACATATCCCAATGGCAATTTGAAATTTGTAAATAATTTGTTGTTCAAATCCTGGTTATGGCTTTGAATTTTTCAGTTCTGATTCTACCTTTCAAAGAATGTGTCTATTGGTCAGTCAGTTTTTGCTCGCTCATTTCATTAAAAGCATAGGGAGAGATGTATTGCCATGGCTTTTGATATATCATTTAATTAGCCGGCATGATTTAAATGCATTTTAAATAAGAAAGAATTATATTCAAACAAAAATGATTAAGAATATATAATAGAATAATTTAAAACTATCTTTCTTGTACCATATCCCTGAAGAAATGGTAGCAGTACCCATTGCTTTAACATAGGACAGAACCAATATTTTACTTGAAAGAATCGACACTTTTGGCCTCCAAATATTTGAAAGAACCATTACAATTGGAGCCCAACTGTGGGGCACAAATAGGGAAAGGAAAGTTAAGGTTTGAATTGAGATAGGACATTAAGACAGAAAAAGATAAGTATCTTGGTAATGTAAGAAGAACTATAAAGAAGCAGATGACATCACACTTTAGATTAGCTGTAAATAATAAGGAAAAAGGACAACTAACCAACTATATTACATCAGAACTGTGGGGCACAGCAATTCCAAGGAAGTGAAAAGAGGATGAACACCAGTTAACAAATGGGAAAAGAAACATGACATCAGAAATTAAGATTCAAACATGACATATGCTTCTAAAACACAATAAACTTGTCATATAAGTTAAAATAACTAAAGAAACTGCAGAAGTAGAAATGTTACAGGAAGAAGTAGGGAATCTGGCAAACCAAGAAGAAATTGTACTGGAGTAGTGTAGATATATGATAGACAAAGCCAAAGTTGTCCCTAGCACATTTACATAAATTTATGTCAGAATTAAAAGAATATTTACGAAAGCAGGTTGAAAAGTAAATACAAGTAGCATAAAGAAAGAAATGGCAGAAGTAAAGCAATATTTAGGACAGAAAACAGAGCAGAGTAGAAAAGAAACAGCAGAGTAGGGAAGAGTTATAAGGATAGGATAAAATATAATAAAAAGCATGGGAGTAACAATAGTTTGAAAAGGTAGAAAGAGAAAAATAACCAACAAAGGATAATTTAGAGGCACCATGGAGCAGTTCAAGAAGGAATTGGTCTAAAGGCAGTGCATGGAAGTGTGGTATGTTCCAGCTTCATGGTAAGGAATCAACGTGCTGTGGAACATGCAGCGAAGCAGTTTACATGAGAATATCAAAGTTGTTTTCAGTGTGTAGCTCTGTGTATGAGGTGAATCTGTGTGTACATCAAACATTACTTGCAGCACATAGGGTGCATGTTGAAGAGACTGACTACTCCCATTAGTCCTGGACCCGGAGGACCAAGAACCCGGGCCTCCTTCTACCCAGGAGCGATGGATACTCCGGGGCTCTTTCCATAGGGCAATACCTGATTTCTTAAAAACCTCCCCTGCTGAGCACAACGTCAAGACGGGATGGAAGTGGATACGCCACTTACGCGCGTCAACCCCGCAGGAAAGACTACCGAAAACCTTGGTGGGATCGCCTGGTGATCTAGCACACCTTCTACTAGCTCTGCAGGCTAGTACCCGGGACTTATGAGGCAGTGTTAGAGAGACATAAGGAAACATTGTAGAGACATGTCAAAGGTGAATTTATGTAAAAGAGAGGCTGATTGTACATTAGCACTGAGCCAACAATTTTGCTGACAAATAAAGCAGTTTGAGATGAATTTTTTATCTTTGCAACAATATATAAACAGGACCCCAGGGGCCTACTTCGGTAGGTACGGGTTTGGCGCACCCGGGGTCCCAAGCCAACAGTCTCCCTCGTGTGGGCTCCTCTTCGTTGTTGAGGGAGATGGTCAACAGGCCTACCCATGTGTAGGCCATGCGTGGAGACCCGTATCGGTGGAAAGGTTTGTCCTGGTGGTTGAGGGATGCACATCTGAGCTCGTACCAGTGTTCTTTTGAATTCGGGGAGGGTGCGCATTTCTAATACACTACTTTGGCTTCTGCTTCGCCTAAACGGGAGGTTAGGGACTAACCCACCCCTAATCAATCGGCCAGGACTAGGTATTGTACCGAACTCCAGGGTGAGTGGGACGGCGAGCTTGCTATATCCCCTGTGTAGCCCTGTCATCCCATTGGGATGACCCCTTGTTGGGCTCCATGGTGGGTGGGGAGCACTGGGGGATGAAACTTAGTCCATCTATTATGGTAAACCCCTCTATTAACCAAATTATTAGCAAAAGTGGAAAGGAAATAGCCGAGTGTAGTGGTCCTTGCTATTTAGTTATTTATAGAACTGAGGAAGGTCGGATGTTTAGTACTGTGAATCCGTTCGTTATTCAGAAGTGCTTAGATAGTATTGCTGGTTCTGTGAAGGCATGTACTAGATCTCGCAATGGCACGCTCCTGGTCGAAGTAGTTTCTTCGACACAGGCTGCTAAAATCTTGAAAGCCAATATGCTTGCGAGCTATCCGGTGCGCATTGAATTGCATAGGACTCTGAAATCCTTGCGTGGTGTTGTGAACACCAGTGCATTGGATGGTATGTCCAATGAGGAGATTCAGGAAAACTTGGCGGAACAAGGTGTGACAAGTGTATATCAAGTTCACCGCAAAGAACAAGGTGAACTAGTGCCCACTTGTACCCTGTTTCTTACCTTTGATCGGGTAGAACTCCCGAAAAGGATTAAGGCAGGGTATGAAGCTATTGAAGTGAGGCAGTATATACCTAATCCACTGAGGTGTTATAAATGCCAGCGCTTTGGCCATACAAGTGATTCATGTAATGGAGTTGCCACTTGCATTGACTGCGGGGAAGTCAAGCATGACAATGCATGCACTTCACCCGCAAAGTGTGTTAACTGCAGTGGTAAACACTCAGCAAATTCCAGAGAATGCCCCCGTTTTATGGAGGAGAAGGCGATCCAAGAGATCTGGGTAAGAGAGAGGGTATCCTTTGTGGAAGCCCGGAAACTCTTGCATATTCGCCAGCCTTCTGTACCTAGGACCGTTACTTATAGCGCAGTTGCAGCTAAGCCGGTACCTAGACGTGAAATCGCAAAACAAACCTGCGAAATAAACGGGGAAGTAGTATCCGAAAGATTAATTACACCAAGATCACAGCTAAAGCAACAAACACCAACACGAACAACAGTGAGCGCACCGAGCAAGTCCAGTGCTAAGAAGCAGGTTTTAGCTAAGTCACTGACGAAAGCTTCTACTTCAAGAACAAGTGAACCGGTAGTATATAATGTATCACCAAGGAAATTTAAGACATCTTATGACAGAACGGACTTCCTCAAGGTAAATAGTAAGACCAGTGAAAGAAGAGCTAACCAGCACAAAAGTCCGCAAACATCTCCGTCCACAACATCTGAGGACTCATCTGGAGAGGATGCCGATCGGCGACTTTCATCTTCGCCGGTCGCAGTTTCCGATCCTGTCGAGAGACTGGATTCGAAGTCACCAGTGCGTAAGCCGCCCTCTTCCGTTGACGATGTGGAGCAGGTGGATCCTGTCCTCACTACCCAGACAGTGAGGAAAAGGCAGGAAAAACCTGCTGAAAGCCCTAACCCTACCCCAAAGAAAAGAAACAAGTTGGTTCGACCACCACTGGGCAGGTAGCTTTTGTCCTGGCAAGTTGATATTGAAAGCATTTTGGTATTTATTTGGTACTTATAGTTTTTAATTGTTTTTTATCCCTTTTGGGCTTATTTATTTTATTGTCATTTTGTTTTGATCCGTTTTTAATATTTTGAATAATTTATATCTGGCTATTGCCATGAATTAGTTTTTTGTAAGGGCGCTGATTACCACTGCAATTGAACGCCCTTATACACATATTATCATTATACAATATATAAACAGGGACAAAATAGCCGGTGCCAGTCAGGTCGTTCAGATTGATGACACAAAACTGGAAAGAGGAAGTACCATGGCGGCCACATCGTGGAAGCAAGCTGAATCCTCAGGCTGATTAGCAATGTCACTAATAATGTGCAAATGACATGTAAGTAAGTGCGAGGTCTACCCGAGAGTCTGAAGACTCCGGCCTCTATCACCAAGAGACAATGGAGGACTCCGGGATTCTTTCCGTAGGGCAATACCTCAAGGCTAAAAAGCTTCCCCATCAATGTCAAGATGGGATGGAAGTGGATACGCCACTTATACGCATCAACCCTGCAGGAAAGACTTCCGAAACCTCGGTGGGGCTGCCTGGTGATCTAGCACACCTTCTACTAGCTCTGCAGGCTAGTACCTGGGACTTTTTAGACAACCCTCCGCCCCCTCTGGGCGGCTGAGGCCTGACTGGAGGTACCCGATCTCCCGCGGGTGTCGGGAACACACTGCCCCCTCGAGTCCAACCTAATACGAACATCTCCCATTCAGGAGGGGCTCGGCTGTTAGGCCCGAGGTTCCTCTCGTAACGTCAGAGGTACTAGGAGTGCTCAGGGTCCGCAGCTCTCGCTCCACAGCAGCTGAAGGGGACAGATCACCTCCCCTATGGGAAATGTGCAAATGAAAGTATGCCTCATTAATTGGATCAGTTTGCACATTTCATTTCAGTCTTTCATTTGTTCCACTGACAGAAACTTTCCTCTGAATTCTCCCTGTACATTTGCTATGTTTTGATTTCCCTGTAGGTTCTGTTTTCTCCAAAAATGTCACCCTGAATGTAATAATTCAGTTGTTGGTTTTGTTTATTAAATGTTTAAATAAAATAATTCATTTTGTTTTATTGTGCTTTCTAAATATGGTTCTTTTGATTTATTTGTTTTCATTGAATGCTTTGATAAGCATCTGAACCTTATATCTTCTATTATAAAGCATTGTATCTACTTGTATTATACACCATAGGCATTATAAAAAATATTTAAGTTATAAAGCTTATTTTCTATTATAGTTTCATTCAAACTTAAACTTATTTTGGTTTTAGCTGCTTTCAGTTAAGTTTTCACAGAAAACACATTATTGTACCGCTTTGGGAATTAACCCTACATTGGTCATGCAGGGCCCGTGGCTTTATTTAAATGTTTTATGAACGAACACACCTATGTATTTGCCTGACTAGAACATATAACATTACAACTTACTCAAATGTTTGCTGCAGCAACAGCTTTTTCTGTTTATTATTGTAGCTGCAAGAATGACGAATAGCAGTTAGGTGTGTACAAGTATAGCGGGCCGCTAGAGCTTACTCTCGTTACATGTTGACAACATGTTTTTCTTTGTTAGTAAGTTGTGGAAAATTGTTCTGCTAGTGGAAGGAGCTTTTAGTATTTCGACATGACTACCAAACGGAATTCATTGGTATGGACAAATTGGCTGCTGTTAGAGAAATGTTTACAATATTTGTGAATAACTTGGACAAAACGTCACTGTCGACGAACAGTTACCTGCATTTTGTGGTCCATGTGGTTTTAGACAATATATACCATCTAAGCCAAACTACTATGGCATAAAAACATTCTGTTTAAGTGATACAGAACTGTTTTACCCCACTAATATGGAAATTTATTACGGACAGCAGGGACGGACCATATTTGCTAAATAATTCTGCAGAAGCTGTAGTGCTAAGACAAAATAAACCAAACTATAACACTGGCAGAAATGTTGCAGCAGATGATTGGTTCACTAGTGTGTCACTGGTGTGCATAAGACAACTTTTTTGTTGGTACAGTACGCAAGAACAAAAGAGGAGTTTGAAAGTAATGAGTCGGGAGTTGCCCAGTAATTTTACTTCTCCAAAAGGTTGCAACCAATACAAAAGTGTATTTGACTTCACAAAAAATGAAACACTTGTTTCATAATGTTCCAAAAATGAGTAAAACAGTAGTTTTGATCTCAGGTCTACATGCTTTGTTGGATCAACTATCATAAGTTGCCAAGAAAAAGCCTGAAATAATCATGACTACATAGTAAATTTGGAGTTGATGAAGCAGGTTAATTGTGTGCTAATAGAATGTAGCCAGAACAACAAGAAGGTAGCAAATGGTGTTCTTTTACCATATGCTGAATATTGCAGTTATCAATTCCAAGGTTCTCCTTCTTGGAATTTAAAACAAATATTCCACATGACAGGAATATATGAAAATGCTGTCTTTAGTTTTACTGTCGCAAACAGCTACAAAGAAGATCAACAACATCTATCCTACCCAATGATTTGAAAGAGCTTCTAAAGAAATATAAACCTCACCAAACCACAGCAGATGAGTTGTCAAATTCACCAGAATCATTGAAAAGGAAACAATGTGAATCCTATAGTAAAGATAAAAAGACCAGTAAAAGTAAATATGCATGTGAGAAATGCAATGGTACTCTCTGTTTGAGAAAACATCCCAAAATTATTTGCTTAACTGTTTAGTCGGGCAAAATAAGGAAGAAATAGTTGAGTTAATGGCTAAGTAACTGAACATTTCTAATGATAAGATGTATTTTAAAATAATATGCTATTTTCTTTACATATATTGTAATACAAAGTATAATGCACACTCTATTCATATTTTATCATGCACAATTATCCTAAATAAAGCACAAAAAAGAAAAAAAAAAAAAAAAAGAAAGAAAAGGAATACATGTATATAATCACATAAATACAGTGTGGGCCTTCCAGGCCCCTCATGACCAACAGTGTTCTGCCAAGGCGGATACCTAACAGAGGGTTAAACACATTAATTTCATAATAATTTCAATTCCAAACAATATTCTGAAAATTTATTAGTACAACCATAATAGAAAAGAACATGTATGAAGAGTTAACATATAAAGCACAATGAACATAATTCATTATCCATTTTTTGTTACCTTAAATCCATTAGCAATGTTCAATAAAAATGCTATTCTGTCATATATGTTAGAAATAGGAACCTTGAGAACAAAAGCATTATTTCACTATTTCCCTGAGTTAAGTAAAAACAAATGGAAACAATACTACTTACCTCTTTTCCTTTTTCTTCTGTTGTGATAAATGAAAGTTTAAAATTTGTTACAATTAAGTTTCCTGATTTTCCTTGTTTGTGTTCACTGACAGGGGCAAACAGCAATACATTTTGTGCTTCAGCTATCAAAACTTCACCTATAAAAATTAAAACATGGACTTTATTACCTTATCTTTCAACAATGATTCACCAAGATGGACAGGATACTGTGAATGAAGGCAAATAAACATTTGAGGAACCCAATATGAAATCATTCAGTCTAGCTTTCCTGTGTGCGTGTGTGCATGTGTGCGTGTGCGTGTGTGTGTGCGTGCGTGTGTGTAATGCACAGAATTTTTTCTTTTAAATTTACGTCCTCCAACGTTAAGTCATATCGAATGATGACTGAAATGGGGATAATGATGCTCAAATAAGCCCAGGGTCCATAGAGCTACTAGACATTCATATTTGAGGATAAGGGAAAACCCCAGAAAAGCCTTATCAAATAAGTTACCCTGACCAAGATTCAAACTTGGGACCTTGAACATGAGGGACACACTATCATCTATGCTATAGAGGCGAGCTAATGTGCAAGGATAATAAGTAAGCAAGTAATGGTAGAAGAATATCATTGTTGGTAATATGCAAATGGCTAAATTCACCTCAGGGAATACAAATGAGTTACTGGGTAATCAATGCAACACCGCTATGGCTGCACCCCAAAAAAGTAGCACATTTCTTTATTTACTAAAGCTATCACATTTCTGTTTTTCAAAGATGTGCATTTTTTTTTTTTGGTGGCAAAGTGAGGAAGGAAATACTTCAGCAATCATTGAATAAATAAATTAGGAAATGAAATAATAGCGAGCTCTACAATGGAAAAGATAATGGAAGAAATTAAGAATGAAATAAAATCTGAGGTGAAGAAGATGACTAAAATGGAATCCTGGGTAGAGGAGATGAATATGAAACTTGGAATGGAGGAAACAAAGATAAAATTGAGGAACAACTGGCTAGCATGAAGGATCTTGAGGGATGGCACAGTTGAGGAAAGCACAATTGAGAAGTTGTCAATTCATATGGACTGGAAAGTGACAGCTTGGGCAAGGAGCAGATGACAGGCAAATATCAGGAGCATTCGGTGTGTTGGGAGCAGAGGATCAGCTCAAGGTTCCCAGAGACATGTGTTGAGGAAGCGGCCATTGGAACAGTGGGAAGGACTGTCAATAGCCAAGTGTATGAGCTGGAAAGAAACCAATATGGGATGGTGTGGCATACGGCACTTTGGATCCATATCCTTGAGTGACACTAAATGCCTTGGACAGAAGAATGGAGGACAACCTCGTTGTGAACAGCAGGATACAGGTGTTCATGGGTACAATAGTAACCGACGTAGCAGAGGGCTTGCCATCAAGAAAACTGGATCGGCCCTACCAATTAGTGACAGCATCGGTCAACACCTTGCCTGTGGAGAGGGAAGCCTTGCTGGAATTGACCTCAAGGTGGAGCATTGCGAGCTTGTGGGTATTCCATTTTTGTTCTTTGCCAAAAGAAATATGAGTCAACTGGAGAATTTAATGTCATGACGGCAAATTGGCCATGTTAGCTCAATGGCTAAGAGCGACTGGACGGAAACCAGTAGATCCACGGTTCAAATCCCGGCTGTGGCATTGAATTTTTTCATGTTGACTCTATTAATCCAATACCTTAGCCTGTATACGGCCAGTGTGAAGAAATAAATAATTTCCATCAATTAGCTTAAGGCAAAACAAAAATTCAAGGGCAGCTACTAGCTGATGTTATGAGGCAGGAGTTTCATTTTTGTACTGCGCTCAAGTTTTCTGGACTATTCTTACTTTGTAGATCTGGAAAATTTGACTTTGACATTGTTTCATTCCTTCAATTACAGAGGTTTTGGTTTCCTAGAATTATCGTCTTGTCCGACAGTCTATAAAAGGGAAGTGCAAAAGCCAACTTGGAGCTCAGTTCAGTTACCAGTTATGAATTGACCCGTGAGTATCGGAGTTGTGAGTCAATTGGCCAGAACAGTTCAACAGTTAAAAGTGATTAGTGAATGTTGATAAGTTCAAGTAGTGCAAATTAGTGCGTGTGACAAAGATATAAAGGAACTTTAAACTAATATTATTTGTGTATTTATAAAATGTGAAAGTGATTGTAAGTCACTATTGGGCTAATGATTCTTGTGACAAAGTGTGTTTGGTGCTACTTCTTCTTGTCATTTTTCACAATACTTACTCAAACGTTTTTCTGTAATACAAAAACTTCAAGGAAAATTTATTAAATTTTAGATGAGTCGTATTTTTTACACACGGAAAATGTTTATGGAACATCTTAAGAGTTGCAGAAAATTATGCATAGTTAGAAAATATATCTCAGATAATATATGCTAAGGCATTAAAGGAATATACGACCCGTGTCAAAATACTTCAAGAAAGAAATGTAGAAATATTTCAATCTACAAGAAGAGAATATTACGTAAGAGATCGTCCGAAGGAAATAGGACAAAGAGAAACTGAAGAGATAGATTACAAGACTTGAGAAGACCTAATTTAAGATGCACAACCCATAAATAGAAGACGTCAATTATGGATATCAGAAAGAGCAGAAACCATAGAAAGAGAATCTCAGGAGAGTCAGAGGATATATATGGAGAGTATCAGAGCAGACAGATACAACTGCTTGTGCAGAAGTGGAAAGATGACAAGCCGGATGTCTGGAACTGACGAACCAGCTCCATCTACTGATGCCAGTCCCTTCAGGAGATGGATACCAGCAGGAGGAAGCTTTGGATACCAGTTGCAGAAGAGGAAATTTTAAAATTGTAGGAAACAGTCTTTCGTAGCTTGTTATAACAATTAAAGCTGTAGTAGAAATGTAGATTTGATTTATACTGTTGGTGTAGAAGTAGAAGAAAGTTTATTTTAGATAGATTAGATGAATAGATTTGTAAGGTTACTGGAATCCAATAATCTGTAGGTTTTGTTAATTCGTTAAGGTAGGAAGTAGATTATATCTGCAAAATTTGTAAATTGTTTTGTGTAATATGATTTAAAAATTAATAAAGTTAAAAATGAAGTTTGCATAATAAGGCCTGGTATAGATTCCAAAAACTGGGCTATTAGATATGCATATTTTTTATTATTATTTTTATTGTTATTTTTATTATTAATTTTAATTTTTTTTTTATTTTAATACATTTTTCTATAATGTCACTTCTCTGGTCCCGAAATACAATATACTAATTTATTTACTCATTTATACATTATGTTTACGCTATAATTATATTATGGACGGTTTTGTATAATACATTCTTGATGCCGCAGCTGAAGACAGTAAGTATGTTGGGTGAGGCAACAATATTTTTGGGGTGTATTAATGATGTACATATGTTACGACGATTTTGTTACTATGCAGATAATTGGCTAGTATGTGACTATGTGGAAGAATCATAGAACAAAGAAAAATTGAAATTTTTTTTAAACCAGTATCAAGCACCAGTACTTAGTTATATGATTATTATTCATGTGTTTATTTCATTTATTGCTTTTTTACATAAAATAATCATTAATTTGAGTAATATAATAGAAAAGTTTCAGTTCCATAAGACAATTCATTTTTTGTGGAAACGTAGAGTCAGAATGAAAAATTCAGTTCCACAGCCGGGATTTGAACCACGGATCTTCTGGTTTCCGTCCAGCCGCTCTACCACTGAGCTACTATGGCCAACGTGCCGATATGACATTAAATTCCCCAACTGACTAGTATTTTCCCGGAAAACCACTTAGGAGTTCTCATAAACACATGAGACAACTACCTTAATGGCGACTTACAACATGTAAGTACTTTAAGGCCCGGGCTTTATAGTTAACTACTATTAGGTCAATCTGTGGAATTGAATTTTTCATTCTGACTCTACGTTTCCACAATTTAGCCAACACACGGCCAGTGTGAAAGAACAATTAATTTCAATTCATTTTTTGTTTTCTCATTTACACGTTATTTAAGCACCTACCTTTGAAAACATATAACAGAACTATACTGTAATAATTAGCATTATATTATGAGTCAACTGAGACACTCTTTCGTCTCCCTTGAAGGCATTATCAAGAAACTGTTGACAGCTAGAACTTTGGTGTTCCAGCTGATCATGGTTCTTTGGAAATGAGACATCTAGTGGCGATCCAATGAAGCTAAGTAAAATATTTTCTTCCAATGGAATGTCAAAATGTATTAAATGTGTCCAATTTCTTTATATAAATGTTTTCCCAGACGTTTAATTCGTAATTCAATTGAACTGATTTTAGCAGTTGGATTTTATGTTCTATGTTGTGGTTTTGATCCCAGAAATGTGTTGCTACTGCAGACTTGCTTACCTGTTTCTTAGGCTTGATATTCCAAAAGTGTTCTTTTATTCAGGTTCCAATGTTACATTTCATCTTTCCAATGCATTTCTTATTGCAGTCTGAGCAATTAATTCTATAAATGCTAGACTCTTTTACCAGAGGAATGTTGTCTAATTCAGATTTTTTTTTTTTTTTTTTTTATGATATTGAATTTGTTTATTGGTGCCAGGGTGATGTTAAATTCATTGGAAATCTTTTAAAATTTTCTGGTTACGCATGAGTGATATGTGAATTTATTGTATGTTTTCTTGTTCCTAAAGGCTGTTAAGGTAGTGATCTCGCACAGTTGTTTTTGTCTATTGAATGTTTTTATTTTCTTGCCCACCAATTGTTTGCCAAAACCTTTGTTTTTGTAGGTATTTCTATTATTTTGCATATTCGGTCATGTATTCCTTTTCATCTATAGTACATTAATCAATCTATGTGTTATGCTCTTGATGACTGCGTGTTTGTGGGGTCTTGGGTTGAAATTATTGGCTTTTATGTGGCTGACTGTTTCTTGTAAGTAGCAAATTTTAATTTGGCATTATCTTTGATTATTTTTAGGTCCAGAAAAAAAAAAAAGCATGTTGCTGGATTCTATTTCCATTATGAAATTGATGGTGGATTCCTGTGAATTTAATAATTTTAGGGCATCAGTGTTGTGTTTTTTATTGACTATTGCAAATATATCATCCACATATCTGATCCAGGTTTTAAAGATGTAGGAGTAAGGTGTAGTAATATGAACTTTGAAGTGGCTCATGAATAGATTGGCCAGGAAAGGTGATAACAGGTTGCCCATTGCTAGTCCAAATTGTTGGTAAAACTTCCCTTGGAAGGTGAAGTACGTTTGCCCTTCAGGTTGCACACCTACTTCAAAATGGAAACAGTGTAATAAATAGGTGCTTACAATGTAACTTAGTTGGGCGCATGGACAACAATGGTCATCCACACCACAAACACGGTGTTTGAGAGCAGCTGCTCTGGCTACAGTCTGGCTAGACTAAATTGTAGCTAAACATTCATCTGAAAGATACAGAGTTGCAACTGCATAGTACTAATGAATGAATGAATGAAATAGCCGAATATGTCCCATGAAGGGCATTGTCCATTGATGTCCTGCATGTTCTTTGAAGATGTCCACCCATCTGTGCCTTGGCCTGCCTGGTGTCCTTTGTTCAAGCCACATTTCTGGGCTCTCACATTCGAGATACACCGTTTGTGGCGAGAAACGAAAATGTCCCTAGTGGTCTACCGGGCAAATATAAGGGTCAAATGGAGAATTTAATGTCATGACGGCAAGTTGGCCATGGTAGCTCAATAGGTTAGAGCGACTGGATGGAAACCAAGAGATCCGTGGTTCAAATCTGGCCATGGCATTGAATTTTTCATTTTGACTCTATTATAGTACTTGTGTTCCATTGGTCTGGGATATCCTGTCTCCAGAATTTTGGTGAAGAGGTGGAAGATCATGGGCGTAATGTGTGGTTCAATATTTCATTTTGTATTCTATCCTCCCCTGCCATCTTTCCATTTTTCAGTTCATTGATGGCCGTCCGGACTTCACTATGCAGGATAGGTAGGACTTGTGTGTTTACAGTATCTTGCAAATGTGTGTTGAGTCTAGGTATGCTAATAGATTTCATAAAACGTTTAGACAAAAATGCAGTGGATGACACCTGTCATACATGCGCCTAATCTAGGGTTATCTTGCAAATGCATGTTGTGTCTGGGTATGCTAATAGATTTCATAAAACGTTTAGCAGAAAAGTAGTGGATGACACCTGTCATATATGCGCCTAATCTAGGGTTAATAACCAATAAGTTTGCGTAATCAATACATGGTCTTGTATATCTTACCTGGTAGTAGCCTAGGGTGCAATTCTATGAAGGAATCCTCCATGGACGAATCCAATGACTGTAAATTAAACGTAATCAAACTTAGTTTGTGAACATATACTCCACAAACAATAATACTCTTCAAAACAATACTGTTCAATGAACAAGTGCCCTAAATGTCTTCATAACCAGATAAAGCATAGGGGCAAAATAAGGGTGCGGTTATTACTACATAACCTACAGAGGACTGAATCAAAATAAGTTCACACTAATGAAAACAGAAATACTGCTTATCTACTCTATCTGAGTTTGGTATACTCTGAAATTAAATGAGCTTTTCACAGAACTGAAAATTTTAGATTTCAAACCTACTTGATCGTGTTCAAAGCCCACATAGCTTTTAAAACTATTTGACATCCTCTTCTCGTTAATACTTAACATGATGCTTCCACGTTAAAAACTGATAACTGTATTATAGAGTTACATTTTCAGATAATACACATAACAAAGATTATATTCATTTCCTTTCCTTAACTCTCTCAATTAGTCTCACAGCCTTATTTATTCCCCTCTGGATAATTATGAATATGCTCCCGATATCTTCTTCTGCTTTTTTCGTTGCGTTATACTCTTTGACTACAGCCTTCTTTATGATAGGGGCCTGTGAGTAGGTTATAATGTTGGATGTATTAACGGGTGGTCGAGAAAGCCGTTTATAAATTTAGCATCTTAATCTGAAAACTTTGGTTTATTTGAGAGTTTTATTTTTTGAAAAGAAGCAAGACACAAAATAATATAAAGGTTTCTATAAATGATAATAAGATTTATTCAATTGATATATTCAATAATGCGTATTCTTTTATATATTCCGACAATGCCTTTCAGCAGTTTTGCACTTTAGCAAATGATATCGGTCATTCACTGCACAAACTATAACTCGCAGTGGCCTGTTATACTCGGTCGTTTCGCATATCTTGTGATGATTCATAAATCACGTCTGTTACCTATGCGCCTCGGCCTATGACTTTCTATAGCTGTGATTCCCTAGCAGCGTTTAAACGTCTAAGCATTCATTCATTCAAGTAGCTGGCGGCTGACTGAGGGTCAGCACGATGTGTGTCATTCGTGTACCTGTCCTACACGGACTTAACCACTTAATGACAGGAAATGTGGGGTTTTGCAGGTTGGTGGTTTAAGATAATGTAGATGAAAAGAAGGGAGGTAGCCGTAGCTCCTCATGGTAGCCAACTCGGGTGCAACGCTATGTTAGCACCGCTGGTGTGATAATTTTCAGGAAGAGTTTAATTTAGAATGTCTATTAAATTCAAACAGTAGTAATTTTAGGTTGAAATAAGTAATCTATTGTTACCGGGTGTGCCCGCATGCCATGCGGGGAAGCCGGTATAGCTTGTAGCGTCTTTCGGTTGTTCTGTAGTTCCCTAGAGACCTAACCAGGGCGCTCTGATGTTGAGGCAAACTCGCGTAGAATTTTGTGGCCCGGCGCCTAATGACATCTTCCACATAGTGGAGAGATGAGGCTTCATGAAGGTATCTCACGGGAAACCTCCAGCAAACAGAATAGATGGCCCTAAGACATCTATTTTGTACACGCTGAATTTGACGCAGATTGGATCCTGCGGGCATGCCCCAGATCTCACAAGCATAAAGCATGATTGGAAGAATTAAAGCCTGAAAAAGGCGCAACTTAAGGGGTGTCGGCATTCCTGAGCGCATCATGGGGTATAACGAAGCCGAAGCTCCGCATGCCCGATGAGTCACCTCCTGGATGTGACACCGAAAATTTAGGCCCTTGTCCAGCTTTACACCTAAGTATTTTAGAGAATTTGTCCACTCTATCCTTCTGCCAGAATAATTAAAGGCGGGGAGGTTGGCGGGAAAGTGACGCTTAGTGAAGAGTATGGCTTGGCTTTTCTCTGGGTTGATAGACAATCGCCAAAGCCTACACCAATCATGAATGAGGCTTAGGTGTCGCTGTATAGGGTTGAAGGCTCTGCGTGCGTTTCTGTTTGTGTTGTATAGTAACACGTCGTCCGCATATTGGGCAATGTTGACGTGTTGCTCCGTGGGGAGATCCGCCACATACACGCTAAAGAGTGTAGCGGATAAGACAGAGCCTTCTGGGACGCCTCCTCTGATGGGTCGTCTGGTAGAAAGCTTTCCCGCCACAACAACTGTGAAATGTCTGTGTTTAAGGAATGAGTGTAAGATGTGTATCATGTGTGCAGGAAGCCCCAGGGTGATTAGTTTGTGTAGGAGGCCTGCATGCCAGGTGGTAGAGAAGGCCTTCTCGACATCCAGAGATACCGCCGCAGTGAATGTCCTTTCCTGGAAACCCAGGGCAGCGGCCTCCACCAGACGGAGCAACTGCTGTGATGTCGAGTGCCCAGGACGAAAACCAAACTGATGGAGAGGAATAGCTTGAATGTCCCCCAATAGGGGCGACAAGCGGGCTAAAACAAGCCTCTCGAAAACTTTCGAGAGGACTGACAGGAGGCTAATGGAGCGGTAACTGGCGGGGAGAGCCGGATTTTTACCGGGCTTCAAAATGCAAATCACCCGAGCCTTCCTCCACTGCCGTGGAAAGTGGCCCAGGGCGAGACACATGTTAAAAACCCGAGTAAGAAAAAGAACGGCTTTGAATGGAAGATGGCGGAGCATGATAGGTGTCAACCCATCAGGTCCCGACGCTTTCTTGGGATTTAGACGCCGGAGTGCGCCCTGGAGCTCACTGGGTCTAATGACAGGTAGTCGGTCCGCCTCAGCAAGAGGACGTCGAAGGTACTGACGAAACTCCCGCTTGACGCGGCCAGTGAAGTCTAGGTCCTGGGGGTCATCTCGTGGCCTCATGGTCCTCTCTAGGTAGTCGGCAAACACATTTGCTTTAGCTTGGGGTTCATACACCAGGTCTTGGGTGCCTTGGATAGGGGTGTTTGGTGCTCCTCCACGATTCCGGAGTCCTTTTGCAAGCCTCCACGCCTCACCATTCTCAAAATTCACTCGAGACATCAACTCCTCCCACGCGCGCACATGGTGCTCGCGTAGTCGAAGTCGAACCTCTCGGCGCAAGCGCGCGAGCAGAACCTGATTATGGCGAGTGCGGTGTCGCTGATAGAGTCTGCGAGCCGCCCAAGAGCGACGAATGAGAAGATGGATGTCTAGCGGGATGACGTGAGGGTGTAGAGGTGCTGGAGTGTGAACGGTGAGGTTGCGAACTGTTCGTCCTACGATGGAGGTGAAGGAGGAGATCGCCGTCTCCAAGGTCGGTATACCTGTAATGTGTGGGTTAGGAGGTATGGAGTCATTTAAGCAGACCCGTACGCAATCCCAATCGACTTCACGGTTTTGAACCGTGAATTCATGACTGACAACCCGTAAGTTGACCTCAGCCACAACTGGGTTGTGGTCGGAATGTAGGGCGCTTTGTGAATTGAGTGATAAGTGAAATGGAAAATGTTTGATGATTGCGAAGTCAATGACCGAAGGACGGCCTTGAATTCGCGGGAAATGAGTGGGTTGCCAGGGACCCTCTACTCTCAGTTGAGGATCTCCATCTATGATGCGGATGATTTCTCTGCCTCTTGCGTCTGTCCGGGGACCCGAATGCCAACGCGGGTGTTTAGCATTCAAATCCCCAGCCATAATGACGTTGGGATGTAGGGCGAGGATGGAGAGATAATCATTAGCAATGAACTGTTGGCTAGGAGGGTGATATGCAGACACTATCAGGACTTCGGAACCGCCCAGATTCACGCAGACGGCAGTGGCTTCAAGGGTTTGAAGAGCGGGAAGCTGGACAGGTTTAAAGACAACCCCCCTCCTCACAAAGATCGCCGTGCCGCCGCCGCGACGGCCCACACGGTCGACCCTGAGGCAGTGGTAGCCGGAAATCCGGAAGGACATTTCAGGTCGGAGATGTGTTTCCGATACCAAGATGAGATCCAAAGCAAATGATCTCGCGAAATGCAGGAGTTCATCTTGTTGACCAATGATGCCACTCGCATTCCAGAATGCGAATCTGAACGAGGACAGAGACCTAGTTCGACCCGCCATCCTGGCTTGCGCGGCTTACTGCGGACAACAAGGCAAGCGCCTCCATGGCAATGACCATTCGGGCTGCAGAATCCGTGGTGTCAAAGAACCTCACCACCAGTTCACAGAGACGCCGGCCGTGGTTCTGCAGTAAGTGCTGCAACCATCCCAGCATCTCCGAGGCCTGTGTGGTGGGGGGAGAAACTTCTATTGAAGTGGAAGCTTTGGTGGGAGAGGGGGATGCTGAAGAGTGCCTGGGCGCCGGCCTACCATTAGCCCGTCCGTCCCTCAGCTGGCGATTGGGTTTGGGAGTACCTCGCCCTCTCGACGCCTCGGAAACAGACTCTCGCTCCCTGGCAGGGCCACTTCCCTGAGCTCTATCAGAGGGGGTGGTATTAGGGGCTGTTTTTGTAGCCTTAGGTGGACGTGTGTGTTTTTCCCGTGATGCCGTCGGCAAATCCGCAGGCTTGCGCACCACCTCCGCAAAGGTAGGCACACCACGTGCTTTCTGAGTTGTACCAGAAGCAGCAGGCTGCACTGGTACGGTGGGGGCAGTTTTCTGCCTAGCCGATGGTGCTGGCGCCTTCCTAGAGGCTATCACAGCCTTCCTAGTCGGGCAGCCCCCGTAGCACGCAATGTGATCACCCTTGCAATTAGCGCAGGTGGGTACCTCAGTGATGGCACGCGGACAGATATCTTTGGAATGGGTGCCACCGCACCGTAAGCAGCGTGGGTTACGGTGGCAGAAGTTGCTGGAGTGGTTAAACCCCAGGCATCTGTAACATTGAGTGGGGCCGCCAGAGCCCTTTGCTGGTTCCATCTGAACCCGGAGGTAGCAGATGGTTGTGACTCCGTCCAACTTAATTTCCGGGTCACTGGTTCGCTCCACCACTACAAGGAACAGTGGGAGGGGGGATTTAGTTCCTTGGCGATCTGGAGCTGGCCTTGTCAGCTGCTTTATCACTCTGGGGGTGATACCCTGGCGGACGAGATCTGTCCTGATGTCCTCCACTGAGGTAGTCTAAGCATGGCGATGGTCTTCGAATTTCTACGGAAGCACTGCCAGGCCGAGGTGCTATCGCCACGCTTCCTAGAGATAATCGTTGTAATATTGTGCCACATACACTGTGTAAGGATGTGTAACATACGGTGTATCTCTATCATCATCTGTATGTACCTCAGAGTATTTCACAACCGAAGTTAATGTAAATCTTATTCAGCTGTTGTTTTCGCTCATAATTTCATAACCTTTCTCAAGGTTCAGAGTAATTTATTTTATCTATCCGGAGTTAACTGGATAGCACATCCGAAATTGTTAAATTCCAGTATTAACCACTGGTTATTCTTATAGTGCAGTAAATAAATTAGCTTGCGTAAGATGTGTACGGGCTTCTGGTATCACTTTAGAAAATGTGGTGGACTTTTTGCTGTTTGATAGTGATTTGGATATTGTGTGAAGTCGGGTGAAGGAAGACCTTACTTCTAAAGGCACTTTAGGACTTAAGAGGAGAATTCAGAATTGGACAGTCTGCATATTATTCGCAAACCTTTATCGACGTGTACCGGTCTAAGATGGTATGCTAGCTACTCCATTTTTTGGGTAAATAACAGGTCAAATATTGATGGTGTGGATCTAGTAGATCAGATATTACAAGCATATTGCCTCTTCCTAAAAAACGGTTGAATGACATAAAACGTATTTTTACACAAGCTGGATACAACCATATAGTTGCTTAGTAATTTGGAGAGTTCTAAACTTACATAAGGCAATGATCTACCTGGACTTCCACATATTAATACTTCGCACCCTGATTGGGCACTAAAACATTCAGAGGCCTCATCATACTGGGATCAGAAATCCACCACCCCTCACACTTAAAGGAAAACACGTTCCTAAATGTTACCCCCACAGTAAATATGCCACCCACCATTTTGAAAATGTCTTGTGTGCCGCGAAAAGGGAGTATGATTAGACGTGAATTTGAAGGTGTGCCCTTGTATATTTAACCATGTCTGAGGTGTACTATCAAAACAGAAACCTTTAGACGTAAGCTTTTGTTATCTCTTATAGAACTTATTTAAATTAGAGAAGCTTAAATAATTGACGTTAAATAAGCATTGAATGCATGTATGCATATGACGTCTATACACGTCCATATCTGTTCTCACATTTTAATAAAAAGGAATTGTGCTACCCCTGAGCTGGGTCCAGGCCTCTTTTCTAATAGGGCAGCCCTTCAACACAATTGCATACTTTATATGTGTTTACCCCCTTATAATAGTCATCGCTTTACTTTTACCTTTCAGTATATCTCATTCGCACATCACCCCATTTCTTGCGTCCTCATTCTCTATTACAAATTATTATTTAACTTCACTGCTCTTTTTAGCCGTCGTCACACTTTCTCAAAACATCGCCTCAGCTTCTCACAAGCCCATTCTAATCCCTTTCCTTTCTGAAACTTTTGCAGTAGTATCACATTTACTCGTATCTTTTCCTTTATCTCACACGGTCCATTCTATTCTTTTTGCAATGTACCCACTATATCCATATTTTTGCCTTGCTGGTGTGCCCATACTTCTCGATGTCCCCTGCCTAATTCTCATCCCTTTTCTTGCATCCTCACACATATTTCACTCCGATTTCCCCCTGATTCCTTGTATCCCCACACTTGCTTCGCTCTGCTTTTCCCTGATCACCTCGATTCCCACTGTGTTTGTCTGATCGAAACCTTTTAAATCGGTTTCCGAGTTCGCATTGTTTTGGTGAAACGTGTCATATAATTTCAACAGGAAGGCCAACTCCGGATCTCAAACGTTTAATAACTAAATCACACGATCGCACATCACACATTTAGTGTTGATTATTCCTACCACCAGTGCATCAGCACAGTGATCTTTTTCAGCACTCTGCAGAATACAAGAATACACACTTATCTAAGAAACGCTGAAACTCAAAATAGACTTTCATCTCTGTCCTTCTTATCAGTGAAAAAGGAATTGCTTAATACACTTAAAAAGCAACAGCAAGTAACATTTGAAAACTCCTGTCATTGTTTTCTTGGAGAAGAATCGGCGGATTGGATTGAAATTCAAATACACTGTAAATTGAAGAAATTGTATGTACATTTTAAATAAGGCATGTTGCTATAATTTTGTGCTTGTTTTGTTATATAACAACCTATATAATATCAAATTGGAAACCAATCGGAATTCGCGAGTGCCAGATTAAGTCTGATGCAAGCGCAATACTTATGAATCACTGAAACCACGCCCATGCCTTAATTGCATTTTATTTATCCTTATTTTCTTCTCCACTCTACCAACCACCATTTCTGAGATTTCCTCTTCTTCTCTTCCATTCATCCCTTCCCCTTCATCAATGCACACTACATTTACTCCATGTGTTTTCGGAATATTCGCACTGGATATACAAGTCAGCTTGTTTGTCTGCTGCGTCGATCACTTGTATGCCCCGCGTCTTGGATGTTGCTTGTGCCAATTCTCTACTCAGCCACTTGTCCATTAATCCAGTTCCGGCCGTATCGTATAATCGCATTAAATCGTTTGCTTGCCTTACTCCATTCTTCAATTAGCCATCTCCTCTTTTCTCTTTGTTCATAAGAAAAATTCTTATTAGTATAGATGTCCCTTTTAGCTCTTTTGCTTGCTTTAATATTTCTGTTACCATTACACAAATATAAATATTTGTAACAAAAGGCTTCATTTAAGAAAATGGAGTTAATTCTTCTTTCTAATGGATATCGATTTCAAAAACAGATTGTTTTCATCAACCAACTTCGTAGATGATGAAAACAATCTGTTTTCGAAATCGATCTCCATCAGAAAGAAGAATTAACACCATTTTCTTAAGATAAGTGAAGCCTTTTGTTACAAATATGTATATTTGTGTAATATTCATTGCTTCACTGTAGCCAGCTTCATTTTCTACGTAATCTTCTGTTACCAGTTCCGTATTGCTGAATTTCACCAACATCTCTTTTGCCTTCCAGTTCTAAATGGGCCCTGGAGTTCGAAAACACTCACATTCATTCCTAAACTCAATAACTCCCGTATCTCCTGAAATGCTCCTATTCCTTTTCGCTCTTCTACCTCAGAAATTATGTTGTATCTTTTCACGAAGTCTTCCATACTTTCCATTTTTTTCCATCTTGGTTTTCATCTTCTCCAGCTTTTTAGTTTTAATCTCCAACTCTATGTTATCCCACTTCCTACATTTATGTTTAAGTCTCATTGCCAAGTTATAATTTCTTGTAACTTTCCGTGTGCTCTACGATTGCCATACCGCTTACAGTTTGTCCACCAGCTCATGGCGTTAGACGTACGAGAGGGAGAGGAGATACATTTTAAGTAGCATAATCCGAGTATTATAATATCCTTGCGAGCGTTTGCTGCTTACGTGGCCAACTTACCTGCAGTGTTATTCACGCTGTTGACTTAAGGCTTGCTAATTTTTCTTAGTTTTAGTTGTAAAATCGCACGAGTCACTAGTGTTATGCCAGAAGTAAAGAAAAAAAGAGTGATATATTCTGAGGATTGGGAAATAATTAGGAAAGTGATTGAGGGTTGTGATGAGGAAGCTAGGAACAAGAGTATAAAACTTTCTTTAAGTTAAACAACTGCAAGAGCTGCTGTTTATACAAGGGTCTCTGAAAGAACTATCCCAAGAATTCGCTAACAAGTGCAAGATTTAAGTGTAAGTGGTGGAAAGAGTGTTCTAACGACCCCGTGGAAACACCGGGAAACAAGACCTCTGTAGTGAATGTGGTTGATTTCCATAGGTGTGTGATTAGAAGATTTATACATGATTTTTACGTCGTTGAGAAGCGTGTTCCCACTATAAATAAATTACTGCCCGTTTTTCGGGAGAAGACACATTTTCCATGTGGACGAAGTTCTCTTTGGAAAGTAATTTCAAAAATGGGCTTTAAATGGAGCAAATGTTGGAACAAAAGGAAGGTACTAAAAACGTCGGAAAAACTATTTGTAGTCGGTTTATTGACACTTCGTCACTTACGTTTTTATATTATTGTCGCGGTAACGGGCATTGAAGTTTCAGTGCAAATAGATAAATAGATGGATAGGTTTCACGTAGATAACGAACGTGTGTAAACAGATAGTGCCGGCAGGCAAGATAACCGAGTCACAGGCCTCGCCGGGTAGATTAATTTACGTTTCTGGAAGGTGATAGAATGTTCGAATTATGTAACTAGATGCCTTGTTTCCAGGAACTTTTAGTGATTGACAGAACAGTCTGGTAATCATGAATGGAGATATAAAAGGGACTGTGACACGCTAGGAGGATAGTTGTGAACGAACCCACAAAGTTACATTATCGAGGGAACTCTCTCCAACTAGCATCTGTTGTCATCTACTCTCCTCTCTCTGGCTGTGGAACTATGAACTTCTTTGTCAAATTATCTACAGAACTTCGAAATACATCCAGTAGATAAATTGACAAAGAAGTTCATAGTTCTACCGCCAGACAGATGCTAGTTGGAGAGAGGTGAAAAATGGAGGCAAAGGCTTCTGAAACTAGTCCCTCGATAATATAAAAACGTAGGTGATGAAGTGTCAATAAACCGACTATAAATAGTTTTTCCGATTAATTCTGACGCTACTGTTACTTAATTCCTCCAATCACGCATACTAAGAACGACCTCACATTGTGGCTTGGAGGCATGATTATCTGATTAAAATAAAACATTTGTGAGAAAGTGGAAGTATCTTTTATATTGATGAAAGCTGGGTGGATAGTAACATAACATGCGGCAAATGCTGGCAAAGTGAGGAGGAATTTTTTGCATTCATGCAAGTACTAGTGCAGGGAATAGGCTCATAATAGTTTATGCATGTAGTGTAAATGGGTTCCTGGAAAATGCTTTTCTCATTTACAAGGCTGGAAAAACTGCAGGTAATTACCATGGACAAATGAACCATGTAAACTTTGAAAAATGGGTTCGAGAAAAGCTGGTCCCAATTTGCCTCCTTTTTCTGATGTAGTGTTAGACAATGTCCCTTATCACTGTGTAGAGGTGAACAAACTCCCACCTAGGAGTGCTGTGAAATCTATGATAGTGTGGTTGCAGGACAAAGGGGTCCAGTGGAACAGTTCTATGCATAAAATGGATCTTTATAAGCTCATTGAAACCAAGAAACCTAAAGAGAAGGTTTTTAAAGTGGACGCAGGTTTGGTTTCATTGGGCCACACTGTCATTTGCCTACCCCCATATATGTGTGATCTAAATCCCATAGAACTAGCCTGGTCCAAGGTAAAATGAATGGTTAGAGAAAGAAGTGTAACAGGTGACTTATCCCTACAGAAACTGTGCGATATAAAGCTTGAAGGTCTATCACTTGTGACAGACTGGAAGGGTTTTTGTGCACGTGGAAAAATTAAAACTTCCGCATCCGTTCTCCTCCATTGCTAGTTTAGTACCTACTCCTGAAAAGTATAATTATTATATTGGTTTGTCTCATAAATTCGTTCGATTCTTGTTACGTGTTTACGACAAAGAATGCCTGCACTGTATGCCCATATCACAACTACGGCAATGAAGTTGCCTAATTATGTAGGGGTAACCTGTTTACATACGAAGGTCATCGAAAGTAAACAAGGCAATGAAATTTTCAAAACAAACTTTATTTTGTGCAGTATGCACCATTATTATCAATAACATATCTCCATTTCTCAGGAAGCTTATCAATACCATTTTTCCAAAATCTTGCAGTTTTCTGGTTGATGAACTCTTCTACTGCGAGTCTGCAATCCACCAAGGAAGTAAGGCGTTTGTCATTAAGGAAGTTTTGCAGGGATCGTAATAAATGAGTCGGATGGGGCAATGTCTGGAGAATAAGGCGGGTGAGGTAACACATCCCAGTTGAAATCCCGTAATTTCTGACGAGTTGCCATAGAAGTGTGTGGTTTGGCATCGTCTTGATGAAAGATGACTCCACCATTAGATGCTAACTGTGGCCTTTTCTCTTCTAGGGCAACCTTCAGACGATCCAACTGAGAACAGTATTTCTCTGAATTGATGGTCTCCCCAGGAGGAAGAAATTCGTAATAAATAATTCCTTTCCAGTCCCACCAAATGCACAGCATGATCTTCTCAGGATGAAGCCCTGGTTTAGGAATTGAGAGTGGTGGTTCCCCTTTCTTATGCCATGACTTTCTCTTTCGGATGTTGTACAAAATCCACTTTTCGTCTCCTGTAACCAGCTGTTTCCGAAAAGGGGCAGTTTCATTGTGTCTTATCAATGCGTCACAGATGGAAACGCGCTGAACTAAATTTTGTTCACTCAGTTCGTGCGGAACCCATACATCCCAAAGATTTACGTAACCAAGTTTCTTTAGGTGCCTGGCTACAGTTGCATGAGATAAGTTTAGCTCCTGACATACCTCCCGAGTTGTTATTCTGGGGTTGTTCGTGATCATGTCCTTTATCCTTTCCTCATCCGTAACCACAGGTCGTCCAGAACGAGGTTTGTCTTTCACAGAGAAGTTCCCAGCTCGAAATCGAGTAAACCATTTTTGACATGCCAGATTCGTCACTGCATCTTCTCCGTAAACAGCACAAATTTTCCGTTAAGTTTGTGAGGCTGTTTTACCTTTACGGTAATAAAACAGCATTAAATGTCGAAAATGTTCCTTCTTGCCTTCCATATTAACATTCACAAGTTACAACTCCACACTGTTGCATCCACAAACTGGTACTGAAGTTTGGTTAACAATTCTTACATAAGTTGACCTATTTACCTTTGGTCGTGAGGTCGCTGTGGTTTGTGTTCATAGCATTCTTTTCAGTTATTGTATTTGTAAACAAACCCCATATTGTTAGGCAACTTCTTTGACGTAAAAATAATGGGGGCATGCAGTGTTCTCAGGAGTTCTTAGTTGTAAACACGTAACAAGAAGCGAACGAATTTATGAGACAACCCGATACGACAAAGTCTTAATTTAAATTTATCACAAAATAACTTCTGCGCAAGTCATTTCTGCAAGTTTATTCTCGGGCAAATTACAAAACGGAAGATCAACACTAGAATTAGCAAATTTGGTTCAACATACAAATAAATGCACTAAACATTTTCAGTCAAATACATATAGTAAATATGAGTGGTTAGACATTATCACTGAACTAAAACCACTGTTGTGCTGGTATTGCCTGTTATTTGGTATTGTTAGGAATACTAGTTGGACAAAAACTGAATACACATCCAAGAAATTTAGTTAAGTTCATGGCTGAGGATGCAGTGTCTGTCAATCACCTATGATCTTCTGCAAGTATAGCTGAAAAAAAGTAGAACAGATGCCGCATTTGGTGACCTATTTAAAAATTAAATTAAGTTGGGACTCCATTTATTTGTAGTATCTTTTCCGAGGTGCTTACCCCAAAATTGTTTCAGTTATGTAGGTTGTATTTGAGAATCTATTCAATAATTGTGGTGAGTGGTTGCACTCCAATCATCTGTTTTAGTTTTATTTTTAGAACATCTTGTTGATGAGACCAAAAGGATTTTGGTAGTCTATGGAAACTACATATTATTTGCATTTTGGATGCTTATGTTAGGTATGTTACAGCTTGTAGGGTGCTTTCTCTTTTCTAGACTCAAATTGTTTTTCAGGTATATGTGGGGTCCATTTAACTAATGTTTTGGTGAAAGTTTTGTAGATGTTGCCCCCTGCCTGTGTATGAGCTTGGGTTATTTGCATTTTGTTTTCCCTTGCATAGAATCTTTATTGTTGCTATTCTCTAATATAAAGGTTTATCACTCCTGCTAATATATTTCTTGAAGTCCCTCAAGAAATAATGTTTCCGATCCTATCACAACCCAGGAATATGATGGCTATTTTGGGAGTAAAATCCTTAGCATGGCTTCTTTCGACATGAAAGTACGGCAGATGGTCTCGTCTCATATATTTAGAGCACCTAAAAGTATCTCAAACCTAATAAAGAGGGCTTTTAACAAATTTAAGCGGTTTTCACGCCCAATTTGGAATAGGACATTGAGGATGATAGCATTCAAAGACTGTGCATAAATAAAATCTCAATTTCAATTATCCAAATATTGTTTTTTTTTTTTCTACTTGCTAAGCTGATGGTATTTTCAATTAATTTTTTGGAGTACATAAAATGTATATCTATACCTGACCTAAATTGTTAATGGAGAATCCCTGATGATGAGGTCGGATCGGTGGTTTGCTATCTGAAGTTTACAATGAATATATTGCATTAATTTTTTAGATTACATCCTCCAATGTTATGTCATAGCGGATGAATGAAATGGGTGAAATGATGCTCAAATGACCCCAAGATCTATAGAGTTTAGAGATTCCCAACATTCATCTTTCAGGATAAGGTAAAATGCTGGAGAAAAAACCTTATCCAGATAAGTCACCATGACTGAGATGAACGCAGGATCTTTTGAAGATGAGATACACATGCTACCTACCATCTTTGCCACAGTGTCAGTTGGTTGCTGGCCTGATGACAAAAACCATCTCGTTTGAAAGTTGGAGTACTTGCATACTCAACATGTAGATGAGTACATGTGATGAATCCCTTATCTCAGCTGTATCTCGAGGATATCCCCAAGGATCCGCCTGTGAAACATTCTGTATGAATTATCTCCTTACAGGTATTGTTGCATTTTATTCTTATGGTGCAGCTGAGACACCAAGAACCAGAGCACAGTCAAGGAATGGCCTATAAGACAATCATATGTTAACAATGTATATGAAAAACTCCACTGGTTTGAACACAATAAAATAAAATGTTCCTCTGCTTCATATCAAGTTGGGCCTTATGAACTCTGTGAAAGTTATAGATAAAGGAGGTGAAGCTTTTAATCATTTGTAAGAAAAGTTTCACAAATTGAGTGAAGCAAAATTGAAAGGAGGCATATTTGTTGACCACAAATAAGAAAATAGTTCAGCGATTGATAACAACGTCACAAATACTGAGTTAGCTGTTTGATCCACTCTCATAGTGATTGTGAAGGCTTTTTGGGCAACAGCACACATTGTAATTATGTTTCCATTGTGAATGATCTGTTGGACAGTTCAAGAACATGGGGTGTAGAATGTTGCTTAAAATTTGCTTTTTACATTCCTATCTTGATTTCTTCCCAGAAAATTTGGGAGCTATAAGCAATGAGCAGGGCGCTTTCACCAAGACACGTTTATGATGAAATACTGTTATCAAGATCACTGGAACCTCTTGACGGGCAACTACTGCTATTGCCTTATTAAGGAGTGAAGAAACAGCAAACAAAAAATCTTTGTCATATTTTTCAAAAACTTAAGAAGATTAAAAGTGAAAATATGTTTTGAACTAATCTAGACCTATTGGCATAATGTTCATATATACTTGTAAAACTGATTAAGTACCAAAGGTCTGAACGTGCATTTCTTTATTGTTTTAATTCTGTTTTTGATTCTGCTATGTATCTAGGAAATGTGATAGATTTCACCAGTGAATTCAGCACCACAAAATTAGGTACATCCATTCATTTATAAACCAGGAAAGAAAAAGAAGTTTAAAAATTGTTGACTATGATTATAGACTTTGAACTTATGCACTAGATCTAACTAAACATTTAAAAATCTTCAAGAGTCAGTATTCAACTTATCTAAACGAACACACTTCATAATTCTAAATATAAATTTTATTTACAATTTATACATATTATGTTCAACATAAAAGTCGGTTTTGGATAAACATTAACAATTGAATGATAAAAGACTTAAATTATGGTTGCAATGCATTTTAACATTCTGCAGCTGAAAGTTCCCACAACCAATTGTGGGAATGAGGAAGAGAGATCGCATAACAGAGTGAAAAATATTATGGACAGCACTGTATATCAAACTTTGAGTGTAAGGGTATCATGATCAGGATAATCCACCTAAGAGAGAGGTGGGGCTGGAAGGCCCTATACCAGGGCCAGGAAGGAAGGCACTAGAAGTGTGAATTTAACCTGCCTATTGCTCCCACTATTTTCAACAAACAGGTAAACACAACCAGCTACACTGATTAATTATGTTTATAGTTGCGTGACAATCTTATCAGTGTAGTGGTGCTTTATATGTGGTAAGGCACATTACTAACATCAAATACATTACGAGTTTCACTTTAAGGAGGCTCATACTGGAGCCTCTTGTCCCCACACTTTCAACAAACAGGAAAACACAGTCAGCTAAGCTGGTTGATTCTGCTTTTGGTCGCATGGCACTGTTACAGTGCAATGGTGCTTTATATGTGGTAAGGCACATTACTAACATTGGATACATTATGAGCTTCAATTTAAGGAGGCCTATGCTGGAGCCTGTAAACTTTGAAAGCAATGCACCTTTGTGCAGTAGGAAAACGTGATCTGGATTTGTACACGTTTCCCAAATTGCACCTTTTTGTAAGAAAATTGCTAGTCAAGTTTGGTACTACATATCAATGTGCCCAACTGTATACCAGATTGACACTCAACAAGAACCTGCTACCCAGAACGTCTTCATATTTTCTGTGTTTATGTTCATCTAGTTTGCTGCTGGACTTGAAACACCAATACTACACAAATAAGAATATTTACCAAATATTTTTATTTGTGTAGTGTTTGTTACTCCACTGTAAATAATTTCATTTTCTGTGTAATCAGTTGAAACACTAATACTTAAAATGAAATCAGCAAGAGGATCAAACATGTAAATTAAGGGAGTATCATTATAAATATTTAACAATGCATACTGTAAACAATTTCAATAAATTTTTAGAGAGATTGTGACAATTATTTTTAAGAATATAGAATAGGAAGTATTTAAAGGTTCTTTTGTAGCAAAACGGAAGTATTTATCACTAACAACTACTGTATAAAATATATGGATAATAAACACCAACTCATTACTTCAAATGTTAAACTAACTTTAAAGAGAGTCGATTAAAGACACTAGACAACACTTACTTTTAAATTTTTCCGGAACATGTTTCTGAGGCTTTGCCTCTATCATCGGCCGGCTCTCGAATAAACATGTTATTTCTATAGAGCTGCTTTTGTGAACTTAAGGTTGGCTAAGGTCAGTAATATTAGCGATTTCCCTCACAATGCCAATATGAGCCATTTAACATTGTGGCTACATTTCTCTACATGCTTTTCTAGCCAAACCTTGTATTTAAACATAATGCATATGATTATGTCCAAAACCTGAATGACCACCATGTGGCACACATCACCGTTTGTTCACGTGCCAGATAGAAGGAAAAGGAAGGGGTGGCTGTAGGGGTACAGCATTTCACACTTTGGGTGCTCATCTTGTTGGCTCTGCCTTATGCAATAAAATGAAAATATCAGTGAACATATCACTGAATATTGTTTTGTATTTTTCCTCCTGTCTCTTCTTTCTCATTGTTGTCAAATTAATTTGGATACTATGACTACTAGCAAGCATACCTGGGGTTATGGATAGGAAAACTATTAGAGAGACCAGAATTCACGTGGGTAATCATTTGTGGCATATACAGCTGAACCTGATTTATATGTATATTAAGGGGAAGAGGAAAGATTACTTACAACTCACAACTGTGTATAAATGAGATTTTGATAATACATCACTTTTAAGCATATTAATCCTGCTTTAAGGTATGCATTCAGTTAATATAGCTTGCTTCACTTTTCTTGTATTAAACACATATAAAACATACTTACATACAATGGCATACATTTTACAAAACATATTAGTGAACTTAGAGCTTTTTCACTACAACTTTTTGCACTGATGTAATGCTACGCAGCCCCATTCAAGAGTTCTCAGGTTCGAATCTGGATCAGGGTAAGTTTTTGAAAGTTTTTTTACTGATGTCTTTATATAGCATGTATAAGCAATTCCTAATTTGAAGCAATTTGGGTTTGGATTTTGTGTCTATTAAGTGTCACCTCTCGAATGAATTATACTTTCCGATCTAGTGTATAACATTTCCTTTTTCTTTCCTCCATCACTGATTAAAAGCAACCGATAATTGAAAGACAAAACTGCTGTTCAACAGTAAACACCAAAAACCAAAAATTATTCAAAGTATAACAATTGAAAGAAGCATAGGGGCAGTGAAGCACATGTTAAAATAAAAGTGAATCGAGATCTACGAGATCAAATGTGAAACTTATCCTAAAATATATATACAGGAAAAACAAAAAGAAATATTGAAATCGGAACTAAAGAACATATAAGAAACATTAAAAAAGGTGAAATAGAAAAATTAGTAGTTGCATTTCATTTTTTGAATACTAGGTATCACATTAACTTGGAGACAGTTTTAATAAAACATGTTAATCATCCCATAGATCTTTCCGTATGGGAAAAAATCTTCATTAATAAAAATCATCATAGAATCATGAATTTTGAAACTCCACCACTGGACATCTTTGACAAATACATCATACCATCTGGTGATGACACGGAGGAGGAAAACACCACAATTTACACTAGTTGACACTCAGCTGATGATGGGAGCAATGGCTCTTGAAACGTCCTGTGAAAATCAGCGTGAGTAAAGCAATGTGTCAATATCTTCTCTATTCACTTTTATTTTTACAAAAAATTATCTTTACTTCTCATTCGTTGCTATGACACTGTTGTGTCGAAATATGTATACAAGCTAACGTCTTTGTCTTTTGTTTCTGTGTCTGAAAGCCGTCCGCTCAGCTTCTATCTTTTTCAGCGGTGATAAGAAAAATGTGCTTAAAATTTCTTTCAGGATAGTGTATGCCATATTCTCATTGAATTATGTATAAATAAGGTTATATTAACATTATATGTGTTTGGAGGAATTTAGTAACAGTGACGTCAAAATTAATCTCAGAAGCTATTTGTAGTTGGTTTATTAATACTCGTCACTTCCTTGTTTATATTAATGAGAGACTAGTTTTGAAAATGGAGGCAAATGCCTTTGAAACTATAGTCTCTCATTAATATAAACAAGTAAGTGATGAGTATTAATAAACCAACTACAAATAGTTTCTGAGATTATATTAACATGTTTCTAAACTACATTTTTTCCAAGATCTGCAAATATTTATGTATAAACACAAATTACATATACCTGGGTTACTATAAAGCAGATTCAACTTATAACTATCAGAAGACGAGCTACAGATGATGGATATGAACAAGTGTACTTACTTACTGCCAGTTTCACAACACAGGTTTTGTCTCAACTGCTCTTTTGTAGTTTTTGCTACTCATATTGTAGAGCAACATGTTAGTTTTCATAAAACTGAATTAATATTTCATTTTCACCAGCAGTTTAGATTTATCAGGTTTTCAGCTATTTTGTACTAAAAGCTTATCACACAAGCTACCACAGTGCATAAAAGGATTAATAAAATGGCTAAATACTATATTATGGTTATGATAATGTTAATCAAAAGTTTCTTTGTTTATATTTTAACATATGTTATTTTCATGTACAGCCATTAGAGGATACTCCTATTGCATGAGAAAACCAAAGGTTGTGTGCCGAAATTAAGAATAAATTCTACCTTGCATACTAAATTACTATTGAAGTCAAAGTAGGTTGGCTTCCGCACTAAAATAAATCACTTCTGAATTAGTTCAAGGAGATCTTATGACTGCACGTCATAAGCATAATGAGAAATAATTCAGCAGGCAAAACCCTATTTTGTGCTACCACAATTTATCCAGTTCTTATATTTCTATCCTGCATCTATGTCATGTTTTTGCATTGTGCGCATTATTTCTAAAGATATTTATCTTTTTCACTTATTACCATAATTTGTATGTCAATGCTGCTTTAAACACAACAGGCACGTACAGCAATACTTAATGAGTAATGAACATTATTTCTGCATTGATAACCAATTGACAATTGTATTTGGGTCTCTGATGTAACTTAAAAAGTAAGTAAAATATAAGTAAAATATTCACAACAGTCCAATTCTGTAGAACAGATTTCGTTGGTAAATGTTACATCAAAAGTAATATTCTCCAGGACAGTGTGTAGCATATTACAACTTAAGAAGATTATTGATAATTCTTTTTTCTATATCTTTCTTTTTTCAGTATTTGAGTCAGGTCTTTTATCTATACAAGATAGCAGAGCAATGGTAAGTATTCTTGGTGTGAAAGTTAGCTTGATTGTTGCACATGCTTCTAAATGACTCTCAGTTTCTCAATAATCTCTTTTTTATATATAGTTGTTTTGATATACAATTTAATAATAACTTTTAACTATATTAAATATTGTATAAACTCCATTTTGTCATTACCTAAATTAGTCACCGAAATTGTGATATTTTGTTTCAATACTATGTCCTATTAGTAAATTTCTAGTGCTGCAGGAACAGTTGTGCCACAAGGACCCTCAAAATGAAACCTGCAATAAAAAGTATGGAAGAAATTTGAACTTCTGGTTTTCCTAGGGCTTTTACAAGGAATTCAATGTAACTACAAGGGCCATTTTTTTTTCAAGGTCTGATCAGTCATGAAATTAAAACCACTGTGAAAATCAGATGAAGCTTTGCGCAGGTGTATTGTGCAGTGTCTGTAGTATAACCGCTGATTGTGTCACATTGAACATGTTAGTTGTAAGCATGTAGTGAGCACGTAAACAAACATGCCTAGAACAATAGTGCCATCCGCCAAATGTGAAGTGTGTGCTGTAATTCGATTTCATGCAGAGGGGTGCAACAAAGCTGAAATTCACTGATGAATAAGTAATCTATATGGTGAAATATTCATGGGTGACCGCAGAGTGTGGCAATGGTGCAGGAACTTTGAAGCAGGGCATATAGACGTTCATGATGCAGGTGGTCAGGGAAGGAAGAAAAATGTCAACCGCTGATGATCTTGTTCAGAGAGTGGATCAGGTGATTTGAGAAGATCATCGGTTCACAATTTTGGTGTTGCATGAGTTAGTTCCCAAAATTTCAAGGTCAGACTTCTTCACTATTGTGACTGAGACACTTCAGTACCGCAAACTGTGTGCAAGGTGGGTTCGCAAGATGCTGTCCAACTATCACAAAACAGTGAATGGATGCTGCCTTAACGTTTCTCCAATGCTACCGTGGCAAGGGAGAAGATCTTTTGAACAAAATTGACACAGGGGATGAAACATGAGTCTTTTAGATCCACCTTGCAGCCTGGACAGGCTGCTTCTGATTTACATATCTTTCCTCACATGTAAAAGGGAGTAGGAGGACATTTTGGTACAGACAATGTGCTGCAGACCAGCGTAAAGACTTGGCTGAAAGCACAGACCTTATGTGATGAGGGGATTGGAAAATTGATTCCAAACTACAAAAATCTCTTAGGTGCAGTGGCAATTATGTACAGAAGTACTGGTAGGTTAGTAAAATGTTGCATATAAAACATCTTTTATTTTCATTGTGATTTTAATTTCATGACCGATCAGACCTTGAAAAAGAAAACTAGTCTTTGTATGTCATTAAAACAAACAAACAAAAAATTATGAAAAACATTTCAAGATAAAAATCTGGTTAAAATAAAAACATTTCTAGTTCAAAATTTTTTATGTTTTGAATTATGCTAAAGTGATAAAAAATAGATATACAGAAAATGTAATTAAGTGCATAAAATGTACATCAAAGCTTAAGCATGAATTGCAGAAACAGTAATAGGCAATGACTAAGTTCAACCATGACTACATATGACTGCAAAATTGGTGGGGGGGATCTTTAGCAGTAAACAATATTCTACAGGTAATGTTTAACTGCAAGTATTTACACAATGTGCATATGCACATAAGATGAAGAAATTAAACACAGTGAAGTCTTAATACATTAACAGATGATAGGTGAGATGACTTAATAATTCAACTTGCTTAGTTTTGCTACTTACATGGTTTTAAGGGATTCTTCTTCCTCTATTCGCTTATGACTTTAAGGGGAGGCATTGGTGAAATTTCGTCAAAAATGACAAAAAAACATTTTCCGATTTTTGCATTAAAATTATGTTAAACATTGTAGTTTCAGAATCTGCCGTCAGTTAGGCCCTAGCGCCATTTAAAGAGCAGCTACGTCATTATTTAAATGGCCATGTGCTGGTGGGCGTGGCCATTTATATTGCTTTTTCCAGTGTGTCGCAAAGAAATTGATGGAATTCTCACGTTTAAACTACACAGTTTGATTCTGTAACTGTGGTAATGTGCAGAGACATCTTCTGAATGTTTGTGGAAGCTACTGAACCTTTTCGCTACCATTTTTATATATTAGTTCCCACTTACTACTTTTGAAAGTAAACAAACATTTCCACTGACATTAAGTGTTTGTGAAATATGGTTTACATGCAAGTGAAAGCTATGGATAGCAGCTTATATTAAATTATTATTGTTCAGAATAGGAATAAAGCCCGATTTAACATTGTATTGCTTTCTTGTTGCAACAGTAGGTATATGATTCATACCAGGTTAGGTTAGGAGTACAGTGGCTATTTCAAAGCAAAATATAATGAAACTTTAAGGTGTTCTAGCCATAATAGTAAGTAATGATACTAGAATGCTATGCTTGAGGTAAATGTTAAGTGAAAACATATTATAGCCCAAGAGTTAAGTGATTCTAGTAGGTCATCTTTTGATGTAAATAGAAGAATGGTTGATGTATTTCTGGGCATTGGTAAGGGTCATATTTCTATGCAGAAGTTGTGTATGACCATGGGTATGAATTACATGAACTATTCTACTTACAATTTCCATCTCATAGACAAAAATAAAGAGATTAGTTAGTACTATTATATGGGAAGGTAGCATTAAAGGAGAAGCACAGAATGCTAATGAAAGTTTCCATGGAGTAAATGTCACAAAGAAGTTTTTGTATTAAGAAAGTAATTGCAAATTGCAGTAATTGCAGCTGTTAGTGAATTTAATATGAGTTATAAAGATAGACTTAAAGTTAAGGCAAAAGTTGCAGCAAGCAAAGTAAGTCTTGTTAGCAAGAAAATTAGCAGTATTAGGGATAGGTGAAAGCTAAAACAAAATGATCAAAGTTCATTGAGCCAATATAAATATGCCAAGCAGCAGTTAAAGGTGACTAAATTAAAAGAAGAAGAGGATAGTAAACTAGCTGAGTGGTCTTCATATAGTGCAGGAAGGTTTTGAAACATAGAAAAAAATGTTGTTTATATTTAGAGCTTCTAACTAGATTTTTCTTCATGTCCAACTTTTAGCATTTTTAATACTCCTTATAGTCCAGACACTAGAGTTTTCAATGAATTTCTTTGAGTTTTGCATATATATATATTCCTAGATAAGTTTTCAATAAAAATTGGTATCATTATGGCTGTATATGAAAAAATTAATAATGATTGGTATTGAAAAAAGAAAATTGAAAAAAATTCAAGAAAATTCCATCATATTCCTTAAATTTTCTCCTCCAGAACCATTAGAGTTGGGCAAATGAGTATATACATATATAGTTTTGTAACTATTATCTAAAGGAATCAGAATCCAAAGTTCCAATCATTTATAACAAAAATTGTAGAGAATGTAATATGTTTCCCAATGTAAAGAAATTGCAGCAAAAAATTAAATTATTATTTTTTTGGTAAAAACTACTGTAGATAGAAAAATTATAAAAAAAGGGCCAAAGGTAACCAAATTAAAGAGAAAGAAGGTAATAAGATAGCTGTAGGGCCTGCATATGATGCATGGAGTTTTCAAAGTAAAGAAAGTAGTGTAATTTCAATCTAAATCTTTAAATTCATTTTTCTCCACTTTCAATTTTTGAACATTTTTGTATCTTCAAAATGCTCCAACTTCTGCAATTCTCAACGAATTTGTATTAAACTTTGCATACATATTCCTCAATAAATTTTTAATAAAAGTTGGTATTTTTGTTTATTTAAATTAAATAGTTTATTTATTATTGATTTTTAAATCTCAAAATTGCAAAAAAAAAAAAAAAAAAAAAAAAAAAAAAAAAAAATAATAATAATAATATATTCACACATAAAAATTTGTTTGTCCAAAAATACTTGATACACACATTAAAAATATAGCAACTTTTATAACTGATGTACAGAGAAACCTGAATCTAAAATTTAAAGTTTCTAAAAGAAAAACTGTATGACCTGGGACTTTTTATATAACATACAAAAATCATACTATAAAAAGCACTAAATATTTTTTTTTTGAAAAAAACTATTTAAGATAGAAAGATGAATTTTAAAAGCTTAACTAGATTCCCTATACCCCAACTAATGACAAAATTTCAAGCAGTTCTGATGTAAACTCTGGATTTTAGCATTTTTCACAGATGCCTACCCTTAAGCATTGGAGTGAGGGACAGAAATTGGATCAGATAGTGAACCCAGGATGGGTGATCAGTCTGATGCCTGGTATGAGAGTGACAAAAGTAAATGGCAGAATGGAGGTGAAATGGAGTAACTGGTACAATGATGGTGGGAGAAGCCAGAATCCTTGAGAAAACCCATCCCTGCACCGTAATGTCCACCACAAATCTCCCATGTGGTCACCTAGGATCGAACCCAGGCTGCACTGGTGGGAATCAAGCAGTCTGACCACTTGACCATGGCTTGGCATGTCCAGAATTCACTTAATATTCTCTTACTAATTAACTTACTCAAACCTTTGGCATGTTTCACAGATTGTTGTCTGCATCATCTTGTTGCCATAAATTTTGTTACTCCAGAGGGTGTGTGATTTTCAAATTCATTATATCTCCACCAACAGCCTATGCCAGCAGTTCATAAGTTGAAATAAACAAAGGTGTGTAAAATGTACCCTCAAAATTCAAAGTGAAGCAGTAAAAGTGATTAGTCATCTGATCTAGATCTTCTATTAAAATGAACATTGCTTAACCTCAGTCCTGGAGTAGCGGGATGATCGTTTGGTATTTTTGGTAGAGTAGTTTAACTATTTCTGATGGTTTACCAATTATATAAAATTATTTCCAAATGAAGAGGACTTCACAAGTCCAAGGAAAATTCAATATTTACATTTTATTAGCCACCTATAATATCTTAAACATTTGGTATTTCACTCAAAATTATTAGGGCTTTTTTTTAATAAAATAAAAAATAACAAAAAATATTTGCGTGTAAAGGCAATTTAAATGGAGTGAGAATTTTCTTGAAAATCTTCTTATGGGACTCCTAGAAGATGCCAAACTTACAGTGCCAATAATGATACGTAACTCATTGTATATGAGAACTCCTAGTGCTTTACTGCCAAAAATTACGAGTTGTTGGACAATTTAATGCTATGCTGGCATGTTGCTATGGTACCTCAATGGTTAAGAGCAACTGGACAGAAACCAGTAGATCCATGGTCCAAATCCTGGCTATAGCATTGAATTTTTTGGTCTAATTCTATCTAATCCATTAAAATACCAAGTTTAGTATTTATCTGTAATTTTGTTTTTAAGGTGACATGCACACAGTATAAATAATAATCTATATAGCAATTTTGGCAAGAAGCAGTAATAATTTGTTAAAGAGATCAAGCTGTTCACTATATGATATAGTGTTTGCCATTTCTAATTACTTACTGAAAGTTACAGGAAGCTGCTGTTTCTTCAAGATTAAATTCTGCAACAGGAACCCCTCTCCGAGCAACTTGAGGAGCAAACATGGCTGCAGGGTAAACCACAGAGGATGTACCAATAACAAGACACAAATCGCAGTCAAATAATACTTCATCTGTAATGATAAAAATACATTTTGTATTTGAGTTTAATATAAAGAGTTTCTTAGGCACAGCTATTGTCTGCCCACCACAAGAAGGCAAACAGGGCCTGAAGAGAGGGATTTGAACTGTTTATCTGCTCTGTTAGTAGATCTGTTTACTATGAAATGAGTGTATGAGAGTGCATATGAGTCACCCATGCTGCCAGATCTAATGTTTGTTTCAATAACTATAATGATATGTATTATAATGTGACAACACTGTATATTTTAGATGAATTTAGCATCCTTATCATATCCGGAAGGTGAGCATAAACACAGCAAAAATGATTACGTTACACATTCCTCTGCCTTGCCTTCTTGTGGTGGGCAAATAATACCTAAGTTATGGTAAAAAATGGAGAAAAAAGAAATTTATTTTGTTTTATATTTTCAACTTGAAACATATTTTTAATTTATTAAAAATGAAATAGAGTTCATTCTTTATATAATCCACACTTTCAGCTTGGGAATCACTTTAAATACTATTGCACTTTAAAAAGTGTGGAATTTCTCAGTAGCTCTCCTCAAATGGCCTAAGAAGAGTAAAAAATGGCAAAGTAGAAATTTTAACTTTGGAATTTATAATCAGACTCAAGAGCAGCAAAGATCTGCAGTAAACAATTATACTTTCTAGAGCTCTGATTTAGATGCATGGCCAGTTCATTTACATAGATTTATCATGTGAATTAAAACATAATAATCACATTGTATCATAAGATATTGAAAATTATGTTCTGGTGCTGCCACCCATCTCTCACAACTTTTAGCAAACTTGTATTAAACATATCGAGATTTAACTGTATTGGAACACCACAGTGAAGCGAAAAATTATTAAATTATAGATGAGTCGTATTTTTTACACATACACATGTAATTGTATGTGGTGAGCTCTGTAGACAGCACTAATTATAATACCCACACTGATAACTCTGTTTTCGCACATTTCCTTAATAAATTTTAATGAGAAATCAGCTGTATGAACTTATGTACAGCTGCAGACAAAACAAAAGTGTTATCCTCAAAATTCATGTGTCGGTCAGCCGGCTTCATATATCTTTGTAATAGCTGTGTTTATACCGCACATGCAGGAGCTGCAAAATGCTCTATGCCTATGAATGCAATGGTTATCTTACAAGATAATGAAACAATATGGTACAATGTTATGATGGCCGAGAGGTTAAGAAGGCAGTGCTGGGGCTCATAAGCTCTTTGGTTCAAATGGTATCGCATTAGTTACTTTTTTATGTTGTCAGTTTTATAACTGGATATGTAGAACATAATGTTGAATGAATATAATACTTTAGCATTTGCAATTTTAGGCATATCCGTGCACACAAAAACATAATTCTACTAAAACTTAATTTTAAATAATCACAGAAGTATATGATAATATGCAATTATTTTCTAAACTTAGACAAAATTAATTTCATAAGTATGAACATATATAACTACCACCAATCTTAGAGGCACTGCTGAAATTTATTTGCAGTTGGTTTTCACACATCACTTACATTTTAATTTTTTGAGAGACTAGGTGACTTTCATGGCTGAAAATGGAAGCAGTAGCTCTCGAAACTAGTCCTTCAAAAAATTTAAATGTGATTAGTGTAAAAAATTGACTACAAATAGTGTTATGAATTAAAACAGTAAAATGTCTGCCACTTTGCTACTGTAATAGCTTGTCTCAGAATAATAATTTTGGGATGGTTAGAACTATTTTCTGAAAACTATTTGACTTAAAAATCATCAGGTAAATATATATAAATATGCAAGCACTTCACACCTGCATAATGCAAAACACGTGGATCCAAGGCCTCTCCAAACCATACTACATGGGGTCTCAGTAGACTACCACATTCTGGTCTTGTGCATCTGGGTAACTCCAACTCAGGTATCTTCGCTGCTGTGGCTTTCATATCTGCTGACCTGTTCAGAATATCACTTTGTTGTAACGATTCTGGGCGCTTTTTATTTGTTTGCTATAAGATTGTTTTAATTAACTGTGCTAAGAGAACAAGCAAAAATAAAAAGTTAATATTAGACTATCTATTGTTTAAAATTTTGAAATAAACACTTTATTCACAAAGAGTCAGTATAACTACTATATCTTCTTATAATACCTTACATTACAAATAATTTTATCTTCAAGAGCTAAAGTGATATTATTCTCTGAAGCAATTATAAAACTCCAGTTGATCAACTAAACCACATAATTACACCTTCTACAGTGGCAATTCCTGGCTCAACTCCGGCTTAGGTGTGCAAAATTTGTTAACAGATGCAATGAATTTTCTTTTAGCAACTTTCCCTTTACAGTTAGTTACTTGAACCAAATTGATAAATGGCAAAAGCCTGCCTGTAACTTTTCTGCTAAGGATAAAACTGAAGGTCCTTCTTAAGCTCATCACAGATTTCCTAACTTCCCTTAGTATTAAATTTACTGGTCTGTTGCTTGAAGTAGACTCACAAACACAAAACAAGTGGAAAAGACAAATGTAAAGATACAAGCACAGCAAGAATGCAACTAACCCTAAATCCAGCTATCAACCATTGTAATTCTGAAATTTATGCATATATAAACCAAATGAAGTAAATGTAGTTGTAAGACCATAGCTTTTATATTAATGAAAAAGGTGTGACTGTAGATTACATAGAAAATGAAGCTAGCTACAGTGAAGCAATAAATATTACACAAATAAAAATATTTGCCACTTAGGCTTCACTTATCTTAACAAATTGGTGTTGATACTTCTTTTCAAATGGATATCGATTTCACAAACAAATCGTTTGCATCCTCAGTCCACAGATAAACTCTGTTGAGGACACAAACGATTTGTTTGTGAAATCGATATCCATTTGAAAAGAAGTATCAACACCAATTTGTTAAGATAAGTGAAGCCTAAGTGGCAAATATTTTTATTTGTGTAATGGTGTGACTTTAATTAAAAAAAGATAAATTGACTAACTCTAAACAGCACAGAAGACCTTATATCTTGGTCCAATACTTCCAGCATAGACTGCATCTTTAGGTGTAAGCTTGTTAATGTTTTCTCATCCTATGTTGTAGCTTCCTTAGAGCTGAATGCATCTTTAGCAGCTAGCACTGTTTGTTTTATACCTTGACTAGGTGGTGAAATGTACCACCCTCCTGTGTTCTCATTAGCTGATGTTCAGCCAATGGATAAGATCACTGTCTCCTGTCTTTGCATTGGCTGATTGCTGACGGCAGGATGATTTGGCCTTCTTAGCAGAGGTTTCCAGATGGCATTTAAATTTTTTCCATTGTCACGGTTGATAACGAAAATGACCTTATACATTGGCTGAACGTCGGCAGTATGTTTCACCTCTTGGTCAAGGTATAAAGGAAACAGTGCTAGCTGGACAAGATGCATTCAACTCTGAGGAAGCTACATCATAGGATGAGCAAAATATTGGCAAGGTTATGCCTAAAGGCGCACTCTACGCTGGAAATATTGGACCAAAATAACTTTAACATTAGGCATGGAAGCTTATTATATTTATATAAACATAAATCCCTTATTTATATAAACATAAATAAGAGAACTTTTCCTTCAATCTGCATAAAGGAAAGGAGGGATAGGTGTTTGCTGTAGCAAGACAGAAAAATGAATGGGACTAGACATGCTGAATATCAAAGTATACTTGCATACTAGAAATCACAACTTTTAGGCTTGTCAACTATCTTATACATCTTAATACACTGCACTTGGCATTTTTCCTTGTGTCTCAAGGTTTACTGCTATTCACAGAATACTTTTTATGTGTCTCTAAAGCTAATAAGATGCATTGCTTTCCCACAAAGAATGTATGTAGAAATTAAATGCATAAATTGACAGAAGTAAGTTTGCAGAGTGGATGTCTTGAAATAAATGTTCATTCATTCATCATTGGCACGACAGCCCTTGGGAGCCTTGGCCTTCTGAAGAAGTTTTCCCCATTCTTTCCTGAAAAGTGCAGTGTTCCTCCAGTTCTTGATTCCAATTTTCCTTACATCCTCTCTTACCCCATCTTCCCACCTTAACTTTGGTCTTCCAACTTTCCTGGTTCCTTTTGGTACTGCATTAAATATATTATTTATCATTCTGTCCTTAGCACGCAGCACATGTTCTGCCCACTCTAACCTTCTGATCTTTGTGCAATTAACAATGTTTGTTTTGCTATATAAATTATATATAATGATTATATCTTCTTCTCCAGACACCGTTTTCCTCAGCTGGCCCAAAAATTTGCCTCATAATCCTACTTTCAAATACACCAAGCTGTCTTTCATCAGATTTTGAGAATGTCCAGGTGTCAGCACCATATGTCAATACAGGCTTTACTAAAACTTTATGTATTAGGACTTAAGTTTTCCTGAGCAACAGCTTAGACTTCAGATGTTTTCGGAGGCCATGAAAGCACTTGTTAGCAGACAGTATACATTTTTGAATTTCAGAACTAATATTGTGAAATACATGTTGGAGGTCATTTATAAGAAAGCTTCTGGGTATGCAGTTGACAGTATGTGATCATTAAAGTGTAACTTCACTGATGTAAAACTTAGGAAATACACATTTATTTGTAGCTGAAAAATCCACAAAAGTATGATCAATAAACCAAAAATATGAATATTACAATTATAATAAATAACCTGTAACAAACTTTACTTATCTTGTAGTATAATTATGAGTTCCTCTCTACTAGGACAGATTTTACAATTTGTTTAATTGTGACCTTAGCTTATTCACTTTGTTTTGATATTATATTTTGATATTATTTTTATTCTGCTGCATTGTTTATAGATTCTATGTTATTGGATAATTTATTATACTAATCTGTATTAATAATTGCTTAATGTGCCTTGGATTTGGCAAGCAATGAATTCTTTTCTGCTTACCCTTTGCCTGCAAGTGCTGGACAAATGGGATTGTCAAAATTGTCAGCAATATATCCACATTTGGTGCACCGTGTTTTGAATATTGAGCCATGCAGTTCTGTCACATCCTTGGAGCCTGCTCTCTGATGCAATCCATCTATGTTCTGTGTAATGAGTGTCAGCTTACGGCCCTTCTCTTCCATGTAGTTCTCATATTTTGCCAATGCAACATGAGCCTAGAAGAAACTAAAAGGAATTCCAACAAATGCAGCTCAAAACAGTATACATCAAATGAACAAAGTAAATTAAGTAATAATATAGTCTAGATTATTTGAATTAGAGGAAAAGAAGCTATTTTATATATATTAAATCTTAATCTAAATGGTTTCTGATCTTGGTAAAATGTGAAACAGGTTTACAAAAATTATAAATGTTGTGTTGTTAAAATATTAATTATCTGAGCTAGATATTTTAGTACTAATATACAAGGTACATCCAGAAAGTAAGTTATGTTTGGTAATAAAATTAAATTGTGTACAGATACAGCAAATTATTTATTGCACAAAATTCTACAACTCAAACTACTTTTCCACATAACTGCCGAAATTTTGCAGGTATTTGTCATAGCGAGGCACAAGTTTTTGTATACCTTCTTCAGAGAAGTTTGCCACCTGTGTCTTCAACCAGTTGGAAACATTTTATTTCAGCTCTTCGTCATTGTTGAAGTGTTGACCGCCAAGGAAAGATTTGGGATGCAAAAACAGATGAAAGTCGCTAGGAGCGAGGTCAGGGATGTACAGGGGTTGGTCAAACACGTCCCAGCCAAATCCCTGTAGGATCAAAAACTGAAGTGCACTACCCATCCGTTTTGTTTTGAGCTGCTCAGTAAGAATCTTTGGCACCCAACATGAGCAAAGGTTACAAAATTTCAGTTTTTCGGTAACAATTTCATGAACTAGTGATCGTGAGATTTGGGGAAATTCCATAGCGAGAGCACTAATTGTAAACTTGTGGTTTTCCTGGATCTTGTCATCAATTGCATGAACCAGTTCTTCTGTAACCAAAGATGGACGCCCACTTCATTCTTCATCGTGCACTTCACTACATCCTTCACTGAACTGTCAGACCCATCTTCTCAACATTGTATCACTCATCGCATTTTGCCCGTACACATCGCAAATTTGCGGATAAATTTCAATTGGATTCACTTTCCTAGCATTCAGAAAACGAACCATAGATCTGATTTCACAAGCGGCGGGATTTTCAATCAACACCGATATTGTAAACAAGCACAACAAAGCATATGTGGCTGACAGCGATCTCACAATGGCGCATGTTTCTTCTCCTTGACACAGAGCGTCTACCGCACATGTGCGGAACTGCGATTGCAGCGCTGCAGAGGAGACAAATTGAAACAGAACTTACTTTCTGGATGCCCCTTGTATATTCATCCACAAGTCATATGAAATGTTATTTTCGAATGCAGCTTTAATTGTAGCAATTGTGAAATGAGGTGTGCCGTTGATGCACAGTTTTCATGCAACTATTGTTCAGACAAGAGTACTATACGTAATCCTTAAAAATGTTCCAGCAGTTATCAGAAAGTTAATTTCTGTAGAAAATTACATGTTGTAACAGTCATTTTGAATTCAGCCTCAAAAGAGAAAAACAGTATATTTAAAAAGGAATACAGTAATTTATTTTGTAGTAAAAATCATTTATGCAGGAGAAGAAAGGTATCTGTTCGAGACTATGTCCTGGGAGAAGAATCATGATGTAAAAGTTGAGAATTTATATTTTAATTTAACTTAAACTTTAACGAACCCAAATTAAAACTTATTGAAACTTCGTCAAATATCATAATTTGAAAATCTACATAGCTTTACATCACAACTCGGCAATCTTCCAATCGTCATATTAAAATTTGTTTTCAATATAGATCAATGCCAAGAAAATAACATGACTTTAAGATTAATATTTTAATGCCATTTTTTGCAAGTAGTTCACATGATTTACGTCATATGACATTTTTAAATAAAAATTGTTTGTTCCCCTGAATTGTCATATGTACTTAAACTGTAACTCAGATTATACTACAAACAGCTTAATATCTCTTAAATGATCATTCCAGGGCCATTCAGATTTCAGATTGAAGATAAGCAATTTTTTTGATAAAGCAATTAAATAGCTGTTAATATACAAGAAAAATATTTTCTTTTGGACTCTAACAAAATTATATTTATTCTAGTTTATAGATAATTGAAGCAGACAAGTATTTATTTCAAAAAATTCAAACAACTGTTTGGACTATAATTTAGAAAAAATACTTTGTAATTTATCTATTTTCTTTTCTTGAAGTTGCTCCATTTGAAAATATTAACTTCGTTCTACACATGATTAATGTTGGGATATTTCTAAGGCTTACATATGAAATGAACTGAATATGAACTCCTGAAATTATCCAAACCTAACTTTATCATAAACACACTTTCTGAAACTATCTTATACCTCTGAAAATATTATATAAATATCACATCTCAGAGAGTAAGAGTTTTTAATTACAATTATTTTCTACCTTCCATAGTCTGGAAGTACAGATGTGTGAATAAATGCAGTTGTACTGAATGGGATGGCTCAGGCGGAAAGGTAATGGTTCTTATCCAAATTTGGAAGAACATGCATTTGAATCCTGTAACCAACTTTCACCCACTTTGGTGGTAAGGCTCCCTGGATTGCTGTGAATGCTGAGAAGGATAATTTCATCCCTCAAAGTTCCTTTCCTCTCTACTTCACCTCGCTTCTCATTTCACTTCAATCTTCATCCTGGTTGGCTATTTCAGGTTGTAAGTGTTGGGGAAATTTTAGCATGCATGGCAGGGAATTAGCTCTCTGTTAATCCTCATACTTTGAAATGGGGGATGTATTCAAGATATGGAATCCTTGTTTCAAATAAGCTTGTCCCATGTCTCCAAATGGTCACGTGAACTAATCACCTCTCATTGGCTGTGCAGTAAGAATGAGTTCGTTATTTAACATGATATATCTTAATATGTTTGAAGAGAAAACTTGTATTATAGCCGTATGCATTACATATATTACGTAACAGAGTTAATTTATCTGGAACGCATGCTAATTCTTAACACAAAATAAAGAGAAGGATCCTTTGCATCAAACCTACCTCTCGGGATGACTTGATAATATGTGTGCATAAATGTGTTTTTATTATAAACTTGTACTTTACATGCCTTTACATCTTTATTTGCATAATTTTATCTACCTTCCTGGTAATTATTACAATGTTCACTGCATGTTTCCATGTGATGTGAAAGCAGTGCCTACGGCACCAAAAACATTGGTCAATTAGGGGAAAGGGGAAGACAATGGTAAGCAGTGGGATATAGCAGGTCATTTGAAACCAAGACTAAGCCTACAGGGATGCAGAGGAGGCAGTTAATGAGCAACGACCAAGGAGTTTTAATCTGTAGCTGATAGGAATCCTGAGCTCTGCTGCTGTCTCTCAAGTTCAACCACCCTTAGTATCCTCTTACAACACCCCTCCATTGCAAGAGGCACTCTGTTAGGGACAATGATACATCTTATCACAGAGTCAAATGTATTTGTGAAAGCAAATTAAAGTCAACCTGCAGTAATCTAACCTTAAAATAAGGATGTGTTACACTCACATTATTTTCTCTATTTTCACATAAACTCTTCTTACAAACTCTTTTTCTTGTATCTACTTCATATTAATCAAGATAAACATTTACATTTTAATGCACATCTTGTTGTAGGTACAAGAGAATACATAGCTTAAGAAATAATCAAATCTAATAAGAGCTGGTCGCTATGAGATGGCTGTAAATTTCCATTGTTTTTACACAGCCAAGTGATCAAAAATGGATAATGACTCTTATTCATTATAAGTATAAGTACTTTAAAAATCGAACCAACAAGGAATATTTCAGGAATGGTTAATGCCACAAAAAGTATATTTAACATAAATGAGAACTACATTTTTTTGTGTGTGGTGAGATTTTGTTTATCTTTTATGGTTTACCAGTTATGCAAAAGTAATTCATTATGAAGAACACTTCCCCCCATTCGCATTGTATGACGAGCTGCATTCACATGGTGTTTTGTGGCACTTAAATCGTATGATGAGCTCAGCTTGTGCAATGTTGCAAATAAGTGTACAGAGTAGGGAACAGATGGCTCTAAAGTGTATTCTAAGGCAATTCTAAGGTAATCTACTAGTACATATTAAGACACTTGACATATGTTTTCTGTGCATTTCACGTGGTGTTTTCCCGCTAAAAATGTTTCACTGTTTCGCACATGTTCCACATCTCAGTAAGCAACATGGTCAAGAGAGCAACACATGGTAATGAGGGGGAGGGTTTATAAAAGCTTTTCAATAGTATTTTCTACAGTGTTAATGAACTAACTGATTTCAGATTCTGAAGAACCCCAAACATTACTTCATAGTGATATGAAGTGATGTAAGCAATGATTGCAGAATTAAAGTTTTTCCTCTAAATTAGTCAAATTCAAATTTTGCCCAATAGATGCACAAGCAATGTGCCTGTCGGTGTAAAACCATACTTAACGCATGATGAGTTAAGTTTTTAAGCAATATGCATGCCAAAATTTGTACATGTACACTGGCTGATTATATGATTATTTTAACATTATGCTTGCAATGCCACTGGTAGGGTATTTAAATTCAATTTCTCATCAACTAGTAGGTATTTAAATACAATGCAAATGGGTTCAGTAGCTATTTCCAGAAAATTCACATATACATTTTGTCATATAAGTTTTAAACATTCAAAATTGTTAGGACTTTTTTTTCAGAATTTTTTTTTTTCCATGTAAGGGGTAGTTTGGGGTGGGGGTGTATTTTCTAGTTATGCTTTGTCGCATCCTTGGAAAAGGGGAACTTACGAGGGGCACTATTTATATTTTGAGCCTTGGCAACTTTAAATGTTGTAGGGGTGCCATCTGATCTTTCCAATGGAAGGCTTGACATTGTTGTCCATAATCTACTTCAGACATTTTGTCAATAGAGCATTATTTGTTTTGTTTAAAATGAACTTGAAAATTGTGTCTCAACCAAAACATGGAATTAACTAATGAAAATGTTTGTGCGATGATTTATTACGACATTCGACGTGGATTATCAAGATAAAAGTACATTGATCACCTAACTTCCACATTTGGCAACAAAGCTTCATCCTTTACCACTGTGAAACGCTGGTATAATGACTTTAATCGTGGCTGCCATTTGCTCAATGATGAAATTTGTTCGGTTGTCCAAAATCAGTTGATGTACCAGAAAACATTGATGCTGTATAAAAACTAATAATGCAAGATTGCCATGCGACATATTGTGAGATTCAGGCAACTCTAGGGATTTGTTCCACTAGCATAAACAAAATATTGGATGATTATTTAGCAGTGAAATAGGTTTGCTCTCGTTGGATCCCACATAATTTGATGCAATCTCAAAAAAATGATTGTGTTGATTGGTGTACATGTACAAAACTGCTCAAGAAATACAATTACAGTGCCTCAAAAGACATATATAAGACTATAACAGGTGATGAATTACAGATCTATGCGAATGAGCCAGAATGTAAACAGGGGTCATCTGTATGGGTGTTTCAAGATGAAGCAAATCCAACAAAAGTTGGATGCATAAGCTTTCATGGCCTGTGTCTTGATAAGTATCCTTAGCTTTCGGTGAAGGCAGTGTCTATTTGGTCATATTTGCCAACACTTTGCTCATCCTGTCGTGAGCTTCTTCTGGATTCTTGTCCCAGAAGAAGCTTAAAAACTGATGCGGCCTTTACTGGAAGCTAAGGATACTTATCCAACAAAAGTTGTTTTGCATTCAAAGCACTTTGAAGCATATGTTCGCCTGTTTTTTTCAGCAAAACTGGTCATCTGACAACAGAGCCTTTACAGGAATGTAAAATGGTCAATGCCAAATGGTACACAACCATTTGTTTGCTGGAAGTCATCAGTGAAGTGAATAAAACCAACGAGAACCGTAGGTGTTCATCAAGACAATGCGAGCGCACACACATCTCGTCTAACAAAGTATTTGAGGGCTCAAAAAATTGAAATGATGGGTCATCTGCTATACAGCCCTGATTTGGTATCCAATGACATCTTTTTGTTTCCAAACATCAAAAATAAATTGATTTTCATTGGCAGAAGAAGGAGATGATACCTTCAAAAACCATGTTTTGGATGTGTCTCAACAAGACTAGAATAAATGCTTTGAAAAATGGTTTAAACGGATGCAAAAGTATATTTATCATAAAGGAGAATATTTTTAAAAACACTAAAGCAATTTTCAACCAGAAATTAGTTTGTTTTAATTATTAGGCTCAAAATATAAATAGTGCCCCTTGTATATCAAGTGTCATATTTAACAACTATTTGTCTTTAAGTTAAGCTGTTTAGAAATAGATACACATGCAAGCATGTCTATGTCTGTATGAATAGATCTTTTTATAAAAAATTTCTGGAAGAAGCTCATTTCCAGTTAAATCTAAGTATCAAATTATGGTGGAACACAGTATGTCTAGTATTTACTGTAATGATATAGTAGAAAGAGTAATAAAATAAAAAAGAACAAAATTACTATAAGATGCCATAGTCAAAACCCTGATATCGTTACATTATCAGTTCTATAGCAGTGGCTATTAAGTTAAAAACAAAATATATTCAGAAATATATGCAGTGCAAGCTCTAATTCCCTCAGTATAAACAGCAAATAGCAGTTCTTCCTCTAGGATTAGAATTAGGATTACTACAGAAGGGATTCAGCAGTGAAATCTGTGGTTTATTGTACCCAAGCCCCAAGTGGGGCATCCCTGGGAGGAAGGATGAGACGAGGAAACAGAGGGTAGCCAAACGAGGGTGGCCAACCCAAGGAGTCATGATAGTGCCGAGACACCTGTGACACTTCTACACTGAGAGAGACCACCAAATGAGAGATGATGTGAAATAATTGAGATGAAATGGAGGGGCAGGAAATTTACGGGACATAATTAACCTACCCAATACTTGGTGACCCCAAAAGGTCCATGGGTCAGATAGGTTGGCCACAGGAATCAAAGTGTGCCTGCTGAATATGGGCCACAGACAAAACTGCCTGAGCCATCCTGCTAGTTGCATTATTCCTCTAAATATTTGAAAATTCAAACTCTGAAACACACATTGAGCAATATTTTTAAAGATACACAGTGTGAGTTTATTTTATATTTTGAATTTGTGATCATAATTGTTCGGTATCCAAGATTCTAATGGAAAGGACAACTTTCAAGAACTATAAGACCTTTCTATTTTGATTCCCTAATAATATCTGGAAAATACAATTTGGTAGGATGTGCACTCTTGGAAATATTCAGGAAGTGAAAATGAAGTTCAATAATTAACTATGGGAACACTCATTTACACACTTTACTACAATTTACAATACCTGGACTCTTGAAACATATCCATAAATATTTATTTAAAAAATGCTAAGGTCTTTTTCTTTTAAATATAAGTAGTATAAGATTATAAGATAGTTGGAATGAAAGATGCAAAACGATACCTTATTAGGCTGCTTTGAAAGGACAAGTTCACGCCTGAAGTGATAAAATTCCCACACAAGTGATGGATCCTGTGAAAATACTCCAGCAGTGTCCAGTTCTTGTGCATGGTATGTTCTCCATAAGGCACCTGCACCACGGTATGTAGGAACTCCAGATTCTGCAGATATACCTGCTCCTGTTATGGCAGCTATGTGCCTTGCTTTCTTTACTAGTTCTCGAAATGCAACCATGTTATTGCTTGATTTCAGTCTGCATGAGAAGTAATTCAAACCACTGCTTTTCCTTAGGTATGCACCTATTACAGTTCTCAAACTGAATATCAACATTCTGCTGACAAATGTTAAAACAGTTTTTCTGGAAAACGAAACAAAATAACAATACTGATTATATCAAGTAAAGCAATTTCCCCATTTCTATACTTTAAGTTAATTTTCATTCATTAAGGTAAGTTTTCAAGGATCTAGCAACATAGGATAATGCACATAATAACATAGTCCTTGTGGCAAAATATACAAAATATAAAACAATTCAATACCCAAGTGAGGACTTAATAGTTGACACAGCTGAACAATGGCAAATAATTTCATAAAATCTGTGAAGCTAAATCTCTAGGACAAAGGCCCTGAAAGTGTTCCATCAACTCTTTGGTAAGTTTAATTCTCATTCTAATATTCTGATTCAATTTTAAGATACAACCCAAGGTATAGTATAGCAAGCAAAGATAATCCCTGTAAGGAATGTGCTCTGGGACAAGGACAGCGAATGTGTGTGGCAGAGAACGCTTGCTATACAAGGAGCAGACCGTTAAAAAAACATGTGCCCTAATCACTCTGTACATTAAAACCGAGAAGATTCATTCACAAAAGTAGAAGCCGTCAGAATGTTTTTGAATGGTCTGTAACTGTACTGACATGGGGTGTCATAAACCTGTCCAGGGAGGGTGTGGGAACCTTCGCCAACCTCTCTGTGTCTCGTCCCTCAAAGATTCTCTCCTCTGTGGAGGAGTATAAGTGGAACAAAGGGAAGTTCAGCATATTTGTTTCCACTGGTTGCAAACAAATAAGCCAAGTAGAAGGTTGAACACATGCGCAATTGAAAGTTTACATCTCTATAAAAGCACAGCTTAAAACAAGATTTTAAATATCCATTGACTAAATGATGAACTCCTATAAAATCAGCACAGCATTTAGAGTAGTATATATTTTGTGAGTCACAAGTTGAAATACATTGAGAACTATCTGATTTTGTAATAATTACAGAACACTTTATCTTCAACAGCTGTCAAGATAAAACAAAAGGGTATATTATGTATTGTTATGTGACCTGGAGTAAAATACTTTGAGATGTGTTTTCTTCCTTGCAACTCATTTTAAATAAATTTGAGTGCAGCAACAGATGCTATTTACATGGTATTCACTTTATAATCTTAATTCCTCAAATCTTTGGAGATATGTTTTTAAATATTATTTTGGCAATCACTTTCTTTAATTTGAGAAAAGTAATAATAAATGTAGGTGCATTTATAGAACACATGAACTAAAGATAAAGAAACTGTATTTTCAACACCTTTGGTAGCTTTAGCACTGAGAACATGCCTCCATTCTCGTACGACACGACCATTTAAATGCAGGATAACCCAAATTAAATCAATGCACAAAGTGTTAACTTATAAGTCAACGTTAAAACTGCACTTTGGTGGCTGTTATCTGCTAGGGGAATGGCATGCGTGGCATCGAAGGATGGAGCATTGACAATGAAAACATACATTCGCTGAAGCTACTGGCGTCTAACCAAATTAGCGATACTGTAACGCATGAGGAAAGGGGAGAGAACTTAAAAATTTTAGGTGCATGGTATATATCTGAAATATTCTGATAGTCTTTAATACATTCAGTATTATTCAAATAACTTTTTTTTTAAATTAAAACGAGAATATATAGGCGAATGCAATTTCTTTAACATATCTAATAAAAACTCGAACTTGATCTTATTCATTTAAAAGTCAAGTCAAAATTCAATACATTTTCATCTTGTATAATTAATATCAATAATAAATGGAATAATATTAAGCATCATCTTACTAAGGTTGTCAATTCTTACTGTATTATACAAAGCTAGTGATGTGTAGGATACACACATTTTCCATTCAGACATTCACAGTATTAACCTTTGTGTTCTACTAACTTCACGCCGTGAAGTTAAAAAAAGAAAAAAAATAATAATAAATATAAAACAAATGCTCCTAAATAGGAACACCAGCTTTTCTGGTTTGTTTGGTTACAATTTAAGAAGTGCTAAATATTTCCCTACGAAATTCCCAAAGTAATATAGTTTTATTACATTTGAATAGCCAATATAAATCTTCACCAATTTCCAAAATAACCCAAATGATTATACTTTACAATATAGAACTACTACCTACCAATAACTAATGAACTTAACCTTATTTTCATACAAATGTGGTTTTCCCGTTGATCTTGTAATGTTGGCCATACCCACAGGCCATACCTTTGTGACTGAAGTAAAGACAATTGGCAAACATACGAACAATTGAAGTCACTTTCCAAACATGAATTGAGAAACACATTTTGAGAACCTTAGAAATTTAGGACAAAATTGAACAAAATTTACTGTATAATGCTATAATGTAGACTATTACCAATTTCGGTAAGTAATCAGAGCTAATATTAAGTATTACAATATCTAACATTTCTTCAAATGCCATACACAGAGAGAAACTGATGCATATCATCCATTTGGTTGTAGTTTAATAGTAAAGTTATTCTTGTATTATTTTGGTTCTTATATTGAAAGACAAGTCAAACATTTGTAAAGCAATATGCACAATATGAAGTACAACCTGTCTTTTTTGTAGTAATTGCCTTCGCCGTAGTACGTCATTGCCGATTTTCTAAAGGTTTCTGAAGTGTTAGCTAATAGAATAAATTACCTCGTTGTAAACAAAGCTATTTGTGATAAAAAACAACTTTGATGTTCCAGATTACTTTTTGGCGAACTTGTTATTCCGTGAATCCCTCAATTTTCGGTTAATTTGGGCGTCGCTAATTTCCAACATATTTCTTCTATTTACAACTGAGAGCGTATGCTTCGGGACGTACTTAAATATTAAAAACAAAATTAAAAGAACTTCTTAAAGAGCGAGAAATCTGAAATTGGAGCGATTTGCCTCCAACATTGTCCCTTATCAGTAATAGAAATAAAGTGCTAAGGCAATCACCTACCAGCTGTAACTGAAATTAAAATTGGGCTCTTATTTATGGACGCTCCTTAAGTGTTATGGTTCTCAGTGTCCTAATTTATACTGGGCATTAAAGACCATTTATTTGGCTCAGAGGCCTGCTTATTAGGCTTGAGGTTCTTTTACATGCCACAAATCTTCAACACGGGACGACTGGCTTTACATCCCCCCTGAAAAAAGCCATGTTAAGGATTTTTATAACGAAAAAATTTCATCACTCTCCTCCAGGTTTGAACCTGCGACCTCCAGAACCAGAGACTAGCATGTTACCCCTAGACCAGAGAACGACCTTCACCTACCACATATAGTGGCGTATGTAGTAAGAATGGCATTAAACTCTATTAAAAAAATATTGATCGCCCAATCAATTGTAACACAAGAGTAAAAGGTAGACAATCAAGGGGAACGCACGCACATTTCGATCTACACACAGATCTATTGCGGTTAACACTCCCAGGGAACTGCAGAAATGGTTGCAGAGGGATATTGCGGTTAACACTCCCAGGGAACTGCATGGTTGCAGAGGGACATGCGCCAGAAGATACGTAAATTTTTAACAAGTGTTGGGATTTGTTCATCCGCGCCAGTATCTGCAACGCATCCACAAACATCTGCGTGCAGCGTGGACCAGTGTTGCCAACCAAAACACACTCAATCTCGCCACAGGTCGAGCAAAATTCCGCTACATTCTGCTACAAAAATGTGTACATGCATAAATATAAAAAATAACAACACACCTTTCTCTTTGAGATGGCAGATGCCCAAGACGATGGATTAATTGTGATTATGATGATCCTGTTGTTCTTTGTTGTCCAACGAGGATATTAATATACTTAATAAATTGACAACTTCAATACAAAAAAACTGAAGGGGAATCTGCGCTGGCTGCCTAAAATGGTTTAAGAATCATGACTGTCAGAAGATTCTATTGTCACTGTAGCACTCCTTGAAACATTGTACATGGATTTTCCAAGTTTCACACTTACGTGTTTGAGGCGTCTTGTTCATCTTTTTAGACTTAATGTCAGCCATTATGGAGAACACTCTTTCCACCTCAACGTTTCCATGTGGCAACACAAGTAATAATTTGGCCAGTTTTGAAATATTCGGGAAGGTATACTTCCCATCAAAACTTTTTATTTCTCCTACTCTACACCAGAACAAAAGGGTACTATTTGATTCAGTTAACTTTACTTTCTCTTCTTCTGGAAAATAGGCGTTTAATTTCTGAAATTCTTGCAGTATTTCATTATTATTAATTTTTCTATCGTATTTACTTGCGAGTTCCAAAATTTTGTATTTTTTGTGTGCGTCTGGAGCTAAAGCATTGCTTGGAATAACGAAGGAAATATCCTTAAAAAGCTTGTTGTTGACTGGAAACCTTCTGTATGACTCACTCACACTTTTCTGGTAAAACTTAACACAGACAAGTTTGAACTGTTCTTTATCCTCCTCATGACAGTCTGTTAGCACTTACATAGCGTTCTGGCCAACAATCACATCTTTTATTGGGAGTAAGGCATGTGGCCCAAAAACATTTAATGTATCCAACTTTTCATCATTTGAGAAACACGGAGATTCTAGGAAATTCACTGCCAGCATTCTAACAAATTTCCTACTTTCAGAATATAAATCTTGCACAAGAACGTTGTGAGACTGAAACACTGCATTGAACTGATTAAAAATTGGCAAAACATGATTCAAGAAATAAAGATATGCTTTAAAGATAAGGATTCTGAAGTCCAGAAAATATCATACTGCCTACTGGTCTTTGTCTTCAAACGCTACCTCTCTGAACAGCTCAAAAATAACATTCCATTGTTGAAGAACACGATTGACACAATTTAATAATACAAGCCATCTTGTCTGTCTGGGACTTAACATCGCTGCCATTTGCTACCAAATCAAGAAATTGGGTTTTAATTTCCTTGTTATGACTACATCTTACTTATGTACAAAGCAGCCGCGTGTTACTGATATCTGTATTGTCATCTACGAGAATAGAACTATCTTTCAGTTCTTTACTTAAATCATCTTTGATTTTTGAACAGAGTACATTCTAAACAATACTTTTGCATTTAGTGCGGACTTGACTAACATTATTGGCAATTGCTGAATCTTTGAAATTCAGTTTAGACACTTCAACAATATGCTGAACGGAATTGAAACTGAAATTGTGGGCAGCAGCTAGCAAACTAAATCTTATGTCAGCAACAGCACCACTTTGTCTTCTTTTACCGAGCGAAATATCTGTAAAGTAAGAAACTAACGAATTGGAGCTACTGTATTCTATTTAATATACCAATTTATGATTTTTAAATTCAAAACTGTTCAAAATTTGCTGAATAATACATAACAGTCATAAAAGAAATTAGTATATTATCTCTATTGTTAATTTAGTTCTATTTTAGACACGGTAGTGATTTTGGATTACGTGAAAATTCCAATCAATTTAATTATTGTTCACAATTTAGTGAAATGTAAATAAATTAAGTTACTAATTACCTGGGACACTTTTGTGCTGCCAGTAGCTTTTAGACTGCTCTTGTGTTTGTTGCTTTCACAGTGTTTTAAATGATCACTTCTTTTTGCCCCCAAAATAACATTACATGCTGTGCAATTTGGTTTCGTACTGTCTTCTGCAACCAACTATAACCATTTCGAAAAAAATATCTTCTTGTAACCATTTATTCGAAAACAACTGTTTTCTTACTTTCTACTCGTCTTTCGACAACTCGCCACGGTATTCCCCTTTTTTCTTAGGGGTGGAGTACCCTTCGTCACTCATTATTATATAATTGGTGACACACGCAACCTAATAAAACACTTCACTTGATAAATCGAAAGTGTGAAAACATTAATTGCAATGAAGCCTGAGAGCCTGGTAATGGGCGAGTGTTGAATCATGCTACCTAATACGTATGGTTATCGTAGCTTGCATAAACATGTTGATAGCCTGATACCCATCGCGTAAATAAATATATAACATGAGCTAGCAGTCATATGAGATATTCTTCAATCCGATATTCCTAAGAATAATTGCCTAATATTATGCCATTGGCCTTTAGGATACGTTTGATTCATTTTATTAAAAAAGTGACAAAGGTCGCTACTTTTTCCCACTTTTTTTTTGTATTTCTCCGCTATATCTCACGAAAGCTCAAATGTCGATACGCGTAGCGGGAATTCACTACGGTTGGCATCCATGATGTGGGCAAGCATCGTTCCTCCATGTGGGGACAGTGACCACAAACGCCACCCAGTGTTGAGAACAGCATTTAAAATGCTCAAGCATCCGTGACATCTGTCTCCCGGAGGGGAGGTCCGGAGCTACAGGGTTCACCATACAGTGCGTGTGCACACAATCCACCCATGGAAAGCTCTAGCATTGATCTTGGCGTAGGTAGGCCGCCCGCCGAGTGTGCACTCCAAAACATGGACCAAGCAGACACATGGAATATGAGAAGGTTCACACAACTGACGATGCTGGCGGCAGATAATTACAACTGACCATTAAATGCAAATGCCGATAATGCAAACTAGAGTTATATTTAGGTTTAGCAAGATCATCTCCTGGAATGCGCGGGCGCTTAAGGCGGTACCGCAGCACATTTCTCCTTCCCAATCCGGTGGAGGTTTTTTAGTGAAGTAGTACCCTTGAGGTGAAGCCCACATACCCCACTGTGCCCTCCAACACAGTGGTAATCCATAAATGGATTTTTCCTCCACTCGAAAAAAAAGACATCTATCTAGCATCGTCATACACAGTGAGCCGCGACCTTCAGAATGCGAGTCGCACAAGTTACCACAGCATCAAGTGACTCAGTATAATACAAGAGTAACTTTACTAATTATACATATTTTTTCGGGTAACCACAATTAGCCTGAAAAAGAAAATGTTTTAGAATTGTATGAACTAGTGGCTGTTCTACATCACATATTCCTTTAGTTATGTATGCCATATTCCAAATACATAATATGTGTACATACATATACACGTATGCATAGTGTTAATTTAAATGAGCCTTCATAAAAGTGCAAGTACAGGTAATGCCACAAAAACACTTTAAATTTGTGTTTTGAGCTCTGTTTGTTATTTTGGATGTTGATTCATAAAAATTCAAGCGAAGCTAAAATTTATGTTGTAAATTTAAATGCTTATCCAGTTATCATAATAGTCTAAAAATTAACGTTTGTTTGCTTTATTGGTCCTGAAACACATTCAAGAAAAATGCTGTCTATGAGTATGAAATTGTGTCAAGTGCAATGGATGCCTACGACAAAAGCTGTGATAGCACCGTTAGTTCGACCACGCTTTGTTGTAAAGCTGAACATAACACGATCACTCAACGAGGCGTCAAGAGAAAGTTTCACAAAGGCTGCAGCTAGAAAGGCTAAAATGAAAGAAAAGTCAATGGCCCCCTCTAATGAAACTGGTAAATAGTTATATGTAGTAAATGTAGTACAGTTAACAATATTCGAAGTTTGGGATTTGCAATTAAACAATTGCAATTAAACAATTAATTATTATTTCCAAGTTAAAATCAAGGCACACGCATTATTTACGAATGTGTAAGTGAAGTAAAACATAACTTTTCAGCTTTTTACGTTGGGAAAGGTGCACTGATCGGTGGCTCCTGTGTAGGTTTGGGTGCACTTTGTTTCTATGGACTAGGCCTGTCCGATAAACCTGGTACCTTGGAACGGTCTCAGTAAGTGAATTTTACTTTAAGGTAAGACTAAGATTTTTATAATGCATGGAAAGGTAGAGTCAGACGGAAAAATTCAGTGCCATAGCTGGGATTTGAACCACGATTCTTTCGATCTCCGTCCCGCTGCTCTTAACCGTTGAACTACTACGTCAACGTGCCAGCACGACATTAAATTCTTCAACTGACTAGTGCTGTGCCGGTAAACCACTAGGAACTCTACACGAGGCAACTACCTTAATGGCACTTACTATGCTCTATGTACTTTATGGTACACCGGGCTTTATAGTTCGAACCATTATTAGGTAAATTAGAAGAGAATTTCATGTAGAATTTTTTGTCGTGCTGGCACTTTGGCCTTTATAGCTCAATGGTTAAGAGCAGCCGGACGGAGACCGGAAGATCCATGGTTCAAGTCCAGCTATGACATTGAATTTTTCAGTGTGACTGTACCTTTCCATATCTCGTCCTACACACGGCTGGTGTGAAAGAGCAATTAATTTTTATAATGCATGCTATATATAAAGAGTTATACAACTTTTATTTCAATCTGCTGCGTACATTTTAATAACATGTAATGTTTCCAGCGCCAACTTTACAGAGGTTATCAATTAACGTGTCTCTGTTCTGGAGGTAAACAACATATTTGTAAATATTTTGTTTATTAAGACACTATCAGTTGCCAAGATCACAATGTGCAGGAATTTCGTCTCTCAGGAGTTCTTTTATATGCCAGTAAATCTACTATCTTTAGGCACAGTCAAAATCATCGGCCTGGTCCGTAATTAAATCCGCGATTGTGGGATCAGTAGCGCCACTTATACCCACTACTTCTCATCAAAGTCTAAATTTCTTTTCTGTTTAACTTACACAAAATGGTATTGAAACAATGAATGACCATTCTTTGGCATTAACAAACTTCTTAGTTTCAAAATGAACATTGCATTGCTCCTGTGAAAACGCATGTTTGTGAGAAAACTGACTTCGTTTTTAAACTACATTAAATTTGTCTTGAAGTGCAACTAAAAGCAACTTGCACAATATGTATCTTCTTAATATACAAGGTCTGCTTGCATTCTTATTTTCCTCTTCCTTGTAGGTAAGAAATCGTGATCGAAAATACAGTCTGATATGAATGAAAACTGGAATAGCTTCAAAGAAGCCCTTATTTCGCACGTGGTCTTGGATTAGCCCCTCTGTTTATAACAAACAGCTTTGCGTTTATGCTTTTCTCCCTCTAAGTTAATACTGCAATTATTTAACCATTGGACGCTTCTGCAGTGAAATTATGTATTATACAATAAGCTCATGCACTATAAGCTATTACTACACTATTATGTGTTTCAAATGGAGAGAGTTCTGGACTCCGGCAAATCAGGTACGTTAGCACACTCAGCGTTGTCACCTCGTTAGCCCCACTATTTCTATATTTCCCCCTCTCTCGCACATTATCCAAGGCGCTAACCACAAGGGAACCCAAACTGAATTTCCCAAACTAATGTAATAATGCAGTTGTTGAAATAACAAATGCAACATGGATATTCTGATATAATGCACATGTTTTAAATTCTATGATTGTAACTATAGATTATGATTTAGGTACCTATTTTTCTAATCCAACGGAACTAGCAGTGGAGTATTCACATTGTTGTAAGTCTCATTTACGTCAAGAGACAATTCGTTGTCATTGTCTTCAGCATCCGAGTATTACAAATTTATGATTGGCTCCAGAACCTCGTCACGTGCTATGCATTTCTTTCCAAAAGTCTTCTTCTTGTAGTTTATCTCATGTCTCACACAGTTTTGTAGTCTTATGTTACCTTGTCAATATCTTGGTGAATAAGTAGTTCAACAAGTAGTTCATAAGTTAGTTTAAAAGTATTGTGACTTTGTGGGTTCATAGAATTAAGTCTTGTTTGAAGAAATTTAAAATTCTCTTTATTTCAGCAAAAGACGTTTTGTACAAACATTACAGGCTCTAAAAACGACGTGTCATACAAACACGCAATCTCCAAGGTCTCTTGTTGCCTCACCACACGTAAACAAAAGAGTTCACTTTCAAATCACTACACAGCTGCACACACACGATTATCAGTTCTCAACTCGCAACTGCGGTACAGTTCAAACGTCTACATAAATCACACACTGGACACTGCAACTGACCATTGACAACTGGCTAGCAAATCTCACACAGCAACTTTTATACCTTTACTATTGTTTCCAGAAACTTGTCGACGCTTCACGGCCTTTCACGGTGCAGCGAGTAAAGGAGAGCACTATCCAGATATCTCTCTGTCTCTTTCTCTCCCCGCTTCTGCCGCTCTCTCGGCAAACGCCAAGCGGCAGCAGCACAGCAATGCCTCAGCGACAGTATTATTTCTTTTCGCAACTGTTTGAAACATAATTTGAGTTCACATTAACTCATTTGGTTTGTACCAGCAGTGGAAAGGGGGAAGGCGCATTACCTCGTGTCTCATTTCAGTTGTAAATTGATCCAGCTGATACACTTTTACCTGGTTTTTAAGCAAAGAACAACTGAATAATACTGATTTGAACTATTTGGAGTAAATAGAGATCACGAACCATTCATAAAGAAACATACAGTGTGACGAGACACATGCTGCCGATGCAGCATTCCACAAGACAGCAGGAAGACTACTGTTTCCTCTCGGCCGAATTTAAAAACGCCTTGTATTATTCAAAGTAGTTATGCTATGACGTCATGTAAAACGTTTACATTTCAGTTCTGATTAATTATATGCCAACCAGTAATGTTCATTACAGTGCATTATAATATATTGGTACTTTATTTATTTGAATTAGGAAAATATTTGTTCTAAAAGTATGGTTTTTTGCGATTATGTTGCACACATTACTCCCTACCTTCCTCATGGACCGCTTTTTGCAAAATTTGAACTTTTATCTTAACGCAAATAGTATTTATTAGAGATGGATTTAGCTGGCGCTCGTCACACACTACTTACGGAGAATGACATATAACAACACCGCAGTACTCCGATTGGTTGCTCACCTAGAAGCGTTTAAGGACAAACATCATCCCATTTTAAACACATACTAGATGCAATATTGCGGCATATAAAAAGAAAAGTAAGAAGATGAACTTGAAACGGAAAACTGACAATTGGTTTAAATTTTCCATTAAAATAAAATCGGTTTATCTCTATTGTTGAAAAGAATGGGATGGAGTTGAAAAAGAATACAGAAGGCAGTAACGCGACAGCGAAGTTATAAAAAATTGAAGTACGTTTAATTATTATTTGAAACAACTTGCACTCAAATTGTGTGTACGTTCCTTTAGTTGTCATTTTTTAATGTCACAGTTGAATTTTCATTTTCAATGTGTAAAGTGAATGAGAGTTTCAGTCTGGAATGTTAATTGGCAGATATTTCGGAAATGTTTTAGAAGATTCCAAAATTAGTATTCTGCAGCTTAAACAGGAAACCAGTATAGAATAATTAAGACTTTTTCTATTAAAATATAAGAACCGTCAACTGGACGATTTCAGACACATTCTGGTTTCTGATTCTGAAATATCAACTTAAAACAGATTCTCGAAATAAATCATGAACATTGGTGCAAGTTGTAGACAGTTCTCTTAATTATATTGAGTCAATAAATGCAGACCACACACTCACGTATATGTATATACGCACGCACGCACACGCACGCACGCACACACACTCTCACACACAGAGAGTGACCAAAAAAATTATTCATTCCAATAATAAAAAATTCAAAATACACTTTATTGGCCCTGCTTTGAGATATAATTTTGAATGACGTTGACTTCATGGCGGTTAGTGTACCATGATCTCAAGTACTAGATTTCTCAAATTCTAAACTTATTTACATTCTTCAAACAAGACAATTCTTTAAACAAATCAGTTTTCATTGTGCAACCAAATTGGAAGTTTAAGCAGTGAGGGGGGATACAAATTCACAAAGTAAAGCCAATTTATTTTATCCAAACTTCACCGCAGTTAACATTCACTCTTAGTGGATTAAATCACTGGCAGAGTATAAGTAGTTTATCTGAAAAAAGACGTAATAGTAGTGCACATTGCGAATGTTCAAAGAACTTTGCTATGAGAGGCAGTAAATTACCTAACATTGACTTCCAACTTGCATCAACACCATTTACAAAATGTATTTCTGGAAACACGCTTTACGTGGAATTGCGAATGTCATTAAGTTTTTCTTCCACATTTAGGTGTAAGATTCTAAGGTGGGAAAGGCAATGAAATATTTGGTTCAAGTGAAAATCGGAACTTCATGAGGTTCTTGAAAGTTATAGCTGAGTATGACGACTTCTTAAAAGTCGGAAGTGGACAAAGAAACCACTTGTCTAAAACAAATTCTAATGAATTCATTGACTTAATACATGAAGAAATGTCAAACGTAATAATGCAAGAAATTAATGCAGTCAAGTATTACTCGATTAATGGGATTCTGATCAGGGCGCACTTATAGTTAGACATCTGAAAATGGAATATCAAAGATGAATTCACAAAACTGATAAGACGTCCAGTACCTACAGTGGTTGAATTAGAAATCAAACTGTTGGAATCTTATCATCTTGAAACATCCCCATTGAAGTAATGGAAAGATAAGTCAACGTGTCAAATATGGTAGAACATTATTCAGGGTTACAAATACAACTTTTTTATAATGCATTAGCCATTTTTGCGCCCTGGTTAGTATATCCATTATATCTTGTAGGTACAGCAGCAATAACTAATTTTTGTCTTCAGGCTACAACACTTTTCATGCTTGTGCAGAAACAAAAATATTATTTAGTGGTTCTACCACACGTCGAATGAAACTTCTAAGAATCTTTGAAGGACCTTCCTCAAAATTTTAAAGAGGAACTAAGAGTTAGATTTCAATCAGGTGGATTGTGTAAATAGCTGCAGGGAAAGGAAAGGGGGATATTAACTGTATACTTTGGACATACATTTTGGAATGTTGGATGCATATCTAAACAGGATACATATAACTATATTTTTGTTAGTTTTTTTTATCTGGAGTGTTTTTATTGAACATATTTAACCATTTAAAATTGGGCACCATATATGGCGGCTACGTCACCCTGTGTAGAGAAAGGTATGAACAGGAAGGAACATGAAATGATCTCCTAGATCTCGAATACTTTAATACCATCGGGTCGAAGAAAACAAGAGTCGAGCCAAGGATGACTGGATAGAAAAGGTAAAAGAGGGGATCTGACATGTGGAAAGGAAGAAACATTAGTCCAGGTCAATAACTCACCAAGCTGACCAGTGCCAATTGGTGAGTAGCCATTCACTTTAGTTCATCACGTAAGTTTGTTTGAATTGATTCCTTTAGGTGTTCAGTTTATAGAAGCAATTAAAGTGTCTCATTTATATTATAACAAAATTGATATGTGATTACTAACAGCTGCACCGCGTGAAAGTGAGGAATCAGACATTAGGCTTGTGGCCAGGTCGGTTCTTTTAAGCCTTCAATAAATCATAAAGGAATTTGAGGGTCTCCTCCCCGTTAATAAACAAAAACTCGCAACTTTTAGACTCTTAATACGCTATAACTGTCTCAAAACATTTATTCAGCAGTGGTACAGTGAGATCTCATTTGTGTGTTTTCTGTACACTTAAAGAAGATATGGATGGAAATAATCTATTCTGCTGCCCAACCTTTAGTCAACATACCAACATAACCCCAAAATACTGGAGTGAAAGAGAGCGAATGGCTTAATTGCCAACCGCTTAATGGTAGATAGCAACCAAATTTTTTATTAATATCGTGAACTTTCTGTAGTGGCATTTATCAAATATTCATTTTAAACATAATCGGAATTTAAATTAAAATATTTAAATCAGAATTAAACAATTGAAGTTAAAGCACACTGGCCTCGGACTGTTTATAGTTGTGTTGAAGGTTTCTAAACAGGGCATTTAAAGTTTAGTATGTATAAAGGGAGTTAATTATGTTATCTTCTTTTGATTAATTACTATGCAGCATATGGCCAGATCTGGTACGTGAAAGAATCAGAGCTACCTACATGTATTTTGGGGGATCTATTGTCTTGTCAGCGGTCACTGCTGTAGCTGCACTTCGCTCACCAATAATGCTGCAATTTATTCTGGATAATTCCTGGAAGGTAAGTGAACAAAGTCAAACATTTCAAACAATAACTGATAGATTCACCACATTTAATGCTGATTTCTAAGGTATTTGGAATAGGTTTATTGAAATGTACATTTCAAATTGAAGCGATACTGACGACGCGATATGCATGATACGCCGCGCGAATCCGTTCCCAGGCAACCTCAACGTGAGATTTTTTGTTGGACAACAAACGCGCTGGGGTGGGTTTTCTCCGGGGTCTCCGGTTTCCTCTGCCATTTCGTTCTACCATTGCTGTACCTTCATCTCATGTATCATCAGTGTCACCGCCTGCGTTGCTGTATTAGTAAAAGAGGGCGTTAAATACTACAAATTTCATTTTATTTCATTACTGCAACTGAAAATATAAAGTTCACAACTAAGCAACACAATTTGTCACTACCACTCCAAGTTTGGGCACCAAACTCGGGATGCTTTAGTACCTTTTAGAAAAAATAATGCAGGTTGATGTCTTCTTAAGAACACATAACATATTCTATGGATGTTGCCGTGTCGCATAGTAAAAGTTAACTCTAATTCAAAATTCTGTCGCGTTTCATTCTAAATTTCTAATAGTCAGTTGCCTCGCCTGTCCTGTCGCATCGTCAGTGTCACTGTATTGTGAAAAGGATATTACTACTGTAAAGAATAGAAATAATGGCGTTACACAGGAAAGTATCCAATCAGTGAAGTAAGCATAGCACATGGTCACTGGAAGGGAAAGATGAGGTTAAATATCTGAGGGGTGGCCAGTTCCAGAAGATGACGCTGCAGACGATTTAAAATTGAGCCCCTAGGAGCTTACGACAAATCTCCTATAAGAAATATATTTTGCATCCCATATTCGGTACAGTTATCAGGTGCCAGAGCAATTTCCACCGCCCTGTCGCAATGCCCAAATTCTCGACACTTAAACTTATAACCTAGAATAATGCACCATCCACTCCAAAACTCACCTGCTGACTTGAAAAAACTAGAAAGAACTCAAAGTCAGAGTGACGAGTACAACGAAACGTAATACAGTATCTCTCGAAAGCGAGTTACAAGTGTCATGATAATCTCATTTGGTGCTGTTAACAACGTTCAAGTCTTTAACAAATAAAAGGAATATTCCGCTTGGTATTCAGGCAGGGAAACATTTTACATGTTTAATTAATTTTTACTCAAGGGAGATTGCCACAGCATAGTGTACAGTCGGTGGAGTGGGTGTAAGCAACGCACCTGCCATGCACTTCGACCGTTAGTATAGATGTTAATGCTGTTTGATAGCCAGTGCTAAGAATTATAAAATCTTGCAATTGTGTTGTGCAAAGCAACTGATAAGTGGCAACTCTCCCAATTATTAGTCCTGATAGCGGTGTTTTAAGGACACCTTCATTTTCAGCAATTGCTATTATGAGAACGAAATGTGGATGGTAAAATATTTTGCAAATCGCAATAATCTGTTACCAGGTTTGCTTACCGCTTTTAGAAGATCATGACACCGCTGTTTGAATTGTATGATGGCATCTTCAATCGGAAGAAGAAACCAATTAGCATTGGTATGGAAAACCTGACAAATTACGTTCTGTAAAGAACAAGTATCCCATAGTTACTTTATGTGCTAGGATAATCGCAATATTTATTAATGCATATTTTATAAGCTTATGTTGAGTCTGCAATGCTGAATATTAAGCTGAACAATGCTGCAATCTCAAAGGAGCAAAGCGGCCGTAGTTCAAAATATAACACAGATTTTAAAGTTTTGCTCACATCTAGCCAACCATCGATCACCACAGGTTTCAAGTCCTAATTACAAAAATTGGTTATCTTTACTGAAGTGTGTCGTAGAAGCCACTTGATATGTCATGATCTTTTATTGACACTAAGAGGATACACGCAGATATAGAAAAAGAGGGGAGAGAGTTGCTAGTCGAATTTAACATTTTAAATATGCTAACATATGCTAAAATTATTCCTTAGATAGGTTCTGAATGTATCTCTGACATATTACCATATCATATGGTTCATAAGAGTTTCCATGAAAAAAACGCACCATTTAAAATTAACGCCAACGGTCGTGGTTAGAGGGAAAACTCGTTTTTGTTCAAGAGATAATCGTTCTCTGCAAACCATAAAAATGAGTGACAGGAATGTTTTTTTGTAATACTAATTAAAGCTGTGGTGGTTATTTCATGTTTCTAAATTTTAAAAATTGATTTGGAATTGTTATGAAAAGAATAATTTGTAAGGATATGAAAGTGTAACATTAGGGTGGCCACAAGGTTATGCGATGTGAGTGAAATAACTGTAAGAATGTGATTACGAAATGTGGTGACGTGGACCAGTAAAAGATAAGTAATTTGATTGCTATAGCAAAGTAGAAAGAAGGGAGCACGAGATTAACCGAAATTAGCGTTCTTCTGCATAAGAATGCTGTAGGAGAAAGACGTGTGTTTGTCTCTCTCCTAGTGTGCGCAGAAACAATATTGTGCGTGTGCATTTAAGATTCATTAATTAGCATGAGTGTGCGGCGGTACTTTCTCTCCGCCTCACTGCTGCACGTACCTGGGTCGACGGTGGGACTCCTTCCTCGGTCTTCACGTCGTCGTCGGCTGCTTGCTTTACCCTTGGCTCCAGCTGCTGTCTCCTGCATGGACTCTTTTTTGGGTTCTCAGGGTGTTAAGGTTGAGACAACACAAACATCCGATAATCTCTGAAATCCTTTAATTTGTCCTTACACTTGTGTTGAACCCGGGCACCTTCAAATAACTGCACTTTATCCGGACATTTTACAGTATATTTTACTGTACGCGGCACATCTTAAGAGAATGAGCCGTCGGACACACCAGACGAACGCATAGAATATACTTGACTGCCATGAGGCAATGAGCAATGAGGCAAATGAGGAGGCTCATAAGAGCATAAGAGCCGTAGATGCAAACGATGATTTGCGAAACATGTCCTCAAAATAGGTACGAAAGTGAAACAGATGTGTAAAAAATACGACTCATCTAAAAATTAATAATTTTTCGCGTCACTGTGGTGTTCCAATACAGTTAAATCTCGATATATTGAAGTGACGTCAAGTCAAGAGGAACACGCGAAAGTTAGATCCAGCCAATTTTAAAAACCGGACAACATGGAGGTAAGAACGTTCACATTTGAAAATTTCAACGAACATTTCGGCAACAAGAAAGAAATAAAACAATATTTGAAACTAAAGACAAAAAGAAGGTTAATATCAGCGGACATAAAATTTATCAACAATTGCCTAAAACAAAACATTTCTCCGAAATTTGTAAGAAAAATAGTAAAATTTAACAACAGTAGAGAACAATTAGCTGCTGAAAAAGCCGTGTTAAAATCCGAAAAAGCAAATCACTACAGAAAGCTAACTAATATAGACCTCTCATTGTACAACCTACATTTGAAACTTGTAAAATTACTAGGAAACACAGCATGGGACCATTTAGAAACCAAATATTAAAAAGAGTCGCATAAGAGCCGTAGATGCAAACGATGATTTGTGAAACATGTCCCCAAAATAGGTACGAAAGTGAAGCAGATGTGTAAAAAATACGACTCATCTAAAAATTAATAATTTTTTGCTTCACTGTGGTGTTTCAATACAGTCAAATCTCGATAAATCTACCCTCTATTTTTTAAGGATGTTCCTCGTCACACAAGGCAAAATATGTGGTTCATGCACGACAGTGCGTCGCCTCATATTGGTACAGTTGTTTGACCACATTTAAATCTCACATTTCCGGATCATTGGATACTTGGATAGGCCAGTTTGGACCAGTACTTTGGTCTGCAAGATCTCCAGATCTCAATCCTTTGGATTATTATTTCTAGGAATATTTGAAAACTTTTTCTTTTCTTATCTACATTGTACATGACTATTATGTACTTTTGCAAACACAGGTTGTTTGATGTATAGAATCCACTAGATAGAAGACATTAAATGTTGGCCAGCTATTTTTGAATGGGTTGTAACTGCACTGCCATGAATGTTATAAGAAACTACCAGGCAATATACTGGAACTGTGTCTACTCAGCAATTTCCCCCCTGCATCTCATTTCTTTGGGACTTTCTTTGCTGGAGCAAATTGTATTTATTAAGCGCCATTCTGTTTTATGCTCTCTGCAGTGTAGCAAATAGCTACGACTACTATGACTTGAACAATCTCCATTACAGAAAGGTTTTCATAATGATGACTAAATTTGAAAACAAAAGTGCTTTGGAAATGCTGCTGAATCTGTGTTTATTTCAAGAACTTTTCAGATGACCCTCATAATTTCTTGTTTATTTTTGAACTGTGAAAATAACTTATGGGAGTTGAATAATACCTAGAGAGAAGTTTTAGTCACTTGCTAGCTTTCAAACTTGTGGGTGTACAGTGTATTATCACTACACAGTAATTTATCATACATATGTTTCAAACACTGCTTTTGTCTTCTAAATTTACCTGCTATCGTACAGGCAGTGTTTATTAGGACTTTTCATTATTTTTTATGCTTTCAGTATAAGGAAATATGCTGAACTATTAAGAACCAAGGCAGTGGTACTTTATATCCATATGGAGTTGATATGCAAATTGAAAGGTGTGAATACAAGCAGTGATTGGTTAAGGAAAGCATTTCATTGGAAGAAAATTATCTGCAGCTACTCAAACTCTAAGCTGTAACAGAATTGCAGCTGTAACAGAATTTCTGTAACAGAATTGCAGCCAGGGCAAATGTTAATAAGTAAGGTAAACAAAACACAAGAGCAATGACAATCCTTTGCTTGGAGATTGGTTTGTTCCCTTGTAATAGAATGTGTATGTGTAGTGTTTAACGCCCGCTTTTACTACATACAGCACCGCAGGCGGTGACACTGATGATGCATGAGATGAAGATGGAGCACCGGTGGAATGAGATGGCGGGGGAAACTGGAGGTCCCGGAGAAAACCCGCCCCAATGCCGTGTTGTCCACCACAAATCTCACTTTGCGGTCGCCTGGAATCGAACCTGGGCCGCATTGGTGAGAGCCAAGCGGTCTAACCACTGAGCCACGGCATGGCCTTTGTATAGAATGGTGGTATAAGTGCATAACATCATTGTTGATAATGTCACTGCTCCTTTCAGTTGTTTTCTGAATATAGATTGTTGAAAATGGAATAATCTTTGTTAATTAAATAAACAGAAAACAAGCATTATATTCTCTCTTGCTGCCATATGTGTTCACACATATTCTTCTTTAAAAATGGTTTTAATGTTACTGATAAAGTAGAAAAAGGTTGATGAGGCTAAAAGCAATCAAATTGGTATGTGTTGGGTACTTTATTTAAGAAAATCCTAAAATAAGGCAAGAGATTAGCAACGATTTTTAGCTAAATCTACAGAGGAAGGGATGAGGCAAGAGAGCATTAAGGGGTAGTTACATTTGATAGTGAAAGATACAGCTTAGCATGCATGTTAACACTTTCAGCTTGTGTATACCTGATGTCCTTCTGATGCTTCTTGTGCTCAAGGACAGGTTCAGGTACGAGGTTACATGCCAGGGAAGAAACAGTTGTCTTCTTAAAGCATATTCGTCACACACCCATGCCACACACAACTTTGAAAGACTGAAGGAATGGAATGACAAAAAATGAAGTATAGGGAAAGCTGTGCTTTGAAAGATTGAAGGAATGGAATGACAACAAATGAAGTGTAGGGAAAGTTGTGGTATTGTAATATTCACCCCAGCATCTACTACTATGACCTGCCTTAGTAGCATAGATGGTAGCATGTCTGCCTCACGTTCATGAGGTCCTAAGTTCGAATCTTGGTCAGGGTAAGTTACCTGGATAAGGCTTTTTCCGGAGTTTTCCCTTATTCTGAAAGATGAATGTCAGGTAACTCTAAGCTCTATGGACCCTGGGCTCATTTGAGCATCATTTCACCCATTCCATTTATCATCCGATAAGACTTAACGTTGGAGGACATACATTAAAAAAAAACTACTACTATGAAAAAAAAGACAAGGTCAACAATGAAAGGTCAGCAAGTTCATCCAAGGGAAATGAAACTTAGGATCCAGGCTTCAGAAGCTGCACTTGAATCATGAATTTAACATTTCAGACTGTCATATTCTTTCAAACTTTGCTATATGGGATTTGTTCAAACTGAAAAACAGTTTTATTACTACACCCAGTATGATGCTTGCTCTTTATTTACAAAATTAAACAATGCTGATAAATGGAGTTATAATCAAAACAAATCAAGATGACCTAAGTGTAATAGATATGCTTTGCTTTTTTCCTCCTGAATTGTCAGTTCTGTTGTACGTTAATAAACTAAAATCACCCTGCAGTAGCAATACATCCTTTGTAATGAAATCAGTGGTATCTGACATTTACAATTGTATTGGGAACAGTGGTCTTCTTTCTACATTGGACCGTGCATTCTCATATTTAGTGACACAGCTTGAACTCTGTTACTGTATATTTAAAGTGGTTCAATTTACATTGCTAGTTATGACATAATTTATCAGTTAATATGAGAATTAAGGATGCTGTGACCGCAGTTCTTTAAGTGTAATTTTTGGTGCTTAATCCTTTGAACTCTAGACTGTACCACCAGCAATTACAATAAAATGAATATTAACATTTATTAATTTTGATATAACTTACAGTTCAGTTTTAAATGTGATAACCATTTCATGTATATAGGTACTTCCTGCTTAAAAAATTGAAAATTTTGAATCCTTTTACACTTATTTATTTTTCAGTCATTTGCAGTTATGATGGCTGCATTGATTGGCAGTGGATTGGTGGTACAGGTGGTGCCATATAAGAAAGGTGTGGGAGTTAAACAACTTGCTTGGATGGTACATACAGCAGCTTTAGGTTGCACAATTGCACCACTTTGTTTTCTTGGAGGACCTATTGTTACGCAGGCAGCATGGTAAGAAGCTATGACAAACAGAACTATTTTTTAGAATTATTAATTTTTAGATGAGTCGTATTTATTACACATCTGCTTCACTTTCGTAATGTGTAATAAATACGACTCATCTAAAAATTAATAATTTTTCGCTTCACTGTGGTGTTCCAATACAGTTAAATCTCGATATACAGGGTGTCCATAAATGAATATCGGGGTTTTAACGCTTTATAACATTAATTTTATTAAACTTACAGTAATGAAATATATGTCACATGAAAGAGCAACTCAAACAGTTTTATATACGAGCTTACAAGTGTTCTATGTGAGCACCATTTGTCACACGGCACACATCAAGTCTATAGCTGAGTTCTTCCCAGACGTTGAGCAGTGTGTCTTCAGTAATTGTTGCAACAGCTGCTTCAATCCTGTTTTGTAATTCATGGAGGTCAGCTGGTAATGGAGGTACATACACACGATCCTTGATGAAACCCCAAAGGTAGAAATCGCATGGCGTTAGGTCGGGTGAACGTGGAGGCCACGCATAGCAAGCTCTGTCATTGGGTCCCTTGCGGCCAATCCAGCGGTCGGGTAAAGTTACGTTCAACCATTCGCGTACTGCGTTGTGCCAGTGAGGTGGCGCGCCATCTTGCTGGAAAATGAAATTCTCTGGTTCATATTGTTCCAACTGAGGGAAGAGCCATTGCTCTAGTGTATCAAGGTAGGAAGTACCAGTTACAGTAGCTTCACCAAAAAAGAAAGGTCCGTAAACTTTCCGCCGGGATACAGCACAAAAAACATTGATTTTAGGGGAGTCTCGTTGCACTTGTACGACCTCATGAGGATTTTTTGAGCCCCATATCCGCGCATTATGAGTGTTAACATGTCCACTGAGGTGAAAGGTCGATTCATCACTGAAAACAACATGATCTAGAAAATCTTCATCGTCATTAAACAGCATTACGTTAGCGAAGTTGGCACGTAAACCATGGTCTGCAGGCTTTAGAGCCTGTAACAACTGTAAACGATAAGGACGTAGTTGCAATCGTTTCCTTAAAACTTTCCAAACAGTCGACTTAGCAATTTCTAATTCACGACCAGCCTTCCGAACTGATTTCTTTGGGCTACGAGTGAACGACTCTCTCACTCGCTCAACATCCTCTTCGCTAACTCTTGGTCGTCCCGTGCTCTTCCGTTTACAAAGGCAGCCTGTATCTTCAAACTGATGAAACCATCTACGGATGTTATTGTCACTTGGAGGATCACACCCGAACTTAATGCGGAACGCACGTTGCACAGTAACTACAGATTCGGTCTTTGCAAACTGCAAAACACAAAACGCTTTCTGCTCACTAGTCGCCATCTTTGCTACTACCGCTTTCTAGCGGATCGCGGCGTAAACATTTCACGCACATGCGCACTGGTGCCAACGAATAAAACTGTTTGAGTTGCTCTTTCATGTGACATATATTTCATTACTGTAAGTTTAATAAAATTAATGTTATAAAGCGTTAAAACCCCGATATTCATTTATGGACACCCGGTATTTTTTAGAAATTCATAAATGGATAAACTATATGCACATAGCTTTTAATACTTTCATAATAAGAAAGAAAGGTTATTCACATCAGTTTCTCTTTCCAGAAGTTAATATATATAAAACTGCTGTTTATTCTTATACCTATTTTTTAAACTAACATTACAAAAGCCTATTATTCTATTTGTTTTATGTTGAGATATACATTTACCAAAGTGGTTTTATTAAATAATTTTTGTTAGGTAAAATGATCCGGAGCAGTAGTCAAATCTTTAATAAGCTGGTGGCTTAGAATTTGCATATCTTTGGTACAACTTCATGAGTAAAAACTCCATGGTGATCAATTTATAAAAAGTATAAAGTGTTAAAAGCTTCAATTCATTAGCATAGAATATCCTGGAAAGGTTTACTTATTTTATTTAGTTTTGCTTATAAACATCACACAATATTTCAAGTTTATCTAGTTCCATACAATTTGTAAACAGTTCTACACAATTTATAAACAATTTTTACATCCATAGAAGAAACTCAAAGAGAGTATAAAGCCTTAATTTTTATTGTTTGTCAATTCTATACAAACGTCTTTTAACAGATTTAAACTGCTACACTTTTAGCATCTTTAAACTTGTTGAAACATTATTGTACAGTATCCACCAATTATATTCCTTTTTGTGGCTTTCTTCATAGTAGTTATTCTAAAGAAATTATCCTAACTTTGTAGATTATTATTGTGGTAATTACCATTATGAGTTAAGTCATATCTTGCATCTAAACTAATTAGTAAAGTAAGCATAACCACATATAGAGGGGTTGCTGTCAATTTATTTTGAATTTTAAAAATACTTTTGCAAGATTCTTTCTGTCCTATCTTATGTATGAATCTCAAGGTCATATCAAAAGTACAAGTATTCTGTTCAAATTGGTGATACTTGCACTTCCCCAAATTTCAATCCCATAATTAATATCTATGGCTGTGTATCAATCCACAGTATGCAAGTTTTGAAACATTAACAGTCAAATATTTTGATAATTTCTTTATAACATATACAGCTGAACTTATTTACATATTTTTTTCCAACTGATTATGGAATATTAGATTACTATCCAGTTGTAAACCTAAAAGATCTATATCTTTTACCTGTCAAATAACTTCATTATTGATAGAAAAATTAATATTATCACTATTTTTATGTTCAAATAACATTACTATACTTTTTGTTGTGCTAACTTTAAGTTTAATTTCCTTAAAATATTTTACAAATAAATTTGACATATATTATGTAGACCGATTTCTAATTTATCTCAAAAGTTCAATTACATATAATCAGCATATGCAATTACTTTGCCACTATTGAAAAGGTTAAAACACTTGTCAACATTTAGAAATATATTTGCTTGAATTAACAAGCAAGTAGGTCTACTTTCAGAGAGACAACCTTTCCATCCTCAGTTAATTTTCTGACTGATTTCCTGTCAGATAACTGCCTTCCCCTTCTCTCATTATCTTGTTTGTTGCTCTTTCCATTGATCTGAGTCATAAGATGTCTTTTGCTGGTATTTTGAGGCTTATTACTTGATTTGTCTTCTCAATGGTGTAAATATGTTCTCACACTGTAAATTCACAATGAATTTTTGCTGGTTATATAAGTTTGATTTCTGGCTAATATTATGGCTGCTTGACCAAAAGTGGTAAGCTGATTTCATCAGCCGAGGATGGAGAGGATGTATCTCTGAAACTGCTCCTATTTTATTATAAAATAATTGGAGTAAATGTGCTTTTAAATGTCAATGATTATTTTAACAGTTTTAATACTTTATTAATATGCTTTACTGTTACCGAGCAGGATGACAGTTTTGTCTGTGGCCCACATTCAGGAGGTCTGGGTTCACTTCCTGTGGCCGGCCTACCTGATCTATGGGTTTTTTAGGGGTTTTCCCGGGTTGCCAGGCATATCCTGGGTAGGTTAATTACATCCCCCGAATTTCCTATACCTCCATTTCATTCCAGTATCATTTCACATCATCTCTCATCCGGTGGTCTCTTTCAGGATAGAAGTTTGGGAGCTGCGTCTCGGCGCTGCATGGCAGGATGAATGCTCCTGGTAAACATCTCCTCTGGTAGGTTGGTCTCTGGGCAGGCCTACTGGGCTATTTCAGGACCATGGTGGTGCGATGCTGGTTGTAATGGCCTGCCCGGGAGTTTCCAACTGATCAATAGTATGGATCCTGCCCTCTGCACTGCCATGACTCCTTGGGTCAGCTGCTATCTCTCTCTTCTTGCCTCATCCTTCCTCCTGGGACAGAGGCACTATAGATAAAATCTGGCTGACATACCGAATCCCCTTCATAAGATTCTATCCTATCTATCCTATCCTATGCTTTACAGTTCAAGCACTTCATTTTTAACATTGGTTTTATACAAAAGATAAAGTTGTGATTTTTGTGAAAATTACTGATTTTGTTCATTTTGTCCACAACCTCCACATATGTGATTGGTGGTGGTGTTTGTATGGCATGATATATTTAGTATCATTGAGCAATGCTCTTATTGGGCACACAAAATAAAAGATAAACAAATTAGAATTTAGCCTTGAAAAACCAATATGTTTTTGTTACAGGTATACTGCTGGAATTGTGGGTGGATTATCAGCTCTTGCTGTTTGTGCACCAAGTGAAACATTTCTCAAGTTTGGAGGGCCTCTAGCTATTGGACTAGGAGTAGTTTTTGCATCTTCTGTTGGTAAGATTTGTTATAGTGTTCCAAATATTGTAATAGTCAATTGAAGCTCTCCAGATCTAATATTTGTGAAGTCCAGCTAAAAAATATTTCATGAAATAAAGAAAATAAGTACAGCTATGGTTAAGAATGAAAATCTGTTTAGAAATACTGATATATACTTTGTTACTTGAAAATACATAAAAATATACAATTATTGATTTCATATCATTTTACAGATCTCGGTACGTACTCTAAAATATGCTTACATTTGAAAAATTATAAGAAATTATAAACTTTTAATTTGGAAATTCAGCCAAATATCAAATTTTGTTTTACTTCCTCTATTGCTTATGAAAATTCAGTATCAAGATTTTAATGGAAATATGTTTTTTATATTATCTGAATATTTATAAATTAACAACAGCAACCGCAACAATAATGAAGTGATCATCCTTTGACGCTAATTAATAAATTTAAATTATGTTGCAGAATTGCAGCTGCCTTAATATACTGAATTACTTTAAATAAGTAACTGCTGTTTTGAGGTATTATATCATGAAATTACAATTCTTATAAATTGGTTCTTTAAGGCATGTCAAATAAAAATGTTATGCTTATGATATTATGAATTCATAACCATGGACATGCCTATTTACTCTTAGAGAGTTCAAATCAGTATTACTCAGTTCTTACATTTAAAAAATATGAAAAAATGTATCAGCTGGAACAACTTAAAATCGAAGAGGTATACAAGATAATCTGCCTTCCCACCTTACCACTGCCAATACAATCCAGTTAGCTTAGTGTGGGCTCAAATAAAATAGGAAGTTGCAAACAAATATAATACTTGTAAATTGACTAATGGTAAACAACTTATTCAAAAAGAAATTAACAAGTTAACACAACAAGACTGGGAAAAGTGCTTGAGGCATGCAGAAAAATGTCAAGACTTTTGGAAAGGAATAGCATGTGATGAGATTTTAGAGCCTATTAACATAAACATCAAAACTCAGATGATGAAGACAATGACAATGATGAATTGTCTCTTGACATAGGTAAGTGACATTCACAGCTATATGGATGAGCTACTGGCAGTTCCATTAGATTAGAAAAATAGGTAATTCAAAAAATATAATTATAATTATAGCATTTAAAACATGTGAATATGCTTTTTCCTATTTTGATTTCAATAACTGCATTATTATTAAAGTTTGGAAAAATTCATTTTGGGTTCCCTTATGATCAGTGTCAAGGAGGCTTGCATCCTCTAGGATAGTGTGTGAGAGAGAGAGGGAAATATGAAAAGAGTGAGGTAACATTGTGGCAATGCTGAACACACAAACACATCTCATTCACCTCAGTACAGAACTCTTCCCATTTGAAAAATATAATAATGATGGCAATTTGACAATGAAATCTTTTGAATATTAATTATTTGAATGAACATTTATCAAGAAAATGGATAACATGGTAACAAGTTACTTACTTTGGTTCATAACTTATTTTATTTTTGTGAGTAGGTAACATGTTCTTACCTCCTACAAGTAGACTGGGTGCTGGACTCTACTCAATAAACATTTATGGAGGCCTGCTACTGTTCTCAGGATTCCTTCTATATGATACTCAGCGAATCATAAAGAAGGCTGAACATTATCCAATTGACGCTGCTTATCCTTATGATCCAATCAATGAGTAAGTTCTTTATAATGATTACATAAAAAATGAAGCTAGCTACAGTGAAGCAACAAATACTACACAAGTGTAACTATTTGCAACAAAAACTTCACTTATCTTAAGAAAATGATGTAAATTTGTCTTATTAATTGATGAAATTAATTAATCAATTAATAAGAAAAATTTACATAATTTTCTTAAGATAAGTGAAGTTTTTGTTGCAAATAGTTACATTTGTGTAGTCTTTTTAATGAATTAGAAATTAGACTTGAAATTTATGCATTAACTGATGGTTTAATGGATTTTGGCAGAGTGAACCATTGTATAAACTTAGCAGTGTACCATGCAGCAATGATGTACCTTAGTAGGATGATTTCATGGGTATACTTAAGGTGGTTAGGGAGTGAGCTCTATCTCCCTCCTTTTAAAGTTATTTCCTGGTGTAACAGTGAAAATGTGATATACGTAGGGAATGGATTTTCAGGTAAACACATTTTTTATGTAATTAAATATTTTCCACAATTTAGTTATATTACATATTATATGCATTTTACCAATATACTATACCAAGCTTGGTTTCTCCTCCTGTTACTTGGCAAACATCATTTTTCTTAAGAGATGCTATGCAAACTTCTGCCTATCCTGTGACCTTAGATTAGATTACATGTTGTCAACAGTTCGCTACAATATAAACATATATATATGTAACTCACAGGAAAGAAGTTTCAGATGTTAGAGTATTGCACAATGTACTTGAACTCAAAACGATTACCCGTTTGACTTATTCTTGTTCCTTCAGTTCAGTTCAGAAATGCACCATTGCTCTCAATAGGATATTTATCACTGACACATTGCACTGTTGTTTTAGCTTTAACATTTGATTGCATATCATCCACAAGTAATAATATGAGAATAGGATCTTGCAGTCACCATATTTAATATTTTCTGTGGCATTGGTCATTTCCAAGATATTGTTTATTACTGGTTTAAATTTCTCAATGCTTTATTAGCTTTTGAAGTGCTGTTGCTATGGTAAAAATATGTATATCAAGGCCAGCATGTAGCAAAGTACTTTTAAACGTGTATAACTTCCCTCTAGGCCTTTTGTATCTAGTATAACTAAATGTATAATGAAACTATTTATGTAATTTATGTAAGGATTATCTCAATTAACATAAAGTGGATAGAAAGATAAGAGAGGTACTACTTATATTTTGAGCCTTGGCAACCCTGAATGTTGTGGGTGCCATCTGACATTTCCAATGGAAAGTTTGACATTGTTGACCATAATCTGCTTCAGACATTTTGTCAATAGAGCATCATTTGTTTTGTTTATATTAACTTGAAAATTGTGTCTCAACAAAAACATCGAATTAACTTGTGAAAATGTTCATGCAATGATTTATTACAACGTTCCATGTGGATTATCAAGACAAGAGTCCATCGATCAGCTAATTTCCACATTGGCGATGAAGCTCCATGTGAAACGCTGGTATAACAAATTTAACCATGGCTGCCGTTCGCTCAATGATGAAATTCATGAAGGTCATCCAAAATCAGTTGTTTCAGAAGACATTGATGCTGTGCAAAAACTAATAATGCAAGATCCTCATTCAACATAATGTGAGATTAAGGCAACCCTAGGCATTAGTTCCACCAGCATATATAAAAATTGCATGATTATTTAGCCATGAAAAAGGTTTGCTCTCGTTGGAATCCCACATAATTCGATGCAATTTCAAAAAGATGATTGTGTCGATAGGTGTACAAAAATGCTCAAGAAATACAATGGTGCTGCCTCAAAAGACGTATATAAGATTTGTAACTGGTGATGAATCATGTATCTATGCATATGAGCTGGAACTAAACAGCAGCCAACTGTATTGGTGTTTCAAGATGAAGCAAATCCAACAATTGTACGCAATCAAAGCACTTCAAAGCAAATGATCACGTGCTTTTTCAGAAAAACTGGCCATGTGGCAACAGTGCCATTTGTTTGCTGCAAATCTGGTGAAGTAAGGGAAAGCAACAAGAACCGTAAGATCATTCTTCATCAGGACAATGTGAGTGCACACACATCTCATCTAACAACATCTCATCTTTGAAGGCTCAAAGAAATCTAATTAAAAGATCATCTGCCATACAGCCCTGATTTGGCACCCAATAACTTCTTTTTGTTCCCAAACATCAAGAATAAATTGCATGGCCAAAAATTTTTATCAGCAGAAGAAGCTGTTGATGCCTTCAAAAACCATATTTTGGAGGTGTCTTAAGGATACTGGAATAAATGCTTTGACAAATGGTTCAAAGAGATGCAAAAGTGTATTAATCATAAAAGAGAATATTTTGAAAAACAATAAAGCAGTTTTCAATCAGAAATTACTTTGTTTTAATTATTAGGCTCATAATATAAATAGTGCCCCTCATAAGCTATTATAATAGTTTGTAGAAGCTATACAAAATAAATAATGATATTATAGAAAGTAACGTGAATGCAGTACATTTGATTTTTGTATTTCAGAGCAATCTCTATCTACCTGGATACGCTGCAGATCTTCATCCGCTTAGCAATTATTTTGGCAAGTGGCTCTGGAAGTGAAAAGAAGAAGCAGAAATAAACATACAGTTAAAGAACTTCATTGATTGAAATCTAAGAGTTTATGCCATTGTCATATTTTATAACATAACTACAATTTAGATTAAAACATTTTTTTCTAAAATTCCTCGTCCTTGAAATTTTTTTTCTTCATGGTGAAATGGATATTGCATCGCACAGTAATCTAGAGGATCCAAGTTTGAAAATGTGGGCAAATCGCTGAGATAGAACTTTCTAAAGTTTTCCATTCACAGATTTCAGGTAATTCTTGTGTTCTTTGGAAGCTGGGATAATTTGAACACATATTAATCATTATCATTTGTTCATTATTCTATAGATCTAACAAGGGAACTATCACTATACTCATATCTGTATTTTCTTGAGATTTTAATGACATCATCTCTGTTCTATGAAAATCAGGTGCAGAGTACAGCTGGAAGTACCCGAAAATGAGTTCAGAATACATAGGAACATATAGGCATAATAAACACAGTATTGTATGGAAGGGATTGTTTGCCCCTGTGGGCAGCAGTCTACACACACAGGCATATTAAGGAGCACAGAGCTGACGAGGAATACCCAGCAGCTATTTGCAAGTGGTCACATGCAATACTTTACAGGCTTCAATTTTGGGCATTGTGGTTCAACTCCGCAGAGATTTTTGGTGCACAGGCCCCACATAGAGCAGAGATGATGTCATCAAACTCTCAAATGAATACAGTTATGAGCATAGAAATAGTTCCCTTATAAGATGTTATAACTTAAGATGGTTACTAAGAACTTGTGGCATTATATGCCAGTAGTATAATTGAATAATGAAATTTTTATCTCTGCTTTTTGATTAACTTACCTCTGTCATTTTCCTCTTTGTTTTTCTAACCTATTTACTTTCATTATTTTTGTTAACATTGGTTGGCTGCTGTGGAACATGTGCTAGCATAGTTTTATTCATCTTCGTGCATGAAAGATCTAAGAAATTGAGTGCAAATTTTACACATATGAGATTTAAAGGAATTTACTGTCAACAAATTTCAATTTTGATTGCAAATGCTGTTCTGTTACAGACAGTCTCGAAAGCATTTATCATTTTTAAACCAACAGACATAAACTGTATGAATACAGTTAACATACTTAATATTGTCCTATAAGGCAGAGTAGTATAAGCACCATGTTTCCTTCTTTATAGGAGACAATAAAACTGAATAATATGCCTTCAGATCATCAAATATGTACTGCTTTATCTTTGTGATGTCATGAGAGCTGCAAATGTCTATAGGGATTAAGTGTGAATCACCCCAGTCCACCACCCTTGTTATTTGCTGCTGAGAAGAGCAATAATTGAACATTCAAGGACAGTCACTGACTGACATCACAAGTTGGAAATATGTGCCTATTTGTTGTAATGGACTTATGTTTCCATACTGTTTGATTTCAGCAAAACTAGAGAATAGAGTCAACCTGAAAAATTCAATGCCATGGCCGGGATATGAAACATGGATCTCTCGGTTTCTGTCCTATTGCTCTTAACCTATGAGCTACTCTGGCCAATGTGCTGTCATGACATTAAATTCTTCAATTGACTCCTATGTTTTCCCGGTAAACCGCTAGGGGTCCTTGTATTTGAGAAACACACTGTTTGTGGCAACTTACTATTGTAAGTACATGGTTCCCAGGCTTCATCATTAAACCATTATTATTAAGTTAATTGATGGAAATTAATCGTTCTTCCAGACTAGCTATATATAGGCTAAGGTTCAGGATAGATGTAGTCTACCTGAAACTGGGAAAACATACAAGTCAATTGCAGAATTTAATGTCAAGACGGCACGTTGGCCATAGTAGCCCAAAGATTAAGAGTAACTGGACAGATACTGGAAGATCCATGGTTCGAATCCCGGCCATGGTATTGAATTTTTCACGTTGACTGTATCTATCCAGAACCTTAGCCTATATATGGCTAGTATGGAGGAATGATTCATTTCCATCAATTAACTTAATAAATGTAGAAGAATCGATTTCAGCAATATTCTGTTCAGTTGATTCTAGAGTTCAGTTGATTCAGTTTTCAGAACATTTTGTCAGTGGCTCTCAGGCTATAAAAACATTGCAATCAGAGTTAGATGTCATAGAGAATGTTAAAGTCTGGGAGCAGTGAGCACAGAGAAGCTTTGAGCAGCTGGAGTTGTTGCAACGGGGTGTAAATGAACTTTAGCTCTGATGTATTTGTTCTGGTAAAAGTGAAAATAAATAAATGTAAGTTAGTGCTGTGCTGTTTTGCTAACAGATAAAGGGAGTTCAGCACAGGTTTTTGTTGTCATTTGTTACAATAAGATGTATATTGAAATATTTAATTGAACAAATTTTTAAATATATAGTTTTAATTTACTAAAAAGGCAGTAAGCTCACTACTTAGTTAATGGGTTGTAATGCTGTTGTTTGTGTGCCATGGTTTTTTTCCTCTTGCTTGCTCATCAACACTATAGATACTCTGGGGCACTCTGTCATCTTCTCCATCTTCATACAAAATTATTTTTGCAATGACGAGAAAACATTATCTCCTGCACTTCTTCATAGAAAGACTACAATGTTGTTATTTGAGTAATGCCATTTGCTTCTCTTTTACCACTGGAAAGCTCCAATTTTGGACCACCAACTGTTTCTGGTTTTCTACTGATAGCTGCCATTTTATCTTGACTTACAGATGTCAAACTCCATTGGAGAATATTAAGAATTTGATTATGATTATTCAAACAGTCCCTGATCAGAATTCCAAGTGAGAGACTATAATTCAGAATGTCTTGTTTAGGAAATATTTTTAGGAGAATTTTCAATGTTTCTTGTGGATAGCGTTTTTTAAGAAATGCAAGTTGATACATCCTTACTCAACCTCCAGCTTTTGGAGGACCACATTTACTTTTTTTGTGAGTCCTTGGGACTTAGCTGGGAGATTATTATATTGATAATTAATTTTCCTCCTTTGGACAATGGAGGATGATATTGGACCATTGTAAGCCAGCACAACTATACAGAAGGAACCAGGTCTGTATTCCTAACAAAAATATGGGGGGGGGGGGGGACACACCTAAAAAATGTTCCAGATGCTATAGAACCAATAAGAATTCTGCACTTGTAGATTCGCCTTCCTGCTTTGCTTGTCCTCAGCATGCATACAACCTTTTATCCATTCTTTTATGTAATCCTCTGGGTTCCACATATGTACTGGAGGTCCGTTAATTGTCATAAACATTATTTGAATGTATTTTGAATGTATATATTTTGTATTCTTGCAGTATTTTGAATGTTAAAGAAAGCTAATGAATTAAAATGATTATAAACAATATTATTCATAAGGGTACTGTGTCCTGCCTCCGAAAAATAGTGGGTGGGCCGGTGTACATCTGTGTTCTCCTCCACTATGGCCCTGTAAGGAACATAAGATAAGAAGCATTAGATACTTTAATATTGTAAGGTTAGAAGAAAACAAAGTATCAGTTAAGGGAGAGGGTAGTAATGTTTAGTGTTTAATGTTTAATGTTTATTTATTCATCATTTGGTAATTACAAACAATTACAATAGACTTCATCATCCAGAATATAAATATAAACAAATTATATACATAAGCACATTACTCACAGACATGGACACGCGCGCACACATGCACGCATGCACGCATGCACGGACACACACACACACACACACACACACAAACACACACACACACACACACACACACACACACACACACACACACACACACACACACACACACACACACACACACACACACACACACACACACACACACCACACACACAAACACATGCATACACACACAATACTTAAGAATACAATTCACAATTCCCTCTTGTGCTGTTCATAAAACTCGTGCAAACAATAAAACAGATTTCTTATCAGCCATTTGTGCATTTGAATATTCAAACTCCTTATTTCTTGTGGAAAGTTATTGAAAAATTTATACCAATTACTTTGTGGTGGTTAAATTTTTTTGCAATCTATGGTATGGCATATCAATTACATTATTATTTATATCGAGATTTAACTGTATTGGAACACCACAGTGAAGCGAAATAATTATAACAATACAACATTGGCACCAAAAAACAATTACAACATTAAAAATCTACTTCACAGTAATAATACTGATAAGATAAAATCAGAGGAAAAGTCAGGCATTTACAAGATTAAGTGTAAAGACTGTGAAAAAATTTACATAGGGGACAAAAAGAAACATAGGCACTAGAAAGAAAGAACACTTCAGGCACTTAAGATACAAAAATATTGATAAGTCCGCAATAGCAGCTCATTTCTGGTCTGAAAATCATGAAATTGAAGATAGCACCGAATTACTAAAATACGTACAAAAACATAGTGAACTCGTCATATGGGAGAGTATATACATAGAAAAACATAAAAACCAACTAATGAACTTTGAAATCCCGCCAGAAGAGAATCCCACATTTAAGTTCATCACTAAATCAACAGATGGCAGCAACAACTCCAGAATTACCCACACCACTGGATCAAGCTTTAGTCGCACAAGAGCCGAAGATGCAAACAATGATTTGCGAAACATGTCCTCAAAATAGGTACGAAAGTGAAGCAGATGTGTAATAAATACGACTCATCTAAAAACTAATACATTATTATTTCTTGTCTCATGTTTATGTATTCCATTTCTAGTTTTATAGTCATGTAGATCCTCTTTGATCTTAACCAATATGTCATAAATATATAAATTTACCACCGTTGGAATTCCCAATTTAACAAATAATGGTTTACAGTGTTCAGTTTTGTTTGAATTTGTCAGTATTCTAACAATCTTTTTTTGAATTCTTAAAATTTCAACTATTCTAGAATTGCTACCCCATAGAACTAACCCATATCTAAAAACACTTTGAAATAACGAGTAATAAGCCATTAATACAAATTTTTCTGAAACTACTCTTTTTAAATTTGATAACAAAAATACCACTGATTACAATTTTTTACACACTTGGTCTATATGTGGATTCCAGGTTAGTTTTTTTTTATCTATAACTACACCTAAGAGTTTAACTGTTTCGTTTAGACTTTCATCTTGTTCAACATTTTTTCAGGTAAATAAAATTCTCTGTGTTTTGCTTTCATTCATATAAAACCCATTGCTTTTAAACCAGAGTTTTGATTTTTCTATTGTTGTTTTTGCTAGTTGTAACAGTGTTTTGTAACCTTTGTGAGTGCTTAGAAAAGATATATCATCAGCATATACTACCGTGTGAGATGATGCACATTTTGAGACATCATTAATCATAATTAAAAAGAGCAAAGGGCCCAAAACTGATCCTTGGGGAACAACTGTGTTTACTTTCAATACCTGAGATTCTTTCCCTCCTACCGATACAATTTTCTATCGATTTTCCAAATAAGATTTAAAGATTTTTACTGAGTTTCTTATGCCATAAACTTCTAATTTCTTTAACAAAACATAATGTTTCAGACAGTCAAAGGCCTTACTTAGATCACATAGTATTGCATGTGCAAAATCCTCTCCTTCAAATGCTTGGCGGATTAATTGTACAAGTGGTCATAGTAGTATAGAGGTGCATAACTGCTAAGGCCATTAGTGAGTTAAAGTGGAAGGTAAAAATCTGGTAAGGAAAAGGAACAATACAAAATTTAGTCACTAAGCTCATGAATTTATCATGTAAACAGTTCCATTTGATGAACAACCCTTCCATTAGTTCTTCTCTTATGGGAAGATGATGGACGGAACCTTAAGTAATTACCTAGATTGGTTCCTTTAAGACTCTATTATAGAGGAATTAAAGGCTCCTCCCTCTGCTAGATAATTATTCTCACTATTTTGGAAAGTCAAGCATACTTTGATGGAAATCAGAATTTTTAACTGTAACTGTGTACCTCTGGACAAGTTCAATGTTCACAATCCTTTGTGGTTATAAGTGAACCCAATGAATACAAATTTAATTTGATCTAATCTAATCTTAAATAAATGTCTTTGTGTAGCATGTTCAACAATTTCTCCATTTTTAAGTAGGTACATCTTGTTTATCCCAACTCTTAGGATACACTATAAGGAACAGAAAATAAACCAAAAGGATTAATAAAAACAGAGCAAAACATTAAACAAAAGCACTGTTAAACAACTACAAATACCATAGAGGAAAGTGCACATAAAGCATGAGCTACAACATTTTGCATTAAGAGGCAGGTATATAACTTTTGCACAATTTTAAATAAATGTTAACTTCTTCTTATTTTTTATAATGATTTCTTGTATGTAGAAGCAAATATAGTATAACCTTTGAAAGTAATGAGTCGGTAATTCAAACACAAACATCACTTAAATTATCCTTACTTGTACATGTTTCGGAGAACGGTTTGTCCCCATCATTAGCGGTTATCTGAGTCGGATAACTGCTGACGATGGGGACAAACCATTCTCTGAAACATGTCCAAGTAAGGATAATTTAAGTGATGTTTGTTTTTGAATTACTGACTCATTACTTTCAAATGTTAAATACATCACTGTTTCTCACCGTTTGCTTCAAATAATAGTATAACCTATCCAAATTTAATCACTGTTCATTCAATAGTTGTTGTGTAACCAGAATTTTAGAACATTTATGTGTTAGTTTAACTTCTGAGATTCCAGGGTTCCTAAAAAATAGTAACAATTTATTTTATCTGGTACCCTTTAGAAATTTATACAGATAAGATTAATGCCATTAATTACTTGACATTGTTCAAGGTTTGGCAGTTTATCTGTACAATGGTGATTCGAGAAGATATTGACACACTGCTTCCTCACACTGTTTTTTCACAGGACATGTTTCAAGAGCTTTTGCTCTCATCATCGACTACTGTCCCTACGCTTCTTTCAATTTATCTGTACAATGTTTAGACTTAGGTTGCACTTCCCCAATACCTTATACTTCTTCAGAGGCTTTCAGAAAATAATACACAAGACACATAAAGAGTTAACTAAAACTCAAGGACACTTGAATTAAAAAATAAAGACTGTAAAAATGCCAAAAAAATACTATGCAAAAGCACAATAAGCAACCACAAATATCACAGTTTGTAGCGATTTCTCATTAATGCAGCTGAGTGACTTCTACATTGGTGCAGTGAAAGTTCATATAAACAAGTTTATAACCAACATACAGATAACTACTGAGAAAATGCAAGAAGGTCAGAAACAAAAGAAAAGCCAAATTTGGTTGTGCTGTTATTTCATGATTAATGCCATACAGGGGATCAACAAATATACATGAACTCACTCTTCCCTTGTTATTTTGAGACTGAAAATGGAAGTAATTGTTATCCTAGCAATGTTCAAACTATGAATATTTTTTGACAAAGATATAGCTTTTGAGGGTATTATATAAAATCAAATAACTGAGTGAAACATAGTGGAATTTCAAATTCTAAGCTGGACAGCGAGTTTTGCCTTGTTTCAAAGGTTCTCTATGCAAGTTTGGTTGAAATCATTGCAAGAATGCAGAAAGGAATAACACATAGACACAAGCATACAGACTTCCTTTTACATAGAAGATTTAAGATACCTACTAAAAAGACTAAATTTTTGGGAGTGATAAATGAACTTGGCAAAAGCATATTGAAAGCATTAGTAGATAAATTAAAAGTATTAAAAAAAAGGACTTGCTGGTAATAAAAAAATAATAATACAAAAACAGGATTATTGTAAGAGTAAAAGTAAGAATTTGAACCTACTAACTCGGCTGAACATAAAGATCAGTAAAGTTTAGTCACTAGCTATTATTATAGTTTATTGGAATTATTCTAAGATGTTTTTAAATGCAACTTACAACATATAGGTATAGTGAATCCATTTTAAAACAGGGTTTAAAATATTGTGGTGAAATGCTCATAGTTTCATTTTCAAACAGAAAAATCCTTTAAGAAAGTGAAAATCAAGTATCAAGTATTAAAATTAGGAGTGACATTAAATCTATTCCAATTTAAGATTTATTAATGGTTACATCCAACAAATCCATCATCATAGATGTGCAGATTCAAACACTTTTAGCTTAATAAGATTATTGGATTATAAGAAATGGTGACATTATCAAAACTCTATGCATAATATGAACATACATTAGAATTATACAGAGAGTCAAGAATCTCAAAAACTTATTAGACTATTCATTGAAATTTAACATTTTTTATCTTATTATAGGTAATACTATTTATAAAATTACAGTTGACTTTGGACTTCTTTTTAACAACATATTTCATAAAAACTATGCTAATCCTGATGAAACCAAAACTTTTATCCTTGAAAACCTCAATAGAATATGCTCACTCAATGATTGGATTATACTTATACTGGTGGGTCTCCTGAATCATAAAGATGAAGTTAGAGTTTGTGCTTTTTCTCAATTCTTTATTTTTATAAAAATATGATGAATTATAAGTAGTTGTATGTCAGACTGACTGTCTGACATACAACTATGCAACTGACTCATAAATACATCACTCACTGGTCAACTAATAATTAGCAACCACTAACTCATAACTAGCTGAACCGTACTATAGATCATGCAGATTGACTGTGAAAACTGAACTGAACCAATTGACTGACTGACCGACCGACCGACCGACCGACCGAGGTGCTGGCAGGTACAATTTGAGTGCTTTTGCTGTGTGCCCACCCTCATCAGGTTTTAACCCGAGATAGGTATTTGTTTCGGGACTTTTTAGGTAGAATTATGACGTTTCTGAGGTGACATGACACTCCTCTGAGTTTATTTAGAGAATACAAAAACCATTGCACCCTGGTAGGTGTGGCTAAATGCAATCTAAATTTCCGTTGGCTAGGAAAACATTTTGAGGTCAATCAGCTCTTGGCTGGATTTGATGCAGAGGTTTTGCTGCTGAGTTGATAGTGTGTCCGCAAGCCATGCGGAACACCCGATATTGCCTAGACTGGCGTATTCTGGGGCCATTATTTACAAGAGACCTAACAATGGCATTTTATATTTTAGTAATTTTGCATAGAACTTTGTAACCCGGCACCTAATTTCATCCTCCACGTAAGGAAGACATAGGCTTCGTGAAGTACAAGAGAGCAAAGGAGGAGGCTAATAAAATTGAAGAAAGGAGTAAGGCCAGGAAACAGGGATATAATGCCCTTATACGGAACTGCAATTGTGGATTGATGAGCGAGTGGCCTAACAGAGAAGCAGCATAAGCAACATTAGAGGCATTATGCACGGGTGAGTTATGTGGTAACACTACATTTTACACGAACCTAGCACCCTCATCATATCCGGAAGGTCAGCATAAACACAGCAAAAGTTACATATTCGTTAAGACATACGTTACACTTTTCTCTGCCATACCTTCTTGTGGTGGGCTGACAGTAGCACAGACAAACAAGCTGACTTCGATATGCGGGGTGAATGTCCAGAATTCACGTGGAGAAACTGCAGTATGGATGGACGGAGGGCGAAGTGATGAAAGGAGAAGATGGCGGAGAAGATGGGGAAGCTCAGAAATGGTGGTCTCTAGAGTGAAGAAGAAAATATAGAAAGAGAAATTACATTATAGCCAGTGGTGAGCGAAATAAATGTGGGAACACATGATTAGGAAAAAGAGTGAAATAAGTATGGGGAATTACAAAAGTAGTGAGAATTAAGCAGGTGGACGGAGAAGTAGAAACATATCGACAAGGTAAAAAAAAAAAAAAAAAAAAATGCTATTGTGGATAAATTTTAGAAAAGAAAGAATGGAATGGGTTCGTGAGAGGTAGAGCAGCAGGCATGAGCAAATGTGATGAAAAAATTGTAACTAGGAGATGGAGCGGCAAGAGAAGTTAAATAACTACAACGGGAAAAGAGGAGGCAAGAAGAGAGGAGAAGTGCAAGTGAAAAACAAAAAAGTGAGGTTAAGTAAATTCAGCTGGAATGAAGTGACAGTAGTATGTTGAAATAAGAGGCAAATAATCGACAGGGAAAGTAAGAAATTTGGCAAATAATGAAAACCTAAAACTATTGGGTAAACAGCAGAATGAAAAGAGAAATTAAGGGTGGGGTTCTGAGAAACAGAGAAGATCTGAGCATGAGTAAGAAAATACACTCCTGGAAATTGAAATAAGAACACCGTGAATTCATTGTCCCAGGAAGGGGAAACTTTATTGACACATTCCTGGGGTCAGATACATCACATGATCACACTGACAGAACCATAGGGACATAGACACAGGCAACAGAGCATGCACAATGTCTGCACTAGTACCGTGTATATCCACCTTTCGCAGCAATGCAGGCATGCAATGATCGTCTCCCATGGAGACGATCGTAGGGATGCTGGATGTAGTCCTGTGGAACGGCTTGCCATGCCATTTCCAGCTGGCGCCTCAGTTGGACCAGGGTTCGTGCTGGACGTGCAGACCGCGTGAGACGACGTTTCATCCAGTCCCAAACATGCTCAATGGGGGACAGATCCGGAGATCTTGCTGGACAGGGGAGTTGACTTACAACTTCTAGAGCACGTTGGGTGGTACGGGATACATGCGGACGTGCATTGTCTTGTTGGAACAGCAAGTTCCCTTGCTGGTCTAGGAATGGTAGAACGATGGGTTCGATGACGGTTTGGATGTACCGTGCACTATCCAGTGTCCCCTCGACGATCACCAGAAGTAGGAGATCACGGCCAGTGTAGGAGATCACTCCCCACACCATGATGCCGGGTGTTGGCCCTGTGTGCCTCGGTCGTATGCAGCCCTGATTGTGGCGCTCACCTGCACGGCACCAAACACGCATAGGACCATCATTGGCACCAAGGCAGAAGCGACTCTCATCGCTGAAGACGACATGTCTCCATTCGTCCCTCCATTCACGCCTGTCGCGACACCACTGGAGGCGGGCTGCACGATGTTGGGGCGTGAGCGGAAGACGGCCTAACGGTGCGCGGGACCGTAGCCCAGCTTCACGGAGACGGTTGCAAATGGTCCTCGCCAATACCCCAGGAGCAACAGTGTCCCTAATTTGCCGGGAAGTGGTGGTGCGGTCCCCTACGGCACTGCGTAGGATCCGACGGTCTTGGCGTGCATCCGTGCGTCGCTGCGGTCCGGTCCCAGGTCGACGGGCACGTGCACCTTCCGCCGACCACTGGCGACAACATCGATGTACTGTGGAAACTTCACGCCCCACGTGCTGAGCAATTCGGCGGTACGTCTACCGGCCTCCCGCATGCCCACTATACGCCCTCGCTCAAAGTCCGTCAACTGCACATACGGTTCACGTCCACACTGTCGCGGCATGCTACCAGTGTTAAAGACTGCGATGGAGCTCCGTATGCCACGGCAAACTGGCTGACACTGACGGATGCGGTGCCCAAACGCTGCGCAGCTAGCGCCATTCGACGGCCAACACCGCGGTTCCTGGTGTGTCCGCTGTGCCGTGCGTGTGATCATTGCTTGTACAGCCCTCTTGCAGTGTCCGGAGCAAGTATGGTGGGTCTGACACACATGCAGCTAGCGCCATTCGACGGCCAACACCGCGGTTCCTGGTGTGTCCGCTGTGCCGTGCGTGTGATCATTGCTTGTACAGCCCTCTTGCAGTGTCCGGAGCAAGTATGGTGGATCTGACACACATGCAGCTAGCGCCATTCGACGGCCAACACCGCGGTTCCTGGTGTGTCCGCTGTGCCGTGCGTGTGATCATTGCTTGTACAGCCCTCTTGCAGTGTCCGGAGCAAGTATGGTGGGTCTGACACACATGCAGCTAGCGCCATTCGACAGCCAACACCGCGGTTCCTGGTGTGTCCGCTGTGCCGTGCGTGTGATCATTGCTTGTACAGCCCTCTTGCAGTGTCCGGAGCAAGTATGGTGGATCTGACACACATGCGTCAATGTATTCTTATTTCCATTTCCAGGAGTGTAATAGGTAATTGGAAAAGGAATTAAAAAATAGCAGTAATAGAGTTTAATAATTTGTAATAGGGTAAAAGACATAAGAAAAGGGGAGATGTGTAAGTGAGAAATTTCAAAAAGTGAGGTTAAGAAAATCCAGGTGAAAAGGTATAGGTAATAAGAAGTTGAAAAAGGAATATAACAGGATAAAAGACATTTGGCAATAGCAAAAACTAATGCATGATAGACAAATAAAAGAAAATATAGAACTATTGAAAGGGGCAACCATGTACGTAGTGTGTACATATATTATAGGGCTGTCCTATTAGTAAAATGATCAGAGTTTGGCTCAGGTATAGCCTGATTGTTTGCTTTAGTACTAAGTAATATAAGGTAATATTATCAATGTAATGTCATATCAATACACCGGCCGGGACGGACCAGAGTGTAGACCACGTCTCATCCTCCAGTACTGTACCCCATTAATACGATAATGTAAAGCAGAGGTGGGGGACGCGACCTTTAACCTAGGCCTTAATCCGGAAAAAGGCTGTTTGTCGTTAGGTTAGTTAATATATCTGGTAATTATTGTACTAACTGGTGAGACCATCCGAAATTTGATTTCTGAATATTCTGAACGGTTGGAATCCTTTGGAAATCTGGCTATAATGTTAAGCTGTGATAAACACAAATTTTACTGTAGCAGAACGCTAGTACATAACGAAGAAGTTAATGAGATATTTGTATATATCCAAAGAGTAAGCAAAATATGACGTAAAGGAGTAGTAAATGACCGGTGGAGCAACTTAACTAATGCATTGAAGAAATAAATTTTATAAATTAAATCCAGTAAGGCAGTTTAGTGTACATGTTTTGTTTTGTTAGAGCTGATGTTTAGCACCCAATAGTTAAAGGGAATACTAACAAGATGAATTTCAGCAAGCAGTTTAAGAATTGTGGGAGTAACACTTTAATTAGGGTAGGTATAGATATTAATCTGCAGGTATAGTTTTTTCAGAAACAGCTGAATTTAGTGATTATTTAGGATGGCAATTGTTTTTGTGTTTGGCAGTATAAAACAATTCCTTTTAAAAGGTTAAGGCCACAACCAGGGAACTATGCAAATAAGCTTGAAATGGCAAACAAGAAAAGTCAAACCAACTTCGAGGAATCACATTATGACTTCCAGGGTGTCCGATTTACCCCGGCTGTATTACATTTTAAAGATGTTTACGAAGATCCAGTTGTACTTAGTTTCACTGTTCAGAACATGAAGAATATTCCTGTCGTGATTAGGATACAGGAGCCTTTGTCCATGGTAAGCATTCATTTAATTTAATATTTGTAAATATAACTGGCCGAACTCCATCGAGCTGTACCAGAACGTGCCTATGATCCACATCAACAGCGTAGAAGAGCCTGAAAGAAGATTTTTAAGAATAATAACTGAACTGAAAACGAGCTATGTGCTTCCATATTAGGCAAACTCGCTTCCATTGTTATTCTAAAGTTCACAGAAAAAAGTAAAATATCAAAGAGATTTTCTACCAGCGTTAGTTAATGAATACACAAGGAAAATAGTTGTCACAGTTTCATTAAATTAGCCTTTAACCATTAGCCACTTATTCACTTTAGTACCCCTTGACCGATTTGATTTCTAGCAGATGCAATCCTTAAGAGCGATTGGATGCCCGTTTGATTCAATAGTTTGGCTTAAAAAGAAAAGGTGCAGTCCGTATTCCGCACATTCCATTTGGACCGCCGTCCAAATACACTCCGGTCGCCTCGCTAGCGTAAATAGTAGCGTGTCTGCCTCACGTTCAAGAGGTCCTGAGTTCGAATCTCAGTCAGGGTGAGTTACGTCATTGAGGTTCTTTTTTTCTGGTGTTTTCCCTTATTCTGAAAGATGAATGTAGGGTAACTCTAAATTTTATGGACTCTGAAGTCATTTGAGCATCACTTCACACATTTCATTCATCCTCCGATACGATTTAACGTTGGGGGACGTAAATTAAAAAAAGTAAAGCGTACTTAGAAGCAGAAAAAGTGATAGGTAATACGAGATCCAATTGCTTTTGTTATTTTAACTATTACAAACATATAAGTAGAAGGAAGTGTTGAGAATATTTCATCAGAAATATTTTTGAAATCAGCATTTCATCAGAAATACACACTTTTAAGTGTGTATATGTGGCTGTGAATAGCATAACTTGAAAATGGTAAGTTAGTTAAATAGAAGCTCAGTACTTAAATTAAGAACTTCCAAGAATGCGACACGAAGAATTTCAAGACAAGCACCTTTTCCTCAATCTATCCAATTTTGTAAATGAATCTATGTCCTCCAACTTGTCATTTCGGATGATGAATGAAATGGGGTAAAATGAATACTCAGTTAAGTCCAAAGTCCATAGAGCTTAGAGTTACCCGACATTCATCTTTCAGGATAAGGAAAATCCCCAGAAAAATCTCATCCAGATAACTCACTTAACTAAGATTGGAACTCGGTATTTCTTGAACGCGAGGCAGATACGCTACAGAGGCGGGCAACATATCCAATGGAAAAATAAAAGTTACTTTGATTTTTTTTAAAAATGCTCATAACAATTTTGATTTAAAATACCATATGTTTAAGGTGTTTTGAAGACAAATGAGATTTATATTTTGAATATTCTGGAAACAACGTCGGAAGTCATTTTGTAAATAAATCGTTAGAGAACACATTCTTAATAGACAAAACCAAGCGGGACGCTTTGATGATTTCGTCTGCGTCCCATATTCAGAAGGTCCGGGTTCCATTCCCGTGGCCGAACTACCTGACCCATAGGTTCTATTGGGGGCTTTCTCGCGTAACCAGGTGGATAGGTTAACTACATCCCCCGAATTTCCTGTTTCTCCATTTCATCTCCATGATCATTTCACATCATCTCTCATTTGGTGGTCTCAGGGTAGGCGCGTCGGTGGATGTCTCAGCGGTGCATGGCAGGATAATATACACTTAATAAACACTTCCTTCCATCCTCCGGGCCGACCTGGTGGCCGTTTCCGAACCATGGCGGGTGGGGTGCCAGTTGTTTCGGCCCCGTAGGGGAGGGGATCCGTCCCCTTCAGCTGCCGTGGTGCAGGCGCTGCGGACCCCTAGCACTCGTGGTACCTCTGACGTTACTAGAGGAACCTCGGGCCGAACATTCGAGCCCCTCCCTGATTGGGAGTTGTTCGGATTGGGTTGGACTCGAGGGGCAGTGGTTCCCGATACCCGTGGGAGATCGGGTACGTCTCCGGACGGGGTTCAGGGAAGCCATTAATATTCCCGCGCACTAGCCAGCATAGCTAGTAGAAGTTGTGCTAGTTCACCAGGCGGCCCCACCGAGGTCATATCGGTAGCCTTCCCACTTTGGTGTTGGCGCGCGTAAGTGGCGTATCCACTTCCATCCCGTCTTCAGTCCACAGGACCAGATGGGCGGCGGGGGGGGGGGGGGGCTTGTTAGTCTCTAGGTCTTGCTCTATGGAAAGCCTTATGGAGGCGCTGGGTGCCCTTTCGGGACAGCTCGGTAACTCCCTGGTCGAAGGAGGCCCGAGGTGCTTGGTCCTACGGGTCCAGGACTAATGGGAGTAGATCCTCTGGCATGAAATGAATTGCATGAATTGAATAGTTGTTTTGGCCTGCCAATGTAGATTCCAAAAGGTAAGAAAGAGAACCTGCTCTCTGCACTGTCGTGACCCCTTGGGTGGGCCGCCCTGTATCTCCTCTTGACTCATCCTTCCACCCGTGGATGCCCCACTTTGGGGCACAGGTATAGTAAACCACGGGTTTTGGTGTCGAATCTCCTCCCTAGTAATCCTAATCCTAATAGACAAAAATGTAGATCTTGTTAAAGCACATAGTATATAGATAGAGTCAACATGAAAAATTCAATGCCATGGCCGGGCTTTGAACCAGGGATCAAATAAACCAGGAAAACCGGGGTTGAAATCTCGGCCGTGGCATTGAATTTTTCATGTTGACTCTGTCAAAATACCTTAGCTAGTGTGAAGAAATGATTACTTTCCATCACACAATATATGTCACATAACTTTTTCCTTTTGTAGAGATAACCGTATTAGAGATAGGGCTTGTTATTGGTTTGGATGCTTAAATAGGCATATACTTATACTTATCTCAAATAGGAAGGTTTTTTTTTTATGTTCTTGGCATGCAAAGAGAATGGGATGTGAAAGTCATAAAAATGACTAGCTCTTGAAACGTTGGACTATCGCATAACCTGTAAGGAAATAGTAAAACCACTTCTACAAATATTTATCCTTATTAACATGAAGTGTAAGAGGCAATAGGTGGTTTTAAGGATAGTTTGTGAAAGAGTGAGTACCATATCAATGTTTTATGTTTTATAACTCATACATAGAATGTAAATAAATTCATTGATCTAAAAAGAAAACATTTATTTAAAAGAAAGGTTGGAGTGTGTTTGTGAAGAGCATAATTCAAAATTATGAATTTTCGAGTAGATCATAGTTTCCGAGAGCTTGTAGGCCGTGGTAAAGTCGATGAGATAACATCTGACGTTTCTCCTGTCGGGCATCTTCAGAGAAATGGTTCCCGGTTGGTTTAAAATCTAGTTGTAAACATGATTACAATCTGGATGTAAACTGCTGAAAATTGGTTCAACCTGTTACTGAATTCTGTGACTGAATTTAAAGATACTGAGCACAGGATAGAAAATTACTTGCCGATATTTATAGTTTCCATAACTGATTTCAGTCCTGCACCGTGGCCTAGTGGGCTAAGGCTTTGGTTCCCTGCCACAGAATGCGCCTGTGATCGATCCCACCCCTGGGAGTGGATTTTAAATCCCAAGTACGGGACCGGTACGCACTCAGCATCGTGAAGAAATTGAGGAGCTACTATAGGTAGTAAACCCTGGTCTAGAAAGCCAACTTTCAGACTGTGCATGCCGAGATACTGACCATATCTACTCCCCGTATCGGTTGAATGATCGCCTACCTCTGCCATGCGAATGTGGGCGTGAGGTCCGTAGCCCGTTTGGTAGGCTCAGGCCCACGTTGGGCTGTTATGTGATGGGTTACGGCATGTTTATAACTGATTTCAGAGTGGGGAAGAATGACAGATAATTCATTTTTAAATATGCAATCCGTAAGTTTAGTTTTCTCTGAAAAGCATTTACAATACTTACGGCTGAATTATTGCGAGTTTTCCCTTGAAAATCGAGTTTTGTAATCTTGAGGTGGTATCTGCCAAGAAACCTAAATCTAGGTGCCAAGCTCTCAAGCTCTTCTCAATATCGCCTGGACGATGATTTCAGAAAATCTTTCACCTCATTCAGAAGATTACAGAATCGTTTCAGAGTTTCCCCCCTACTAAGTCTTAAGTCCACATGCAGAATTATGTCACCCTGCTTGGAATCTGTTAAATTCAGATTTATGAACAATTGGCTACGTGTAGAAGATGACCTGATGAGATTTACTATACAAGTCAAACTTGACATGGCCCAACTTCGAAAACTTTGCGCATAAAGCTTTCTGGTGGATAATACAGTCATAAGAAAGGAATTGTGGATTATCTTTAGCACATTATTCTTTCCAGTCATTGTTACAGCAACAAATCTAGAGAGTGAAATGTTACTACGTTTTGCAAATCTCAGGAATATTTGTCTTCTCCCTTAGTACGTTCATCAAATGGCATCACTTTTATAAATTCCTCTTTAACTTTAAAGACCATGATAATAAATAAACACAACTGTCCAGTATCAGAAATATCCGAAGCAAAGAGCATTCATACGCTTGCAGGTCCTGATATACTCGTATTTAAGATACTAAATTCAACACGCCTAGAAGGAGTTTAGTAAGACGTTGCCAAGTGCAGATTTATGCATAACATCTTATTTCATTCCATTTTTAAGCTCTCCGGTATATGTTGATACTTACATATATGCACGGGGCCCAAATGACCTTGTTGTCGACGGGCCCTAAAACCCCACACACTCACTCACTATATGCACGGACTGATGCATAACATATTATTTCATTCTACTTTTAAGCTCTCCATATATGTTGATGCATATATGTAAGTATTAACATATATTGGAGAGCTTAAAATAGAATGAAATAAGATGTAATGCATAAGTCCGTGCTGCACTGGGGCCAAATCTGACTACAAGCGACAAGTGTAATCATTGGAAATCTCTTCTCTTTTTTACGCCACAAGCTGTCCCTACAGAGTTTGCTGTTTGGTATTGTGTAGAAGGCCTGCAGTACGGGAATGTCTAACACACAGGGAGCCGAATGTTCTTCCTCTTACCCTAGCAAAGAAACAAGAGGAAATAGGGTTAAAGAATGTAAAGAAGCAACTGTTGGAGGATACAGCAGCTGTCCTCGAGGAAGGAGAGGGCATCTTGGTCTGGGGAGTTAGATTAGTATTGTGTGGATGGGAATATTAAACAAGTCCCTGAGCACTGTAACCTCCATTGTACCAGCATGCAGTCTGTACACAGAAAGTAAATAACGTCCCGTACATGGGAACACAATCCCATGGACCGAATCCCGGCCATTGAATTTTTCATGTTGACTCTACCTATCAAAAGCCTTAGCTTGTGTACGGCTAGTCTGAAGAAATGTTTAATTTCCATCACTTAACTAAAATGATAGACTTTTTAACCGGAAATTGTCACGTTACGTTTTTCTGAACTGACAAACGTTGCTGTAATGTTAATTTACATGTTAAATCTCCAAATTTGTGTTTTCGTAATTCAGAATTAACAAGAAATTCGCTATTAAAGTTTGTGTGATTTGTTGAAAAATGATGTTGTACATTACTTTTATTGGGAACAGATGCACTAATGTTACATAATAAACCTATAGATTTTTCTCTGAATTACACAAAACAATACTGCTTATCCCAATCATAATTAAAATTGCAAGTTCTTGGTCTCTTAGAAATATATTAACACCCATCCAACACAAGACAGAACTGAACCTACATTCACAATCTTTCAAGTTATATTGAATACTTGCTTAAAACTGACTCCTTTCACTATAGATATAACTTTAAAAAACTAACCCCTTTGCTCACTGTTCCTATAAACAGCAACGTTTAAAGGAGTGAACTTACTGTATGCGATAAAGCTTTGTTGGATTAATGAGACTGGCTCTCCCAACAATTGAGATCTACTGTTTGTTGAGGGAAATAATCAGTGCCAGCTACGAGTGTACACAAGCAAGTTTCATAGTCATAGGTGTATGTATATATCATGAATGCATTCGGAAGGAAGTAATTTTATCCTGAAATTGGTTTTAAAATTATATATTATTAGAACAAAATTGGTCTCATGAACGACACCAGGAAATCACATTTTGAGCGCCATGGCACCTACAAACGCCGCGTTTGATTGTTTGCTGTACGATCTTATCTTCTGCGGATGATGTTTCGCGTCCCGGCGACTTGACCTTCAAGTTTTTGAGTATTTTGCTAAACATCTCTCCCATCATGGCTTTTCATCTTGGCACTGTTGTCCACTCATTCCTCCAGGAGGGTTACCGCCCGCCTCGGTAGCGTAGATGGTAGCGTGTCTGCCTCACGTTCAAGAGGTCCCGAGTTCAAATCTCGGTCAGGGTGAATTACCTGGATAAGGTTTTTCCGGGGTTTTCCCTTATCCTTCAAGACGAATATCGGGTAACTCTAAGTTCCATGGACCCTGGACCCATATGAGCATCATTTCACCCATTTCATTCATCGTCCGATATGGCTTAATGTTGGAGGACGTAAATTAAAAAAAAGTAGGGTTGCCCTTCATATTGGCCAAGTTCTCTTATTCTTCAAACTGGTTCTACATCTTTCCTTATCGTGGCCAGTTGCCGAAGATTTTAACTGATAGCTGCATCTTCCATGACAAAGACATTTTGTGTATGGTTAACAATCTCCGAGGTATTCTGTATTATTATTTATACAAATAGATCAAATAGTTATTACTTTTCTACAGTGGGAAATTGCTCTTTCCTCGTTCCTTCCTTTCCTCCTTCTTTCTTCTCTTGGTCATACTATCGGTTACGCCTATGTATTACTCTAATGCCATTGTATCTATAAGGAAATACTTAGTAAAACTATTTTGTAAATGTTTGTCTTAGTTAAAATGAAGTGGATAGAAGAGTAAGTGTTTCAATAATTTTTTTATGATAATGGAAGTCCTATGAATGTAGCACACAAGAGTTTTTCAATGTGTTGTCACTGTTTAGTTGCTTTTTTGCAATATCATAGAAAGAATATGGAATTTAAAGATCAGCATATAACGACTCCCTTTCAAACATCTGACTTTAAGCGTCCTGTTCTATATTGGGTGTGAAGGACAGCTTAATGTTGCTCAAAGCCCTCTATATCAGTCTTGAGGTTCTTCTAAAAATCGTAATTTACGACACAGTAACAGCGACCTTACTTCACTTCCAAGGCAAGCCATGCTAAGGAAGTTTACGCCAGAACTCATCATCCTCTGTCGGTTTGAACCCGTGACCTTGGAAACGAGAGGTTAGCATGTTACCTCTAGACCACAGAGGACGAAGACTATAAGTTGGTTGCTCTATTCCCCTTGTACCTACAACGAATGGTGTACTGCAATTAATTTTACAAAGTTAGGTATCTATATTAATATGATGCGAATGAGGAAGTCAGTTTTCTTAAAAACAATTTTGGAAGTTATATGCATATACATAAATGTAGTGAGTGAGTAGAGAAATTGAAGTGAATGTAGCATAGGGCCTGTAATATAAGCACCCAAAATGTGAAATGCTTTACCCCTTCCTTTCTCCTTATAACTGGTTCCCTTATACAAGTGACGTGTGCCTCAGTGGCGGTGGGTTTTGGACGTATGGTCTGATTTTTAAAAGATACGTGAAAGTCATCCGCTTCTCCACGTGGGGTAGTGCAATGTTGCCTAGCAGCAGATTAGGAAGTAACGCAGATGCCCTTTCTTTATCCTCACAACACTCGTAACATAAACAAAGGTTGGAGCTCTCTCATCTCAACAAAAACATGCACAGTTAATCTGTATTAGCTTACTTTAAGAACAAAAATAAGTTGTTCACACATTCATTACGTTGTGTGAGTTATTTTAAATAGTTTTTGTACTATGTAACTAATATTACATATTTACCATTATTGTTGCTATGCATCGTAAGTTGACATTCCCGCACAGTGCGGTAAGTATTTCTCCATAGCAACACATTTAGGCGATTCACGTTCTAAATTCTAATATTTATCTTCAAATATATTTATTAATATTTTAGTTAATATCTTAACTACTAAAATTCAGATTGATATAAATACACATAGTGCAAAAAACACACGTGTGGTAAGCACATAAGCGGAATCTCGGCGCAAGCGCCTCATTTGTTCAAACCTTTCCTCGTTCCGTATACATTAGTATCGCAATATACTATTACAAACGACTTTGTCAATTGCCATGTTCATATAAACGCCACCTATATGCCGGAAGTATGACTCACATGAATTCTTTTAAATGCAAGCATATCTACTGACATGGGGCGGTCGCTTTTATTTGAAAGGAATAAGCGGTTCATTGATAAGGAGCAAATTCTCGTCTTCCGGTTCAAAGAATTCTCTAAGAGAACAGTCGAAATCTCTATTTTGACTATGGAATGTAACACCCCAACCGTAAACTGATCTTTGCTTTGGGCCATGAATCCTCGGTCTACCTCTAATCCTACCGCTACTATGTCTTGCTTCCATAACAACGTGTTTTAATTGTGTTTTCACGAAGTTGGCTGACAATACACAACACAACTGAACACAAGCAAACTTGGTTTCCCGCACACAACTAGCGATTACAGACCTGAGCAGTACATAATTCACCAGTGTAACCAATCTGGCAACCTTTGTTTACGTTTCCATAGCAACGACCTTTCCCCCTACCCTTCGCGTCCCTTGCTTGATGACCTTCACGTATCTTCTTTTAAAAATCAGACTGTAATCAAGTGTATACTTTTGAACTCAAGGTTTGGCTAGGAAATCACGAAGAGCGTAAATGACACTAGTGAATATAAGGATGTAGTGACAATGTTAAACGACTCATAATAGTATTGTGAGAGAAATCACTCACATTACTGACCTTAGCCAAACCTTAAGTTAACAGAAGCAGTTCTATAAAATTAAGATGATTTAATAAATTTGTTTAGTTATAGAACAGCTATGCAGTGATAAATACATTTAAGCTGCTAAAGACATTTAAATACTTTCTATATTGCATTCTTAAAAATAATTATAAAATATATGTACAAAGTGGGTTGAAATTGTCAACATTGTATGTAAATTATTAAATAGTGAAATAGTGGTAATGATTATCCCTTAATTTACGCAACTGGTATCCTTGCTGGTTTCATTTTAAATATTAAGTGTTTCAATGTGCAGCAGCAAATTAGATAAACTTAAATGAATAAAATGTGAAGACGCTGCTGGCTCTTGTTCAGTGTCAATATGCTGTAGAGTTGTACACATTGATAAACAGTACCAAACATGGCTAGTATACTGGTCGCCAAACTAGAATGTGATTGACAGTAACCACATGGAAGAACGCTCTAAATAAATGGGAGGGGATGAGTACGTCATAACGGTTGTCATGGTAACGATTAGAGGGACCAATTAGAGTCGAGACGTTTCCATGACAATGTTAGACGCTAAACCTTGGTTGTCGATATTCTAACACGTGCTTAGCATGACTTGTGGGCAAGTGAGTTACGCAAACGCTGCAGTAAATACCATACCTAATAGTAGATTTTTATTTCTCTTCTGATAACGCTGCATAAACAGAATGCCCTCACATTTAAAGATCCTGTACTGGCAAGTTACTTTGCATTTTATTTGTGGCAATTTGCCTTGGTTTACGTGTGTGTGAGTTCGTGTATCTGTGCGTGTGTTGTGATCATTTGCAATTGTGTTTAATGAATGTTTAATTATGTCTAAATATAGTGACAAGCGAAAACCTGAGCGTGCTCGAGAGCCAAATAAAACTATATTTGGTACAGGTATTCCAAATAAAGGACATACACGGGAAATAATATGCTCTGTGAGAGAATACTTCGATGAGGGGAAATTGAAAGGGGAGTCTAGTATTCCATTCTCTAAGTACTTGATAGGACTTCCCGTGCTGTAGATATCAGTAAGGGCATTAAGGTTAGGATTGGAAAAAAAAGTATTTTAAAGAGAAAGACATTGGGGTATAAATTAGAAACTCCCGGAAAAAAATATGTAATCGGCATTTTCCCACTTCAATAAGCATCAACATGTCACAGGTATGCCTCTTCTGTTACGATTATCTTTATATTGATGTGTTCTTGTATGTTCTAGCGTTTGCATGTGGATCCACGAATGTACTATTGTCTTTGTGTACAGCATTATAAATAATTAATAATAATAAAATACCAATTGCAGTTGCAACTGAATCACCTTCGCGCGAGTAATTCTATCGCGCTCTCCACGTGGCAGCAATAAGCGGCAACGTCGCCTCTCTCTCCGTACGAAATGTCAATCACTTTCTAGATTGGCAACCAGTATACTTTGCTTGCGAAAAGGTGTAGCTTGGGAAATGTGTGTACAAATCCAAACCATGTTTTCCTGACCTGCACAAAGTTGTGTTGCTTAAGGTTTATAGGCTCCAGCACGAGTCACATTCAAATGCCTACTCAGGATGAAGCTCGTAATGTATCCAATGTTAGTAAGATATCAAAACTGTGCGTTACCACATATAAACACCATCACTGTACCTACTGATTGACTGCCACTCGACTATAAGCAGAATAACTGGTTTAGCTGGCTGTGTCTACCTGTTTGGTGAAAGTAGGGGGACAAGAGGGAGGGTAAATTCACACTTACGGGGCCTTCCTTCCCGGCCTTGACGTGGCACGAAAGATCGTTCTTAGCCTCTGACCAACACGCATGTGAGCGTCACTACAAATGATTTCTTATTATGTTATTATGTATAAAGAACTTAAATATATACAAATGAACCTTGTTACACCTTAATTAAGAGTGAAACACACAAACATATACACACAACTTTCTTGACCACGGAAAGCAGTAGGACGTGGATCTAACACCAGCGACTGAGGGAGTGTTTCGAGACATTGAAACTGTAGTGTGTTACTTTATAAAACTTAAATAATGGAGGCCATATTTAATTTATTTCCTATATTATGTGGAATTATGTTCACCTGATTACAATTTTTTTCAGGCATTCAAGATACTTTCTGATGCACGTGAGATGAAACTATGTCCAGGAATGAGTTTGACAAGAAGTGTAAAATTTCGCGGTGTAAAGGATAGTATTATGGAAAGTTCTCTTGCCGTGTACATAGACAGAGTTCCCTGGAGTTATCCAATAAAAGTGTGAGTCTGCTAAGATCTATTTTAAATACTAAAATTTTCTAGAAATACTGCTAGTATTTCCTGGCTTTCATTTTAATCTAAAACCTTGGTTCATTGGTGAGAGGAGTTAACTAAACCAGAGTCAGCCATCCTTGCAGAGCCAGAGTATCCTTTTGCTCCTGGCTCCCACAATTCTATTGAAAAGTAGGTAGATGCAGCAAGGGAAAAGAAAGTAATAGAGTCGCGGGGCAAGGAGAATGTATAAATTGTTCCTTGGACCTACACGGTTGTATGAGAGCCCGCCTTCCTTTCCTTCGGAACCCAAAACGGTGTTACAATACACGAAACGTCGAACGCTGTTGAGTTGGCTGAACTCTGGTTTAGATCATTTCCTGCCACCGGAGCTACCATAATTAGTTTATGGCAATTATAGTTTAACATTTCTTGGTTAATTTAGTCATCAAAAAGGCTGTTCGTAATTAGAACTTTTGTTTCTTTAAATACTCGGAACATTTACTTATAAGTGAATCAGAAGACAGCTGACGTGTGACAGTTACTGCTATTAACTGAAATCAGTTCCTTGGAGACAGACGTTCGGTACTACGTAAAGAACTATATTTACGTCATCGCATAGCATATTGACGAAAAGCAATTCAGAATCTTTGAACAGATATAAAAACGGGACATGTGTACAGGTGCGGTATATATAATCTTTTTTTGTCATAAACAATACTGAGTAAGGAAAAAGCACCTTAAAATCATAACATTCAAGGTAAAAATATACTGTATTATCATATCTATATACATTTCAATTCAATGACACTAAATTATTATCTGCGACAAAGTTGAGTAACGAATCCTCCGGAAAATCATAATTACCAAAAAAGGAAACGCGCACATCATTCCTTTTATTCTTTAGTTCAGGAAATTGTGGAATTTAGATTTATGCAAATTAAAATGTTTTATAGGAATTATATAAGAAAATCATTGTCTCCTGTGAAAGTTAATTTTATTATTTGTCACATTTTTGTATACTCCAATTAACTACTCAAGCTAAGGAAATTCCTTGCTTTATTCAAATATCACGCACGAGAAGCAAAGTCAAGTTTAAACATTTTGATTTGAAAGAAAATTGAGTTGTAAATAAGCTTAAACTGCATTACTGTATCCTATAGTTTCGTTCCGTGAATTCTTTAATTTCTAGTACTGGGAGGTAATTTTATCAATATATCTTTCGTTTGTCTCACCAAGGAGGCCCGAGTTCAATCCCAGGCGACCGCAAAGTGAGATTTGTGATGGACAACATGGCATTGGGGCAGATTTATCCCCAGGATCTTCGGTTTCCTCCGCCATAATTCCACCAATTTCTCCATTATCATCGTTTCTTTCATCCACCTCGCCCTCGTTCTGCTCATATACTTCCCTCACTCTCATTCCGGGGACCGGACTGATCACCCATCCCTTGGATTTCTCTATCTGATCCATAGTTTGGCTCCCTCACCCGACGCCTAGAAAATTGGCATAAGGGGTAGAGGGCCATAAATGAACAGGACTGTGCCCTGTATTAAGAGAAGAAGGAAAAGCTCTTTCGTTTGATAGCTCACCTTGATTTCAGCATAACGAAAGAACGCCGAAAATCTTTGGATTGCGGGAATTGCACCTTACTTCATTTTGCAGAAACCTTAATGACTGTTATGTAGAAAATGAATATATATATATATAATATACATTATATATGAACATATATAAAATGACTGTTACAATAAAATATAATTGTTTGTCACAAACTTCACTTATCTTTTTAAGAAAGTTGATGAACTTTCCGAAGTTTTCTTAAAAACTAAGGGAAGATTGTGACAAATAATTATATTTTATTGTAATAATTGTTACTGCACTGTTATTAACTTCTCTTTTTTATGCCTTAATTACTGGTTTTTATTTTCCATCTAGAGTACTATAAAAATGCAAGGTTACATACAGAGAGGGACACGTCGCTCATCTCGACTGAAGGGGACTTTTAATGGCTCCTACCCCTAAGGAGCAATGGGTGAAGAGAAAGAAATGCTGGAGACAAGCAGATCACAAAGAGGCGTAGAGGACCATAACTATTCAAAGCTTGAAAACTGAATCTAATGTCGGTCTGCTCTGAAAAGGTTATCTCTGGTGGGTCGTGGAGTACTCGATGCGCCTCAGGCGCTCAAAGAAGCAGGGCGGAGAAGAAGTTCCAAATGAGCAATGGAACGGCATGAGGGGACAGAAAATTCGCTGGAGAGGAGGAGACGCGCCGGCAGTCGTCTACCGACGTAGGAAATCACGAAATAACTATGGATAGGGAGACCAAATCTCCCGAATGCCAGCCTCACAAAATACCGCGGAGCGATCTTGGTCAGTGGGATGTATCGTTACCATTCCAGGATTGAATCCTTTGCTTTATTTTAATGTACAGCAACACTTGCCTAAGCTGTACCCTTTATACGCCGGAAACCTGAAAAAAAAGGAAAATAAACTTCGGAACGAAGCTATTTCCCATGTAAAATCATACTCTAAGCCAGAAAACTGCCGAATGCGGAAACGGACATATTTTTGGGGAACTGTTTGCTAAATAACCTGATTAAAATGGATTACTTTATGTGTAATAGGTTACAACGTACGAGGGGTGTCGCAAAGTTTTAATTATCACCCGGTAGTGCTTATGCTAGACCGATGGAACTTATTCAGTGTCATCATTCATCTCTCGGGACACAATGTTGGTAGTTTCAGTGATTTGAGTCCTTTTTTTTTACAGCGAGTGCTAGAAGTGACTGAGGTGTAAAATGGAGAAAATTGAGGCTCGTAGTGTGGTCAAGTTCCTGAATTTGTACGGCAAAACTGCCCGGGAAATCCATGATGAGATGATGGTTGTTTATGGAAATGATTGCTTATTGTATGACACTATTGTGAGGTGGGAAAGGTATTTTCAAACTGGTCACATGTCCCTGAAAGATGAGCCAAGAGCTGACAGACCATCAATGACAGACGATGCTGTTATAGTGAAGAAGGTGGGGTGTTTAATACTGGAAGACAGACGAGCAAGCATCCAAATGATCATGAATAAGACACATCTTAGTTATGGTAGTGTGTGGAAAATTATTCATGAACTTCACGTGTCTAAGGTGCCTGCACGGTGGGTTCCACGTTTCCTAAGCCCTTTTCAAAAGCAAACACGACGTGACCTTTCAAGATAGACATTGATGCTGTTGGAACAGGATGAAGATGACTTTTTGATCGTCTGGTAACCATGGATGAATTCTGGATCTATCAGTATGATCCTGAGAGAAAAACCATGAGCATGGAATGGAAACATGCCGATTACCCCCTCCCAAAAAGGCAAAGTTGCAAAAGTTAGCTGGGAAGGTCATGCTTTCAGTTTTCTGGGACTGTCGTGGAGTCATCCTTACAGATTATCTTCCCAAGGGTAAAACCATCACTGGCAGATACTACTGCAATCTTCTGGACAAGTTACAAGCAGCTCTGATTAAGAAACGACGTGGTAAACTCTCAAAAATGTGTCCGTCTTCTCGCTGACAATGCACCAGCTCATTCATCTCAAGTTGTAGTTGACAAAACAAGGGAATATGGCTTTGAGCCCTTACAGTATCCGCCTTATTGGCCCGATCTCGCACCAGGTGACTTTTTCTTGTTCCCAGAAATGAAGAATCTGCTACGTGGTCGCCGATTTGACAACAAAAACTACGCCATTAATGAAGTGGAAGAGTGATTTAAAGCGAACTATGCATATTTCTACAATCAAGGTATTCGGAAGGTTAAGAAACGCTGGGAAAATGTGTAAATCTGGATGGTGACTACGTAAAGAAAAACTAACAAGCACATATCAACACAAACTCTCTATCACATATATGATATCTAAAACTTTACGACACCCCCTCGTGTATTTTAAAAAGTGCAATATTTGAGGGCAACTGCACTTACTCCAAAATTCCATGAATAATAAAGTTATAAACTGTAATCCTTCCAGGAAAAGGGGAAACCAGCCACTAGCTCTGTCAACTCTCTTCCCACACACATTGCAAGGGCACAGTTGTTTTGCAGTGTGTTCAATCTCAGTTTCGTTCTTCCAAGTGATCAAGTACGAGTGGAAGAAAACTGTGAACATTTGTGATTTTTAAAAACATGGTATATACACCGATTCCGTAAAATGAGTTCTAAACATGAGATATAATCATTGGAGGAAAAAATTAAGGCTATCGAAGCACACAAAAGGAACAAACATACAGCTAAAGAATTAACTGTGTTGAATAGAGTCGATATGAAAAATTAAATGGCATCTATCCAAAACCTTAGCCTATATATGGCTAGTGAAAAGAAATAATTAATTTCCATCAATTAACTTAGATTAACTGTGTTGTTTAAAGTGGCAAAAATGAAGATTTATGGGACTTTAAAAAAATAAAAATTAAAGAGTTAACAGAAACAACATGGCATGTGAAGTGCATCGCAAAATCTACAGAGTATGACGAGATAAACTGCGCTATGCTCTAGTGGTTTGTTTGTGCGCGCGCTAAAGGAATTCCCATTTCTGGACCATTGCTTCAGATTCAAGCTTTAGAGACATGTTGTTAATGCCAGAAGATCTACTCCCATTAGCCCTGGACCCGTAGGACCAAGACCCGGGCCTCCTTCGACCAGGGAGTTACCGAGCTGTCCCAAAAGGGTGCCCGGCGCCTCCGTGGGGCTTAAAATAGGGCAAGACCTAGAAACTAACAAGCCCCCCCCCCATCTGGTCTTGTGGACTCAAGACGGGATGGAAGTGGATACGCCACTTACGTGCGCCAACCCCAAAATGGGAAGGCTACCGATATGATCTGTGGGGACACCTGGTGACCTAGCACACCTTCTACTAGTTATGCTGGCTAGTGCGCGGGGATATTAATGGCTTTCCTCAACCCCGTCCGGAGACGTACCCGATCACCCACGGGTATCGGAAACCACTGCCCCCTCGATTCCAACCCAATCCGAACAACTCCCAATCAGGGAGGGGTTCGAAGGTTCGGCCCGTGGTTCCTGTAGTAACGTTAGAGATACCATGAGTGCTAGGGGTCCGCAGCGCCCGCACCAAGGCAGCTTAAGGGGACGGATCCCCTCCCCTACGGGAAAGCTTTAGAGACAGTTAAGCGCAGAGGTTCTACTACCATTAGTCCTGGACCCGTAGGACCAAGGACCCGGGCCTCCTTCTACCCGGGAGCGATGGATACTCCGGGGCTCTTTCCATAGGGCAATACCTGATTTCTTAAACAGCCCCCGCTGAGCACAACGTCAAGACGGGATGGAAGTGGATACGCCAGTTACGCGCGTCAACCCCGCAGGGAAGACTACCGAAAACCTCGGTGGGGCCGTCTGGTGATCTAGCACACCTACTAGCTCTGCAGGCTAGTACCCGGGACTTTTTAGGCAACTCTCTACCCCCTCCGGGCGGCCTTAGCCTGGCCGGAGGTACCCAATTCCCCGTGGGTGTCGGGAACACACTGCCCCCTCGAGTCCAACCCAATCCAAACAACTCCTCGACGGGAGGGGCTTGGCAGTTAATTTCAGAGCTTCCAATGGATCACTTGGGAGTTTCAAACATTGACATAACATTGTTTTGAATGCTGAGTGTGATGGAGCAAATGATGCTGATATGCAGAGAATCGTAGATTGAAAAGGGAAAATTGAAAACAGACAGAGAAACTAGGCGATAAAGTACAATTATTTTATGTAAGTTGAAAATATAGTACATAATACATATCAGCCTATTATTATTTACACTTCATTTTATATTATTCCTTCCTGTAAACCTGTGCGACTATAGCTTTGTATTTTCTTAGTATTCAAACACACCCTTCTGAAAGGCGGAAACCTGGGTAAACGGAAAATAAATGCCGGAATGATCTCGTTCCTTTTAGAGAGGTTTTACTCTATTACAATAACATTTACTTGCTGATATTTGGTATTTCCAGATCCAAAGCAGAGGGACATGTTGAAGTGGATCCTCCAGAAGTTGATTTCGGAGTTGTAGACGTGGGGCAATCTGTTGTAACCCGCATCCTGAAATTAAACAATGAAGGCGCTCTTGCTAACAAATTTGCCTTTGATCTTGGAAAGAATGATCTGGATCTCGTAGTGCGCCCTCTGCGAGGAATTGTGTTTGAAAAATCCACTGTGAACGTCGCTTTTGAGTTTGTCGCACTGAAACCTGGATATCTCCGCTCTGAATGCTGGTAGGTGTTTATGTAATCAAGTTTAAAGAAATTTAAATTGTACCAATACTTTACGGCCTTATGAGTAATATACTCTAATGTGTTACTATTACTTCGCTTCCTTAAAGTCGGCCAATTATTTGTTTCTAATTGTTACGCTATGTATACAATTTTACTTTTCCTACTACATAACTACGATAAGTTGGGAAAGTATTGTATTAAGTTCAAAAGTTCAACATTGATAGTTAACCGAAAGTAGGAGGTGCGTTCAAGTTATAACACCTCCTATTTTTGGTTTCAGGATTGGGCCTAGATAGAAACTTCTGCTCTTTTTCTTTTAAAATAGACGTGAACTCTTTGTGAACGCGTGACAGAGATGGCAGCACTGCACAGTGAATAGAACTCTTGTGGTAGCGACGAGAGTAAGGACTGTTTTTGATACTTAAAATGGCGACGTTTTCATTGCAAGAACAGCGTGTAATCATTCGTTTAATCTATTTTCGTGGTGTAACACCTATTGAAATTCATCGCCAGTTGAGTGCTGACATCGCTTCCAAAATTGGCGTTTCCGTGGGATCTGTGCACACAATCCTGCATAGAGATCTAAAAATGGTCAATCGGTGATCCTCCAAAACAACGTTCTCCACTCGCTAAGTCATGTCGTCAGACCGGCTGGTGAGAGGCCGTGACTGTTTTGGTTTGTTGTACCTTCATTGAACTGTCGCACACAGGAACGCACATTAGACACATCCATGGTACCATCACCATATGCCTCAATCAACTGATGATGAATTTCATTAGGTGTCACACCACGAAAATGGAGAAAACGAATGATGACACGTTGTTCTTGCAATGAAAACGTTGCCATTTAAGTATAAAAACAGTCTGAACTCTCGTCGCTGTCACTAGAGTTCTATGCACTGTACAGTGCTGCCATCTCTATCACTCAATCACAAAGAGTCCACGTGTATTAAAAAAAAAGAAGTTCCCATCTGGTCCCAGTCCTAAAAACAGGAGGTGTGCACCCTAAAGGAATCAAAACGATACCTTTATCTGTGAGTGAGTGAGTGAGTGTGTGTGTGTGTGTGTGTGTGTGTGTGTGTGTGTGTGTGTGTGTGTGTGTGTGTGTGTGTGTGTGTGTGTGTGTGTCTGTGTGTGTTTCTGAGAGACAGAGATTACCTAAACTCTTAAAAGAATATTTGGATACATATTTAAACTCAGTATTTTCAAAGTAGCACACAAATATGTTCAAGAAATTTCCTCGACTCTCAACAAACCTTCATATGCGAAACATTTAGTTATTTTGTAAATTTTCTAAAATACCCTAACGGTTTTGATTATAATGTAGTTTATTTGAGGATATCCGCATACCTAATAAAATAATTATTCTTTTAGTAAAAATGAAGCTAGTGAGAGTGAAGCAACAAATACTACACAAATATAATTATTTGTAACAAAAGCTTCACTTACCTTTAAAGAAAATGATGTAAATTTCTTATTGATTGAGATCGCGATTTCGCAAACACTCGTTTGCATCTTCAGTCTCATACAATCTCGTTGTCAACGTTACGAACACTAGAGGTCATTACATTTCTGCCAGTACTAAATATGGTAGTACTTTTACTACCAGAGGTTGGTAGTACTGGCAGAAATGTAATGACCTCTAGTGTTCGTAACGTTGACAACGAGATTGTATGAGACTGAAGATGCAAACGAGTGTTTGCGAAATTGCGATCTCAATGAATAAGATATTTAAATATATATTTTAAAGATAACTGAAGTTTTTGTTACAATAAGTATATTTGTGTAGTACTTATTCTTTATTGCGAAGGAATTTTATTAAATCTTATGTGGAAACACCATGTAAGATAAAACATAATATAGAAAAATATAGATGTTATTAAAGCACTCGCTTTAGGTAAGTTTTCGTGGATATGAATACTTTCTAAAACATTCCTTTTTACATGTTCAGTTGTTATATTTTTTGAAGAGTTGAGTAGCTCATTCCTTTATTTTTCGCGGTGCTATGCAGAAAGTACGGAATTGTAAGACCAATGCATAACAATTCTGTTTTAAAGGACGTGACTGTCACTTCAGCCTTCCCTGAAATGTATTTCTGCAAACGTTTATCTCGATGGATATGAATCATAAGAATAAAATTTCTGAAGAATACTTTATGGAATATCGGTTTCATTTTTGAGTGAATTGCAATATTTATTTTGCAGACTATGAGTAGGTGAGAGAGGAATTGTATTAAAGAATCTGAGAAAGGAAGTGTAACATATTTCCATATTAGTCTTAGGATAACTTTATATTTCATACGTCTTAAATGTGATCTGTAATACAGAACATTGAACAGGTTTGAACATTTCGAAGCACTTGCTAAGCCGAACTGCAGCCACTCCTTACTTTTTGGTCGGTTTAATCTCCCTTGAGCTCGTCATTTTCACTAACTTTGTGGTAAAAAAAGGTGAGAACCACTGCCAGGGGTCAGATTACAGTCTTATGCACGAAATGACTTGAGGCGAAGTTAAAGGTTTAAATATAAATGTTTGGGAGGAAGAAAAGGTTACTCAGTCAATGGTCAAACTGATACACATGAACTGTCTCTGACAGTTTTGCCAGTCTGGATGTTATTATTGTCGCATCCGAGGTACTGAGCAAGTTGGATAGCAGTTCAATCTACCGTTTACGTTCCTTAGATGTGCGACAATAGCCGAAACTGCAAGAAACAAAAGCTGTTTCTTTGACCAGGGACTCTTAATAAACTTGTTAGGAAGACTAGATCGTGGATTGAAAACTGCTATTAACTTGCAAGTTAAAGTTTGTGAAATGTGTTAATATCCTTGCCACTAACACAACAACAGCAATGAAAAGGTCCTTAATTAGGATATTTGCGACCTAGAAATGAATTACCTGCAGTATTGTAGGATAAGTTTCATCCTGGTTAATCAATATTATTTTAAGGTATGCTTGCAGAGACAAAATGTACAAGTTTTAAATGTATTGATTTCCCTTGACTGATGCTGACCTGATTGGCAATCTGTCGTTCCCACGACAACGTTATACATATCCGTTCATGCAATAGCGACGGTTCTGTCCGCTGTTTCTGCTATATATTGTCACCCAATTAGCGGTAGGCATGAGGCCCACAGCTGTGAGGAAACCAGCCACGCCTCCCATTAGTCTCTGTCACTAACTGAGGGGTGGTTAGGGAAAAGTCGCTTGTCCCTAGGCGCTTCTCTCCCCTTCTTCTGCCCTCCGGAACTTTCGTGGGGGAAACCAGAGACTTCTAGAAGAACGGTGACATTCCTATAAAAAGGGTTTCAGAGAGACAGGCAGTCAGTGTTAGTCAGTGACGTGCGTGGAAAGGAGCGCCGTGTTAACAAACGAGACTGTGTACGTGCATCGGAGTTTACGTAGCCGCGAGTACAAGTGAAATTGTAACGGACGAACTGGTGAATTGTAATTGTGTGCAGCACGTAATACTGTGTAATTGGCAAGTGTTAAACTGTAAGTCGGTGGAAATAAAGAACATTTTTGAGTGGTGAAATTGGACTTTTCATTTCACGAACCCACAAAGTCACAATATGATGGTAACGATATGGATCTATATAAATATGTACACTCAGTCACCTATCGTGAAGTTATCCAATCATACAGGCGAGGCACCATTGAACACTTGGCGAATATTGGGAAACGTAACCTAATCTGACGAGTATATAGAGCTTTGTTACATAAACTTTATGTTTAGAATGTCACACATTTTGTCATGAAGAACTGAAGAGCGAGCGGGAGCAACAATGATTTTCATGAAAAGTGTTGTCAGATGAGGCTGAGATCTCCTTGCACTTCCTTCCGTGACAGCACCTACATAACCCCTTTTTGTCTCGGCTGGAATGGTTAATGAAGAGTACTATTTTGTCTAATAGTATCTCAGTCTCTCTGTATTACTTTCTGTTCACGTATGTTGTATTGCCAAATAGTGAAGGTATCTTACCTTATGAGGATTTTTAAGAAAACTCCCCCAAACGGAACTACCGCTTAATGAAACATTTTTCGAAAATGTTCGTTTCTTGAAAGTTGTTCCAATTATTTTGTTTAAAATGTCACATATTTAAGATTGGTAGGGAAATTTGAGCCCAGCTAGCTTTACAACTCATATCATGCAATTTTAAAAGAAATGTATGAATAGGGAAACCAGTCTACCACTGGATATCCTACCTTTGCGAGATTCAAAGTGAAAGCTTTCAACATGTGTTTACAGGCTGATTGTAAAACGAATACAACGAATCCATCAGGATATCTCATATTCACAAAGGGACTCAAAACATTCTAAAGTATTACCGTGTATTCAGCGATATCCAGTGTATCGTCAAGCCTACATAGTATACCTAGACTGTCGTTTGATATTAGACACAACAAGACAAAGAAACGATACCGCAATGAAATTGTGAAGCCACGTGTTTAGTATTGTACTGCGACCCCTTCGTAGTTTGGAAAGCTTTCCGCTCTGCTACTATAGCTGCATCCATTTCGGGAGTGGACACACTTCTCTCTGAACCGAACGATGGCATCCAGTCCCTTCGCTGAATAATCTCACCCGCCTCTGCGCTGTAAATGCATAAGCTGCGGCTTCATAAGCAGAAAACCCTGCTACATTGACTGGTGCAAGAAGAGACTTTAATGCTTATGTCTTGTGTATGCGCTCTGCCACTGTTAAACGGTTGTGATGTACTCAGAAAACGTCTTCAGGCCTGATGCATCAAATGGTTTTCGTGCCGTGCGGCAAACCCGTCTACCAGAGTTAAATTAATTGGGTTCATATGTGATCTGGGTTCTAATTGGAGCTATGAGTTCTCTTATCATCAGGTGTATGGTTGTAGGAAATGGATTTTAGTGGTTGTTGGCTACTCAGTCGTATTAATAACACTATGTTGCATTTTATTTGGTTTAATTCCTACCAAGTTTGCTTATTGACTTGTTAGTAAAATTCCTAACATAAATTCAATTTACTGGAAACCCTGGATTACTTGTTTAAAGTTACTTCCGTGCGGTTTCTATTACTTCTTTATACGGTGATTACTTTGCTGTAATAAACTTCTAATGCTGCTTCTACTTACGCTGGTTGCACTATTCTTAACTTCCCTGTATTTCGAACTTATAAATCTTCGCTTCTCCTTCTTAACGCGCACTCACACGTCTTTCGTCTCGTAGTTTCACCTTTTAAGTAAGTTTTTCTTACTTTGCGATTCAGTTCGAAACTTATTCTGATCCCCTCTCTAACTTTATCACATGACCAAACTAGCTCACCCTTCTCAAATCTTACATTATTATTGGTTTCTCATTTATTTAGAATTTTCGCATTGGTTTGCAAAACCAATTTAACTCATTGACGTTCAGCCCACCCTGAGTTGGGAAACACCTACCCTGAGTTGTTTGTAACGGTATACATCGTTATCAAATCAGCGAAGCAAATCTCTTTAGCGTTCATGCTCAACTGAATTTTGAAAACCCCTTTGTACCAACACATTCCTGGCTGGGAGTATTCTATGGTTCTCAGACATTGAATCTTTACTAGCACAAAGAGGGTAACGGTCCTCCCTTCCTGTCTCTCCGAAGTGTGCAGATTTGGACACGAATATTTTCTCTCTTGCCTGGATGCTAGTATATATGCTATATTAAATTATATTCTTCCCTTCTTATTCTTTAATTCAACCGCTATTTTAATCATTGCTCTATCCATTCTATATAACAGGATTTTTAAATTAGTAGCAATTTTCAATTAATTCGCCGCCTCCTAATCTTAGCCTGATACTGCGGTTACAGCTGCAGTTAGCTGACCTTAGAGAACCTTTTTAACAGCTATTGCATTATGAAGTTTATCAAATGCTGTGTATGTTGCTATGTGTGGATTAACCATTATTAACAGAAGGAAAGAAGTTTGTGTTACAAGAAGAAAACCTACACATTTAAACGCAAAAGTACCCTACGCTTTGCTAAAGCGTAAAGGACGCATAGAAGGTAACATAAGATATAACTTATATTTCTGTTCTCGCTGTAGTATCGACAATGACTTTCTTGCTTATGATGAATAGTCCTCTGTAAATATTGTTCATCCCAAAATATTTCTTCCCGAGTGCAAGTGCAATGGACTTCAGCTGATCCTTCACAAGCAGTGCATCTCCATGCTATTTTCTAAATTCTTTTGTTTCTTTCTTAGATGTTTCACTTTTCGTTATTCCGGTTTTATTTCCATCCTTTTCTTTGCATGTTTAAACATCTCTTCTTTCATCAAGTCTTGCTGCCTTTCATAGGCAATTATTTAATTCTTGCCCATATTACCGCATATTGTGCGCCCATCAGCTCAATCAATTTGTACATAGTGGTGGAGTTAACGGAATATTTTATGATGTTCTATATAAGTAGAATGTAACTGATTCAACTGATGTGCGTTTCCTGCATAAAGCGCTCAGACAGTCCGAAATATGATGGAGAACGAGACTGAATGAATTGCTATGGATCTGTATCTCCAAAATAGTACATGTCGTTTAACGCTAATATCTTGACAAAGGTTTCGCTAATTCATTATTCCGCTTTAAGATTCAAAACTTTGGACTCCCAAATGTTGAATAGGCATTTCTTCCCATATTTCTACATTTTGGAAATTTAAGTGTTTGGCTGTTGTTTGAGCGCAAGAGGATGCTTTTTATATATGAGTAGCTGAAGTACGGGTATCAAAACTTCACCTAGTGTATCCCTTTTCTTCTTCGGACAATTTGAATACTGTTTTTTTTTTTTTTTTTTTTTTTTTTTTTTTTTTTTTTTTTGCGATTTGCTACATAGTACACATGCTTTGATTATGGAAAGAAAGATTTCTTCGTTGAGCAAGTCAACTTGAAAAATTCAATGCCATGGTCGGGATTTGAACCACGGCTCTTACCCAATGAGCTACCATGGCCAACGTGCCGTCCTCACATTAAATTCTCCAATGACTCATATATATTTCCCGGTAAACCACTAGGGGCTCTCGTATTCGAGATACACCGTTTGTGGCGACTTACTATTGTAAATACTTATATCCCAGGTTTCACAAGTGGTGTATGTCGAATACGAGAGCCACTAGGTTTATCGGGAAAATACGAGTCACTGGAGAATTTAATGTGAGGACGGCACGTTGGCCATGGTAGCTCAGTGGGTAAGAGCCACTGTACGGAAACCAGGAGATGCGTGGTTCAAATACCGACCATGGCATTGAATTTTTCAAGTTGACTCTGTCAATCCAAAATCTTAGCCTATATACGGCTAGTGTGAAGAAATGATTAATTTCACCAATTAACTTAATAATAAGATTTCTTCGTGCTTTAATTATCTTGCATTCGTACACCGAGGGGCTCACTAATCAGTACTTGCAGTGAGTGTAGACTTTTATATGATGTCTATTTCCCGGGTTGTAAATTATATATTTCTTCACCTTGCTCTGTGCTGGAAACTTGAACACAAGCTTCTTCGTTAGCGATGTCTACTTCTTCAACCATACCGTCAATTTATTTCTTGTTTTCTCTCTTAAAAAGGAAAACTAATCTAAGTCGCCTGTTCTAAGGCTAATGTCTGATTGACAAACTTTATACCTACTTTCAACTATTATAAGAGTCGTATTCGATCAGAAAGAAGAACATTAGATTGCTGCTGATCAATAAAATAAATTAAAATGTCTCCTACCTAATTTTAGCTTCAGCATCTGTTGCAGTTAATTCATTATGGTGCTTTACTATCGGCAAATTGGAAAACTATATTTTTAGTAGGCATGATGATTAACTTCAGTCTTCTGTTTAAAAGGCGATGGTGTATCTGTGCATTACAATGCTAGCAATCGCTCCATAGTCTACATAGGTATAGTAATTTTTATTAGCCCTTTCTATGTTTATTTTGGGTGAATCCATAATCTCTTGTTCTGACATGTAACGAATAGCAGCGAACTTCTATTCAGAATGCGGTATCTGCAATTTGGTTCCTCACACACATGGTTATGGTTAATTATGCATGCCATCGAGATCAAATTCAAGCCCCTAGTTTGATTTACTATTTGTTTAATGACTGGTTAATTATTATCAATCAGTTCACTGTTACTTGCAGCTGTAATCTCTGTACAAATGGAGGAGTATTAATGACCTTTCCCTCTTTCCTATGACCATACCTTCTGCTATATTCTCTGCCGGATATATGAGTAATTTCAGTTCCGGCTACAAGTTTCTTCTTGACCCTAAGATCTGTTTCATAGTCACTTAGGTATCTGTACCCGACATGCTTATAGCAGTGTCGTCCGTTTTATGTTCCCCTTATGTTTCCTCGGCGTTGTTTTTTTATTTTTGGTGAAACAAGTTCTAAAGGTGTTCTCGGCCTATCTTCGGTTCGAACTTCTGTTCCTACCATCGAATATCAGCAATTTTGTTGCATATTTTTCTTGTTTATCTGTTACTTCCTAGACTGTTATATACCCTGCTAGAACCTTAATTCTGACAACGTGTATTTCCTATCTGGTAATTGTGCCCATGGCAACTTTCGAATGCTGAAATTAAGCCAATAAGCTCGAGAAAAGCGCAAAGTTTCGCAATGAAGAGGGAAGCAGTGATCTTTTCAAGGAAATACTGATTACCATTTTAATAAAATTTTACGGTTGCATACAAGGTGGCTGTAACAACCTGCTAATTTGGGTCTCTTTTAGTAAATCTAACATGAATTTAATTATTGCTAGTTACAGTGCCGACTTCTCACAGCGGATCTGGTAAAGTTTTGAGGATTAATGTTCCACTATTTATTTAGAAATATTTTCTGTATGTAGGTGAAACTATTTTCACCTAGGATTAAGTTTATCCATTTTTAAGTGTAGTACGAAGACATTTACAAACTATAAATATTCCAAGTTAAATTGGAACCTATTTCATGAAATTGTATTTTCTTTAAAGTCTGAATTGCTTGGGCTGTTCGTCATTTTCTACATCAAATTGGGATATCTATCTCATTAACAAAATAGTTTAAAACCTCACACTGTTGCCTTATACATTATTTTCTATAATATAGCTTTTATACAATTCCACGATGCATTACATTGTTATCGTTGTTAGAGTTAATTGCACCGAAATTGATGCTGAGTTCAAAGTGAACTAGTGCTCTGATCATTCAATTTTCTTCAGAGCACTCCTAATCTGACTAACTGGGTATAAAAATTTTATTGGAAATGACCTAGAAACTATTACACTTAAATTTTCAATTGAGCTCTTTTTAATGCATCTTTTGTTCTATATGGCGTAATTTAACCGTTTAGTTTTCTGTGCATTATAACTTCTGGTTCATTCTGTTTCTTAAAAAACTGATCAATTCTTTCTCGTGGCTAATCACTTAATCGATTCTTTGGTGTTGTACACAATTTTATTTTATAATAATTTAATTTTGTTTAACAAATAACTAAGCCTCGACATTGAGGTTAACTTTGGCTAATCGTGATTGCAAATTTATTTGTTCTGCCTAATTTTATCTATCCTTCCCTCTTGTTTGGAAGGTTAGCATTTATCTTATGTTCTAGCTCCCCATGATTTTTACCTAGGAATTGATTTACTTAGGAGCTGATTTCAACGAATATGTTCCTTCATTTTGTTATGGTTATTATTTTTTGCATTTGAATATTAATGTTGCTAATTGCTAGCTTCCTCATCTGCTCCTATTAATTACACTGGGGAACAAAAAAAATAATTTTCATATACCCGAAACAAAATAGGCAAATTCTTATGTAAACTGATCTGTTGATTCCAAAAATGCCCCTCAAAATGCTGTATCACTTAACGTTTTTTAGGTATTCATATTTTTTTATGAAAACTTACAGAAATACAATGTGATAACTCATATTTGATTAATTGAAAATAATAGGTATTTTATTGCCAAATAACATTGAAAATAATAATAATTATTATTAAAATAAATAAACACAAGATAATGATGAAAACTACATACCTGAATTATCTCAGAAGTGTTTCACTGTTGATTATTTTTGTATTGACATGTACTCTCTCGTTTGAGGAACCAACAATAGTCTCCCAACATGGCTGAGTCCCAGTGACCCTGGTAACTTCTTTACATTTCAGAAATGTCCCGGTGAAAACGCTCACCTTGCTCATCACCTACAGCTCCTAGGTTTGTAGGGAAACTATCAAGGTGAGAGTGCATAAAGTGGATTATAAGTGACATTCGGCAACCCATTTCTTTGTAGCTCCTTAATAGTTCTGAGACTAAAGTTTCATAATTTTCTTCTTTGTTATTGCCCAGGAAGCCTTCCACCACTGATTTCAATGATTTCCATGCTGCCAGTTCAACACGTTTAAGCTTTGATTCAAAAACACTGTCTTTAAGAAGCAGTCTTATTTGAAGACCGACAAATATACCTTACTTCAATTTAGATTCACTTATTTTGGGAAAGATACTTCTTAAATACTCAAATGAACTTCTACTTTTGTCCAAACCTTTAACAAAATTCTTCATTAACCCGAGCTTTATGTGAAGGGGGGGGGGGGGGGGAGAAGAACTTTGTTTGGGTCTACTTGGGTCTACTAGAGGCACATACTTAACACGCTTGCTCCAGGGGTATAGTCTTCCCTTTCCCCACCACTCTTTCACTATAAAATGCTTGTCAGTTGCCCTACTGTCCCACAAAAAACAGCAATATTTTGTGAAACCTCCCTGCAGTCCCGTTAGCAATGCAACTACCTTGAGATCACTACAAAGTTCCCAGCCATGGTTTTGATAACTAATAGCATCTAAAATGATGGACATGGAATCGTATGTCTCCTTCATTCCTATGGCATGAAATAAAGGTATTAAACGTATTAAATTGCCATTATGAAGCAACACTGCCTTTAAGCTGTACTTAGAAGAGTCAATAAAGAGGCGCCAATCTTCGACACAATACTCTATACCCAATTCCTTCATTAAACCATTAACATTAACACAGAAATACATGTTGTCTTTCGTTGTGAAATACTGTTAATAATGTTTATGTCGAGATCGGTAAAATGTTATTTTAATCTCTTTTGTCAGGAAATTCCACTCCTGTAGCCTGGAACCCAGTAATTCTGACTCCTTTTTACCTAGTTTCAAATCACAAATAAGATCGCTTAGTTCTTCTTGAGAAACAAAATGTTTTTTTCACTTCGTTCACATTGATATGTAGGGTCTTGGGATGTTGAGGGTTCACTGTCATCTACATCATGATTTGAGCTTGATCCATCATATTCTTCAACCCATGCTTTCGGAGCATCAGGCACCGGAAGATCTTCACTGGTCTTATTGCTGGTACTGGTCTTATTGCATATGGAACACTTGGATATTTGACACTCGACTTATTTTTTCTAGAAACACCTGTAATATTTGTATTACAAAAATAGCAATCAAATAAATGGTTAGATTGTTCTCTCCACACCACAGACACAGCAAACGGCATAGATTTGCGTTTACATGTAGCCATTGATTAAGACCAATTTTGCACGATATGCAGCAAACATGGGGAGAAAATTCCTTATCTTGATCACCAAGGGCACAACCAAAGTACAATGAATATGCTGTTTTAGTAATACTTATTATTTTTTTTTTCGTTGTGATTTAGGGGTGAACTGTCCACACACATAACAAAAGTTATTTGGATCATTAGTACATTTCGTACGCCTGCTCTTATTCATATCTGTAACTTTTCATTAGCACCGCGAATAAACTACATTACACTTTCACAGCTGAATATGAACTGAAAGAAAAATCCAACACAGATGAAAACCAGACCACCCAGAGGAGCACTCAAGCTAATGCATCTGTTTATTTACTCAGGAGGAGAGGAGCGTGAACCTAAGGGCTCAAGATAGGAATATTTTCCATTAGAGAAAACAAAATAAGATGTATTTAGGTCTTCATAATAAGTTATGAAATCCTGCATCAGTAGTTTATGTCAACTTAATTTATTTTGAGTTGGGCACACCTATGTTAATACGATTTTTATAGTAGACTCTAAAATTAATTTTACTGATAAATCTTACGTGATGGAAAATTTGTTTTAGTTATTTCGAATAGTATTCATATTCTTTACAGGTATAAAAATATTATTTAATAATAACATGGCTATTATTTTAAATTAAGTCAATATGAGTTGGTATCATACCTCATTTCTGTAATTTTATATAAAAGAATAAGAATATCTCAAAAAACGTTACGTGATACAGCATTTTCAGAGGCATTTTTGGAATCAGCGAGTCATTTTGCATAAGAATTAGCCTATTTTGTTTCGGGTACAAAAAACGTGTTCCCTAGTGTTATTATTACTGTTGTTTAATAGGCTGATATGACCACTCAAGTGATTAATTAAATACAAAAATATTCTTTCAAGGGATACGTTTGTCACGAATGGGGCTCTTTGCATATTCAAGTAATACAGTCATGGAGGCGGCGGATGGCAACATTAAAGAAACAGCCTGCAACAAATTCCATTATTTGATATATAGAATAGATTTCAATACATCCAAAGTTTAGAGTACTGCGAGTTCACGAAAAGTACAGCCGCTAGAATACTGACCACTGAGCGAACAAGCGCTTCGAAATGTTCAAACTGCGATAAGCGTTAATAAATAGCTTTAATATTTAACTTCACTTTACAGGCTGCGGCTGTTTCCAGAAGTGATACGTATTCCTATAAGTGTGATGGTGTACATGCCACGGCTGGATGTATATCATCCAAATAGTGTGGACGACTTTACTCTGCTAGAGTTTCCACCGACCTATTACAACACGGAGTGTAGCCAATCTGCTATCATCCACAACAAGAGCGCTGGTATCACATCTTTCGTCATCCTGGCCGAGATCAACAATCATCTAATGGTAATAAGCTGTAGTTAACGATACCAATAGTTAAAAATTACGGTAATTTTATGGGAAGATCTACTCCAAGGCATTATTCTAATGCACCGAGTTGTACACTCGAATGCACGCAATACTGACGTACTACACTTAAAGTTGCTGGACTTATAATTTTATATTAATGTATGCGTTTGACTAAGTATTACAAAACATTTATAAATAAAGGATAGTTATATAGAATATATAAAAGGAAAGTAAATAATATTCAACCAAAGTGGACGGAATGTGCCTTAAACGGGTAAACTTTGTCCTACACATTAATACCTGACGCGACAGGACTGTTAAGCCAAAACTTATTACCCTTATTAAAAATGTTACTGAGCGAGAGAGCTCTAAATTATTACTACCCTAATTTTATTTGTCTACAAAGTGAAAATAAATTTTGAGCATAGGCTTTTGTGGTCGATTTTTGGTTAAGTGTCATTAAAAATGAAGATGAACCAAGAGATTTAGACACAGCCATTGCTGGTTCTTGATCCTCCACCTACATTGACGATTGCTCGCACGTTAGTGGGACACGAACCTCTGATGAAGGGACCTATGATGGACATAAACTCAAGATTAAAAATAAATAACGTGGTCGTGGCACTAGCTGAAAGCACTTTTAATCACGAACTTAAAGGCATCGGGGCAACAGAAAGTTAAATTTATGGATACTTCATTAAGGTATACTTTTAAAAATGTAAATTTTGATATAATTTAATAATCCTTTATAACCCTACTCTCCCAAGTTCGTACTGTTTTAGTTCAACGTGTTTGTATCTGTAGGGAAACATATAGTATAGAGCAGCATATATGAATGGACAAAATATTTTGAGTAATGCACCTTTGGTTTAGTCACTATTTGGCTCTTCCGCACGCAGCACTTCAACTCACGTATCTCTCCCATTTTCCTATAAGTTCAATAATTTCCATAGGAACAGCAAACCAGAACTGAATCGACTAATGCAGGGTCAGCTTTCATTTTATATTCGAGCAACTCCTTCTCGAAGATTCATATTAACCCAGGAGTGAGAAAATTCTCGAGATTTCTACACGCATCCACATAGGAGAGCCAAAAAGTTTCATAAGTTTAGAGTACTTCCTGCTCCTCCTCCTCCTCCTCTCCACCTAACCAAACATAAATTGTCGTCGAAACCATGTTCTCTCCTAAAAGGGTAAGCCAGCCAGAGGCGCCTATCCCAGCATTTCTTTTCCCTATTTCTAGATTATTCTGAATGGAGCAAGGCTCACCGAATCTTTGCACAACTACAGCTAATGCTCTCAGTGCAGTTGGTTTTGGTGTAAATTTGTGGCACCAAGCAGTTTCGATTTTATACATTTTACATTCTATAAGGAACTCGTTTACTCGTAAACTCTTTTGCTAAGTGTTTCGTGCATCAATAGTGTATCGTATATACGAAGACATAGCTCAAAAATAATTTTAGTGTATTCACACAGGCATTGTATGTGTATGTAACCTGACTTTGTTCCTGCGCCGTGGCGTAGTGCGCTAAGGCGTCATGCCTTCGTACCCTGCCACGGAATGCAGCCCAGGTTCGATCCCACCACTGAGGGTGCGGATTTTAACTCCCGGGTATAGGACCGGTGCTCATCGTGACGAATTTGAGAAGCTTACGATAGGTAAGCGGCCCTGGTCAAGAAATCTAACTTTCCGGCTGGGGGTGCCGAGATGCTGATCACAGCTCCTCCCCGTATCGGTTGGGTGATCGTCCATCTTTACCTTGCGTATGTGCGCGTGAGGCCGGCGGGCGGGCTAGCAGGCCTTGGCCCTATTTGGGCTGTTCCGCCATGGGTTTATTATTATTATTATTATTATTATTATTATTATTATTATTATTATTATTATTATTATTATTATTATTATTATTATTATTATTATTATTATTATTATTATTATTATTATTATTATTATTATTATTATTATTATTATTATTATTATTATTATTATTATTATTATTATTATTATTATTATTATTATTATTATTATTATTATTATTATTATTATTATTATTATTATTATTATTATTATTATTATTATTATTATTATTATTATTATTATTATTATTATTATTATTATTATTATTATTATTATTATTATTATTATTATTATTATTATTATTATTATTATTATTATTATTATTATTATTATTATTATTATTATTATTATTATTATTATTATTATTATTATTATTATTATTATTATTATTATTATTATTATTATTATTATTATTATTATTATTATTATTATTATTATTATTATTATTATTATTATTATTATTATTATTATTATTATTATTATTATTATTATTATTATTATTATTATTATTATTATTATTATTATTATTATTATTATTATTATTATTATTATTATTATTATTATTATTATTATTATTATTATTATTATTATTATTATTATTATTATTATTATTATTATTATTATTATTATTATAATTAATGTCCTGACTTTGTGTTCCACTTTTGTGAATTTTGCAGCCTTTTGCTGAACAAATTCTCAGATTTCACCAGTTACTTTCTGATTTTAAACAGGAAGCGATAAGCGATACATATACTCCTCCACTTTCTAGTTTATATAAATTTAGGCTCAAATTTCATTTAAGTTGCAAGTGAAATAAAGGAAAAAGCTTAAATAACAAAGCAAAGACTTTCACAAAATGCCACAAAGGATATTACAAGGAAACAATTATAGCAAGAGGACTAACTAATAAAATATAGAGAGAAAACAATGAAAGAGGAATAGAATATGTAATTTGCAATGAAATATGCTCAAAAGGTGAACTATTTCAACCCTCTTGGGCAGCTATGCTAGTCAGGTGTATCCAATACCTATAGATGTTGGGAACCACTGCCCCGCCGAGACTAATCCAATCCAAATGGCTCCCTTGCGAGGGATGTGAATGTTCGGCCCGTCCTACTTCTAGTAATTGCTTTCTAAATGTCCCATACTGAACCATATACTTTGTAACATTTTTATTTCGACTCTAAGGCTAGGTTTTACGAGCGCCGTTAAAATGTTAACGGTTACTTTTACAGGTACTTTATCAGCACTTAATGTTACTGTCGCTGGTTAGGGGCAAACCTGTCAGTTTAATAAGCCTTAACCGTAAGTAGCATTTATGGAACAATATTCACCGGAAACCGGATGATATTTTGCAGTAATTTGTGGTCGTTAATTTATTGGCAAGAAGGAACTGATTAAAATCTACGAAATTGATATTCATTACGAAGGATAACGCGAGATACGCATTAGGGAACCTAAAGTAAATGTGCAAGGCAAAAACAGGTCATTAGGAAAGTTTGGGCACTCAAGAATTTTGAAGCCATTTCTCTTAGTAAACCTTTGGTATATTTACTTACTGCTTAACGTTATTCACGAAGAAACTTGTCATAAAACGGAAAGGTAGATTAGGGGAGGTCATGCAGTATCGGCCGGGTTAAGTTTTTTGACTTTACTCAATAGATGTGATGGTTAAGCGGAATCTTACTATATTATTCTCTTACTTCAAGACATATTCTATACATAGTAATGTAATGATTTTTATTGTTTATTTATATTACTTTATTACATCGAAAGCAAAAAGGCCAGACTTATAAGGCTTGTAAAAGGTGTCTTGCAGTATCGGCCACTGTCTTGTCTGTTACAATATTGATTGTCAGTGATCACATTGCACTGCCACATATAGAACAATAGTAGAATACAAAAACATGGGGACTTATTGTCACTATTTCTGCTCAGTTCACAAATGTTTAGCTCACTGGTTTACAGAGATCGCAAATATATCGCTGGTATAGGCCTCAGAATATCCTCTGTGTACAAAAGCTACACTAACCACCATCAAGCACTCAGAGCGGACAAAAAACAGAACAGGAATAAGATATCCGATTATAGCGCACGTGGATGCACAAGCTTGCCATTGCTTACTAGAAAATTCTGCCACATGGCGGCGAAAAGGGAAATCTCAGTAGTGGCCGGTACTGCATGCCTGCTGATACTGTACGACTCTCCCCTAATACTCGAAAGAAGTGCTGAAATGGGGGGCTTTTTACATGTAAAAACAGTTAAAGATATATAGAGTCAACATGAAAAATTCAATGCCATGGCCGGGATTTGAACCACGGATCTCCTGGTTTCCGTCCAGTTGCTCTAACCCATTGAGCTACCATCGACTCGTATGTTTTTAGTTGTTGTTGCAATTTACGTCCTCCAATGTTAAGTCATATCGGATGGTGGATGAATTGGGTGAAGTGATGCTCAAATGAGTCCAGGGTCCATGGAGCTCATAGTTACCCGACATTCGTCTTGAAGGATAAGGGAAAACCCCGGAAAAACCCTTATCCAGGTAACTCACCCTGACCGAGATTCGAACTCGGGACCTCTTGAACGTCAGGCAGATACGCTACCGAGGCGGGCATCGACTCGTATATTTCCCCGGTAGACCACTAGGGGCTCTCGCATCCGAGATACACCATTTGTGGCGACTTACTACTGTAAGTACTTGAATCCCAGGCTTCATCATTTAATTCTTATTATTTTTAGTTAATTGATGGAAATTAATCATTTCCTCACACTAGCCGTATATAGCTATGGTAAGTATGTAAAGCAATGTGCAGAAAACTTTAAAGGCTTAAAGGCAGTACCAAAATAAGCATTTTGAGTATAGGAACTAGAGGTCCCGGATATCGTATAATAGTACTACATAAACATAACTGTAGTCTAACAAAAAGAAACCTCTTCAATTATCAGACAAAATGAAGCATAAATCACAGGACAAATTTAAACATAAGCTTAAAAATGCATAGTGATATGCAATGATACACTAATGCCCGATTTCACCAACAAATGTTAAAATCCACGTTAACAAATGTAACGTAACAATTGTTAAAGCATTAACAGAAGTGTTAAAATTCTTGCATTTAACCAACTTGTTTTCTGAAAATGTTAACAAACACGTGTTAACGCATAGAGACTTATAAATATTACAGATATAGACAGCTGTGGATGAATCATATTATTTTATGAAGGTACTGCGATGCGCTTTTGTTTTTAATTTCGTTTACACACAGCTGAAAAAATGGCGGGTGGACAAAATCAGAAGAGAAGCCGTGGTACAAATTTCTCATCAATGGAGAAAGAATTGTTAGTTGAATTAGTGACTAAATATAAGGATAATGTAGAAAATAAGAGGACGGATGCTGTAAATGTGAAAGAGAAAGATGTGACGTGGGAAAAGATTGGAAATGAGTTTAATGCGAATACAAATGTCATGACCAGAAGTACGAAACAACTTTGTGAATATTAGGTAAGTTTAAAACGAGGTGCGAAGAAGGACAGAAGTGACGAGTGACTTGAACGTTTCAAGACGGGAGGTGGACAATGTATTATCCACAGAATTCAGTGAATTATAAAATCGCAAAGTTATTAATACCTGAAGCAAAGGCGAGATTGGTATATTCCTATACGATTCATGTATTTACTCAGTAACTTTTATAATAACTTGTTTCGACAGTCTATACTTTCGTAGAAAATCTTCTAATAGCTCCTCAAAGTTATTTCTCCTCATAGGTCATTATTATGAATACTATTTAGACGGTCTAAATAGAGCAAATCGACATCAAAGGCTGTGTTCACGCCCGCCATCTTGACAAATCTACATTACTTTGTTAACGACTTAACTTCAGAAATATGGCTTGTTAGTTTAACAAGAGACTTAACACGAGTTTTAAGCTAACAGTTGTTGGTGAAATGCAACTTTTTTATAACTATTACTATATACACTAACAGCTGTGTGAAGTCTTAACATCTGTTGGTGAAATCAAGCATAATGCTTATAATATGTGTTCACTGTATATACTACATCATTAAGTTGGCTTCAGTCGGGCACACTTACGGACAGTGAGAGATATTGTATAATACTGTCCTTATATCTGATACGTCACACACAATTTTTACCATCAGAAGCTCTTAACATTAGGAATTTTATGGTAGTGTATGTAACGCAAAACAAAGAAGCCTGTTCGACCTCTTGCCCCCATCCTGAAAATGCATATTTGGTCACTAACTTTCTATTCCACAGTTTTCTGCAGTTTTCTCCAATGAGTATACCATTTTTGATTTTTCCTCTATTTACAGCTAATAAGAGAGGCAAGAAATATACTCTCAGAATTCAAAATGTTCACCGTGAACCCATACGAAGGAAGAATGGAATCGTTTGAAGGCCGATTATGCAACGTAATGTAAGTATATAAAGCTTAATAAAATAAAGCTCTTCCCCACCCTTCCAAATTTGAAGCTATTTATTGCGTTTTAACATTGCAGTTTTCAGCCGAAAGTAGATTACAGCAAGAAAGGATGGAAGCACGAGAGAACAGCCAATTCTTCTGAGGACTATTTGGCATTTCTACAATTGATACGGGTCCAGTGCTTGGATAAAGTGGAGTTAGGTAGGTTTTCTTTATATCAGGTTAACCCTTTAATGCGTGAATTATTTTACTAGTTATGCCACTCTTGCTGTACTTCATAAACTGGTTCTCACATCACTTCCTGCGGTGTCTCAACGTAATCGTTTCGAACAGCCATGGTCGTTAAAGTGAAAGGTAATGGGCTGACCATCCATTCAAAACCAAACGTCGTAAGTTGGAACCTTGGCAGCTGCAGTCAAATGCGTCTGTGGTAAAGGACGGGGAGGGCCCATGTAAAATAAACGATGTGATGGCACGCGTGGATGTTGATGTGTTATCATTTGACTGGATTTTGTCTTTCTATAATAAAAAGACAATTACAATGTAGTTGTAAAATAATAAAATAATTACAATTAAAGAGGCCTCAAAATTTTGTATGTAACTGAAAAACTCCAGTACAATATCATATAAAACAAACATTTCTCAAGCTGAATACAGCCTAATGTTGCCATACGGCTACACCATGCATTAAAGAGATAATTGTTTAGTGGTACACACAGCTCGATTGCCATTATTGCTTTAAATATGATCATCCCTCCCTAATATTCATTCAATATTATAATATTATAATATTCATTCCCGGACAAAAGCCACGCTATTCTATTCACCAAGCGCCACACCCCCGCAGACTGCCCGGATTTCCATTTTAGAGGCCGAAGAATAGAATGGGTACCCTCTATCAAATACCTGGGAGTAGAGCTAGACAAGGGTCTGACTTTCCGTCGACACATCAGGGAACTATCGGCGAGGGTTCAGGGAGCTATTGCTTCCCTGTATCCTATGCTGGGTTCTCGATCGATGCCAGTCCGCGTAAAGCTATACCTTTTTCGAGCTCTTATAGTCCCGTTGATGCTATATGCCTGCGAGGTCTGGGGCATGGCCGCAGATTCCTGGCTGGCATATCTTCAACGCGCTCAGAATAGAGGACTTAGGTCCATCTATTCAGTAGGCCGATTCTTCCCAGTAAGGTTCCTCCATGAAGCCTCGGGTCTTCCATACGTGGAAGATGAAATTAGACGCCGGGCTACAAAATTATACGCACAGTTACCCTTGCACAGAAGTGCCCTGGTTCGGTCTCTTGGTGATTATGATCCCACAAGACGTCGTCGCCGACTATTCCGGGTCCCCCGCATGGCTTGCGGGCATCCGAGGTAACCACGGAGCATTTCCAGCAGCAGCAAAAGCTGAGCTCCCATAATCTACCAAGAATTGTTGGTCTCAAAAGTAAACAAAAATTCAGTCAAAATTCATTTCAAACTAAAATAAAATAAAATAATTCTTTCTACGCCAGGGTGCTAGTGATAGCATTCTATCCTTTTAGAGGAGCCAATAGACTACCTCATATGTATTCCACCATCCTAAAATAAAAACAGTCATCCTAACCCATCCCGAAAAGAAAATCCTATCTGTGGTTAAACCCTATCCTGGGTGGGCACACAGCAACAATCTTCAGGCTAACACAAGCCTACCAGTATCTGCGAGCGAGCGAGAGCGAGCGAATATTCATTCATTCTCTCTCCTCTCTTTTCCCTCCATTGTTTCATTGCTTCTCTCTCACTTGCTCACACTATTTCCTCCCCAAAGCTCTTTCTCTGTTCCATGTACAAAGTATGTCAAGAGATATGTTAATAAGAATCTGATAGGTTAGACTTCAGCTCATTTAGGAGTTAATGTGTCAGTAATTTCACGGAGAGAGGCAGTTTTGTGAAGGAAAGAAAATGGCTTAGTTAGAAAAGCATCAGGTATTAGTTGCTTGTAATCTTGATGAGTGTAAACAATGTAAGGCATCCACCCCACTCTTGACTTCCTGTAGAGCATCTTCACTCGGAGGTTCTGCCTGGTCACCCTCAACTCCGCCGTCAATGAAGAAAGGCAGGAGATATGCATGTTCTCAAGATGATGCTTAGTACATATGTCTTAATTGTTAATAAGAGAATTGTTTTATTATGGTAATATCAATTTGACTATATATTTAGTTATGAAGTTAAAATTTATGTGTATGTCATGTTTATTACTTTCCGATGAGTATTTGTGTACTAAGCACATATGTCGGTAGACATAACCGAAAAGCTATCATAACCTAAACAAATAGAAATTGCACAGCCAACACTAATAAATACTGTCACTGTGAAAGACTCAATTGATTTGTTGACTTCAGGAGGAAGTAGCATTGTTGACGGATCACAATGCACACATGACTAAGCCAAGTAAACATTTATCAGATAATACTTTACTGTTAGCTCTTCAACTACAAAAATTAACGTACTTACACCCTTTGACAGAAAACTGAGCAGACTCTGGAAGTCCACGTCTTTTCCACGGCCGGTTTACAATGGTGTCACGGAACGCGTCTCTTTAGCTTCGTCCTACTGAATGAATCCTGTCATAATAATAATAATAATAATAATAATAATAATAATAATAATAATAATAATAATAATAATAATAATAATAATAATAATAATAATAATAATAATAATAATAATAATAATAATAATAATAATAATAATAATAATAATAATAATAATAATAATAATAATAATAATAATAATAATAATAATAATAATAATAATAATAATAATAATAATAATAATAATAATAATAATAATAATAATAATAATAATAATAATAATAATAATAATAATAATAATAATAATAATAATAATAATAATAATAATAATAATAATAATAATAATAATAATAATAATAATAATAATAATAATAATAATAATAATAATAATAATAATAATAATAATAATAATAATAATAATAATAATAATAATAATAATAATAATAATAATAATAATAATAATAATAATAATAATAATAATAATAATAATAATAATAATAATAATAATAATAATAATAATAATAATAATAAAAATAATAATAATAATAATAATAATAATAATAATAATAATAATAATAATAATAATAATAATAATAATAATAATAATAATAATAATAATAATAATAATAATAATAATAATAATAATAATAATAATAATAATAATAATAATAATAATAATAATAATAATAATAATAATAATAATAATAATAATAATAATAATAATAATAATAATAATAATAATAATAATAATAATAATAATAATAATAATAATAATAATAATAATAATAATAATAATAATAATAATAATAATAATAATAATAATAATAATAATAATAATAATAATAATAATAATAATAATAATAATAATAATAATAATAATAATAATAATAATAATAATAATAATAATAATAATAATAATAATAATAATAATAATAATAATAATAATAATAATAATAATAATAATAATAATAATAATAATAATAATAATAATAATAATAATAATAATAATAATAATAATAATAATAATAATAATAATAATAATAATAATAATAATAATAATAATAATAATAATAATAATAATAATAATAATAATAATAATAATAATAATAATAATAATAATAATAATAATAATAATAATAATAATAATAATAATAATAATAATAATAATAATAATAATAATAATAATAATAATAATAATAATAATAATAATAATAATAATAATAATAATAATAATAATAATAATAATAATAATAATAATAATAATAATAATAATAATAATAATAATAATAATAATAATAATAATAATAATAATAATAATGAGAATGTTCACACATGTGTATTGTTTCATATGGTTCGTTCATATTCACATAGGAAATCCTTCCTTGTTTCGCATAGTGTTATGTGTGAGAAAAATTGAGTCTCAGTTACTAAACGTGCACTGATAGCCGAGAGGTTATAGACAAGCATATAGAGGCTAGACTTACAAAGCTTCGAATCCCAGACATCATTTTGACTTCTTTTATTATAGAAATACGAAATGTGTATTACGCACGTTGTAATATAACTTGCTATTGCTAAGGTTTACTTGATTTTATGGCATTTATGCTCACACATAAAAACCGAAACACTCTAATCCTTTTTAAACTAACTGAAATAAATGTTTTATTCCTATATGTAAAAAACAAAAATGGAAATTAACCTAGCATAGAGTGCGTAAACTCTCTGTTTCTATTACTGCCCTCATTCTGCGAGGCATGGATGAGAGCAAAACCATAGTGAAATTTTCACGAGAGGATAATTCGCATTATATGCCAGTACCATTCATAAGAGATGAATGAGCCCGAGTGTTTACATAACCAATATAATGACAATTTTCTAATAAAATTGCATTTATTTTGAAAACGGCAAGAATATGTTATTTGCATTTTTATGCATAAATGTGTTTAAAATGTTTTATTTATCTTCTGCAAGAAAAACACAAAAGGTAACAGTAATAAAAGAAACATGCACATCAAGGATTCGAACTTATGTTGGACCACTTAGGAGACCCTTGCGTTTTACCCCTCGGCTATCATGCATACGGCCAAGCCGCAAAACATCTCTATCGAATAGCTTTGAAATGAATCCAGAGTGGTATCAAAGCGTATATTGGAAAATTAATTGTTCTTTCACACTCGCCGTGTGTAAGCCACAGTATAGAAGGTCAGACAGAAAATTTCAGTGTCATAACCGGAATTCAAATCATTGACATTTTCAGTCTGACTCTACCCTTCCAAAGTGAATATTGTCATCGAATGCTTCCGATGTTTTCCGAATCGAACTTTGTTTCTGGTCTAAGGCCTGTTTGTATTTGGGTATCAATAAGAAAGTCGGTTTGGGTGACACAGTTATTTAGGTGCAGGCCTGTTTCTCCCAAGATCGCGAGTTCAAATTCGGTTTAGATCAATGGCTTTTAAGTGTGTTTAAAAACATAGTTCTATGTCAGTAAACTTACTGGCATGTACGAGAACTCTTATGGAGACAGATTCCGACATCGGCAGCGCTGATACGATTTTGGCAGTTGGCAGTGTCGTTAACTAATGTACATATTTATTTAGTTTTGCTTAGAGAGAACTGATTTTCCCAAACATATGTGAAAGCATATAGAACGTGTAAAGTACTGAAAGTTCACCTTAATTGCAGAGAACTTGATAAGAAGCAGAGACAAAGAAGATTCGAACACCTACATCTTGGACGACACTGGTCTCCTCACTACATTTGATGTGGCAAATCTACCTCAGAAATGTGAGTATTTATGTTTAAGAGCAACTTTCATCAGCAGTTTAGTTTATGCTATCCAAATGGTTATTGAGACATTAAACAATTTTAACATAGCCCGCAACTCTAGTGTGGGACTAGCATGTCTGCCTCACATTCACAAAGTCCTGAGTTGAAATCTCGGTCAGGGTGAGCTATCTGGATAAGCGGTTTTCCTTTATCTTGAATGATGAATGTTGGTAACTCAAAGCTCCAAGGATCGTGGGCTCATTTGATTACAATAAAGTCATTTCATTCATCGTCCGATAGAACCTAATAGGTTAAAGGAGGTTTAAATTTTAAAACGCATATATTGGTAATTGTAATATATTATGTTCTTTGTTATAAATAGCTATTGAAGTGTATATGGTAATCGCTCACTCAAATTGTCTCTCCCTGATCGACCAGGGCTATGTTGTCTTTGGACAAGGTAAGAATAATCCCAGTAAAACATATCCAGATTGTGTCTGTGCTATTGCTATTAAACCCTTAAAATGTTAACATTTATTTCCACACACATACATAGCTACATATACATACATAAATCTGTGACTATATTATATTACTTAATAGGGGATTTAAAATGTGACAGCTGATGTACAAGAGCTAACACTTATTTCTCGAATTAAGGAGTTCTGTGCATTCGTCTTGCATCATTTAAGCTTGCTTGCAGATCCCTGCGAAGTCTCGTGCAAATTGTATGCCCTGGTTGAAAAATATCAGCCTATGAAGCATTGAAGCTTTTCTTCTTTACCAGCTGTTTTCGCACAACTTAAGTACCTATCGGTAAGTTCTTTTAATATAGATATTCCTATGGTTCCAACAATTACCAATCACAAACGACTTAACTTTAAAAGGATCCTACGATTTTCCATAGTCTCCCAATCACTCTAGAATGAAAGGCTTCATTCTACCAAACTGTTAAAACCAGGCTTCTGACAACAGACACCAATGTCTGTCAAAAGAGACGTTTCTGGTCATGGGTTCCTACTTGAAAGTTATTCGGGACTGTTTCCTCTGCTATCCCTAAAAGTTTGTAACATAGTCACAGAATCAGTCTGCATATTCTTTGGCACCTATGTAGGAAATTAATAATTGTTGCTGCATGCAGTTTACCCTTAGATATTCCTTCAGGAATATTTATGGCGTAGTTCGTTTAAGCTCTCTAGATTAATCGAACACCTGTACCTCAGTATTGATTATTTTGAAGTTTAGGTACAAAGCTACTGAACGGGATGACTCAGGCTGAAGCTCGCATTCGGAAGGTTCCGGATTCGATTACTGTTGCACACGACAACCTGACTTGCTTCCTTTACGATAGGTCAGGAGGGCACAATGAAGAGGCGGTTGGGGAATTCCAGTATGGAAACTCAAAGACCTTGCTCTCCTATACCTATTGCATATAGGATGACTAGCTTTCGTACTCCCCTAGCCTCTCTTCCGAGTATTAAGTAGGCACAGTGATCCTAGTTTTGGCTGCTGGGCTGGAATCCTCCGTCTTACTCCAATTCCATAACGTGCAATGTGTCATGCACCTTGCTTATATTACGTGTGATGTGCCAGTAAAATATACCCAGTTAGCACTATGATGATTACTATGTAATTTAAACCATACTGTTTATGCTATGGTACGTCACTATTAATTTAGCAAAGCCCTTTAACGTGCCTAGCATGGTACGGAGTTCATTATAGTTCATTCATCTCGGTTGCTTTCTCTACAGGCTGTTAGGGGTATAAGTGTAGTTATTTGTATTGGAAATAGCGGAAAGTTAGGTAACGAATAATTTTACATAATTATTTACTTCATTTGTGGTTTTCTGATTTTAGTTATTCCAAATGGAATGTTTTCAAGTTGGTTATTAACTTACAAGTACCTTCAATTGGCGTGGTCCACACAGCCTAAACGTGCTTATTTCTCCCGATTTCTCCCGGGCGGGAGAACAACGCTGAGTGAACCGGCTTCGCGATTGCGAATGAACTGAGATCAAATGTTTTGTTTAAAGCCCGTAACCGCACACTTTTTAGGCCCATAAGGAGGTGTGAACACGTTGAAGCAAAGCGGATAGCCTATTCTCCAAGGCGCTGTTAATTTTGCGGCTCAGTTATAACTACTAAGAAAAACTATGTAATTGGCTTATAGGAAAACTGCTTTTCGAAGAGAAAAAGAACTAACACACAAAAGTGGATACATCTTAAGATACCAATTATTAAAGTATTTGCTCCTATCTGTCCTAAAATGTTCTAGCATAGGGTTCTAAGATCATATTTTGAAGGTACAGATACATCCACTGCGTATGCTCTCCTGGTCAATTAAATGCATCCATAAAATAATTTACATTAAAATTCACAAATAATGAAGTTACACACATTCAACCCAGATATACATCTCAATCTGACTTCACTGACCATTATCTATTTAAGCTTGTAAAATACTAACTGTAAAATTCAACAAAAAATGACTGAATAATAAAGCTCATAACATTTTTGTTCGAAATGTGTAGGTGGTAAAATTAACAAACCTCACGAACCTCATGATCCATAACTCTGAAAATTGCTGATTTGCTGGTAAAGTCTGGAACTGTAGTTTTTTCAGTTAGTTAGTTTAATTTTGGTGAGGCAATTCATTATCGTTTTAATTTGTGAGTGCAGGGTATAGTTAATTCTTTTGATGAATAATGTAACTGAATAATACCAAACATTTTATTTTATTACTATTTCTATTTGCTTTTACTTTGCTAACGTTCATTCCTTACTGGAGTAGTCACTTCCTTAAGAGGCTACTCCAGATTTATCTATTTATTTATGTGAATGAATTATGATACTTTAAAGTATCAATAAATTTTTTTGACGTTTTCAACATTGTTAGAGTATCTAACAAAAAACTGACATGGCTTTTTAATAATGTATTAATTACACCGTTCTGCATTTCGAAACTTATTTTCTGTTTCTTTTAATCTGATAGGTGATCCTGAACGATTTTTTTTATGCTGAATTCAAAAATAATCTCCAGTTTCTCCCATTACTTCAGGTTTTCAAACTATTCATAAGTAACAGAAATGAAATTAAAGCTAAAGAAAGTATTTTCTTTGGAGAACTAGGCCATAATTATACTTTGTTATTTACTACTGATTAATCATTAATTAATAATAATTATAAGTACATACATAACTTTATATTGTTCTTCAAATTTGCTCCTCTTTGACCCTTTTGCACATTGATCAAAACAAATATTCAACAATAGTCCGCCATCATGTGGACAGTTCACTTCCCTTAATACCTCATTTCATATTCTTTATATCCTGGTGAAATATGTTCCGCTGTTCCTCACCAAAATTTCCTAAATTATCAGGAAAATAATTTAGACGGGAATGAAGAAAATGTACTTTAACACTCATTTTGCAACCAAGCTATTTGTAGCATCACTTTCACTACGTTAACATAATTTGGATATGTTTTATTTCCAAGGAAATTAAAAACAACATTTCTGAAAACCTTACAGGCGTCCTTCACTTCTCGACTCATAGTATTTTTGAAGTGACTATCCATCATCAGTTTTCGAATTTGTGGGCCAACTTTTACACCAGTTTTTATTTATTCATAGGATACTGAAGGAAATGTAACATAAAGATATTTTAAGTACTCACTGTCCTTATTTAGAGTTTTCAAAGATTGTTTCATTAAACCTAATTTTAAATGGAGAGGTGGAAACAATACTTTTGAGGGATGAATAAGTGGTTCGCTATTTATATTTTTTTCGCCTGGGGTTAGATTAGTCCTACTTGGTCACTGTTCCTTTTCCCAGTGTTCTGATCTAGCTCTGCTTTCCCATTCACGTAAGAAACAAGGATATTTTACAAAACCAGTCTGCTGACTAAATAATACTCCAGTAATCTTAAAATCTCCACGGACTAGCCATAGATGGTTTTCACACGCTTCTCTTTTACTCAGCTTTACTCGACAACCAACAACACAAAACTGATCTCCTATTTTAAAACATTTAAAAGGATATATGTTTATTATCTCAGAAAGGAAAAAGTTTAGTCTCATAAGCTGAATTGCAGTTCAACATATACAAGTACCCTCTGTCTGTTCTCTAATGCACTGCATGTTTCAATAGCTATCTCTAAGTGTATTTCCTTCAATCAATGTTTATGGGAAGAGCAGTTATCCACAAATACACCACCATGCCATGCCATGCCATGTGGTGCTGGCTGGCTGTATAAAGCCAGAAGGTTTTTGCTGCGTGCCCACCCGTTTTTAAGGGTTTTACCGCAGGTAAGGTAAATATCGGGATATTGTAGGGTGAAATGTTGATTTTTAGGATGATGAATTTTTCTGAGGTTACTAGTATGTACCTGGGGGTTGAAGGACAGGATGCAACACCTTGCACCCTGGTGTTTTATTTATTTAAATTTTGGGGTTATAATTTTGATGCCAAGCAGCTTGGAAGAATTATGTGGAGCTCAGCTTTAGCTGCTGTTCGGATTAGCTCCTTGGTTATCTCGGATGCCCGCAAGCCATGCGGGGTAACCGGTGCTGACTAGAGCGACGTCTAGTGGGGTCATAATCTCCCAGGGATCTGACAAGGGCGCTTCTATGAGATGGTAAACTTGCGTACAATTTTGATGCCCGGCGGCTGATTTCATCCTCCACGTATGGGAGACTCGAGGCCTCGTGTAGCAACATATACAAGTACCCTCTGTCTGTTCTCTAATGCACTGCCTGTTTCAATAGCTATCTCTAAGTGTATTTCCTTCAATCAATGTTTATGGGAAGAGCAGTTATCCATAAATACACCACCTCCTATAAACATTCCTATATGTATTACCGGTAAAAGTTTGGCATTGGATTTTAAAGCCAGTGTAACATTTTTCTTTTTGGTTTGCAGCAGAAGTGTGGGTGTTAGTGTTAGCGTCAGAGCTAATTTGAAGTGCAGTTCAAGGTGAAGTAGGATCAATGTAAATTGCAAAAATCAAGCTGCGCAAGAGGGAACTAAAGATGATGGATCGTCAACTTTAGGAGAGTTCAAATTATAGAAATATCACAGATCTATTACTTTAAGCTCAATGGATCATAAGTGGTAGAATATAGAATATAAAAATATAACATAGACCTGAATACACAGTTTATATAATATAGAACATGAATGCTCATCACAATAGATAAGGAGATACCGACAAGCAAGCATGAGGCTTGGAGTTATTAGGAGTTAGTTACTACCCTAATCAGCTTAGAGCAGCAATTCCCTGCACTACCAGGAGGCCTTTGCCCTTTAGAGATTGATTGGCTATTTATTTATTTACACTAAACACTGACACAGTAAACATTTCAACTTCTTCTTCCTCTTTATCGATAAGATGGACGCAGGTACTGCAGATAAACATCTCCAAGAATAAATATTGGATGTTTTATCGCTAATTTATTTTAAGGGGAGGACACATTTTGTACATTCCCTAGGAGAGATATAATTAGTAGATTTTAATAAATATAAAAATATATAAAGATAAACACATAAAATATATTAATAACTCTATTATTTAACATTTTAAGTAATAAGCTTGAAATAATAAGCTATTCAGCCTTTCTAACAAACAATAAGCACATGGTAATATTACTGCAGTACGTCCATACATACATCACGAAAAATATTCAAAACATAAAATTTTGAATTGCAAAACATTCTGACGTGGTACGCGAAAACGGATATCAGTTTTGTAATCAGTGTGAAAATGTGATTCAGAAACGCTCACTCATTAAAAGAAAACGAAATACATGCAGAACGGTGTTATAGATTTTTAAAATGTTGGTGCAAACAATAAGAAAAACATTACACATATATCTGTGAGTTTGTTGCAACCAAATAATAATGCTTATCCTTTATTATGGACTGATAGTACATAAATTAAATTTTTATCAATAAATCTGAAATTATTCAATGTAAGGATCATTTTGAAACTGTGAAAGATTAGAAACTAAAATTGCAGTAAATAATTTCCCAATTATGGTTTAAGTTAGAGGTTTCAAATTATGTATGTTATTACAGTGCGTATGTCGATTATCATACAAAGGTTTGATGTTTATTTTTGATCACCGTGGGCGAGGGCCTTGTGAGGAAAAAGCAGGACAGCCTCGGATATTTTCATGCTGTAATGTAACGTTAGGAGACCAGGTCTACGCTTGCGCCCGTCTTCATCCGGACCTGGTCATCTTAGCGTCTCTATCTTTTCCTATTAGGTTTACGTTAATGAATGAAATGGTCTATTGGCCTCTAGGTTATGAGGGGCCTCTCTATTGTCTATCTACCTTTAACTTATAGCGTACAAATATTTGAGATTAATTATTTCAAGTGATCATTCTATATGTTTAAAGTTGACTGTAATTCAGTAAAGGCAGAAGAAATTGAGTACCCAAAGTTGGAGAAGACGGTGCGTCGGTTATGTCTTCATGGAACAGCGATCCTGCCTGACCTCTCCGTGGAGCCGTCGGAATTAACACTGGGGTTAATTTCAGTCGGAGAAATGAGGCGACGCGTACTAACTCTGCACAACAGGTGTCCACACCTACCTGTACACTTCCAGCAAACGCAACTTATTTGTGTCAGGGTGGAGCCATCTAGTGGCAATATTGGGCCGCAACAGAAAATGGAAGTGCTAGTGATTATAAAACCGAGGAATATTGGTAAGTTTGAAGTAAATATAAGAGTTGTAATAGAGATAGCCTGAGTTATGTGACTATTGTGTTCGGAAGTTGGGATCCTGAGGTCTAAATGATCGATAAAACCAACTTCCAGATAGGCAAAGTTGTATTCATGTCTCCCTCATTCCGGTATCAAATGACCCTATGGATAGTGTAGTTATGTTGTTTACTATAGTACCTTTGAGTTTAATAAAACAACGGCCAGTGCCTAAAAGTCTTGGGGTTACATGTACTAATTACGACTATACTTTAGGCAAATACTTTAAAAAGACGACTGTTATTTTAGATCAGCTGTTTAACAAATGATGTTTAGTGAGAATTATCCATTTCAAACACTCATATGGAGAGCCGAGTCTTATTTTTATGTCCGATCTTATACATAGGTTATTTATTCTTAGTTCTATATACAACGGACTCCATGAAGCCTTTTCTTCTTACAAACTTTTTGTCCTAAAAACTTTTTCTTCTTATTCTACAAAATTTGTTTTTAGTTGCCCTGGACACGTCATTCTCACAGCTTTCTCAACAATACTTTAAAGTAATGATAGAATTAAAATTAAAATACAAACATTACAAAAGTGAACCAATTTCATACAAAACAATAAATTATAATTAATAAAGAAAAATAAGCCTCCAATCCTAAGTTGCTTAAGTTTTGCAGCAACCCGATAATAGCACATACCATTTATACTTGCAGTCTGTAAGCTCTTCAAAATGCACCTTTGTCTCGACGATGACTTGGTCATTTGATCTAAATACTGATCCTCCGAGCCATTTCTTCATGTTTGGGAACAAGGCACCAGGTAGAGCGAATATGCGGAGCATAAGAGCAATTCATAGTGGAATTCATGTTATTTGGCGGTGAGAAGAAGAAATGAATGTGTTGATGCGTTGTCGTGGTGAAACCACTTGTTCGTAAAATGGGGCTGTGACTCCTTCAAATTCTTGTTAAATCAGACCAATAACTCGCTGAAGTATTTTCCAGGATCGGTTTCCCCTTTCCAGGAACTGAATGAATACAACACCCTGACATCCCGAAAAAAATTGTTTTGGGACATGTAGCGAATGCCAGTACACGATGGTAAGAGCAGCTTCCCTTAACACGAGTACTCGTTGAACCGCCCTAATATTGTTTAATAATGTTACAACTGAGCATGTTAGCATACAATAATTACATCTGGTTTCATTATATTATTTATGGTAGTGGCAATGGAATTTAAGAGGCGAATAAAACCTAAGATTACCATCAGTGTCGTGTTCCGGCTATGTTTGCATTAACATTTCTGTACAACTAACAATGCATGCAAAGCAATCAGATATAAAATCACTGTGGTTACAAGTATACCTACGTATAACACAAAAATTAGGTAATACAAAACTCGCAATTAAAGAGCAACGACCCTGAGCAAGTATGTATGGTATAGTACGATTCTGTCACAGTTAAAAACTTTATTTTTTTATTAAAAACAACTTAAGTTGACATAGTGTAGGAGCTGGTTAATATAGCCTAACTGGTTTCGTAAAACAGCAAATAAATTACTGGATAAACGACGTTGTTCGCGAAGTGTGGAACAGTAACGACACTATTTGAGAGAATGCTTCACTGTTAAGAGAACATTGCAGTGGATGCAATGTAGTATTAGTAACCGGTGAGAAGGTATGCTGAAATGTCAGTATCCAATGTAAAGCGAGCAGGCGATGGGTATAAGGACCCGTCGGTCATTTGGGTCAGCCACGTGAAGAACAGGCCAGGGCAGCGTTGTACAGGTAGATTTTTGGCCTTTTACCTCCCTTGATAGTGGGAAATGATCTTTTTCACCACAGAAAACCTTGCAAATCTCTATGGGTGAGCAGAAGATAACGTATTTAAGTTAATTGATGGAAATTAATCCTTTCTTCACACTAGCCGTATATAGGCTGTTTTTGATAGTCAACATAAAAAATTCAATGCCATGGCCAGGATTTGAATTTTTCATGTTGACCCTATCCAGAAGATAACGTGTTTTTAAGTGTGGGGAACCGCATCCTTCGCTGCTGATATTCTTGTTCATTTCTTGCAATATTAGGATATCAAAGAACAGAAAGACCAGAAAGATGTGGATGATACAAGTGAATCATGAGTTTTAAGAACAAGCTACTATATTTAAGTTGATTGATGTAAATTAATCCCAGCCATGGCATTGGATTTTTCATGTTGACTCTAAGCTGCTGTATGTTATAAAAGTCTTACAAACTAAGCAGGGGGCAAATAGAGTTATAACAAATAACTCAGGGAAAGCAAACCAATGAAAATGAGTTTAAATATGGCATACAGTTTTACATTATACATGGAAGTGAGAATAAAATCGTATGGTAGTCTATGTTAACGACCACAGTGTTGAGCGAGGTCTACGCGGAAGTCAAAACTCTCCCTCTAAAATCTGGGAGCTTCTTGTAGCTTTCTATTATGACAATTACTTTGAGTCTAAAAAGCACCCATCCGGGAAGATTACCGATAACCTGGGTCGGGCCGCCAGTGATCTAGCATACCAGCTACCAACTATCTAAGCTAGCACGGAAGATTCCTTCAGGTGTCTCTCAATCCCGTCTGGGAAGCAAAGCCAGTCAAACACACCCAGTACGAATAAGTGTGGGGAGCCAAGGTACCGTCGAGACCAACTCCAACCAATCAACTCCCCTTGGGGAGGGGCTTCAATATTTGGCCCGACGTCAGCCTAATTCTTGATATACTTGAGACTCACCACTGTATGAACCATGTCTAGCATTGGCAATAAATTTCATGATCTACTTTCGCCAAGGATTAGTGTTGGCGATAACAATAGTGCATATCGGTGCAAAGAGAGGAAATAATTATGGACAGGAGAGTAAGACATGGTCCGTAAGACAAAGGCAGAAAAGAATGCCTCGTTGGCCACATAAGAGTGGTACGAAAGATTCTTCTTATACACTGCAGGCTGCACAAGTACGATAAGCTTCTAGGAATGATCTAAGATTCTGTTCATGTACATTGTAAAGGATCCAATTTATGCAAAAGAAGGGACCCAGTAGAAAAGCAAACAGTGAAACAGCCTAATTTTGAGCGTTTTAACGTCCGCTAGTGTCACCAAGGACGGGAAATACGAGGTCATATAAACACCCATGTTCAAAGCTGCTGGTGTTGTTTAGGTAAATTGACGTTATCATATATATTGCCATTTATTGACGTCGCCAAAATAAATTAGGTATTGTTTCATATGCTAGTTTGGATTGCTAAGCATTTCAATAAGTGGGTTAATGTGCTTTTGCTAAAATAGAAAACATTCATTTTTGGATAGGAAAACTTGCAAGAAGATACAAACGAAATTGAATACTGGTTATGGTGACCTTTAGCCATTTATGACACGAGTTAGGTATTTGTTCAACGACTTTAAAACATTATCATAGATCTGTGATTAATAAGAAGTGCTCAGGACACCCGCTGGACGTGCTTATCTAGAAGATCAGGTAGAATCCATTATAAGATTGTCGATGATTGTCAAACGAAAATTCGCAAAGAGGCAGAGGCCGTTGTTGCATCGATGTAAATTGGCAATTCATATTTTGCATAAGACGTACATGAAATAGCTCTCAGCCTAATGAGTGTTCCATATGCTCACAATGGGACAACAGACAGGTACGGCTTTAAACTTCGAAACTGTAAGCTGCTATTTAAGGGCAATCCGAATAATGTTTTGCACTAAGTGATTATCGTCGAGTGAGTGAGTGAGTGTGTGCTGTTTAAGGGCCCGTCGACAACAAGGTCATTTGGGCCAGATGATTATCGTCGATGAAACCAGAATTCATAGTTATCTTCCGTAAATCATGCAACAACGAAAGCAATGAATTAACTCCTGTGAATTTGTACCAGAGAAGGCAAAGACGGTCCCATCGCTCGGAAAGGTGTAAATGACGTTTTTGGAGTGCGATAAGGGTGTCACACTCATTGTCTTTTGGAAAAAAGGTGATATGATTATTGGAAAACACTACAGAGAGTCTTGATCCGATTCAACAGAAAATTAGACACACGGTCCCATCTGCCGAAGAATAAAGTGTCATTTCACCACGACAACATAACACTACAATTATCCGGTGTTGCCGCTGCCCAAATGCTTGAATGGCGTTATTCATTTCTGCCACATCACTCACATTTGCCCATATCTCTTGTTGCAGAACACGAAGAAATTGTTCAGAGGAATAATGTTCAAATCAAATCAGTCGTTCATCATTCAGATAGGTATATTTTGCAGAGCTTAATAATTCCTAAATTTTGGAGAAGTTAGAAACAGCATAGATTTGTGAAACCAGTATATACCTATAAGAGCAATATGTTTAGGAACAAATATATTTTTTTAAAAACTGGTGTGTTCGTTCTTATTATAGATACATATTCAGCCGTTCTCTTAAATTATGTACACATTTAAGAAATAATGATGTCATATTTAACCTTTTATTTTCTACCAAGTTACTAGACACTTATAGCTCATCTAATTTATTTATATAACAATAGAAGGTTTAAAATAAAACGTACATTTAGAAAACAGTAACATCACACGAAGACTATGAGGTGTGTTAATAAATTGATAACACTGATTGTATAGTGTTAAACTTGGCAACACAAGTGACGTAAAAGTATTATGGGTTAGTTAGTAGTTAGTAGTAGTAGTTAGTAGTTATGGATTATCATGTTATACGCCATCAGTGCGTGTTGGAATTCGTTAGGATCGCCTAAGTTTTCCCCAGCCAATGGTATTAGAATTTCGAGCAGCTGTGCGATGAGGTTCTATTTGCGACATGAACACACTTGAACTTGCACATTTTTGGTAGATCTGCAGAGATTCCCTGAAATACGTCATTACCGGTGACGAAACATGAGTGCTTGTGTATGACCTGGAAATCTGCGCTGCAGCATGGAATGACCATTCCAAACTCTCCAGGTTCGTTCTTGTGACTATTTACTCTTCCAAAAATTAAACAAACACCTCTAAAGACACCAGTTTGGGTCCCTAAGAATAGTCAAATAGCTGTAACCTAACAGTTTATTTCAGTATTTCAGTTCCGCACTGCCATGAGAATTGGAAGAATTGTCTCACGATATGTGCGGCTTCCCAAAGTAGTTACTATTGAACTGTAATGTTACGAGAATAAAAAAATATGAAAAGAAATTTATCTCATATTATTTACACACCTCAAATATAAGAATGATTATCTTTGGAAGTAATTTAAAAATATAGATGAAATTTGCTGTATATATAAGCCTTAAAGTCCGATTATTATTACAATTTCAAACGAATGGAATTGGAACTGTGAAATTTAGCAATTTCACATTCATGGTATTATTAACTGGTTATTTCATAACTGAGAATTTAGGTTTCAGCATTTAAATAATTAGACAATATGAATTCTTCTAAATATGAATTGGATCGTCCATAAACAGTCTCACTTACAGCCTTAAACTAGCACGAATAAATGAATCATATTTACAGAAAGGCGTTTTGTAATTTAGGTGTAGTCAACAGAAGGAAGATTGAGTTCATCCTCTACGGCAAGATCGAGGATGGAAGCTTGAGAGAAATTGGCAAGAAACAGGTGCCAATTTCGTGGGAAGGAGTGCAGGAGAAGACAGTTAATGAACCCAAGTTCAATATGGGAATCACACCTCAAATGACGAATGAGGTGGGGATGTTTACGGATGACGTTACCTTCGCCTCTGCTGTCAAAAAACCAAGGGCTGCTATGCTCCGTGCTGACCTATCCGAGAAGCGCGTCTGGTTTCCCAAGACTGCGCCAAAACTTAAAACAAAGAAGGTGCGGAGTGTCGAAACTGCAGAAAAGGTGAAAAAGCTGATCAGAACAGAGGCACAATACTTGGAGAAGCATCCGGAGGTAAGTAACGCATATATTTTGCAGATAAATCTCCCAGCCTTTTTTTCAGTAACTTGCTTTAATAATCTGACAAAATTTTGCTAGTGGTGTACATGGATTTAGAAAGTAAATAAATATTAATTCTAACCCGGTCCTGATAACCTAGATGAATTACAAAAATGAATGAAAGTGGGCCATACCGAAGATTCCAAATTATCATAAACTTGCTCCTCCTATCAGCACTGCCAAGTATGAGTACATGTCTTGCAGTTTAAACAGGGAACATTATCTTCATTAATTACGCTTGGATAAATACTTGAAAATAATATTGCCATGTTCATAGTGAATTTATTGTAACGATTTTTGGACCATCATTTACGTATTTTCCTACTGGGCCAAAGACAGTCGTATCTAATAATGTATGCAATAAGTGGATAACCTTGGTAATCAGCAGAGGAATTTGCAAGCATTAAAACCAGAACGAAAGGAAATTCAGTTGAACCATTACTGAACAGAGACATTGCGTACCATCCCTGTCCCAACCCTAGAAAAGTCTATAAACGTTTGCAGACAGCACTCATCACCACCAGACCGTGCTTGCCGTCACTGATCCTTGGCTTCTTTTGAGTATTTATAATTTATAGATGTTCTTTACTCTGGTTCTCAGCGTTCCATTCTATATTGGATGTAAAAGACTGCTTAATGTTGCTCAGAGTCATCTTTATCACGCTTAAGATTGTTGTTTTACATGCCCCTTCCGCAGTTTGTTCTTTTCACCTTGTACCTACAATCAAATGTCCGAACGCAATATTAAAATGTTTAAAAGCTCGTCGTTATATGAAAACGGTTTATTAGAGTATGGTTATCAGTTATCATTACATGTAATACTTATTGTTGTCTAGATTTTCTATTTAAAATGTGTGGCGTCACAGTGCTTACGGCCCTAGACAGACTCATCAGACTTTCCGCTTCATGGCCATGTGAGAGGTAAAGGATTATCCAGTTGATACGTGGAGATGATGTGAACACCATGCTTCACCAACCTAGAATATTGATTTCTGAGATCTATAGATAATTACTTATCTTTCTTCTCAAATGTACAGATGTATTTTTATATCTTGACAGATGGAGAGCGATGCGCAGTGGTATCTGGACGAGTCCACCTCAGAACGGTTGCAACTGGAGGGGAGGGCAGTTCAGTTGCGTATCAGTTGCGAGCAAGTAAACAAGTGCAGAGCTACTCGGTAACACTACAGCTTGTTTCAAAATGTGCGTGTCTTCCGGTTCCAAGAGAGCATTTAGAAATGACGCCTTCTAACAAAACATTAGGGAATAAAGTGCTACATTTAAAAACACGAGAAGTAGTAACAAGTATTTACGAAATATTCAGAGATATCGCAGTGAAGTTTATATAGTTTATATGGATGAAACTTATATCCATTCAGCACATACTAGACCATATGCCTGGAGTGAAATTCGTTACAGAGACTCTGCAGCGATGTTGAAAGGCCGACAGTTGGTTATCATGCCTACTGGAGGAGAACGGGGTTTTGTTACAAACGCATATGTACTATTTAATATCCAACAAAAGCGTGGAGATTACTACCATAGTAAGAATTACAACTTACTTTATAAGAGCTGCAGTACTGGCTTCGAGAGTGAGATTGGTTTTTAGACACCTTATCCACCGCATACCCTCTCGTATTCTTCCGCGTGTGATGCATTGTGGCGATAGGTGCACTACCCCCACCACAGTTGCTACTCATCCCTACCGCGCAGGATTCCTGTCAAGATAAAATAATACATCTGCATTAAAAAACTGAATGAGCCCCGGTGGCCCCGGTCCTATGCATGGAGCAAAGGTTCAGTATCCCCACGGGCGGACTTGAACGCACGCGTGGCTGGGTTTCGGAACACTAAGCTCCAACCTATAGGTTGTCTAGGTGCAAGTAGACGCTACTTTGAAAGTCAAGAGTAAGAAGCTATTTTGAATCGCATTTTTATGTAATCGGGATCTCTCCATTTCTCTACCCAGATTATTATTAAAACATGGTTTTACATTGTGTAAAGAACGAATATATACATCAGGACTACTGTTGCAATGTTTATCCGGTAATGCGTTTAAATATACATATATAAAGTAGTTTCTTGCATTCTTGTTGAAAACTATTTACTCCAAATTATCCGTTGCTCCTTGTTGAGTTACCATTGTTTCCCAAAATGCTTTCTTGTCCACTTAGTTAAATAAACTTGATTAGAATTTCTCCATCTGAGATTGGCGGAGCAATTACTTTAATAATGTAAAATTGGCGGGCGAGCTATATTAAATTATATAAACCACGACTAAGGGTGGTGATGCGGTGACAGAACAATTCCACTCTCACCAACATCACTCTCCGTACCTACTTCTTCATCCAGGTAGCGTGTAATTCTGTATACGAGTACATTGCCAGACGCGCGCGTTGTCGTTAAAAGCACACACGAGTGAACCATACACTGTTACACTTTTCTTATAAATAAACAACTTTCAAACCCTAATAATTATGTAAAACATGAAGCTAGCCACAGTGAATCAACAAATGTTACACAAATGTAAGGATTTGCATATATATATTGTCGCGGTGACGGGTAAAAAAAAAAAAAAAAAAAAAGGTTCGGCGCAAATAGATAACAGACGGGTAGTATTTCACGGAGATAAAGAGCTTCCATAAGCAGATAAACATAACGCTGGAGATAAAGTACTTACCGACACAGATAAATGAGGTAGATGGAAATTTCTAGTTACTTCTTATTTGATAGAGATTATTGGGTTGCTGGTTTGTTTTAGAACAGTCTAGAAATTATCAGTGAGGTATTTAAGGGAGCGACGACACGCCAAGAGTCAGTCGTGAACAGTGGTAAACAGCTGTAGTGTGTTGTTGTAACGAGAGCTGACGTAATCATGACGGTGTGGTCATCGACCTTGGCAAGTTGTGTTGTGTATGTGACGTAATGCTGTTACTGTGAGTGTATTTCAACGGAAATAAAGAACATTTTGAACTTCTGCAACTTTAACTTTTAATTCTACGAACCCACAAAGTCTATATATATATTTTTTACTTTTATTCTATTTTTGAAATTTATTAACAGTAGTATTTAAAGGATACCAACTTCTGAGGAAAAAATGAATGTTTCGTGAAGTTTCTTCCATGGCACTGTTCAATTAATGAGAAAAATTTACTTCATTTTCTTAAGATAAGTGAAGTTTTTGTTGCAAGTAGTTGTATTTGTGTAGCTTTCAAACCTTCTGAGGGAATGCAGAAACTTGACAGCAAACAGAATCAATTTACTCCTGCCATTTCCAATACGACTGGAAAGTTTTTAATTTGTGTAGCAATCAGTTACCTATAATTAATTGATAGAGGAGGTCTTGCAGCATTGCAAAAGGAAATGCATTACACAGATTTCAGAGGGCCTCTGAAAACATACCCACATATACACATACCTAGCTACACAGTGTGGTTGTATGTACATCTGTAAACAGCATAACTCACATATGAAACAATTGAATAAGTAAGCACATTGATATTGCAATCACTTATCTTCTAAGGATGCGACACAAAAATCCATGAGACCGTTCTTTCCATTTAAAATTGTACTTTGTGTTTAACAACCTTCATAGTTTTTCATTTCCCCACAATGTTTCTAACAATGTTTATATAATACTCTTAAGTATATTCAAGATATAACAAGGCTCACGAGAGGCACTTGGCGCTTTGACCTATAGATCTTTTATGTATAAGCGCCTAACGGAGTGTCCCCGGGTGAGAGAGATGAGGTGAAAAGTTACCTAATCTGGAGAAAGACGCCAGAGGGCAGGGTTTCTAATAACTAGACTTCGGATTTTAGGTAAAAACCTTTTTTAATACTCAAACGATAACTTCATAAAAACTTGCATATACACGTTTCATACGAAACCATACCCTAAAATTACCTCACGTTCGAGAGGTCCCGAGTTCGAATCTCGGTCAGGGTGAGTTAACCGGATAAGGGTTTTTCCAGGGTTTTCCTTTATCCTAAAAGATGAATGTCGGGTAACTCTAAGCTCTATGGTACCTGGGCTCATTTGAGCGTCATTTCACCCATTCCATTCATCGTCCGATATGACTTAACGTTGGAGGACGTAAATTACAAAAAAAAAAAAAAAAAAAAACAACAACAAAAAAACCCCTAAAACTACAGTTTTAATAACACCTAATAATACCTATTTTGACAATAAAGCCTGATTTTTCCTATATGCAAATTTAATTTCTGTTAGGTTAAAACATCATTCTTTTTCCGAAAATCTATGTTCTGAATTTCGAAACGCATTTTGCAGTGTGTATTATTGTTAACTAAACTATTCATGTAACTTTCATGGTCAATCTGAGGGTATGATCTTGGGAGCGGTAGCTGTAGTGCACAATAACTGAGTGTGCTTCACCGCGTTCCCATCCTCTTACTTGGTGCATCTTCCCTCTCCCTGAAAATTTTACGTTCTGTCTTAAGCGTTTAAATTGTGAGTTTGGTGAGAGAGCAAAGCCGAAAATTTAAACTTTAAAGGCGTACGTCAGTGGCTTCTAAGGATTTCCAGACATCACCGCGGATGGACAAACTATATTCGTCAAGCGTGTAGTAAACAGGTGAGCAAATTAAATGTACATATATTTTTTTTTCTAAATAGATTGCCATAGTTTTATCTTCTTGTGTAATTTATTGGAACAAAATTTCTCCTTTAAATCTGAGTTTGATATGCTTTGATGACGGCGTGCTAAAGGCACTTGTGCTGATTCCACTTTCTTATGAGGCTTTGTCTCAGTTGTATCGGTTTCCCCCTTTTCCCGTACCGGCGCGTGGTGGTTGCCTTGGCTTTCCTCTCGGAGTAACTCCGGGCAGGCGAGTCAAGAGAGTCGGGGCTCTGCTTTCATGGCGCGTGCATGGTGAGTAATTTGTTGTTCTATATTTAAGTGTCAAATAGGCTGGGACACCTCCCCAAGTTTTCTGTGCGACTGAAACCGTATGGGTTTGTTATGTAAAAGCCGATTGTCAATTTGTAACGCCTGAAAGGCAGGAGTTGTAACTTCTCCTTTGCAATTAAAGGTATGTTATTCAGACGATCTGTTTAATTGACTTAGGAAGTAGGGGCAAAACCTTGGCCACAAATTGGTCCCTACCCCTATTTATAACTGTACCTTAGCTCCCGGGTGCAGTTGACACTGTTTCTGAAAAATAAATCTTTTTTTTTTTTTTTTTTTTTTTTATTTTATTTTATCCATCGATCAGCAATTATGCTTTACAGATGTTTGTTATAAGATACATAGGAACAGGATACATAACAATGGAGGTAGCCATGAACGACTCCTCTAACTAAATGTGGAGGATAACTGTAAAACAAATTGAGAACTTAAAGTCTGATAGTAGTAATCACGTGTCTGAGTCGTCTGTGCTGGAGACGTCACTTAGAAGAAGATCTTGGGGCAGTCTGCGCTTCAGGCGAGTTGGCTGGCGAGTGCGACAGCCGAGACGGTAGGTAACAGCTCCAGGGACCTCCTGGAGATTGTAAAAGAATGGACGTGCCAGGCGTCGGATGTATTGGTGAACGGGTAGAAGACCAAACTCATGGTGAAGCTGCTGGTTTCGGATGAACCATGGAGCGTTTGTAACTGTGCGAAGCACCCTGTTTTGTAGTACCTGCAGTCGGCGGAGATTAGTCTTACTGGTGCCACCCCAGACTGGAGCTGCATAGGTAAAAATGGGACGGATTAGAGATGTGTAAAGAAGCAGGGAGGATTCATAACCAAGTGAAGTGCGCCTGTTGAGTAGAGGGTACAGTTTTGATATCCGGGCAAATGCAAGCGTAACAGACCGACAGATGTGGGCGTTCCAAGTAAGTCGAGTGTCCAGTAACACCCCAAGGTATTTCACTGGCACATTGCTTGGTAACCATGAGAGCGGTTCCCCCAGCAGCCGTAGTGATGGAGGATCCCTATAAGGTCGTAAAGAGAAGATCTTAACCTCTGTCTTGTTAGTATTGAGGGAAATGCGCCAGTGAGAGAACCAATGAGCTAATTGATCTAGGGCAATTTGCAGTTTCTGAATGGCATGAAGAATATTGACGTGAGAATAATAGAGAGCAGTATCATCTGCGTATAACGCCGTACAAACTGGAGCTATATCAGGAAGATCATAAGTGAATATATTAAAGAGGAGTGGTGCAAGTACTGAACCTTGAGGTACACCTGCTAAAATAGGCCGTCGGGTGGATGTGAAACCAGCAATGCGCACCACAAAGGTTCTTTTGGTGAGAAAACTTGCTATGATTTGTATCAGATAATAAGGGAGACCAATGCGATATGTTTTAAGTAGTAGTCCACTGTGCCACACCTTGTCGAATGCCTGGGCGATATCTAGGAATGCTGCTACGGTGTATTGCCTGTTTTCGAAACCTTGAATAATAGACTGCGTGATTCTGAGCAATTGGTGAGTGGTAGCATGCTTCGGGCGAAAGCCAAACTGAAAAGACGGAATTATCTGATTATGGTTCAAAAAATGAGAAATACGTTGATGAATAATCTTTTCAAAAAGCTTAGAAAGTGTAGGTAATAAGCTGATTGGTCTGTAACTTGAGGGAAGATTTTTTGGCTTGTTGGGTTTGTGGAAGACTATAATTTCCGCATGTTTCCATGTAGATGGAAAATGACCAATGCGCAGAGCAGCATTGAAGATTGATGATAAATAAGCTAGGGCTTTGTTTGTCAAATTCTTCAGCACAACGTTAGGGATAAGGTCATGACCGGGAGACTTTTTAACGGGAAGACGATGGATAAAGCGGGACAATTCACGTGGAGTAGTGAACGAAATTCTGTTGTGCACTGTAGGACGAAGTTGGTACTCAAGGAGTTCCCTGTCCACGGAAGAGGGAATATTAGAGTCAAGACAGGTGTTAGGCGTAAATGTACGCTCGTAGTGAGTAGCTAGAGCGTCACACTTGGCAGCAGAGTCACTCAAAAGGGTCCCATCAACCTGAAGAGGTGGAATCACTGTCGGCTCTCGGAGAATCCTCTTAGTGATGTTCCATAAGGTATGATCTCCGGGACGGATAGTGGCTAATTGTCGCTGGTACTCCTGAAATCGGTGTTGCTCTAGTGCGGTCCGTACTTGTCGAATGAGACTATTTAATCTTTGGCGCAGCCAGGGTAGACGCTGACGTTGCCACAATCGACGGATGCGATGTTTCTCTTGGATGAGTTGAGTAATATGGATAGGCAAGGAGGGGAAATGGCGAGGTTGAGGACTGCGGATAGTAGAGGATCGTACACTGGAAGAGAGCGCAGAGGTAAAATGGTGAACGGCAGTGTCTATGGCATCCGCAGTACCCAGTTGATAAGATGTGTGGAGTGCAGCATCCAAGTGTGTGCGAAAGATGTCCCAGTTGACAAAACCATCGATGAGTCGCGGAATTTGTGGCAAAATATTAGGAGTGAGGTTAAATGTGACCAACACTGGACAGTGATCGGAATCGAGCGCTGGCAGTGCAGAAATCGATGCAGGTAATCGTATATTGCGATGTACCCCAATGTCCAAAATGTCAGGAGCTACCTGTGGGTTGCCAGAATAGTAAGTCGGTTCTGTGGGAGCCAGTATGTGAAGACCAGTGGCATTAATAGTGTCAAACAGACGCCGTCCATTCGGGTTTGTGACTCTACAGCCCCAAGAAGTGTGCTTCGAGTTCAAATCCCCTAGCAAGAGAGTGCTGCTCTCTGCTGGGAAAAGGAGAGAGAAATAGTGAGTATTAAGCTTACTATTTGGGGGCTTGTAAGCACTCATTAGAACGAGATCGTTGCTATCGCGAAGAGAGAGTTTAATGCCCACTACCTCAAAACCGGGAATCACAGGTAGGAATATTTCATGATGAGTCAGAGAACGTTTAACTAGCACAGCTACTCCCCCAGAGGCGGTAGGTGCATTCCGATCAAATCTATAAATCTTGTAGCCTGGAACAGAGAAACGTTCATTCGGGAGAAGATGAGTCTCGGTGATACAGGCAGCATCTATACTGTGCAAGCTGAGAAAGGCAGCGAAGGAGGCACGTTTAGTGCGTATGCCATTAGCGTTCCAGTTCAGGAGAGTGAGTGATGAAAGAGATGGCCTATTACACGCCACCATTTCGGAAAATAGTTAGAAGAGCGTTTTGGAAACATTGTGTAAATTGCGGTAAGAGAGGAGTGAGGAACGTGGATAAAGAACTTAGAAGTTGAGTGAACAGGCTAATTAGCAGAGCCGAGAGAGATGAAGAGTCAGAGGGATCTTGTTGTGCAGTAGTACGCCTCGTCGAGGAAGCAGAAGTTACACTGGCATAAGTTGCTGGTGAAGAAGTTGGAGGTACTGGTGATGCAGCTGGGGGTTGTAATGGTTGCTGTGCAGGATTGTCTGATTGTTGTAGGGGACGAGAGCGATGAGAATTCCCAGGCTGTTGCCTTGTGTTGCTATTTTGTGTTCTGAATTTCAGTTCTAAATAATGCCGACAACCTCGGTAGTTAGCTGGATGGTTTTCATGACAATGAACACACTGAGCTGGAGTGTCTCTCGGTTTAGTGCACTGTGAGAAGTGATGATTCTCTAGACAGCGAACACACCTCGGGGTCAGCTGACAATAGTTCTTTGTGTGACCGTAATTCTGACAGCGGGTGCATTGCGGTATGTCAGTGTTACGACGGCGATGTTCCACCTTAACAACACTGTAGAACAGGCGAGTTAGGTTGAGTATAGCTTTACCATCATCGCTATTTAACAATTCCACCGCGCAGAGAGGAATGGGTTGTTTCGACCGATTCATAAGTCGAGTGACCTTCCGCACTGGGTAGTTCTGTAAGCACAGTTCGTCATAGATTTCCTTATCAGTGAGCGAAGGAGGGATGTCTCGGATAATTACCGAGAAAAGCTTATCTGTCGGATTTCTGTAAGTGTAGTATTCCTGTTGTATGGAGCTGAAGTATGTAGTAAGTTTACGGAAATCGTCAGAAGTAGAGGGATGAACCTTAAGGATAGACCCACGAAGCTCTGTGTGAAATTCAGAGGTAACATTATTTTTTAGATCTTGTAATAGAAGTTGATAGTTACCAATGTTGCGCAAGCAAATTGGTGGAACTTTTTCCTTAGGTGTCTCGGAGTTGCTTGTCTCGTCCATGGCTGTGTTGTTTTCTAGTAGTGCGAAGCGGTTGTGCGTGGAAACAGAGTAAGCATAGCGCGAGGCACTTGTTTGTTCTGATGGGGGAGCTGTACAGCGACGCTTACTCGGGCCAGCTGTGGCAGCAGCAGCGTGTGTAGCAGCGCGACTAGAGCTGGTTGCAGGTGAACTGTTAGATGGGGCAGTCTCATGCATGATAACGTCACTCGTAGTTTTAGCGGTAACTATAGCAGCAGTTGACGTGGTAAGATGTAATTGTGACGGGCGTAAGGGTGATTGACGCACTGGTGAATTAGGATTAAAAGTATTGGTGCGAGAAACCTGGGTTGGCTGCGTAGACACTGCTTGAGCTTGCTGTAGAGGCACTGGTAACTGTGGGAATTCACTAGTGGTATTATAAACCATATCGATAGCTGAGCGTACTAGATGGCCGGTAGTTTCCGGCGTGAGAGACATAATAGGTGAGGAAAGAAAAGAAAAGAAAAAAAAAATAGAGAAAGAGAAAGAAACACACTTGTACCCAAAGGGCACTAGTACACGTCAGTAAAAGAACACTGTTTGCACTGATTGTGAAGATACAATTCACTAGAAGATATCGTATTCCACAGTTAAACACAGTTACACTGTAAACACTCACGGAAGCAGCGCGCACAAAACACGTCTGTCTGCCGCGACTGTCGGTACACGACTCTGCTAAGGAGATATGAGTGGGTTAACTTTGTATGACCAATGCAGACGGTGTACTATTTACAAAATGGCGAGTTTGAGGTTAGCAAAGGATTTTTAATAATGTCTTATTAATCCACTTATTATACCCACCTAATTTTTAGCATACGAGAAAGTACATTTAGTAGACACAATCTACTTATCTTTTATATATTGAGAACGTCTTTTCACTTCAGAATATTGATAAACATTGGAGAACGCTGACAAATTAAAAACGTTTGCTTGTCACGGCCTCCTGACCTTGAATTTACATAACTAAAATATTGCTGAAAATACAAAATATTCAGTAATACAACAAAATTACAATTGGTGAAAGATACGGATTTATTTAACTAATCCACTTTTGTTTTCTTTGCGTGTGTGTAGGTATCCAGCGACAAAAAGTTGTACTTAATGTGTACAAAGAGCTGTACATTAGATTAACACTGAACGGAAAAGAAAACTGAAACAGTCTCTGCTAGCTCAGACAGTAAACCATTCTTCAAACAAAAATTAATTTGATGCTGATCTATGCCGAGCAGTCGTCGCAGGAAATATCCCATTTAATGCACTGGAAAATCCACACTTCATTGGCTTCTTAGAAAAATACTGTCATAGAAATATTCCCCCAGAATCCACTATAAGGAAAAATTATGCTGACGGTACATATGCAGAGACTTTGAGCTGAATTCGCTTGGACATCGGCAAATCACATATTTGGTTATCAACAGATGAAACTATGGACAGTATAGGGTGCTACATAGCACACTTAACAGTTGGGAAGTTGAATTCTGAAACTCCCACAGTACTTACTACCTTTGATCTGTTGCAGACAACTGGCCAGAACCAACTCTCAGACGATGGCGAAATTCGTTAATGTCGGTCTCAAGGCATTTTACCCAAACAATCTTGATGAGAATAATATACTACTAATATACACTGACGCAGCAGCATACATGATAGCTGCAGTGCAGTTGCTTAAAGCCCTTTACCCTTCCACCACTCACATTACTTGCTTGCACATGGTGTTAACCGTAGCATATATCAGAAAACAATACCGAAATGTCAAAAAATTAATTTCTGCAATATAAAAGTTTTCATCAAGGCGTTGACAAGGGTACAGATTTTTCATGAGAAGCTGCCCAAAGTTTCTCTGCCTTCCGAAGCTGTACTTATCCGCTAGGAGGCATGGCTCAAAGCTACAGAATACTACAAAGATCACCTTAGTGAAGTGAAATACGTTGTTTCCAGTCTAGAAAACGAGTCTACATGCATTGTGTCTGCAAAGAAAGTAATGGAGGATTCTGGTATTCAGAGGGATCTAGCATTTTTGAAGTCGTACTTCACTTTCCTTGTGCACGTTATTGCATTACTTGAAACAGCAAGAAAACCTCTATATGAACAAATGCAAGTATTTAATGCTATGCAAGAAAGGATTAAAACTGTTCCTGGTTCTGCTGGAAATAAAGTATGGGATAAACTGGAGGAAGTTCTACAGGAATTTAGGATTGAAGGATCTGCGTGGTGCTTCAGATATCCTAGCAGAATGTAATATTCCAGTCCATCTAGTGTCAAAGTTGAAATACGCACCTGCTACTTCGGTGGATGTGGAGCCTTCATTTTCAACTTACAAATTAGTGTGGAGTGACAGACGGCATTCATTGTTTATTGGTTAAAAATTTAGAAAAATTATTAGTAATTTATTGTCACGCCATTAATTACGGATATTAATAGACAAAGATTTTTTATAAATTTTTAATTTTGTTTGACTTTTTTCTGTACTTCATTTTTATGTATTTTTATGTATTACTACCTATATTTAGATATTTGCGCTTCTTGTAATTTTAGCAGTAATGGATGTATCGGAAAATGAGCATTCTAAATGATTAAATTCCAAAAAACGAATTCCCGATGTAAAACATGTTTTAAAGAATGCTATTTTTAAAGTCTATTTTTTGGTTTTTAGAGACTATTTCTTACATTATAAAACCTATTTTAGGCACCTAAAGCAACAGTTTAAGACCTAAAAATCAGAAGACTACTAATAACTATAGAATGACACTTCCTGGTGGCGGCTTGTGCAAACTGCTCCCCTCCTCTGTTGGCATGTATTTCCTGGAGGGCCCAGAACTAGAGACCTCCCTCGATCCGGAGGATGAGGATATATAGAGAGCGAATTCTCCGTCATGTGTGCGGAAGCTCCCACTAGTACTTAGAAGCTTGAAATATACCTACATGAAAAGTAAAGTAAAATTAAAATGAGGTAAAATGGAGGGAGAGGAAAATCGGGGCTGGGGCGTGATGTACGAGTTTGGCCACCGGAATTCGTACCCACGATCTTCTAAATTTGGACCACAGACGCTACTGTTTAAGATATCCCGTTCGGTTATTTACATCATCAATGAAATACATTTCTTGAATTTTCTGAGATGACCTGTGAAGTCCTCCATGTATGAGTCTTGTAGAAATTTGTATAACTAATGAACCATATGATAAAGACAGAACCTTGCTGCACTCAAATGTAGATATTATCCAAAACAAGTTTATTTCAAATGGTTTTGTTTCGTCAGGTATTTTAGATATATCCGTTGTCATTGGTCAATCAAGTACTTTGTTGTTAAGTGACCATGTTTCGCTGTTTCTCACAATGCCATGGGAAGATTACGACATTTCAGGAAGTGCATATAACGACGCGCTTTTAAACATTTGAATATTGTGTTTGTTTCTTTCACCTTGTACCTACAATAAAATGTGTCATGAATGTATTTTCGTTAAGGTTTATTCTGAATGATATGTAGTAAACAGAAAAATAAGCGTTTGTAAGAATAACCTGTGGAAACTGTAATATTATAAAAATCAACGCCAGTGGTGAGGGGGATATTTTAATATTTTTAATATTTGTTTTTATATTCGGTTTCTATTCAAGTACTGTTAGTGATGTCATACAATGAGTGGAATTTCAGCATATAGCGACCTGATTTTAAGGATTTGGTTATTAGTTTTATCTGTTATACTTAACAGTAAAATGTGCCAAGTGTATAGCTGAGCATAAAATGGATAGAAAAAGAAATCTTTGGCGAGAACAGTTTGTAGGGAGAGAAAATCATTTAAATGCAGAAAAACAGAGTTTTATTCTTATAAAGCAAACTTTTATTATGTTTCAGGCATCTGGCGAGATTACCGGAGAAGAAACTGATAACGAGCCATCAAGTAGTGTGGAAGATGAGAGTTTAGACATTAGCTTAGCAACATCTGATGTTTCGGGGTGCCGTTGCCTCGCTAAAGCAAACTACCCATCTGATGCAGGAGCGAGTTCCAGTTCGTCACTAAGCGCTAAGAGCAATGAGTCAGGCACTTCTACTACAAAGCAGATGCAGAATGAACAAGAGCCCAAACCATGTAATGATCTAATTGCGTTCCCAAATGACAGACAACGTTCCTTGAGACCATGGCCCAAAGAAAAAACAATACGGTAAGCGGAAATAGTTGTATCTATTTCTATTAGCTGGGTTGAATATAATGAGTGTGCTTCAGTACTATAAGCCTGTGAATAAAAATAATGCTTATGTCTTTTGAAAATCAGTGGCCTAACGAATGAATTAGTCCAGATGCATTCCCTAAAATAAAGGAAACGCTCATCATCGATGAATGATCATTGCTATTATATATAGACGAGGTACGTCCAGAAAGTAAGCTCTGTTTGCTAATAAAATTAAATTGTGTACAGATATAGAAAAATTATTTATTTCGCAATATACTACAACTCTTAAACTACTTTCCACATAATTGCCGAAATTTTGCAGGCATTTGTCATAGCGAAGCACCAGTTTTTGTATAGCTTCTTCATAGAAGTTTGCCGCCTGTGTTTTCAACCAGATGGAAACATTTTCTTTCAGCTCTTCGTCATTGTTGAAGTGTTGACCGCCAAGGAAAGATTTGAGATGCAAAAACATATGGAAGTCACTAGGAGCGAGGTCAGGGCTGTACCGGGGGTGGTCAAGCACATCCCAGCCAAATCCCTGTAAGATGTTTTTCGTCGCATTTGTAGTGTGTGGTCGTGCGTTGTTGTGAAGAAACACAACACCTTTTGACATCGCAAATTTGCCGATAAATTTCAATTGGTTTCACTTTCCTAGCATTGAGAAAACGAATCACATCTGATTTCACAAGCGACGGGATATTCAATCAACATCGACATTGTAAACAAGCACAACAAAGCGTACGTGGCTGACAGCGATCTCACAATGGCGCACGTTTCTTCTTCTTGATACAGAGTGTCTACCGCGAATGTGCGGAGCTGTGATTGCAGCGCTGCAGCGGAGATAAATTGAAACGGAACTTACTTTCTGGACGCCCCTAGTATATATATATAACATTTGAAATGAAACAAGAAAAGAAAAGCATAAAGACTATGCAAAAGTAAAAAAATGACAATGTTTGGCAACTGAAACACACCGCAATATTTCCTAAAATTTAACAGTATATGATAATAGAGTCAACATGAAAAATTCAATGCCATGGCCGGGATTTGAACCACGGATCTCCTGGTTTACATCCAGTCGCTCTAACCCATTGAGCTACCTTGGCCAGGGTGCCGTCCTGACATTAAATTCTGCATTTGACTCGTATATTTTCCCGGTAGACCACTAGGGGCTCTCGCATTCGAGATACACCATTTGTGGTGACTTACTATCGTACTTGAGTCTCAGGCTTCATCATTTAACTCTTATTATTTTAGTTAATTGATAGAAATTAATAATTTCTTCACACTAGCCATATATAGGCTAAGACCCTTAATAGATAGAGCCAGCATGAAAAATTCAATGCCATGGCCGGGATTTGAACCACGGATCTCCTTGTTTCCGTCCACTCGCTCTAACCCATTGAGCATTGAATTTTTCATGTTGACTCTAGCTATCAAGAACCTTAGCCTATATACGGCTAGTGTGAAGAAATAATTAATTTCCATCAATTAACTAAAATAATAAGAGTTAAATGATGAAGCCTGGGACTCAAGTACTTACGATAGTAAGTTGCCACTAACGGTGTATCTCGGATGCGAGAGCCCCTGGTGGTCTACCGGGGAAATATACGAGACAAATGGAGAATGTAATGTCAGGACGGCACGTTGGCCATGGTAGCTCAATGAGTTAGAGCGACTGGACGGAAACCAGGAGATTCGTGGTTCAAATCCCGGCCATGGCATTGAATTTTTCATGTTGACTATCTGTCAAAGATCTTAGCCTATGTACGGCTAGTGTGCAGAAATTATTAATTTCCATCAATTAACTAAAGTACATGATGTTATATTTGCAGCACTATATTTACTGGCAAGACGAGATACAGTGCACCACAAGATCTCCGTTTCAATTTCACCGAGGAAGAGCAACGTTTGTGGACTGCTGCTGCAGATCGCCAGTTAAATTTCATAAGAGAATATGGAATGAAGACATCTTTAAAAAGATTACCCAAGGTGATACTGCCAGAATACGAGGGGCGTAGCGACGAACTCTTGCGCAAACTACTACAAATGCCACGTCCTGTGAAAAAGAAGGAGGTATTGGATAAAACCATTCCTTGTGGCGATTATGTTCCACTTACTCCTCTGCAGCTATACAACGTGAAGTTCGAACCTCGAACAATCAACTTCGGCAAGGTAGGTGATTGTTGCAGTTATGTTTTCCCTATTCCTTATACGCTGAGCTTACCCTTTTATATTTCTCTTTAACTTCCTTTATTTCACATTCTTCATGTTAAAATATCGCGTAAAAGCCAAATATACGTTTTCATTTTCAGGAATATATTCCTTGTAAATGTTTTCCAGTTTAGGAAACTAGAAATTTTCTTTTAAGGGGAAAATCAACAATCTTTACTTGGAGGAAACTTATACTCAAATCTCACTTGATTGGATGTATCGCTCTAGAAACAAAACTCAATTGAGAATTCATTAACTACCCTTTCTGCGTACTTTGTTGCACTCATATATACCGATGTAGGCTCCTCACGTAGGACTATACGGACCATAAAACCATGCGTGGATCACTGCATTCTAACCACAAGGTAGGTGAGTACACCCAAAAAAGTATACTAAAACACGCAAGACTTAAATACTATCGTTTATTAACAAAATATTAACACAATGAGTCTTGTATATCGACAGTAATCGTTTAACGAGCAGGTAAAGCACGTAAATTCTAATTGGAAATTTATTTGAATTGTGAAAAGACTTTAATAACTTCCATTATCTAGACAATTTGTAATTCGTTACCCAAAATCTGTAATAAACTTTCTAGAAAGAGAACAAAGGCCGGGAGAGGAACTATAATATACGCATTAGGCATGTTCGGTGATACGTAAATATTACATCTAGCAACCGTAACGATAATAACGAAGAAAATGACTGTAGATGTAAACAATTGTTTTTGTACTATGTAACTAATATTCCATACTTTCCTTATTGTTGCCATGCACTGTAAGTTGACATTCCCGCATTTCTCAATAGTAACACATATAGTTGATGCACGTTCTAAAACTAACATTTATTTTCAATTATATTTATTAATATTTCAGGTAATATCTTAATTACTAAAATTCAGATTGATATAAATATTGTGACTTTGTGGGTTCGTGAAATGAAAAGTCCAATTTCACCACTCAAAAATGTTCTTTATTTCCACGGACTTACAGTTAAACTCTTGCCAATTACACAGAATTACGTGCTGCACACAATTACAATTCACCAGTTCGTCCGTTACCGTTCAGATGCACGTACACAATTACGCACAGTCTTCCGTTGCACAATCTTCTCGTTCATTAACACGGCGCTCCTTGCTAGCACGTCACTGACTAACACTTACACCAAGAACTGCGACTGTCTCCTCCTCACTCCTCGTGCACGACGTGTAGCTTATATAGGGTACGCTTGTCGATCTCGAAGGTTCTCCAGTAGATGAAAGATTCCGTAATTTCGAGAACACAGGTGGAACAGAAACAGACGGCACGATGATGTTTTTTCTCCCAGCCATCGCCTGTCACCACTATAAGACAAACGAGGGGAGGGTGTGGCTAACACGGACCTCCCTTGCTTTCCACTCTCAGCTGCTTCTATAGGGTGTTCCAACGCTCGCGTGACAATATAGTGCAAAAATAGTGTGCAATACACATGTAGTCATCACATAATGGAATCTCGGAAATTGAAAAAAAAAAAAAAAAAAAAAAAAAGAAAACTCGACGCAAGCGCCTCGTTTTTCCAAACCTTTCCTCATTCCGTATAAAGTGCTTACCACATTAGTATCGCAATATACTCTTAAAAAAACTAGTCTATTTAATTCTGTGGACATTTTTATCAATTTTCTTAAAAGATATAAGTGAAGTTTGTGACAAATAATTATATTTTATGAAATATTTGTTGCTTTACTGTTACTAGCTTTGATTTTTTTTATCCCGATAAATATTTCAAGTCTCCATTATTTTCTCAAAATTTTTTTCAAAACTTTCCAGGATTTGTGTCTATTTCAGCTGACTATTTCGGTTTCAATACTTTAATTTGGTATTCTACCTGTATCATGGTAATATGCTCATTCAAATAGTCGAATCTATTCTCCACCCTGTCTAGGGTTCTTTTAGACACTAATCCTTCCCCAACTACTCAAAGTTTTAAAGTAATGCTTCTATTCTCGTAGAGGGATATCACTATTGTTACATTTCTCTGCGATAAATTTGACAGGGGTATATAAATGAGCTTTTCTCCATAACCACTTACTTAAATTTCTCCTCATTCTTATTACCACTCTTTGCTTTTATCCTCCAGTAGATTCTTATACCACCATTTTGTACCCAGAAGGTATATCCATCCTCCTCTTAAGCATAGACTGCTTTCTTTTCTTTAGCACATTCATACCACACAACCTACTACATTTGCAGTTATTTCCTGCTTTATATCCTCTTTGCATCCCTCCCATTAAATTATTTGCTCTAGTGTTTCCAAAGCCATCTCTGCCCTCCATGACCTCATCACCTATAATCCTATATTTTCTAACTTTTCCGATTCTTGAGTTAAGTTAGTATCAAAATATTCAACATACTCCTCCATCCATTTAAAGATTCCAACGTATATTAATTCTGTTAACTTTGTGCGTATATACTCGCATTATATTACTACTCACTTTTAAATGGAAAATTCCAGTATCTGTAATTATATCTATGACCTTAATATCTTCTATCACGATATCAATTTCTTCACTATTACCTTGTAATAAATCACACCCTATGTGCTGGTGAATGCAGATTCTTTCCATTTATGCCCCTCTTTCAATACTTTGTAAGCTATAAGATAATTATAATTCCATTCAGAGAACTTAAAACTTTTCTGTACAGATCTTACTCAGTACTTTATCCCTACTTGTCCCTATCATCGTTTTTATATGTACCCGTTCACTTTCTACACTAGGGAATCTTTTGACTTTCACTTACTATAGGATCAAAATTGTAATAACTATTTCCTTCTAATCTCTTCTACTTTTATTCAACTTTATTTACATACTCATTTTCGATAAAAAAAAAATTCTGATGTTTCAACTACACCTAGCCCTGGGTGAATTTAACTTTTGTTTTATCGTGCTCCTATTCAGCCTAACTTCCTAAACAGTACTTCATTTACGTTTATCCCACTATTCTTGTGGATAAACACTCTTACACCTCCAAAATAATGTTTCTGACATCTTTAACTCCTTTGTAGACATAACGTCCTACGTTATTTTTCTCTCTCTTTCTTTTTACCATTGCTAACATGTCCCCTAGCCTTAGAACTTCACGATTTGTGTGCGTAAATCTTTTGTATTTCATAACTTCACTTTACAGTTCATTTTACATCTTGAACCCCTGATTTAAACTTCAGTTCTTCTCTATTCCTTACTCTTCTTTCATTTGCAGTGTCATCTTCATTTGCTGCTACCACCAATATGCCACCCTCCAACAACCACACTGCAAATTATTATAAGTAAAATAAAATAACTATCGTGGGACAGAATTCCAGTACACTGGCTGCGGTGAAATTATGTCTGACAGTTGACAGCGCCGTTAACAAACAAACTGCCGATTTCGTTTGAAATTGAAACTATGTCTGAAAGAAGTAATCAGTAGCTCATATAATGCACAACTATTATAATTAAGAGCGGTCTGCTAGAATTTTATGGAGTAGTTGAGCGCCTCTATCGGCAAAAATTGGCGTTGCGCAGGAATCCGGCTTATTGTAACTTTAAGCTCCATGGACCCTGGACTCATTTGAGCATCATTTCACCCAATTCATTCACCGTCCGATATACCTTAACGTTGGGGCGGACGTAAATTAAAAGAAAAATGACTATCAGAGCTAAGGTTACTATTATCTGTTCGCTGTAAGAATAAAGTAAGGCATTCTTTCTCGTTCTGTACTAAGCTCCGCCTCTATTATGCGTTTCAAATGGGAAGGTGTTTGTCCTTGAGCGCTACTAGGTGAGCAACCAATCGAAGTCCTACGGTGTTGTCGTATTACATTCCTCCTAAGTGGTGTGTGACGAGCGGCAAACTTATCAATCTGTAATAAATACTATCCGCGCTAAGACAAAAATTCATATTTTGCAAAAACTGATCCACGAGGAAGGAGAGAGTACCTAATATATTTAACATAGCCGTAAAAGCCCCACATTTTTAGCTCAAATAGTTTTCCTAATACAAATAAACTAGATACCATTATATTATAACAATAAATTGCGACGTAAGCAATGCAATGAACATCATTATTGGTTGGCATGTATGCGTGAACGTATATTTGAAATTACTCAGAACTGAAACGTAAACATTTGACATGACGTGGTAAAAGAAATATGTACTTTGAATAGGCCAAGGTGTTTGTTAAATTCGACGAGATGAAACGATACCTACTTTTCTTGCTGGTCTGGCAGAACGTGTCTGGTCACATTATATCTTTGTTTATGAATGGTTCGTAATCTCTATTTACTCTAGAGAGTTCAAAGCAGCATTATTCAGTTATTGTCGCGCTGGCGGAACGGTTACCATGGATTTACCTTTGTTAACAGAAAACTCTCAGATAACGCACTGATTGAAGACGAGCAAAATTGTCGTTGGAAGGTGATCCCACCAAAGGTGGTGGGGCCTTCCGACAGATACCATACCAGGACTAGGTCCTTTACTGGTTGGAAGATATAGTTGAAGAATAGACTGTGGTAGACGGTGGAATTGTGGTAGGGAGGTTATATTTAATTAGTTTGAGGAGTAAGTGGTAGTATTGAAGAAATTAGAAAGATAATGAATAGTTGATTGAGGATATATTTTGTTTTTTCAATGGATGATGATGTTAGGGTCGATGTAGAAGGAGCCTAGGATGCTTGTAACGCTCCCCGGGGTCAATATCGTACTCCCCGAGGCCGCGGATGAAGGCATTGAAATTAAGTGAAAGAGAGTCGAAGAATTTTTGTGAAAGGGAGAGCATGTAGTCAGTGAGAAGTGGAAAGGAAAGGTCACGATGGATGTTGATGTTGGGAATGTACCAGTCGGCATCGACAGCGGTACGAAGAAAGCGGTTTTGAAGAGTTTGAAGGTGATACAGATGAGTTTTTGCGGCAGTGGCCCAGACTGGACAGGCATATGTGAGGACAGGACGAAGAACTTGTTTAAAGAGAATAAGTTTGTTGGAGAGTGACATGGCGGAGTTTCGGTGGCATAAGGGGTACAGAAGTGCCATCTTGCGAGCAACCTTGTTGTATGTGGTGTCAATGTGGGCCTTCCAGGAGAGCTTCTGATCCAGTGTGACGCCAAGATAGTTGACCGTGGTGGACCAGTGGACAGACCCGCCAGCAATTTGAAGATCAGGAACATCCGCCTGCAAGCGCCTTGTGAAGGTGATAGCCTGTGATTTGTTGGGGTTCACAGTAAGGCGCCAAGTATTGAACCATGTTGTGAGGTTATCTGCATATCGTTGTAGTCTATCTGCAGCTACCTGATGACGTGTGGAGGCGGTGGTTATGGCAGTATCGTCAGCAAACTGGTACAGCGTACAGCCTTGATGGGATGGCAAGGTGTTGATGTAAATGAGGAAAAGCAGAGGGCCAAGGACACTCCCTTGGGGGACCCCTGCGTGAATGGGGTGTGAGGTGGAAGAGATGTCTTCCTTGGTGACGCTGAAGGTGCGTTGTTGAAGGTAGGAATGAATAAGATGAATAATATACGGAGGGAAATTGTAGTAGATAAGGCGGTGGAGGAGACCTTCGTGCCATACGGAGTCGAAGGCACGGGTGAGGTCTAAGAATAGGGCAACAACAAAGTGGCGGTTGTTAAACCCTTTGATGATTTCGTCCACCAGACGAAGGAGTTGATGTACCGTGGAATGTTGCTGACGAAAACCAAATTGCTCCTGACGAAGTATTGGCTGCGCAGAGAGGGTTTGCTGAAGCCTGGCTTGGATGACCTTCTCAAACAGCTTACTCAAGGTGGGCAGCAAGCTGATGGGACGATGTCCTTCCGGCGTGGAGGTGTCTTTACCAGGTTTAGGGAGGGTGATAATTTTGGCGTGCCTCCAGGCTCTGGGAAAGTATGCCAAACAGAGTAGTCCATTGAAGAGGTGGACGAGGAGCTCCAGCCATTTGTGTGGAAGGGCTTTAAGTGCAGCATATGGAATGTTGTCACAGCCCATGGCTTTGTATGGTGGCACAGAGGAGAGAAGTGATGTGACTTCCACTAAAGATGTCTGTGGAATGTCATTATGGTCTAGTGGTCTGCACAGGAAGTTAGTGACCTCAGTTGTTACCAGCTGCACATGATCTTGGTTGCAGGTGGCAGCAGGGTGGAAGGTGCTTTCTAGATATGTACCCATTAATTCTACTTTCTCTCGGACTGATTGTGCGAGGATGGGTCCTTGGCGTAGGGGCTTATCCTGATTGGGAAGGCGCAGCAGGGCCTTGGATAGTCTCCAGAGGGATTGGTCCTCTGTGTTGAGGGAGGCAAGGCGGGTTTCCCAATCCTCGTTGAGATGTTCTGCCAGTTCAAGTTTGAGGCGGTGACAGAGTTGATTGTAGGTCCGTTTGTCATTAGGGGAACCAGAATGTTGAGCCCTGCGTCTGGCCGTGTTCTTTGCTGCGATGAGTTCCCTTAGATGTCTTGGGAGCTTGCGAGCCGTTTGGGTGTGTCCACGGGCACAGGGTGTTGAATGTTTGATTGCCGTAGTGATAGTTGTTGTTATATGGCAGATGAGTGAGTCAGCGTCTGCAATAGTTGAACATGGTGCCAAAACTATGGGTTGGGCAGCCATGTGCTGTGAATATGCCTGCCAGTTAGTGCGGCGAGGGTTGGGAATGAGGCGTTTGGCTTTGAGAGTAGGTCGTGATTGGAAGAGTAGTAGAAGAGGATAGTGGTCTGATGATAATTCTGGTAGGGAATAAAGATAGGGGTGATGTCGGATGTGCTTGACAATGGCTATGTCTAGCCAATCGGGCGGGTAACGGTCGCCATGGTAGATGGTAGGTGAGGAAGAAGAGAGGACAGACAAGTTTTTGCTATGGATATAGCGCTCGAGAAGGGCACCACGGTGATTGAGTGTCGTTGAGTTCCAAGCCGGGCTCTTGGCGTTAAAGTCTCCCATGGCAATGGTGGCCTGTTGGGATGAGAACAGACAGTCCAGTGTGTTGGCTTGCAGCGGGCGTCCAGGGGGAATGTAGACAGAAAAGAGCCGTAGGGGCCCCCTGTTGGTCTCAATCTGAATGCCGGTGGCTTCCAGTGGTGGAGCAGTAGTGACGAGCAAAGAGTGATGCCGTAGGCTCCGACTCACGTAGATGGCGGTGCCACCGTGGCCATCGGCCCGGTCAGTACGATAGCACACCATGCCTGGTATCGTTGCTTTAATGGAAGGGGTCAGATGTGTTTCCTGTACTAGGAGGATGTGTACGCCCTTAACAGCAACGAAGTTAGAAAGCTCCGCCAGCTTTCGACGCAAACCATTGGCATTCCAGCTGCAAATTTTCAGGGAGTTGAAGTTTATAGCAGATCCAGGGTTAACAGCCATGGTACAGCATGAAGTTGAGGACTGCGTGCACCAGCATGGTGTAGGGGTGGATGTCGCTTGAGCGAGTGCGGATGGACTCGGCTAAGTAGGCAGCGAATGCAGGCTGCAGGGGGATGGGAATTTGTTGCATTGTGGCAAGAAAAGATTCACTGGGAATAGTGGATAGAGCTCTGGTGGTGACTGGTTCAGCTGAAGACTGTGTAGAGAGCTGCTGAGGGGGGTCACATTTGGTGGCTTTCTGTTGGCCAGGTTGCTGTTGCCGTTGTGGTTGAGGTTGTAGCTGTCTGGTCTTGACTGTGGAGGCTTGCCGAGAAGATGGTTGGGTCCGAGAAGCCTGCTCGGGAGCTGATGCCGTTGGCGTTATTTTTGGTTGCTGCTTTGAAGGGGGAGTAGTAGCAGATGGCTGCTCAGCATCAGTAGAGTTGGTGACCGCAGCTGCGTAGCTGGGATATTTAATGGGCTGTCTCGGAGGAAGACCAGGGTATCGGGCACCAATGAAGGCTTCGCGCGGTAACTCAGTATTGTGAGGCACTCTCGGTCGGGCATTGTATTTTGACATCTGCCCGTTCTTGGAGGTGAGAAGCTCTAGTCTCGCCTCCTGCCACACCGGGCATTTGGCATATCGGCAAGAGTGGGCATCCCCACAGTTGTAGCAGCGGGGTTTTGCACCAGGGATACCCAGCTGTGTGCAGTTGGCACGTTTGTGGCCAGAGGTGCCGCAGAAGGTGCAGACAGGTTGAAGAAGGCAGCCAGCAGCGTTGTGCGTGAACTGCTGGCAATTAGTACACTGCTGAGGGCGTGGTGGTGGGCGATAGGGCTCTACCCGCACTGTAGCATGGAACATCAGGGTCTCCTTGTAGATGTCCCTGACGTTGGCTGTCTTTTGCAAGGCTACCCTGAAGTGTGGCAGCGGTTGAGGATTTGCACCCCTGGTCGTCAACTGGGCAACACGTGTGACTGTGAATCCTTTGCTGCTGAGGTGAGATTTAACCTCTTCTTCTGTTACAAAAGAGGGAACGTCCTTTACCGTGACATGAAGGTAACGTTCCTCTGGTAGAAGGGTAGTGACGCCCTCAATCTTCTGTTCCTCCAGGTGTTTGCGGAGGCTACGATGGTCGTTGGCAGTGGCAGGAAGAAGGGCCACCGTGCCACGCAAATTCTTGATTGAGAAATTTGCTATGTTGCCCGGCGGGGCAGTTGACAATACTTTCCTGGCGTCGGCTGGGTTACGCAGGAAGATAGGAGTTGGGCGACCTGATCTAGGTGCAGAGGGTGGTGTTTGTGTTGCAGCAGTTTCTGCGGAATCCTCCTCCATGGCTGCATCTGTGTCGGTGTTGCACTTACGCCGCTTTGAAGTAGCTGCCGGCGTAATGTCTTGGGGCTCCTCTGTGAGAACAGCATATGTGTTCGAGATGGTGGTGGTGTTGCTGGTGGAGGGGGTTGGCTCAGTAGATCTGGCAGAGCGCTTAACGCACTGATTACTCCCGTAAGAGTGAGAGTGGTTCTGAAGCGCCTCCCGTTCGTGTGCTAAGCACCAATGAACGCATCACTTCAACCAATGGAATTCGCAGGAGTCACAAATGACATATATATGTTCACTCCACGTGGAGTAATCAGTGCGTTATCTGAGAGTTTTCTGTTAACAAAGGTAAATCCGTGGTAACCGTTCGAACAGCGCCACAATGCTCTTCCATGAAAAAGTGTATCAGCTGGATCAATGAGACGTGATTCACCTCCGCCCGCTTGCTACTGCTAGAACAATCCAATAGTTTTAATGTGGACTCAAATTATGTTGCAAACAGAAATAATATTTTTAAACTGACTGACGTGAACGAGTTATTCACGAAGAAGTTGACAAGGAACACAAGACTGAGAAAACTGCGTGAGACGTCAGATAAACTACAAGAAGACCTTTTGTAAAGAAATAGCACATAACGAGATTTTGGAACCTATCATCATAAATTTGTAATACTCAGACGACGAAGACCGTGAAAAAGACGAATTATCTCTTAACGTAAGTAACATTCACAGCTATACTGATGCACCGCTGGCATTTTCGTTGGATTAGAAAAATAAGTAATACATAAACTATAATTAACTTTAAACTAAATATTTAAAACATAATCGTAATTTACGAACATTCATGTTGCAATTGTGATTTTAACGACTGCATTATTATAAAACTTTGTAAATGTGCTCCCTTACTTCTAGCACCAAGAACACTCGCAAGTGTGCGAGAGAGGGGGAAATATAAAAAGAGTGCGGATAACGACGTGGCAACGGTGAAGGCTCTAACGCATCTGATTGGCTACAGGCGAGAACTCTTCCCATTTGAAAGACATAATAGTACGCCATTAGTCAATATAACTCAACATAAGATCTGCATGTGCGCACGCAAACAGCAATGCCATCAACTGCGTTTATCTGCTATCTTTGTTGTTACGTCTACTACTGCATTATTGAATATCTTCGAGTATAGTTCTTGCAGTAATCACATACATAACATTGCAAGAAAACAGACCTAGTATTTCTAAAATCAACTGATGAAAGTTATGAAAAACATTAAACATGGAACCCTACGTCAGTTATGTACACAAAGATACAAAGCACACAAAGCTACTTACAGTTGTTAATCACAGTCCGAAAGCGGCTCAATTCCTTCCAAATCAGAGGTCTCCGATTCACCGCTGTCGTCATCGTCATCACTTTTCGTTCCCAAATTGATAATTAAGCGATCTACTGCATTGTCAATCATGCCCTGCAGATCCCACATGTGCTGCTCTTCATTAATTTCATGTTGAGCACATTCGCGCCACTTTTCCTTAGTAACGTTAAACGCTCAGTATATTAATTCTCGCATTCCAACTAGCTTGAACGTCGTATTGTCCGTGCTACATAACCCCTTAACCTGACTTCAAGTTAATTCTATTGGGTTAAGATTACAGTGATAACGGGGCAATCTGAGTACATTGCACTCTTAACCAGCCGTAACAGATCAGTTTTTGCCATTGCTTCGTCATAGGTAATGTTTATGGACCTCAGCCAAGATGACACTTCAGCTTTTTTCCATGAATCGTTAGGAATGTGCTTCACTCTTACTGAATGATAAGGGGTATTATCCATTATTATGACGCTTCCAGGCTCTAGTTTGGGTAGCACACTAATAAACCAATTCCCGATCATTTCGTCATGTAAATCACCTGAGTTCTTAGATTCAAACACTAGTTCACCATCGACAACAAAGTCATTCTCACTGCCGATATGGAAAATAATTAAACGCCGACCTTTAGCACTCGGAATTTTTTTTTAAATCCCGCAACTAAATTGCACAAAAATGCACTTTTCTTGTTTTTAATAGTACTGTCACTCCATACCTTAGAGGGAACGTGACCGTCATTAACCCATATTTCATCCAGGTAGTACAGAGGTCGCCCCTCTCTTCGGTATTGTCTTATGTCCCGCAAATGCCATCTACGCCACTCTGCTATATCCTCCCTATCAACTGTTACACTTTTTTATTGCGGCTAAAGAATTCAAAGTCTATCTCCTTAAGAGAGTACAAGCTGGTCCTTTTAATGTTAGGTAAATCATTGTCACTGTTCACTGCATGCAACACTTTATTTATGGTAGGCGGTTCGTTTTGAAAAAAAAATGTCATGCACTTTACGCCGCACAAGCTGCCTTCACAAACTCATCACATTGTTCTAACACTGACTGCTCACGTTTTCGTTTCTTCCCTGACGTTGTTACTGTCCCTGAAGAAGCTTTCTTTTTACACTGGCTATAAGCTGCTGACATCGACAGTCCAGAACACTCTGATGATATTTCCCCGAAAGCTTATTATTAAAGACATTTAGAACAATAACTTTCTCACCGCTCCTTAAATGTTCTCCTCGCACATGTTTAACAAAACCGCTTGCCTCCATGTTGCACGCTAAAATGGAGCTGCGATAACTGGATCAGCTGAGGTAACCGCGTGGTTTTCATAATTAAAAAACTAAATTTTCTGCGATTTATTGTAGTACATTACACTCCTTGTTAATTCTATTCTATTTTACTATATTATAAAAACAATTCGAATGATTATTGAAAGCAGGTAAACCAAGAAGCTTAATAAACCTAGGGACTATATTGTGGAAGAATAAGGGAGTATTAAAACTCAACAGCCAATGAGGTTTATTTCCGTCACGTGCTTTTTTTTACCTTTACTATATTCTTACAGCGAACAGATAGCAAAATGTAAAATTAAAGCTTCAGAATAAAAAACGTTACATATATTGCAGGTGACACCCAACAGTGTGAGCTACGAGATGCTTCATATTGAGAACCACAACAGTTTTCCTGTAGCAGTCCGCTTGATTCCCGGTACTCGAGGTGTGGAACTACCAGACGGTGACCTGAGGACAATTGAAGGTGCTAGCATTTGTCGCGTCAGAATGAGCTTCACAGCTACTGCACTTGGACGTTATAATGGGTACGTATTCCAGAGATGGTTAGCATACTTATGAGTGCGGAGATGAATACCCTTTGACCACTTACTGTAGTGGGTAAAGGGAGGTATTTTCGTGTCATAGGCAATTTCGTGATACTTTTTCGAAGGGATGTCACAGAGAAACCAGTTGGTGTTGACTCGTCTTTCACCAGGGGCGGCTCGTCCATACGTACTGCAGAGCTGCAGCACGCTATTTTATGTTTTATAAATTATAATTTATACATTTTGAAAGACCATGTAAATAACAGTGCATTATTGTAGGTATAAGAAAACTAGCAAGACCACTTGATGCATGGAAAACACCTGCGTAGGTAATGGAACGTATCCGACGTGTTGTGAGCTAACAAACTTGCTAAACAGTACTGCGTATGCGTACAACCTTCCCCTCTTGCCTTTCAGATGACCTTAGTTCCCCAGATTTTCGCACAAATGCGTGCTGCATATCGATGTAGCACGTATTCATTCGTTGCACTACTGCGTACGCTGGAGCTGGCGAAGCAGCGTCACCAACATTCACACAGTTAAAGCTCTAGAAGTTGAATATGCATTGATATTTATGAATTAGCTTGTCATTGCTTTATATTTTAGTTCTAGAAATAACCTAATGGCTATTAAATCGCAGGGCAGATTGCTTGTCAAGCAGCATGTTGGCACGATACTCCATTCCTGCGGACATGACAGCAATCCTCCTTAAGAAGTATTTCTTTGTGTAACGTTATTCACTGACTGATATCAGTTTATTTTGTGTGTGAGTGTGAAACGTGTTATAAATTCACTTCAATCATAGTAGAGTAATTTAATATTACAAAGATTTAACCAATAAATAATGAACTCGGTTAATGTACTTTTAAAAACTCTTTTCAAGGCGAGCATTAGAAGAAAAGTATAAAATGTTGGGGCAACTTACACCCAATGTAAAAATTGGGCAAAAGGTAAAAGGAAGTGGAAATTCTGTTTATATCAGGAAATTTAACACCAATATATAATAACGAGTGGATCTGTAGGAGTGAAATTAGAAATGCTCTGTTTTGCTTTCCTTACCTTCTATTCGAGGTACTGATTCATGGTCTAAGACAGATGTTAAAGATCTTGGTCATGCTGTCAACAAATTATCAGAAGACACGACCTACTGACGGCTGAGTGGGGGAGAGGAGGCATTCATGCCACGCCTACCTATTTATCTCGTGTCACTAACTGAGGGGATGCTTAGGGAAGTGTCGCTGTTCGCTGGCCGCCTCTTTCCCCTCCCCCTAACGTCTGGAACAGTCGGGATATTTCATCTAACCCGGAACCTTCTAGATAGGTCAGTTGGTCTTATATAATCGACGCGCCGGGCTGGAGAGAGTTCAGTTCTTGACGAGCAGCCGTGCTAGAGAACGGACTGGAAGACTGTGTACGTGTATCAGAGGAGTTGTACGTAATTGTGAGTGTGGAGTGTACCTGTGACAGACAAACTGGTGAATTGTAATTGTGTGCGCTACGTAATTCTATGTAATCGGTTAGTGTTCCAGCTGTAATTTGGTGAAAATAAAGATCATTTTGAGTTTGTGCAATTGGACTTTTAACTTCACGAACCCACAAAGTCACAATATTGAGTACATGAAAAAGAATTCATGTAGCAAGGAGCACATAAAAACCACATTCTAAGTATGTGTTTTAGAACATCGTTTACACACCTCGGTTCCTTTTCAGAAATTTAAACAATTTCTCAACTGATGTATTGCTTCAGTTTATTCTGTAAAATCAGTTCAATTTAATCCTGCAGTGAAACAGGTTTATTGAGCGCTATTAAGAAAAAAATTCACTTGACTTCTCAATGCTGGGAGCTGTAAATATTGCAACGCAACTATAATTTTCTCGAGTGTTTTCTGAAACAGAACTGAGCATTGTCAGTATCGTTATAAGAAATTGACAAAGGCAAAATTCGAACCGAACCCAACATTTTGTATCAACATTTAGAGTTCAGGAAGTTAGAAGGTGCCTTTCCGCTATTAATACTGAAGAACATTCTTCAAAACATCTTTGGAGAAATGACCAAGGTTTCAAGAATTGCTGTGACAATTCCCATGTCTACTGCAAAACCAGAACACTATTTTTCGTCTTTTAAGAGGTTAAAGAACTTTCTGAGGAACACCATGACTCAGGATCGCCTACCTATATGGCTATGCCATCTGTACAGAAGAACCTTATCACAGATATGCAGGACTTTAACGGCAGAGTGATCGACAAATTCTACATGAATAAACATCGACGCATGGACTTAATTTTTCGAAACTAGTTTAATTGCGTGCCCCTTTTCTCGTAGCACGCCATTATTTTTCGGCACTACGCCACTGTCTTTCACTGTTGGTTGTTGACATATTTGTTCCTAGAGCTCAGGAGCTATCGGCAGGCGCGTAAAAATCAACTGGATTCTCTGTTACATCCGTTCGAAAAGGTATCACAAAATTGTCTGTCACGAAAATACCTCCCTTTACCCTACAAAAGACTTAATTTAAATGTGTATTATATACACACGACTTTATCGATGTATTCTTTAAAAAACTGTTCTTACAGAAGGCTTTTCCTCCATATTCTTCATATAGCTTTTCAGAAATGGTTTTAATATATATTTGCTTGTAGTCGTTAGAGAAACGAGGGGATATACTAGGTTTAAGAGATAGTTAAATCTTAGTAACGGGTTGTTATATGACGACTTTGAAATTACGTTCTCTTATCATATGCACAAGAAAAAAAAAAAAGAAAGGGAAACACATACACATGCAGAAGCACAATGCACGCAGTATATTTGTTTTATATTGTGAGATTACAGAAGTACTACATTTTTGTAGTTTTCATAGACCACTTCCCGAAAATGTATTATTTACATTTTCTTGTCACATATGATATCACATTTCAGTTAACATCATAAGTCATTTACTAACAAAACCAAAACTCCAGAAAAATGTTTCATGAAGGACCTTGTAGGGTTGTGGCAGTTTCAACACCTTCTTGTCCTGAAGTTACAATCAATTGAGTAACGCTCAGTTACCGTTCTCTATATTGACTTTTTTTATTTGAATTCACGAACTCTGAAAACAGTATTTCCTGTGAAATCTTGTTTTCAAATTTCAAGTTGTAATAAGATACGTCCACTACCTAAAATGTAATTCGCACTTTTCGAGATATAATTCATATTTAGGTTAATCTTACTGAAGTATGTGACAGAGCAGCAATTGATTTATATGTTTTTGTTGCCGTTACATCCCGTCCCTCTACACCCTTCGTTGTGAGGCTGCTATAAAGCGCTACAAAAACCATCAGATTTTTAAACGAAAGTCATGGTTATTTAAGTTAATTGATGGAAGCTATTCATTTCTTCACACTACCCAGCCATATACAGCCTAAGGTATTGGATAGAGTCGACATAAAAAATTCAATGCCACGGCCGGGATTTGCACCACGGATCTACTGGTTTCCGTCCAGTCGTTCTTACCCATTGAGCTACCATGGCCAATTTGCCGTCATGACATTAAATTCTCCAAGTGACTCGTATATTTCATCGGCAGACCATTAGGGGCTCTCGCATCCGAGATACACAGTTTGTGGCGACTTACTATCGTAAGTGCTTGAGTCCCAGGTTTCATCATTAAACTCTTATTATTTAAGTTAAATAATGGAAATTATTCATTTCTTCACACTAGCCGTATACAGGCTAAGGTATTGTAGAGATAGAGTCGACATGAAAAATTCAATGCCATGGCCGGGATTTGAACCACGGACCTACTGTAAGTCGCCACAAACGGTGTATCTCGGATGCGAGAGCCCCTAGTGGTTAACTGGGAAAATATTTAGTCAGTTGGAGAATTTAATGTCATGACGGAAAATTGGCCATGGTAGCTCAATGGGAAGAGCGACTGGACGGAAACCAGTAGATCCGTGGTTCAAATCTCTGCCGTGGTATTGAATTTTTCATGTCGACAGTTATGTTTCGCATTCATTATGAAAATAATATTTTATAAAATAAACGTTTGGTATTGGAGGACACTGCAACAATTGTTTTTGTGGATTCTTTGATACACAGTATAGACGAATAAGAATTTTGTAGCAACCAGTCACATTCTTCTATTATCTTTGCGAATAATTTGCTAACAGACATCCTGAGTTGCAGGGTAGGTTTTACTATCTACTTTCGTATGGGAAGAATAATTTCTTATCCACTTGTATTCACTCGTTTAGTATTGTGTTTATCATTGGGATTTTACTAACTTTAGGGAGCCTTTAAAAGTCATACATGCATGTACATTCACACTCAATTTCATAATTTCAATCTCTAGGGGCGATAGGCAACAATGCTGGCTAAGCTACCCAGGACTACTAGATTATGAGCTAACCACCGGATCACAGATACGTTGTTCAGCCAATCAGAATGTGCAAGAGCAGACTGCTTTGAGCATTTATATGATTTATAGCTATATAATCAGTAGCTTTCATAAGTCTATTTTGTTTTAATTTATTTGGGAACAATGGGCGTAGTAGTGAAATAATTATTCCGATATTTTTCTGCGAAGTGAAAAAAAAGTTCCAATTAGCTGGCAATAATGCTTTATTTTCAGGTTTTTGGTATATGTGATCAACAACAACCATACCTTTGAGGTCACCATGATGGCCGATGTTGTACCAAAGTGCTTCCAGCTAAGTAATACTACCTTAGAATTTAATGCTGCCACGGGTTGCAAGTTCCTCCCCGTATCTGTCATCAACAAACTTCATTCTCCTGCTAAGTTTAAGTGGTTCACACCAGATGACTCTTCTTTCCGTGTGGAGCCTACGCAAGGTAAGCAAATGTTGGATTTAACTGCACAAGCTTAGAAACGATTGAAAAGAAATGTTGTATAAATAGTGTGAAAAATCACTCAGGTAAAACTTATTAGTCCGCCTACTTATGTTAAATAACCTTTTAATTCACTGCTTATCTAAGGACTTATTTGTGACTGCCCACATTAGGCGAATAGGTAAAAATAAGCATTTAAATTAATATTCACCGTTTATTTTAATAAAGTATAAAACACTTATAATTAATTACATATTAGGCATTCCCCCGCCTTTTGTTTGAGCAAGAGAGCTGACCATTACTGCAGAAACACTATCGACACGACCGCAACAAATTATACCAAGGTTTTCTAAAATGATGTGCATAGCGGCACCGAGTGTCACTTACAGTAGGTGTTCAGCTGAAAGGCCTCATTTAGCTTACATGACTCCAAATTACATAAGAATGAGTTTTGCTAAGTTTTGTTAACTCCTATTCCTCTACCGTCTGAGTTAAATTAAATTAATGCCCGAATTCACCAACAGAAGTTAAGACTTAACACGAGTTTAGCAATAGTTAAAAATTGCATTTCACCAACAAATGTTAGCGTAACACTCGTGTTAAATCTCTTGTTAAACTAACAAGCCAAATTTCTGATGTTAAGTACGTAACAATTGTAAATAATCAAGATGGCGAGTATGAACTCAGCTGTTGATGTCGATTTGCTATATTTAAGACCGTCTAAATGGCATTCGTAATAGAGTACGGCCTATGAGGAGAAATGATTTTGAGGAGCTATCCGAAGAACACTTTTTACGGAGGTAAAACCATATCGAAACATGTTGCTATGAAGGTTACTGCGGAAGTACAAGAGAGGTTAGAACATGCATCTAAAGGAATATGACGATCTGGCCTTTGCTTCAAGTATCAATAACCTTGCGATTTTATAATTCACTGAATTATGTGGATAATACATTGTCCACCTCCCGTCTTGAAAGGTTCAAGTCACTTGTCCTTCGCTCCTCGTTATAAATTTATGTAATACTGAGTTAGAACATGCATCGAAAGGAATATGACGATCTCACCTTTGCTTCAAGTATCAATAACCTTGCGATTTTATAATTCACTGAATTATGTGGCTAATACACTGTCCACCTCCCGTCTTGAAACGTTTAAGGCACTTGTCCTTCTTCGCACCTCGTTTTAAATTTACGTAATACTGACAAGTTGTTTGGTGCTTGTAGTAGTGACACATGGATTTGAATTAAATTCATTTCCAATATTTTCCCCGTGACATCTTTCTCTTTTACATTCACCGCATCCGTCCTGTTATTTCCACGATATCATTACACTTCGTCACCAATTCAATTAACAATTATTTCTCCACCAATGAGAAATTTGTCTCACGGCTTTATTTATGACTTTGTTCATCCGCCATTTTTCAGTTGTGCAGACGAATATGAAAACAAAAGCGCATCGCAGTACGTTCAGAAAATAATACGATTCATCCATAGCCTTCTATAGCTGTGATATTTACAAGTTTCTTGGCGTTAACACAGGTTTGTTAACATTTTCAGAAAACAGGTTGGTGAAATGCAAGAAATTTTAGCGCTGTGACAATTGTTACGTTACATTTGTTAACGTCGATTTTAACATCTGTTGGTGAAATAGGGCATAAGAGACATATAATACTTTGCTTCCCTCAATGTGCGGCAAAAATGAGCATTATTCTCCCGTTTCACTATCATTTATATAGCATTTTCAAAGTGTTTGAATAATTTTGAAGTTCTACTTCTAACACTAGGTTTGGCGTTTATATGTCGACAGATTTGTAGAAGCCCTGCCAAATATTGATTGTATTGCAACAACAGTTTCATGAGCTTCTTTGTTAGGTTCTGTACCACCGATGTGCTACATTCAATGTGCTGTGACTCATATGCTACGTCCGGATCAGCGTGAGCAGGAAAGTGGTCTAAAGCTCTGCTGCACCGAGTCGGGAACGTACCAATACCTCAAGTGCTCGATGTCCACGAAAAAAGCCAGCAATGTTTCATTATCTGCACCTCGTGTAGACTTGGGCAACATTCCACTCAACATATTTGTCAGCAGCTTCACACTGCTGCTTAACGACAGCCCACAGGACTACACCTTCAAGGTAAATCCACTTAATAAATAGTGTATTATTTGTATCCTCTTTCCATAATTTATGAGACCAGTGAAGCCCTTCGGAATGTTACTGATCTAATTTTATGAGGGGTTATGATTATTTATCACATTAGGTAAGAAAGCTGACCCTAGCTACGAGTACGTTTAAAATATAATCCAACAAGATAAGTAGCAGATTCGCCTTAATCTTTCCTGCTAACTAAAAGTACATTTATGGATTTAGATAGTCAAGGATTCAATCTTAATGGGGAAAAAAATGAAGTTTAAGGGACATAGGGTGTTCTGTATGGATGTGTTAATAATAATAATAATAATAATAATAATAATAATAATAATAATAATAATAATAATAATAATAATAATAATAATAATAATAATAATAATAATAATAATAATAATAATAATAATAATAATAATAATAATAATAATAATAATAATAATAATAATAATAATAATAATAATAATAATAATAATAATAATAATAATAATAATAATAATAATAATAATAATAATAATAATAATAATAATAATAATAATAATAATAATAATAATAATAATAATAATAATAATAATAATAATAATAATAATAATAATAATAATAATAATAATAATAATAATAATAATAATAATAATAATAATAATAATAATAATAATAATAATAATAATAATAATAATAATAATAATAATAATAATAATAATAATAATAATAATAATAATAATAATAATAATAATAATAATAATAATAATAATAATAATAATAATAATAATAATAATAATAATAATAATAATAATAATAGTAATAATAATAATAATAATAATAGTAATAATTTATTATATATTATTATAATTATATAATAATCTGCGACGGCCGATTTATCAGTTTGTTTATACTTAATATTACGAAAATGTGCTTCCGTTCTGGTTTCCAAATTACGTTTCGTCTTTCCAGTATAAACCTGATCATAATATAAACAATTAAATTGATAAATACCAGATTTTTTATTATTAGGATTTTTTTTAGAGAAATGTGGTAAATTTTTAATACTTTGTTTATTTTGAGGAAATAAAGTTATACTGTAGCTAGCTTCATTTTCTACGTAATTACAAAAAAAGTAAAAACTTTACATATCACGATTTATTGTAATTAATGTCATTCTCTTACAGATCAAAGGTCTGAAGGCTACACCTGGCTTGTCGGTGTTTCCTCTGCAGGGAATTCTGAGAGCTTTTTCTTGTACACCCATCCATGTACATTGTCGATTCCCAAGTATAATGGAATTCACCAGAGAGGTAAAAGTGGATGTACAGAGAAGCAAGTCTTTGTCATTTACTATCGCAGCAAACGTTTGCTATCCAAAGGTATGGTTTATTATGAGTTTGGCTAATCTTATTGGTTCAGAATAGCTAGCTAGCTGTAGTTTTCTTCTGTTTCACTTAAGCAGAACTGTACATATTTTAAATAGCAAAACAAAAGGTGTACTACTTTATTGCGTATATAAATGGGAGTATGATTAGTAGTCGACCCAAAATTTTGGTATAGGAATTTAACATTTTCCATAAGGATGCACTGATATAAAGCTATATAGAGAGACCCAAATATTCTCGAGATACACCACACACACGCCAACACACAACACGCAGTCACGGGCCCAGTCGCCACAAACACATACTTCACGACCTAGCGTAGGGAGCGGGCCTGCAGGCGAGCCCCAGGCTGATTACCGGTTGGCGGAGGGGCAAGTGTCCCCCTTGCCACAACGTCAGCCGAGGGATGCACGGGCTGTAGGCAGGCTTGCACCTGCCAGGTCATCCTCTCCAACACCCATCCCCGCAGTTGTTGAGCTGGACTTCTCTCAATTGCTGATGTGGATACAGCAAACCCTGCTGACCCACGGACAGCGTTTGTGCGAGTTGCTAGTCAAACTCATTTCTGCTCCAGATCCGGCCAGCAAAGTACTAGTCCTCATGGAAGGTCTCACACTCCTGACTTCTGCCATTCCTCGGCCTCAAAATGGGGGATCGGAATAGGTTATGTACCTCTTTCCGATTCGCATTCTGGAATGCTTGTGGTCTGGATGGTCAGGGGAGTGAACTTCTGTACTTTGCTCGGGAGTACGCTCTAGATGCCATCCTCGTCTGTGAAACGCATCTGCGTCCAGATTCCCGTTTCCGAGTCCCGGGCTTTACTTGTTACCGCACGGACCGCCAAGGGCGACCTGGCGGAGGCACGGCGGTGCTCGTGAGGCAAAATGTGGTCCACAGACCTTTCCAACTTCTTCCTCTTCAATCCTTAGAGGCTACGGCAGTGTGTCTAGACCTCGGCGGATCGGAAGTCATGCTGGTATCCATTTACCATCCTCCGGGTAGGTTATTCGTAAGGAACGACTACCAATCCATCCTAGCTCAGCACCCTAGGGTTATCATGGCGGGCGACTTCAATGCCAAGCACGAGCGATGGCATTGCAGACGCCGAGATGCAAGAGGCAATGAAATAATCCGCCTTATAGATGCGGACCCACAACTACAAGTACAGGGTCCCTGGCAGCCCACTCATCACCCGCGAGGTGGAGGGCTGGCTTCGGTCATCGACTTCGCTATCACCAAGCATTTCCCATTTCACCTCACTCTCACCTCACTAAACGCACTCCATTCAGATCATAATCCAGTATTGACAGAGATCAATACTAGGGTTGCCAGTCATGACCTCTCGATTCAAACACGAGAGGTCGACTGGGAAGGCGTAAGGAACTGCCTCCGCACCTCCATACCATCAAACCCCAGGATTCAGAGCATCCGCACCCTCGAGGCTGCGGTCTCATCTTTCACCTCCATAGTCACGCGAACTGCCAATAATCTGACAGTTTATGCTGACGCTCCTTTACACCCGGATATCCTTTCCCTGGACATCGTCCTACTGATCCGCCGTTCTTGGGCGGCGAGGATACTCTACCAGCGTCACCGCACGCCGCATAATCGCGCGCTACTTAGACGACTTCGTCGTCAGGTCAGTGTTCGCCTACGGGAGCACAGAGTGCGAGCGTGGGAGGACACAATGGCCAGGTTGCGTGTAGAGGAAGGCGACGTGTGGAGGATTGCAAAGACTCTCAGAAACCGCCGAGGTCAATACCACTCCCCATTGCAGGGTACAAGGGGTCTGGCCTATGATCCTAAATCCAAGGCAGATGTATTTGCGGATTACCTTGAGCGTACAATGTGCCCCAGAGAAAACCCTCAGGACGATATCTTTTCGGAACGTGTCCGAAGGGAGGTACGTCGATATTTTCGCCGACCCCCGGAGGATGCGGACCGACTACCCATAGTCCGTCCTAGTGAAGTCCATGGCGCTCTGCAGCGACTCAAACCTAAGAAGGCGGCGGGACCTGATGGGCTTACCCCACTCATGCTCCGTCATCTTCCTTTCAACGCCGTGCTGTTCTTGACAAAGGTCTTCAATATGTGCCTAGCTCTCGGTCACTTTCCACGCGAGTGGAGGGAGGCCAGAGTGATCTGCATATTGAAGCCAAGAAAGGACCCGGTGCACCCTTCCAATTACCGTTCCATTAGTCTGCTATCCACGCTCTCGAAAGTCCTCGAGAGGATAATTCTCACCCGTCTGTCCCCAGTATTGGGTGACATTCAAGCCATACCTGCCTATCAATTTGGATTTCGTCCGGGGCACTCGACAGTCCAACAGCTGCTGCGAGTCGTGGAGACGGTTGCCCTGGGTTTCCAGGAACAGGCGTTCACGGCAGCAGTGTCTTTGGACGTCGAGAAGGCTTTCTCTACAACCTGGCACACCGGACTCCTTCACAAGCTTATCCACCTGGGCCTACCAAACCAATTAATCAACATCTTACACAGCTTTCTAAAACATCGCACTTTTAAAGTCACAGTTGCGGGGAAAACATCTACTCTGAGACCCGTGAGAGGCGGAGTCCCAGAAGGCTCTGTATTATCTCCCACACTATTTAGTGTATACATGCCAGACTTCCCAACCGAGCCGCGCGTCGAAATGGCACAATATGCTGACGACGTGCTGCTCTTCTGCAAAGACAGACATATTCGCAGAGCCTTCAACCCAATACAAAGACACCTCCGTCTCACACAAGAGTGGTGCAGGAGTTGGCGGATGTCCGTTAACCCGGACAAAAGTCACGCTATTCTATTCACCAAGCGCCACACCCCCGCAGACTGCCCGGATTTCCATTTTAGAGGCCGAAGAATAGAATGGGTACCCTCTATCAAATACCTGGGAGTAGAGCTAGACAAGGGTCTGACTTTCCGTCGACACATCAGGGAACTATCGGCGAGGGTTCAGGGAGCTATTGCTTCCCTGTATCCTATGCTGGGTTCCCGATCGATGCCAGTCCGCGTAAAGCTATACCTTTTTCGGGCTCTTATAGTCCCGTTGATGCTATATGCCTGCGAGGTCTGGGGCATGGCCGCAGATTCCTGGCTGGCATATCTTCAACGCGCTCAGAATAGAGGACTTAGGTCCATCTATTCAGTAGGCCGATTCTTCCCAGTAAGGTTCCTCCATGAAGCCTCGGGTCTTCCATACGTGGAAGATGAAATTAGACGCCGGGCTACCAAATTATACGCACAGTTACCCTTACACAGAAGTGCCCTGGTTCGGTCTCTTGGTGATTATGATCCCACAAGACGTCGTCGCCGACTATTCCGGGTCCCCCGCATGGCTTGCGGGCATCCGAGGTAACCACGGAGCATTTCCAGCAGCAGCAAAAGCTGAGCTCCCATAATCTACCAAGAGTTGTTGGTCTCAAAATTAAACAAAAATTCAGTCAAAAAATTCAGTCAAAATTCATTTCAAACTAAAATAAAATAAAATAATTCTTTCTACGCCAGGGTGCTAGTGATAGCATTCTATCCTTTTAGAGGAGTCAATAGGCTACCTCATGCATTCCACCATCCTCAAATAAAAACAGTCATCCTAAACCATCCCGAAAAGAAAATCCTATCTGTGGTTAAACCCTATCCTGGGTGGGCACGCAGCAACAATCTTCAGGCTAACACAAGCCTACCAGTATCTGCGAGCGAGTCGACCCAAAATTTTGGTATAGGAATTTAACATTTTCCATAAGGATGCACTGATATAAAGCTATAGTTTTGAGAGCCGGAGGATGTGCGGGAAATCAGCAATCTGTCCATAAAAAGGAAAAAGAAGAAGATGGCAAAGATGTAAATATTTAGAAAATTAAAAATGATTTTTATTACCTCGATGGCATCATTGACAGCCAACGATAACGGACTTAGAAAAGTTATCGTTGATTAGTCTTATAGATAGAAATCAATGGCTTTGTATCATTAAATTGATATCTCATCCCTATTCCTGCAGATGACGTTAACGAAGCAAAACAATGCTTTACTTACTTTTCGTTATAAAATTTGTTTGAAACGATATCCCTCGGGGTCTCTGTAAGCCTAGAGCCCATTTAAGATATTGAACAGCCAAAATTGCAGCAGAATTACTGAAAATGCAAGCCGAATACTATCTCCTAATTCGACGAGCGTATGAGAGAAATGACAGTCAATTACTTCGTAAACATTTCATTATCACGTGAAAATATTTTTTCTTGTTAGCGACGCTGTCAACTTCTGGGACCATATCAGCTCCCACAAGAGTTCTTTTACTGACTTGGGACTAGTTACTACTGAGTAGGCCCTGTCGCTTTTAAGCACACTCTAAACCACTGGTTTGGAGAGGGTTGGACCCTCATCTTGGTTCCAGTAGATAAGAAAAGACCGCATTGATACACCAACAAAATTGCCGATATGCGCAATCTAACGATGCTGCTGGTGGTGATATTGGTAACGGTTATGTGTGACTATAACACCATAGACATTGCTATAAGCATAACAGTTTGTTAAAAAAACCATCAAGATTGACTAATTGGGTGTAAATGATTGCAATACTCTTATAAAAATATTAAAAAGGGCATAAATACGTTTGAAATTTCCTTTGTGGGTAATGCAAGGAGAGCTCGGGAGACTCATTTCAATGAAAATGCGGTCGGTCTAGGCTAACATGGTCATGAAATGAGAGCATTGTTATAGAGTTCGGTTCGAGTTAAATTGCGGGGTTTTAACAGTTTAGTGAGAGACATTACTGTAATGGAACAACTGATGAACCATATACTCGTAATTCAGGAAAACAAGGATGAGGTTTAGATTAGGTTAGACTTAGAACGTGTGAACAGTATTTTAGAGGTTACCACGAGAACATGTAGAGGAAATTTAAAAATGGTAGAAAATGGTATTAAACGTCTATAAAACAGTGTAACACTACAAAATACAGACAGTAAATACTTCAACCATCAAGGCTAAAGCAACTTCTAGTAGCCTCAAAACCCTATAAAACGAGACAAATGGTGGAAGCACATTCTTAGCTCAGGTCAAACATAAAAAGAATATCATCGTATTCGATATGCTATCATCAGAACATATAAAAACTTACAGAATATTTAGAAGTAATATTAGATAAGTATAAAATCGCTAAAAGTACTTTTATATAAATGATTTGAGTACCCTCTAGTGTTGGTATCTAACCCAATAAAAGAGGACAGAATTCAAGAGAGAGCCATAGAGTCCTCAGTCGTACTCATGATACAGGGGGTTACAGCTAACCTCGAGTTTCGCAGCATCATACCTGGCGTAAGGTAGGGATTTCTTTCGGGTAGAAATTCCTAACATGGCATCCTTCGGAAAGGAAATAAAGTAAGTGGTGCTATTTCATAGGGGATACAAAAGAATTTCAAGCGTAATAAACACGCATCTGAGCAAAATTAAGCGGTCTTTCACGCGCATTATAGAATGGAACTCTGAGATCCATAACAACCGTACGTCATTAAATAAAATAATAATAATAATAATAATAATAATAATAATAATAATAATAATAATAATAATAATAATAATAATAATAATAATAATGATAATGATAATGATAATGATGATGATGATGATGATGATGATGATGATGATGATGATGATGATGATGATGATAATAATAATAATAATAATAATAATAATAATAACTTTTATTATAAATGATTGATTACAATTCCTGGCATAGTGAATTTTACAACATTAAACAGTAATTCTACATATTATCAGTAAGATTAACATTTTCAATTAAGCCTTCAAATATTCTTGTTACTATAATTCATTTACATTGTAGGAACATTTGTCTATGAGAAAAGCCTTTAACCTCCATTTGAAATGCTGTCTTAAGATGCTAACTAATGAATTAATTTTAGATGGCTATTTGTTGTAAAGCTTAATTCATAACTCATCCTTTGGAGAAATAGTTTTAACTACACTATCCCTATAGTAATTCATATTGGTTCTGGCGTTACGTTCAAGTTCCTGATTACTGGATTACACTTGTCTACAACAAACATTGCAGCTGTATACGCATATAGAGAGGGTGGACTGTAACTATATTTTTATTTATAAAAGTCTCCCTGCAACATTCTCTTGCTTTTAGACTATGCATGTTCCTAGTACACTTATTTTGGTAAATAAGCAATTTATCCATGTATGTTTTAGCTACTAAGCTGCATATTTCTATTCCATAGATTAAATGCAGATAGATACATCCACAGTATATTAATTTTAAGATATTTGTATTGTTGTACTTGGTAAAACTGATTTTTCCATATATGTTTTCAATATGATCAGCCCAAGTTAGTGGATTATCAAATGCTGCACCGAAGAATTTTCTGACACAGTGCCACTCTGTATCTTTAGAATTATACTAACATTGAATTTTTTTAACATATTGAATGCAGCACATTGGTGTTTTGCATATTACAATGTAGATTGACAGATTGAAAATAGCTCAGCATTTCAGAAGTAAGTGTTGTTTAGAGTGGTGTTGAGCACTTCTATTGATTTAATCCCGCATATGGCTGTTGTATTATGTGCCTAAATTATTACAGTGATATTTCGTGAAATCTTTTTAATTCCCATATAATTACTTCAGACTAAATATTTGTGTCTATTGAAATTGGAACTCAAAAATATGCTTAAGTTTTCCAATTAAAATGTAGGAAACTAGGTTGGTTAATACCTACTGAAAATTCTGGGCCACAGTAATCAAAAATGTACGCGGCCATTCACAATAAAACTTTGACATAAGCATAACATAAACATAAGGGCATTTTCTTACCTTGCACGCGTTCACACTACCTGACGTTGACAAAGATCGAAATAGATTTTGTAAGCTCCAGGCTTTCATGTTTGTGTCGATGTCATAAGTAAGATACTAGTCAATCAAAGAGGGATTCTAAATACATCATCATGTGAGTATTTTCAAATCAGATTTTCCGTTGTTAAGTGTTCGCGGTCTTTCGTGTAAAATCACGAGCTCGATATTACAGGGACATGTATAAACATCTCAGGCGAATAAAGTGTAGTGGTAAGTCCATTTACCAGGTAGACATTAACGTATATAACCTCTTTTGTTGTTGGTACTGTCGGCAGTGTTTTCACAGGCCTTCACAAGTCTTTTATGCTCATTTTTGACTGGCTATGTTCCGTTTTTTTAATTACAACACATGAATTAAGCTTCATGTTTAAGTGTATCGTCGTTATGTTAATGCTTAATTTTTATTGTGAATAGTTGCTAACAACTTAGGACTTAATAATTCTTCAAGTGAACTCGAGAATCTCTGTAATCGTAATATAACCTGAATGTGAAACGCGGAGATAATAATGTGTTAATAAAAATTACTTCTAGAAACGCAAGTTGCAATCTGTGACATGTAACTAATGTTTTGAATTATGACATGTTGCCAGGTAACTATAAAGCCAACAAACATAGCTCTACGTAGAATTCCTGCAGGCTCGCACGAGGTCACACCTTTGGAAATAAGTAACACTGGGTCAACAATAGCGACTCTCGAGTTTCAACTTGATGACCGTCCGGAATTCTACATAAGCCACTCAGCTGATCTGTGCCCCGCGAAATCAGGAAACATCAGTTCGTGCTCTGTGTCTCCAGGGAAGAGCCAATTTTTGTACTTACATTTCAAGCCGACGGATATAGCAGCACACAAATTCATATTACCTATTATTGTCAACGAATTGTTGGGTCCATCCGTAGTCGGGAATTCAGCGACGCTGAAGCCTTCATATTTCATGAAGAAAACAGGGTACGTATTTAATAGTTTATTTTTTCCCACAAACTGTATAGGATTATTTTGTTCAGAATGGAGTAAGTTGATGCGCGTTTTGCAAAGGAGTAGATCAACATATGCAGTGTGTGCACAAAATACTATGATATTTGGAAGCAAATGCCTTCACAGCATTTTCAAAGATGTGATATAAATGTTTAAAAATGCTTTTGTTACAAACTACTCTTTACACGGAAAAACATTTAATTTTTTTATTCAAAAATGTCTTCAATAGTTCTATTTAGATGTCTAATAATTAATATACTCACGCATCAAATAAAATGTGTAACTTGAATTTTCTGTAAACAGTCTTCGGAGTCCTGGATGGGGAATTTTGTTAAAAATGTACGTGTCACAATTTTACCCTTTCAGTCTCAAATTGTTTTGCTAAGTATGCCTGTCTTCTTCCAATTTGAAACCGGTATTCATGAGGCCGCCTGGGACACCTTCAAGGCACTGACTTGAATAGCCATGATGGTTACGGCGACACGCAGTACACTGACCATACACTCAAAGTCGGAAGTCGTGAGTTGAAGTCTCGGCAACAGCAATCAAATGTGCCTGTGATAAAGGATGTGCGAGGGTCCAAGCGGTATCATTTGACCCCGGTTGGATGGATTCTGCTTCTTTTCTTATAAAAAATGAAAATTGTGATTTTTTTTAACAATTTGGAACATGTTAAATGCATATGCTTAATTGGTTAATGGAAGTATAACAAGAATATTGCAGAAAAACCGCAAAAACTATTACAAATAGGGGTACAAATACTCAAGCACATTATAATGGATGCCGGGACTCAAAGGGTCAAATACCGAATAACTAAAGAAACAACTGTAATACTTAACTAGCTTTCAGACACATACACACAATACATAAATATACACACAAACACACACATATGCGGACTATTTCTAAATGTGCTTTATGGGGGACAGGGGCTTCAGGAAGTCTCGAATTGCGCATTTCAGGTTAAGTTGCGGTATTGAATTTTTCTGCTTACCACAGGGAAAGCACTCATACTGTTGGTCATTCGAATTTTTGTGAACAGTTATTTTAGTGGTATTATTAGGTATACGGTGAGGTATTATTTCTAAGGGATAAATATATTATAGAACCAATGTACAATAATTTAGTTAAATATGAGATAGATGAAATTAGTCATTAACTATTTTAAAGGCCACCCTGGTAAATTAGCACATGTTAGCTAAACCAAGGGCTCATTGTAAATGCAAACAGATCGAAGTTGTCTCACTTGTCTGTCTAAAGCACATTTAGTATTTTAGTGTAGTTTTTAAAATTCTGATAACTATTTTACATACTCTTACCTAAATAAAGATTGTTTGACGATTTGTTAGCTAAATGCTTAAAGTTTACACATGTATTATACAAGGTACGTCCAGAAAGTAAGATCTATTTGGTAATAAAATTAAGTTGTGTACAGATACAGAAAACTTATTTATTGCACAAAATTCTACAACTACTTTTACACATAACTGCCGAAATTTTGCAGGCATTTGTCATGGCGAGGCACAAGTTTTTATATACCTTCTTCATAGAAGTTTGCCGCATGTGTCTTCACGTCATTGTTGAAGTGTTGACCGCCAAGGAAAGATTTGAGATGAAAGTCGCTAGGAGTGAGATCAGGGCTGTAAGGGGGCTGGTCAAACACGTCCCAGCCAAATCCATATAGGATGTTTTTCGTCGAATTTGCAGTGTGTGGTCGTGCGTTGTCGTGAAGAAACACAACACCTTTTGACATCGCAGATTTGCCGATAAATTTCAATTGGTTTCATCTTCCTAGCATTCAGAAAACGAATCACAGATCTGATTTCACAAACGGCGGGATTTTAAATCAACACCGACATTGTAAGGAAGCACAACAAAGCGTACGTGGCTGACAGCGATCTCACAATGGCGCACATTTCTTCTCCTTGATGCAGAGCGTCTACCATGCATGTGCGGAACTGCTATCGCAGCGCTGCAGCGGAGATAAATTGAAACAGACCTTACTTTCTGGACGCCTCTTGTATATTAATTTACGTTCTCCAGCGTTAAGTCATGTTGGATGATGCATGAAATGGACAAATGATGTTCAAATGAGCCCAAGGTCCATAGAGCTTATAGTTATCTGACATTTATCTTTCAGATAAATGACCGAGAATCGAACTCGGGACCACTTTAATGTGCGGCATGTACGCTACTGCCAACGCTAGAGAGGCGGGTTTGCTATAATCAAAATAAAAGCTACCCATACATACCACATCATTATAAGTAAGATCTAACAATACATCGTTTTCTTCACCCATCTTCTCGATGGATAGTAAGGTTTAACTTATATAACATTCTCTAAAGTAATTAGAAAAGGACCAGGCAGTGCGAATAATTAAAGAGGAGCAAGAAGCTGGAAATATAAATATCCCATACCTCATTGAACTGAGTAAAGTTTCATATGGTTGCCGAGGCTGTTATACCTTAAGTAATGTGGTTCTTCTGGTAACTTTAGTCCCAATACTGACCATATGACACATTCTGCATTCCACTCCTATTTTGCTAATGTCAAATCTTTCCAGTTTTTATGAGTTGGGCAGTATCTTTTGATTTATTTTAAGTGAATATTTTTAAGCAAAATACGAGGAAATACAAAATACACCTATTTTTTCAGGACTGGGACCATATAGGAACTTCTATGTCTTTTTTTAATACACGTGAACTCTTTGTGAATGAGTGACAGAGATGTCACCAGTCGGTCTGACGATATGTCCCAACGAGTGGAGAACATTGTTTTGGAGGATCGCCGATTGAGCATTTTCAGATCTTCATGCAGGATTGTGTGCACAGATACCACGGAAATGTCAATTTTGGAGGCGATGTCTGCAACTGTCTTGGTTTGTTGTCACGTGATGCTCTGCCTTCATTGAACTATTGCAACCAGAAACGGTCATTAGACACATCCATGGCACCATCACCACATACCTCACTCAGCTGGCAATGCATTTCAATAGGTGTCACACCACGAAAATGGAGAAAACGAATGATTGATTACACATTGTTCTTGCAATGAAAATGTCACCATTTTAGGTATAAAAACAGGCATTACACTCATCGCTGCCACTAGAGTTCTGTGCAGTATACAGTGCTGCAATCTCTGACCCCAGTCCTGAAAAAAAGTAGAAAGTGTTATACCTTGAACGCACCTCGTAAATCCTTTTGGCAATGTTATTCGTTAGAGACTTATGTACTCTATGAAATAATGTTCAATTTTTGTATACTTATATACTGTTTTTCTTATCTTTCACTAACTTTAAAGTCGACAGTCTTGTCGATACCTTATGCTTTTTGCGTTTAATCTAGGTGTCAAAACCGCAGAAAATGTTCGTCAGCACAGAATTTTCTATCCAATAACATGCATCGCATTATCAAAACATTTTATTTTGCAGATAAAATTTCTCTGAAAAAATAGACAGACAAAAAGACACCAGCACTTATGGGTAAAACCATTAAATAGAAACCTTAAATAGATGAGAGGACGGTATTATAGAATACCATTTACATTTCTAAAAATAAATTTCAAATCATCAGGAGTACATACAATTAATTGTGATGAACTGCTACTTGTAAAAATACTGCTATTCATTCTGTTGCTATAAACATTTTATTTAGAAAAATATCACAAATGGAGGTTTATATGACATAGTCGGATATTATGGAAAAGATGGTTTAAAACATTGAGCGTTTAATTTGCATTCATAAAACATGAAACATGATTGTATTAAAACAGACAGTGCATTTATCAACAAATGTTTATAGGCCTAGACCACAGGCGAAGTTAGAATGACAGGTAAAATAGGTTTTGTTTGCATTTTAATGAATTTAATATAAAAATACGTTGGTTATAAATTAGGCTATATGTAATTGTTTAGCTACTAATATTATACCCAAAACTCACTTTTAACTTTATTTCTGTTCAGTATATTTTGTATGGTTATATGGAACATGCGGCAAACCCGGATACCAGTGTTAAATTGATTGGGTTCTAATTGGAGCTATGGGTTCTCTTATCCTCAGGTGAATGGTTCTAGGAAATGGATTTTGGTGGTTGCTGGCTACTCCGTCGTATTAATAACACTTTGTTTGTTGCAAAATTATTTGGTTTAATTCCTACTAAGTTTGCTTATGGACTTGGATCGGTGACCACCTATTAGTAAATTTCCTAACATAAATTCAATTTTACTTGAAACCCTGGATTACTTGTTTAAAGTTACTTCCGCGCGGTTTCTATTTCTTCTTTATACGGTGACTACTTTGCTCTAATAAACTTCTAATGCTGCTTCCACTTACGCTGGTTGCGCTATTCTTAACTTCCCTACATTTCAGACTTATAAATCTTCGCTTCTCTTCTTAACGCGCATGAACACGTCCTCCCTGTCGTAGTATCACCTTCTAAGTAAGTTTTTCTTACTTCACGATTCAGTTCGAACCTTATTCCGACCCCCTCTCTAACTTTATCACATGACCAAACTAGCTCACCCTTCTCAAATGTTACATTATTATTGGTTTCTCATTTATTTCGAATTTTCGCATTGGTTTGCAAAACTCATCTATCATTGACGTTCAACCCACACTGAGTTGGGAACGCCTACCCTGAGTTGTTTGTTACGACATACATCGTTATCAAATCAGCGAAGTAAATCCCTTTAGCGTTCATGCTTAGCTGCATTTTGAAAGCCCTTTGTCCCAAAACATTCCTGGCTGAAAGTATACTAAAGTTCTCAGACATTGAACTTTTCCTAGCACAAAGAATGTAAAGGTCCTTCCTTCCTGTCTCCCCGACGCGTACAGTTTTTTTACAAGAATATTTTCTCTTTCTTGCCCGGATGCTAGTATATATGTTATATTAAATTATATTCTTCCCTTATTATTTAAGTCAACCGCTATTGTAATCATTACTCTATCCATTCTAATTTCATATTATTATAACAAGATTTTTATATTAGTTTAGCAAAGCATTTTTATTAATTTATCTTCTGTTACATTTTATTTATCTTCTGTTAACTGCGGTTACAAACCTTATAATTTTATGTCAGTATTAAAAATACCTGATATTCCATAATACCCAACACGACCTTTGGGAAAATGAACCTTTAAAGTAATGGGCAAAAGCGAACACGATATAACAAACTACATTTCTTTTAGTGTACCTTACGCTTAATATCAATGTTAAAGTCACTTGCGTACTAGTGGGTTAAAATGCTTGAGGACTTGCTGCAAAAACTTTTGAATCAAAACACACTTTATTCTGTAGCGAATGAAATGACAACATCAAGCTGTCAACTCTCACTGTAGTGCAACATGGGAGTCTTTCTTGACTACTTCATGGTACTCCCAAATGATAGTAGCAGCAAACAGAGTCGAGATTTTGGTAATCCATATTTCCCGACTAATACATAATATCCTCCTTTCCTCCATTTATAGTGGTTATTTAAAACGTTAACTATAAATACACGGTTACAACTGTGACGGTTTGTTACACCCTTAATAATCAGTGCTTTTGGTTTGACTGTTTACATATGTGCGGTGATACTATTTGTGTTATAATTTCTGTCCACAGATTTCCTGACTCGAAGGTGAAGCTGCAACCCATCCCTAAGGACTTGCCGGTGGTACGATTAGATATTACTGTCTCAGGACGCTTGCTCCACTTCTCGGCAAACACATTTAAATTCGTCTACTTTCCGGATTCTGTTAAAAACAAGACGATGCAAGAGCTTGAAGTGTCTAACGTTTTCACCCAGGCTGTTACCTTCTCACTTTGTCTCCGCGAGTTGGATGAAACCGTCTCACCTTTCCGAATTAACTGGCAGTCTAATCCCAGAGCCGGTGGTGGCAAAGAAACAGTTCACTTCACACTTGAGCCATCAGAAACTATAGAGTTCTTACTTTTTTTCGATCCCTATGAGCCAGGGCACTATACCGCGAGTATACCCGTGTACATCAACAATCACAAGGATGGAAAGATGTTTGATGCTATTTATCTTGAAGGGAAATACCCAGCGCCGCTCCTTTGGACAAGTGCAAAAGAGGTATTTATTGTGTGTGTTACAGCAAAGTAGGGCTTTAAAGTATTACAATCACTTATAGAATGCAAGTTTCTCAATTTTAGTTGAGATATAAGTAAATAGTAATTTTAGTTAATTGATGGAAATTAATCATTTCTCCGCACTAGCCGTATATAGGCTAAGATATTTGATGGATAGAGTAAACATGAAACATTCAATGCCATGGTCGGAATTTGAACCACGGATCTCCTGGTTTCCGTCCAGTCGCTCTTAGCCTTTGAGCTACCATGGCCAACGTACCGTCCTGACATTAAATTCCCCAGTTGACTCGTATATTTCCCCGGTGGACCACTAGGGGCTCTCGCATCCGAGATACACAGGTTGTGGCGACTTACTATCGTAAGTACTTAAGTCCCAGGCTTCATCATTTAACTCTTATTATTTTAGTTAATTGATGGAAATTAATCATTTTTCCACACTAGCTGTATATAGACTAAGATAGGTCTGTAAGTGAGATTATACGAATTAATTGATGATGATCTAAAGCCAGAGATTATAGGTTCAATTCCCGGTTGCATGAAAAGTTTCTTTAGCCATGATTATTCCAAATCCTTCCTAGAGTCTGAAATTAGGTATTGGATTGGATTATGCTGCAGAACGGATTAAGTTAAACCGCTATGTTATTCAAGTAAATTGACGGAAATAATCATAATTATGATTATGATTATTTCCATCAATTTACCTGAATAACATTGTGGTTTAACTATGAAACCTGGGACTTAAGTACATACAGGATAGCAAGTCGCCACAAAAGGTGATTGTCTCGTAGCATATGAGAACCCCTAGTGGTCCACCGGGAAACATATGAGTCAGTTGGAGAATTTAATGTCATGTCGGCATGTTGGCCATAGTAGCTCAGTTGATTAGAGTAACCGCACGCAGAGTGGGAGATCAGTGGTTCAAATCCCAGCTATGTCATCAAATTTTTCAGCCTGGCTCTACTCATTGTAATCAAAAGATTAAATCCTAGAAAACTTGTAGATTTTGTTCACAAAAATTATTATTGTATGTTTAAAAGTTGCAGAGTCTTCTTCTTCTTCTTCTGATCTCCCTCTCTCTCTCACACACTCACACATACATACACAACACAGAGACCTTTTTCTGCAAATCATTTTTTTTTCAAATCAGGTGGCTTCGAAACTGTATTTTGATTTTAGAGTACACTGCTCTACTTCCTCTACCTAAATTAAGTATACACTAGGAAAGTTATAATTTTGATTACAATATTTTTATTAAGGGAAAACTAATATAGGCAGAGATACAGATAAATAAGATTCTGGGCCTAATGTACTGCAATTTGCATGTTATACTTAATTTTAAAGTTCCTATAACCCAATATCTGAAGGTAGTCCAGAAAGGCATACTATTGGCTGTATGTACGAGGGCTATTCAATAAAGAATGGTCATAATTTTTTATGGACATAATTTTGCACACTAAATTCAATCTTATTATATTATGTTAGCTTAATGTGAAACAAACACGCCGCAGTAGTTTCATTGTTGGTACTCCTGGTTCCCGCCTGTGAGAACCAGGCAAGTTCAGACATGTTCAGTATCGCCTATCGCTGCAATGGAGGTAACATGTAGTTAAAGTTGATGTTAGAGGAAGATCTGGAGTTTCTTTCAAACGTAATAATTGCTGATAGAACTTGGCTACATCATTTTGATCCTGAAAGCAAACAGCAAAGCTCAGTGTGGAAATCTCCTTCATCACCAACCCCCCCCCCCCAAAAAAAAAAGTGGTTGCTTCTGCTGGGAAAGTTATGGTCATCGCATTGTTTTGATATTCATGGAATGGTTTATCAGCATGTTGTACCTGCACACACATCAGTAACTGGACAATACTGCAGGGATGTCCTGAAAACATTGCAAGTCCATATCAGGCGCAAAAGACCACATTTCCATGAAGCAGGCTGGATGCTGCACCACGAAAATGCATGGCCGCATATTGCCAATGTTGTTGCTGAATAGCTTGCAAAAATCAACCTCACCCTCCTTATAGTCCGCATTTAGCCCCATATGACTTCTTTCTATTTCCTAAATTGAAGAAACGCCTTCGTGGGAGGCGTTATTCATCATCAGAAGCAGTGGTGAAGGCTGCGTAGACAATTTTGAAGGATCTCTCAGAAAATGTCTTCCAGCATGTCTTTGAAGACTGGCAGAAATGCTGGGACAAGTGCATCACATTCAGGAGAGACTATTTTGAGAAGGGCCATCAAAATTATGAGGATGAGTAAAGGTACGTTGTCCCCCCCCAAAAAAAAAAATGATCATACTTTATTGGACAGCCCTCGTAACATGGGGTTTTAGGAATTGTACTCGTATATTAGGGATTATGTATCTTTATTTTACCTAACTTTATAGATAATTTACTCTTGAAAACCAAACAAAATAGAGTCAAGTGAATATAGTTTAACAGATTTGTTAATCTTGCATTTAATGATGACCTTGTAGTAATAAATTGTTTTTATAAGCAATATTCCATTCCTGTTTCAGATTTTCTTTTTACCAGTTCCTCTTGAAGTAGCAAATGAAACAATACTCACTATATATGCAGTTAACTATAGTGAGCGAGACGACCTGAGAATAAAAATGAAACCTAGAGTCAGAGATACTTTGGAGGTTTCTTTCCCCTCTGGTCATGCAATTCCAGTGAGTGATAAGCCATTTGGGATAAGTGTGAAAATATATTTCAGAAGTCCAACAACCAGGAGCTTCTGCACTGAGATCACTTTCTGCGATACCAAATCCAGAACATGTACTGTGCATGTCACAGTAGCAGCTGATAATAGCATATTAACCACATATGCCTACATGAAATATGGATTTCAGTTCTCAGATGATGATTATGGTGATGTGAAGAAAAGCATTACTGCATTAAAACGCATAGTACGTATGCATACTGTTCTCTTACGTTACTTTGTACATAGCCTGTGCCTTAGTTATCTTAATAGTAATTAGTATTAGAAATCATAGGAGAGACTCAGCTAACTTGACAGTAATCTTTATTAAGTTGTTTTCAAATGCTAGGCTTTGGCAATGAAGCCATTAGCTCTCTTGCTCTCCAATATTTCTGTGTAGTGGGTCCGGCAGGTAGGGCTTCACAGGTTAAAAGATGTTCTTCAGTCATTACCTCTTCTTTGTTACACAGAGGGCAATTTGGACTTGTATAAATTCCTATTCTGTGTGTTTGGCCTAATAATCATGTTCCGAAAGTAATCTAAAATTTGCTACTGCAGCTTTACGTGGGATTTCTGGAATAATTTCTGGATTTTTAATTAAAATTTTCCAATTTTATCTTTGGCTTTGGTAGATATTGATTGTTTTTATATTTGCTTTTGATTAATCTTTTTATAGATGTAAGGGTAAGTTTTTACTTATGTTCTGAATTGAATTTTCACCTTTTTTGGCAAGAAAATCAGCTGATTCTTTTCCAGCAATTCCACAATGGGCAGGTATCCACTGTAATATAATTCTTTTCTGTAGTTTTTGAAGTTGTTGGATCACTTTGTGACATTCTTTAATTTGGATTGACCTCATTTTATATGAACTTATTGCACACAATGCTGCTTTAGAATCAGAAAGTATGACAGCATTTTTGAATTTATCTATTCTGTATAGAAGGTGTTGGAGTGAAATATGAATAGCCGTTACTTCTGCATCAAAATTTGTTGTGTGATATCCTGCTGGTTGATAGAATGAGAACAGTGCACACTTAAATCCTGCTCCTGAGTTGTTGTCCAAGTTAGATCCATCTGTGTAGATATGTAACCATTCCTCGGGTGGGTATTTATTGTTCACAGTTTTTAATGCTAATGCTTTTAGTACAGGTTTGGAAGTTTAAGATTTTGTAACTATTTGTTCTAAATCTAAGTGAATATTAATTGGTTCAAAAGTCAGTAGGTTTTCTTTGATCAAAATGTTTTCTTTAGAATTAGGAAGATTCAGATCTGTTTTTAATTTCATAACTTTGTGTAGGAACCTTGTTTGTGTTTTCAACTTGATTGTTTGTAGTTATCTTTTCTCCCATTTCGTTGTTTTTAACCGCAACATTTTTTCATATTGTATTAGTGCCTGCTCCTCTAAAGTTAGATGTATTGGATAATTTTGAGTTAAGGCTTGCATTGCCGTGATTGGAGTTGATTTTGCTGCACCGGTTATTAGTCGCAGGGCCTGATTTTGGAATACTTCTAGGTGATTTATGTTAGAAATGTTTGCTGTAATTATTACTTCTTTATTATAATTATCAAGTTTCAGTTTTACCATCACTGGGTAAGGTTTAAAGGATGGGGAAGTGGATGGAGAAAGAGGGATTTTGCAAGTATAGTTGTTGGTTTCTGAAGATTTATGTTACTTTTGATATCAGTTATTCATAAAACTGAGAAATATGTTTTCGTTTTATTTAATTTAAGTAGACCATATTGATACACTTAAATGTACAAAAGGATGCCAACAAACTAATCTTGATAATTAATTCGCACATAAACCTTGAATATCTAAGACTATTAACAAGCATGTACCTACAACATTTGCATTCTCCATCACATCATCTATTTAATAAATAAGTCAAAATTTGCATTTCAAAGAGTGCTGACTTCAGTTTATATATTTAATCTAGTTTTTACGAAATATGGTTAAATTTTATGCATTGTTAATCTAAAAAGACATATAACCTCTGCCATACTCTTTCATTTGTATAATACACAAATAAAAGCAGCACTCCATGGAAAATGATAGGTCATTTGCATACTCTGATAAAATTGCTTAGTATTTGGGTCAAAATTTTCCTATTCAGAATAAACAATGACACACTGCCTTTCCATACTTGCCTTATTTGCATATACATATATATCTTTTCTTTTCTTCAACAATGTGAAACAACATTGATAGCCATATATGTCAATGACATGAAATATACTTTGAAGAAATGTTGTACCATGTTTCCATGTGCCTCTGAAATTTTAGTTTTATTAAATTGTTCATAGGGTAGTTCCATAAATGATGTACACTATATACGATATAATTCCAATAGTTTTGGTTCTATGTAACCGCTAGTAAACGTAAGTTGAAGTATGAGCACTTGTCTAAGTTTGAATTCTTCTTCAAGAAAATTTCATTATTTACATATAGGAAACATTAAGAAAGTGTATCATACAAGGTGTATAAAGTGTACAAATCATAAAGTAAAGCAAATCAATTTTTAAACTATTTTGAGAGTAATGCTTCTCCTCCTAAAACACTGTAAAACAATAGCAGCTCTTTTCATTAAGTCCAACACGTCTAAATTTCTACATTGACATGGATTCTATAATACATAGTAATATCGTAAATACCAAGCGGGATAGCTCAGGTGGTTTGTCAGTGGCCCGCATTCGGAAGGCCTGGGTTCGATTCCCGTTGCCAACTTACCTGACCCATGGGTTTTTTCGGAGGTTTTCTCGGGCAGCTAGGCGAATACTGGGTAGGTTAATTACATCCTCTGAATTTCCTGTCCCTCCATTTCATCTCCATTATCATTTCATATCATCTCTCATCTGGTGGTCTCTTTCTATTTCAAGAGGTCCCGAGTTCGAATCTCGGTCAGGGTGAGTTACCTGAGTTACCTAGCAATCTAGTAAGAGTTTATTTCATAACGCACGTTTATGTATGTTAATAATTTGAACATTGCAATCCTTTCACAGGCACCACCCGGGTTCGACGAGTTGAGTATTGCTACAGCGGAATCAGGATCATTCACAGAACTGTCTGACACTTCTGCGATGAGTAAGTCCACTATAAGTATCCGAACTATACTGAGTATGAGCAGCTCAGACATGAGATCCGACGCTGGCGAGTTGCACACATTTTTCCCTACATTTCCTTTACCAACTGAAGAGTCGGAAAACGCCTCCTACTTAAGAAGGACAATGGAAGCTGCAGAATACTGGTTACATCTACATGGTTTCAGTAATACATTTGCTCCATCTCTACCTACAGATATAACGCTCGTGCTATCAAGTATGCCATTGCTGAAGAAAGGCAAAACTAGAGGAAAAGGAGGTATCACCTCTAGAACAATTTTCCACGTTGTTAGCAGCCTAGGTGGTCCACGTGTAGCGAAGCTGTTTCAGATTTTGTGAGTATAAATAAATTACTTTCTCTTTTGCTACAACTTTTAGCAACCATCGAATAACGGCAATGTACAGTCACTGCATGGAATAGTATCGATAGATTTCATTGCGTGTTAGTTTAGAAAAGCTAAATCACACCTAGCGAGCCAGAACTCCACTCTATATCTAGTTATGGCACTCTCGTTATTGTTTTTATTCCTTCTTTTCCTTCCTCTGTGTCTAGATAAATGGGTTAATGCTTTAGTGTATCAGAAAGTCTGATATAAAAAATGAAGACGGACTCATTTAGGGACTATCGGTACAAAACTTTCATCTTCTAGATGAAATGCTTTCGTGCACCACCCTTTGGCCACTCACCGACATAGCCTTTTGTCCTTACGGTAGTTCATGTACATAGAATTCACATCAAATTGATAGGAGGACATCCACTAGGAGATTTGGAGATATTAAGGACTTTTTGCTAACATGAATTAAAACGACACATCATGCAAAGCAAAGTCATCGGCATGATTTCCTGTACTCCACTGTGGACCAACAGTTTGGCTAAAGGTACGTTCTTCACTGAAGTTATAGGTGCTCAAACATACAGCACAACTGCAGTTTTGGAGAACACATATAACACTTTCAGTGAGACATGTTTCCATAAAATGTTAATGAAGAAGAAGAAGATGATAATGATAATAATTAAAAACAATTTTTTTCTCCCTTTCTCGTCAATGCTGACGTTAGGAGGTGCTTGGGTTGCCTCAGAGCGAGGGAGCCGAAGCATCTGACCTGAGATGAAATCAGGGTTGAGGGGTCGGCCCAATGCCTGAGACGAATGCTTGATGGAGCAATTGGTGGAATGATGGTGGGGGTCAACTACAGGAAAGCAGAAGGATTCCACTATGAAATGGATCGAACCCTTCAAATAGTGACATCTGGCGAGACATTGCTTTAGTGGAAGACTTCGTGGAGTTTACCTTTGCGTGCAGTGCTGTAAGTCTCTGGATGTTCATCACGAGGTTGAATGCGCAAGTGGTAATTGGACTGAACGGCCTCAAGAGCCACGAGGCGATGTTCAAATTGTGCAGGAGGTTTCTATGAACCGGGTGGGACGATGTTTTAGTTCCGAAGCTCAATAACCCTCTTGGAGTTTGCAGAGTGATCGTGGCAAAGCCTAAAATCCTACGGTAGGTTGGCCAGAGGTAGAGAAGTTGAAGAGTTCCACTAATAGAGCCATCGGTCATGGAATCCTAGGGAGTGTTTTCACGAAGTAAACAAAGTTGTCCGTCAACGTCTAGGCAGCGAGTTACCCAATGAAGATCAACATTCTTAGTCCACGGCAGATATTTCGCGCAGAATGGAAGTGCTATCCTACCCTGACCAGGGGGATGATGGCCCAAGCTCTAACTACAAGGACCATACATACCTAACAAGGGCCATACCACATTGAAAAAGGGTCATCAATAAAGTGCAGCTCGTTTAGATGCTGCTTCGAGTAAAGATGCTGAAGAACAAGGTTGGTTGGGATGACAGTTCTGAAAAGAGAGCAATGTCATGTTGGTCAGAAAGCAGAAATATCGCTTAGAAGAGCAGAATTAAAGGCGTCACACGAACGCTGTTGCCCTCACAAAGCCAATACGGCCACATACGACACAAGTGTAGGCAAATTCGTGGACATTTTTCTGCTTCCAATTAGCTTTGATACTTTCCGAGTTTGGCTAGTCTGTAATAATCAGAGTTAGGACTTTTAGGACCCCGTGGGAGAATACAGTTAAATGATACGCGACGTAATACAACCTACTTCGTCCTGCGCCAAAACGCTCAGTTTTGCAAGCTCAACAATTTGCAAGTGCTTAAGCAAACATAAGGAAGCACTTATAAGGCAATGTCATCTGCTGTATTTTATATTTGCACCTGTACATCATCTGATGTAGAGAGAACTTTTTCAAACTACAGATATTGCTTGAATGACAGAAGGAGATTCACCTTCGAAAAGATTAAAAAGTATGTTTTTATACACTGTAATAAGTTGAACAATTGTAGGCATTTATTTTATTTTTCAAAAGTAATTTATTTCACTTTATTATTCAAAATGTGTTTTGTTATACATCTACTTCTACTGAACAATTCTGAAAACGGATACATAATTTACATATTGTGTTATTTAAACATTTGTTAGCATGTTTGTATACCCCTAAGGCGGCCGACCTTGTTTACTGCCATGCCCCTCTTCCAATACTCACAGCATGCACACACAACAATCCGAGTCCTAGAAGTCCTAAGTCTAGCAATAATACAATTGCAGATGTTTCTAAAGCCATTCCACCATGACCGGAGGATATATAAGTGAGCGCTAACGCAAATTTTGACGGCTAGTGACAGAGTTAGTCAATTAATCAGTCTGTCAGTCAGTTGAGCAAGTCGGTCTGTGGGAATCGAGAAGTTACGAAACCGGGCAAGTTGGTACAAGAGAGGCCTAATTAAACACTAGCGTTACGGAAACCTCTGTGGATCAGACGTGTTTATTCTGTGAATTTATAAAAGTGAAATTAGGCATTAGGTAAGGTGTGCTAACAGCTTTAAGTGTCAAATAAAGTGAGTTTGGCACAACATGCTGTTCTCATGCTGTCACAATATATACAAAATCATGTTCGAAAACGTCGTTGAAGAACAATTTCAAATTGATTAGCATGACAATCGAGAACAAAGAACAGCTCGCTATCCTGTGTACCAGCCACATGGTAATTTTCAACCGTACACGATGTTGTACGAGAATATGTGTCAATTTTCCAGCTGTAGTACCATACCAAAACATTCTGAGTTATTCTTCCTTTTCTTCTATTTTCATGCTTCTATGTTTCAATGAACTCAAACTACACGTGTTGGACGGTCGAAGTGCCATTGTTAGTAACCTATATTTCCTTTATTTACTAGGTAGGGGGTAGAGAAAACTCAACATGGAAAATTTGTCTGACAATCAAACGTTGTATTAGTGTAAAGCACGTTTCAAATATAAACATGTTTATGAAATTGGAAAATCGTCATTGATATGGAAAACGTTTGGATGGTTTTATATGTTCTCAAAAGTGATTAAAATATATGTTGAAATAAAACGCTAAGCGAGTGGCGCTACACTAACTTGGACAGCTTGATTCAGGAGGATACAAGTAAGGGGAGTAATTCCATCGAAATAATATCACAGGAATATTAAGTTTAAAATGCTTAAATTTATATACTGGCGCTATGGCAGTAATTGAAACACAATCACATCTATTTGTGCATATACTTCACAGAATAGTGAGTACGTAAACTTGATTCAAACAGAAATAATGTCCTGTTTGCTATTCATCCCATGCTCCTTTTATATGTAGGACTTGGACTTCTTATAAAATTATTCATTAGGTAGTTTTGAATAAAATAATAACACTAAATGTAAGGTTAATTAAGGTTAATTCTGTAACCGGCTCCATTAAGGTGAGTTATTTTCAGCTGTAATGTTACTCTTCATAGCATAAGTGGTTTTAGCTGATGCTAGTACTGACTCATTTGGTTTTGTAGAATACCTTCTTCTACAGTTAGGACTCTTCCATCAATATTCTTTCTTGCAAATATAGGCGCGCAAATGATAATGAGCTTTCGCGTCACAAAAGGTCAAATTATAAAATCATTTTTACCTATTTACTAGAAATAAAGTGCAGTTATCACGAAAACCTACTAGCATCTGAAAGACGAATAAAAATAAATGCTTTAACAAGACTGTGCAATGCTACCGTTGCTTAAAAATATATTTCTGATCGACAGAAACTGTTTTTCTGATTGTACGGTTAATATTACATCAGTCAGTTGCAAATACGGGTTAGGACTTTAATAGAGTGATTTATATATAGCTGTGCAGTAATAAAAATAGATAGAAGACTGAAATATTTAACATCATTATAACTTTTGTTTTTTGAATGTTGTACATGTCAAACAGAAAATTTTTATATACGAGGGCTTTTCAATAAAGAATGATCATACACTTTTTACGGTCATAATTTTTCGCACTAAAATTCAATCTTATTATATTCTGTGTTTGTGAAACAAACACGCCGTAGTAGTTTCATTGTTGGTTTTCCTGGTTCCCGCCTGTGAGAACCAGGCAAGTTCAGACATGTTCAGTATCGCCTACTGCTGCAATGGAGGTAACATGCAGTTAAAGTTGATGTTACAGGAAGATCCGGAGATTCTTTCAAACGTAATCACTGCTGATGAAACTTGGCTACATCATTTTGATCCTGAGAGCAAAAAGCAAAGCTCAGTGTGAAAATCTCCTTCATCGCCAACCCCCCAAAAAACAAAAGTGGTTGCTTCTGCTGGGAAAGTTATGGTCATCTCATTCTTTGATATTCATGGAATGGTTTTTCAGCATGTTGTACCTGCACACACATCAGTAACTGGACAATACTATAGGGATGTCCTGAAAACATTGCAAGTCCATATCAGGCGCAAGTAGGCTGATGCTGCACCACGGTAATGCGCGGCCAATGCTGTTGCTGAATATCTTGCAAAAATCAACGTGAAGTGCATCTTTCATCCTCCCTATAGTCCGGATTTAGCCTCATGTGCCTTCTTTCTATTCCCTAACCTGAAGAAACGCTTTCGTGGGAGGCATTATCCACCATCAGAAGCAGTGGTGAAGGCTGCGGAGGTGATTTTGAAGGATATCTCAAAAATAGTTTTCAGTGTGTCTTTGAAGACTGGTAGAAACGCTGGGGCAAGTGCATCGCATTCAGGGGAGACTATTTGGAGAAGGAACATAAAAATTATGAGGATGAGTAAAGGTACTCTATCAAAAAAATTTACGATCTTTCTTTATTGAACAGACCTCGTACATGATCTAATTATCGCATGTGTATGTCTAAAAGTATCCAAAAGCTTATTCTGTGTAAACAAATATTTTCATACAAAAGTGAGCAAGAATTGGATATGCATATTTGAAATTTATTACATTCCTTAGAAGTTTAATAAAGTTCAAATTGTGATGGCCTAAGATTTTTAAGTTAACATTAACGTGACGACTTTATAACTTTAAAATGTATTATTAACTACACCAAAGAACAAAATCTGACTTAAATTATCTTTATTTTTTGAGCTCCTTTTATCTTACACTTATATTTTATCACTGAATATCAAAGTTTTAAAATTTGGACTACCTTTGTCAGGTATAGTGGACTTAATAGAGAGAGAATATTCTTTGAACATCAACGGAAGATACTGGTGCACGCTTTAAGCATGCGAGCACATAATCTTGCAGGTTGTGGAATATACACTGTTCTTGTTCAATACACGTTCCATTATAGCAAAGAAAAGTTTGCACACTTCATATTCCAGTCATCTTAGATGACTTCACCAATTCCATTTCATTTTTAACCTCGCGGAAATATATGTTTTACTTACGGCAGAATAAAATACAAATGTCACATCATCCTCTAAATCGGGTCATTGCTTAGGAGTTCAAGTCTATCTTACAATAGACTAAACCCTTTAATTGGGCCTATTAATATGCGGCTGACAGGTCCAGATATTTACCAAACCATGAATAAGAGAGCCATGTTAAAATATATTTCTAAGAATGTTTAAATATTGGAGCTTTGAAACGTGATTCTACTGATATAAAAATAATGACAAAAAATCTAGAGTTTTACTTAAAATTGATCCAAAATAACTTATAAATTGTAAAAGGTACCCTTCAGATAAAAATGAACTACAATAAAATTCTCTCCCATTTCACTCAAAATGTTATGAGCCACATATATTTCGCACATAGCATCGCCCTAGCTTATGATTGCAACCTGAGATATTAGACATCTCAGTACACTATAGAAACAATCTACGAAACTATATCAGGTTATTACCTGAAATCTTGTTCACGAGCTATGCAGTATTAAGCCTCTGCCGCTACTTTTTTAGTATGTGAATAAGGCCCTTACCGCCTTTAAGGTTGAGTTATTTAACCAGGAAGCCATACAGCTGCAATGACTTCAAAGTAGTTCCACTAAGAGATTAGTAGATTCTAATACTAAAAGGGTAAGGATTTTTGTAGTGCAAAAGAATGTATGCACAGCAGATGAAATCTGGTTGTAATCTTAGGGAAATGATTTTTCTCCCTTTTTTAGAAGGGAGAAGTTTTGCTGCGATAGAAGCTCGAAATCGGTGTAGATCCTTTTAAAGCTAAACGAAAAGGTAATAGATAAGTAAATCCCACAATTAATTATAGAGGCGGTAAGTTAGATGTTTAAATGGAATGATATTTAGTTTATATAACCAAATATTACTAGTTAGCAATATCGGTTTTAAAACATGAGTGAAACCTACAGCCTTTCTGAATTTTCGAGAAAAACTGAACAGTGAAAATAGATATGTGTGTCAAAATACTTTGAACACATTCTGCAAATTGTAATTTCTTGTAACACTGTGATGGGTTTATTAAAATCAGAGAATGTATACAATGTGGTCTTTCATAGTGGTGTTTTGCAGGCAGTCAGGTAAAACACAGGTTTTCAGAGTACAATGGTACAATAGTAATATAGTAATATTATACTCAATGTCACATAAAATAACTGTCAACTGTCAAAATAAAAATTGTAAGGTAATTAATGAACCTTAATTATCAACTATAGCATAATTCATACAACTATATAATGACACTCTTTGGTTGTGTATATCATACAATTTAATATGTTAATTAATAAATAATTAAACGTAGATTATACTGCTTACTACTTTCGTATATGGATGAGTAGAGCCAGATTGAAACATTCAACACCATAGCCGGGATTTGAACCACGGATAGGTTTCTCTTAACCATTGAACTACTATGGCCAACATGCCATGTGCTCATAGTGGTTTACCAGGAAATATACGAGTCGGTTGGAGAATTTAATGTCATGTCGGCACGTTGGTCATAGTAACTCAATGGTTAAGAGCACCCGGACGGAGACCGGGAGATCCGTATTCAAATTCCGGCTATGACATTGAAATTTTCATCCAAACCTTAGCCTACACACGGCTAGTGTGGAAGAACTGATTTATTTCTACTTTCAGTATGTTTCAGATTAGGGATACGAAGATTCTCAGAATATTCTACAACCCAAAACTACCCCTTACGCAGAAACCTTTTTGAAACTTTTGCTTGTCTCAAAGGTTTAATCTAACAATTTTGATTGAAATGCTGATATTTAAGAAATTTTGTTGTAAAATATAAACTATGTCTGGAACGTTGTGGAATATGTATTGTGGAAGAAAATAGTTCACAAAACATTTGTGTGAGTTTTCACTACTTATAGTTTTCGTAACTGGGATATCGTTACTCATTCTTTTATCTCTTGACATGCAAAGAGGATGCAATTTCAAAGGCATCATATATCGATCACCTCTGCGTAAAGGACTTAATTTAAAGCCTGCGCTGTTTCCAAATTCCTCTTGCGCCGACAAGAAATTTTGCAATAATATAATTTCTGCAAATGTTTACCTCGATTAATATGTAGATTGAAATATAAGCATTTCTAATAACAGTTTGTACAAAAGTAAAGAAAGTCATGTTAGTACATCAGATTCTGTAATTAGTTTAAACTGTGATGATTTATCTTTTGTGTTTATTCAGGAAATATCCGGAAGACGAAAGTGAGTTTGTATTCTTCATATGGGACCTCTACCGTAGGTTGATTGTGTTCCTTACTGAACAAGGAGCCTGCCTGGCTCATGTCAGTCCTGAGTTCATGCTAAGGTATCAAGAGTACGTCTTGTACATGCACAAAATTCATCGTTCAAAGTCTTTGGTAAGTTTTTAAATGCATTTTGCACTTAAATATTTATTTATGTAGAGCAATAACATCAGTAGCTACTCCAAAATGATTGCTACTGTAATGATTTATATGATTTAATTGTAATTGATTTATAATCAATTAGGCAAGAATACCATCCGTTGAAATTTCTTTAGTACCTAATGCTCTGGGAAAAACTGCCCTAAATCCAATAGTAAGTTCTATGTATGTTGTGCACATGTACGAACTGCACAAGTATTCGGTAATACTTGGGATACAAGTGCGGTAAGTGTATCATTGGAAAACGTGAAAGATGTTGGAAAAGGAGACGAAGTTTAAGGTATTGTATATTTTTTCTGGGAAAGCATAACAGAAATGGTTTTTACAGGAAAATTTGTAACATACTCGTATATTGAATAAGTGGTTCCAGTAGCAAAGTTTAAACATTAACGATATCCACTCCTCTGTTTTATTTTGTATCTTATATGTGGCTGCTGCATAAATGAAAACAAAGGAATTATTTAATCTTATGTACTAGTACTAATAACCGACCACCCGCATTGAGCAAGTGCACTCGCCTGCCTCTGGCGCGGGGGACTCAGATTCGATTCCCGGTACGGTTTAGGAGGTCTGGTCTGGGGGGCACTTGTGATGCAAATTGAGTAGTCATCCTGATGGAAAGGACGGGGAAGTCAACATGCTGACCATTGTCACCCTTATCCTACATTCCAGAGAACGCTGTGGACGGCGAAGTGTAAGCTCTGCATAAGGAAAAAGTCTTAAACCTAATCCGCTCAGGTCGTTTGTCTAATTTATTGTACTTGTGTATATGGACTATTAAATACTGTCTTGTTTATCTATTTCACAAATGAAATATATTTGCTACGGTGCGTTGCAAAATGATACAGCAATCCCGATTTTCAGCTGTAGCGCGACATAAGTAGCTAATGAAATTGCATAGATATATCTAATAATTATGTGCTTACACTTATGCATGACAATTGACGGAAACAATTTTAGCCCCTTTGCCTTACAGTAAACTGACCACGAGACCATTCCACTGTTGCAAAATGATACAACCATGCTTCGTACCCACCTCTCTCCGTTTCCTCTACTTATGATAGTAGCCTTAGAGGACGTAGGTATATTGAGTGAACTGTTTACATAGCTGCACACCAATATTCAACCTGAGCAGTAGTGCAAAAGACGTTCAGGAAAATGGGACGCCAACCAGCATTAACATGTGGGGAGAAAGGGCAAATAATCCCTTATAACAAGGAAGGTTTGTCGTCTAGATAAATAGCAAAAAGAATTCAAGGATCTCCTTCCATTGTGCACAATTATTTCCGATTTTGGGACGAATTATGACACGAAGAAATCCTCTGGAAGACCACGAAAACTTACATCCAGGCAGGAGTGAAGTGTGATAAAAAACAATTAAGTGCAGGTGGAACATCACTGAGAAGATTGCCCCAAGATCCAAACATTCGCGTGCATAAGTCTACGCTGTCCCGAATGGTAGCCAGGAAAAACTTCATGTTGTACAAGAAAAAGAAACGGCTGCCTCGGCTTACTGATATGCATAAGAAAAGACAGATATCCTGGGCGATGGAACATGTGACCTGGAAAGCCCAATGGAAGAAAGTAGTGTTTAGTGATGAAAAAAGTCAATTTATATTGACCAGATGGAGCAGCTTACTATTGATATGATTTGCGGAAAGAAGAAAAGACATTTTCCAAACGGCAGTAAGCAGAAGGTTAAGTAATAGATTGGGCTGGGTTTGGTTATCGTGGCACAGCAAACCTTGCTTTCCCATCGGGTCGAATGAAAGCAACTGACTACCAAGACCCATTGGATATTCATCTTTTCCCTTCTGGGACAGCAATCGGGGGTCCATGTTGGATTTTCCAGCAGGTCAATGCTAGTACTCACACTGCAAACTCCACCTGGCAATGGTTTCTACAGAATGGTGTGCATATAATGGACTGACATGCAAATTCGCCAGATCTGAACTCCATGGAGAACCTATGGGGCATATTATGTCGCTCAGTGTATGCTGATGGCAAACAGTATTCAAATATCGCAGAGCTGAAAGCTGCCCTCATATCTGCTTGGGGAGCCCGCCTCGGTAGCGTGGTGGTAGCATGTCTGCCTCACGTTCAAGAGGTCCCGAGTTCGAATCTCGGTCAGGGTGAGTTACCTGGATAAGGTTTTTTCCGGGGGTTTCCCTTATCCTGAAAGACGAATGTCGGGTAACTCTAAGCTCCATGGACTCCGGGCTCATTTGAGCATCATTTCACCCATTCCACTCATCGTCCGATATGACTTAACGTTGGAGGACGTAAATTGCAAAAAAAAAAAAAAAAAAAAAAAAAAAAAAAAAATATCTGCTTGGGGAAATATGGAGGTGTCCACGCTCCAAAAGCTCATAGACAGCATGTGTGATCATGTTTTCAAGATTTTGCTCAAACAAGGCTCCACACTGACTACTGAGATGAGGTGGTTGTATCATTTTGCAACATCAGAAATGTGGTAAGCGTTGATTTATATCTGAGTTCTTGACACTGTGAAGTTTGTGACCCACATATGCATTACATAATGATAAAATATATCTAAATAAATACCTGAATCATGTGTATAAGATTTCAGTTATATAATTATCTATCCTTTGTATTATTACACAGATGGTTGTATCATTTTGAAATGCACCTTAGCTGAATATTACCACTTAAATCTTATCTGGCTCTTTAATTTTGTTGTATTTATAAAAGCTACTAATTCATGCAGCAGTAAATATGAGCTACAAGTTAATGCTTTGTTTATGGTCAACAACCAGGGGTGAACCAGGGGTGAATAAATTGCCACCAAGGTTAATATTATTGACATTGCAATTGGAACCACCTTCTGTAGCTAAATTATTAACTTAATTTTGATGTAAGTAGTATCTGTACCTATTACACTATTGTCCAAAAAGTACCTAGCATGTACCTAAGTACATATACGGTAAGTGTATGCAGAATTTCCAAAGTAGAAAATACTCGATTTTGTTTCATATTTTCGATCTTTTCTTGGTTGTCGTGATACACTTACTACACTTGCCAACCTATAGTATCGTTTTTAGTTAATTGATGGAAATTAATCATATATAGGCTAAGGTCTTTGATAGATAGAGTCAACATGAAAAATTCAATGCCATGGTCGGGATTTGAACCACGGATCTCCTGATTTCCGTCCAGTCTATCTAAGCCATTGACTTACGATAGTAAGTCGCCGCAAACGGCGTATCTCGAATGCCAAAGCTCCTAGTAGTCTACCGGGGAAATATACGAGTAAAATGAAGAATTTAATATCAGGACGGCACGTTGGCCATGTTAGCTCAATGGGTTAGGGCGACTGGAGATCCGTGGTTCAAATCCCGGCCATGGCATTGCATTTTTCATGTTGACTATGTCTACTATAGTATCTTCTTAAAAATGTACAAAGTATAGAAATGGTCATTTGAACGTCGAGCCCATTTTGTCCTTCTTCTTCCCTTCTATGAATGAGTATGCACTCACATCACTAATAGCAATAAATCCTACAAATGTTTTGAATTTAGTGGGGAAATTTCAGATTTTCTCATATTATGCATAACTATATAGACAGATGCTAATATTATCATTGATAAATTTATTTATGTGTAAGAATGTCTATTACTCTCTTATGTTGTACCAAGTTTATATAATTAGATGAAATTAAATTTTACGTTTCTTTATAAATGTTTTTGTTTGAGAATGTAGTATTTGGTTATAACGTATATGTGCTTCTGCATCATAACCGAACTGTTTCGGAAATCCACAAATTTATGTTTTTACAAGGGCAGATCATATATAAACGGGAATTATAGTTTTTGAATTTATTTAATGAGCAAACAAAAATGCTCATATGCAGATTACTTTTCTGCAAGTGTCTTTCCTTCGATACACACTTTCTCCACTGGATTGGCAAGTTTTTGATGCCACACTTATTGAAAGAAGGACGTGTGTGGAGCCAGTTGCACACGAACTCATCTCCACTTGCGTCATTATCAAAGCGTTGTCCTCCTAGGTCTTGAGTGGTCCAAACAAATGGTAGTCACAGGACAATAAATCTGGACTGTAAGGAGTGTGTTCCAGAGGTGTCCAAAGCATTTTCTGCAGTTTCTACCGCTTTAAATTTGCAATATGTAGCCTAGCATTGTCATGGAGAAGAATGGCGTTTCGGATCGGTTATCGGCGTCTTTTGTTGCCATATGTAGAGTTTGTTTCACCTAAATTGTGACAGTAATAGGTTGCATTAATTTACCTTAGTTCGTGAAGAAAATTCACCAGCAAAACGCCCGCGGAGTCCCAGAAAACGGTAAGCACCCTTAGATCAGATGGGCGTGTTCTGAACTTGACCGGACCTGCTTCGTCTCCTCGCTGCCACTCCATACTTGCTTGCTTTGACTCTGGGGTTTAATGATGCACCTACGTTTCATCACAAATCATAATGCAATTTAACAAATCTTCTCCCTCCCCCTCGTAGCGATACAGGTGTCTCTGACAAACTTCCTGGCGTAACTCTTTTTGTTCCTGATTGAGAGACAAGGAACCTACCTGGCAGAACATTTTCTGTAGTGGAGTTCATCTCGCATAATTGTTTTAACACTTCCGTTACTTATTCCTAGGGAAAAAAAACAATTTCGGATAATTTTATGCACTGATCTTCAATAATGTCACGAATGGCAACAATGTTGTCGGCAGTAATGCTTGTCCGCGGTCTCCTCTTAAAAAGTTCATTTCGTATAGTTTCTCTTCCCGCCACAAAAATTTTAGCCCGTTCATACAATCCAGTCTTCGAAAGTGTTTCTTCCCCAAACTGTGCGCAGAACTGTCTCACATTTTCCGATGGTCTGGTGTCTTGTTTGTTGTTGCAAGAAATCTGATGATGATGTGTTGCGCAACAGACGTGTGCACCTCTTGCTCACTCATGACGTACTGACGCAGCTCTGTTCTCCGCGGTGCGCGCACCCCTCTGGAGATACCCCCACCAACATACTGACAATGCCTCTCCTCAAAATTATTACCCACAGCAGCGTTATATTAAAATTCCCGTTTATATTCGATCTGTCATCGTAAGTTATCAATATTTAAAAACAAAGTCATATTATTACAGAACTCAATAAGCAGTTATAGGATTGTAGTCTCCAAGTAAAATTTTAGATAGGGCAGATTATTTTAGGCATATTATTTGGAAATGACAGGCGCATCTTTATAAAAGCGGTATTAAGGGTATTAAGTCTGGAAGTGCGAATGAGACTGTGAATATGTGTGTGTGTGGGTGGGTGTATGTGTGTGTGTGTGTGTGTGTGTGTGTGTGTGTGTGTGTGTGCACGCGCGCGTGTGTCTGTAATAATTTAAAGTGATACAAACTCAAAGACTGACACTGTAAACGAGTAAAATGTGGTTGTTATGATCTCGGATGTTAAAGGGGAAGATAATTGGAACTTAAAAGTAATAAATAAAATAAAAAATGAGAAGTTCATTTGCTTTAGGAACCTCAGAAAAATTCATCATCCTAAAAATCAACATTTCACCCTACAACATCCCGATATTACCTTACCTGCGGTAAAACCCTTAAAAACGGGTGGGCACGCAGCAAAAACCTTCTGGCTTTATACAGCCAGCCAGCACCACATGGCAAGTTCATTTGCTAGCTTGAGAAAGCAGCTGGCTTTAAGAATGGTCTAATATTATAAAAATATATTAGAGAAGAGCTTCCTTCACATGTTATGGAATCATTAAAAGCGCTGTTTAACAACACGATATATAATCTGTGCGCTGTTAGAATAAAGTATTACTCCGCATTCCTCAATGAGCTCCGCCTCTTAGTACGTCATTGGTTACACGCAACATCTGTGCATATGCACCTAAACAGTAATGCCGTCGTCAGAATTTAACTGCCATCCTTGTTGTTACTCAACCAAACCATTTTTGAACTTTTTAGAGTCATTGTTTTTACTGCAATTACTTTATGATATTAATTCTATATTATAATAATGACCTGAATGGTTTATTGAAGGCAGGTAAAGCAAGAAGGGTAATAAACCGCGGAACTCTATTGTAGAGGAACACGGGAGCATTAAAACCCACCAGCCAATGCGGTTGATTTCTGTCGCGTGCTTATTTGTCTTTTACTTTATTCTTAGAGTGAACAGATTATAGTTTATAAAAATGAATGGTAAGGAAAACAAACTCAAAAGGTTGAACCGAGAGAGGCAGCGCCGCGGTAACGTGTACGACCTAAATTCGGAGGGGCCCAGGGCTCAATCTTGGTTACCACCCATTCTGTCCCATGAGTTTTCTTCGTGATTTTCCCGGGTATGTAGCTGAATGCTGGAGTGCTTCCCCTTCTATTTACCTCGACCCCGGTGAAACCTTCAAGCGATCCAGACTAGTGCTAGCACCACCATAGGCACCTACAAACCATTGAGCTATTCATTACATTCTAATCCGTATCAACTAACTAAACAACCATTATATTACCTATTCACCACCATCTACCCATCGTCATATCATTAAAACCCACCACCATGCCAGTAAGCGACAAGGCCCCAAAATGGCAAAATGTCGAGGGCCCCTCCTCTTAGGAGCAGGTTCAGCCTTCAACGACACCACTGTGCTGTGCTCCCCTTCTATCAAGTTATTTGTGGTGTCCCTCGTTTCCTGGATACTCATTTCTTCATTATCATCTGCCTCAGGGTATAGGACCAACTGGTTAGGTGCTAGGGATGCGCTTTGTAGAAGTTCCTTCCCCGACGTCAATTGGAAATTCCCAGTTAGGACTTGCCTCCGAGATGATACTAATAGGGATTTGGCTTTCGTCGGATGCTTTCAAATTGGAAACGTCGGTACTCCGTCCATGGTGTCTTCGGTTCTCCCCTCATTTCTGTCTCCCAGGACTCGCGGCAGCACTTAAAAGAGGCGTTCTAGCCGCTATTTTTCGAAACCTTTACCTTTGAACAAAATTGCAGCCTATTCAGTACTATATCTATCTACAGTATCTATATAGACTATTCGATGTAAGGTTGGGATTAACTCAAGAATTCTAATAAGAAACAACACATGTCTGGTGAATAGTTTGCTTTATACGGGTGATATAATATAGCCACGAGAAACAAAGTTCAGGGCATTAACAATTCTAACTAGGTAAAGGATATTATTTAAAAATGCCCACTAATAAAACAAAAATAATGACATAACGGGAAATATCCGATCGAAGGTGTGTGTGTGTGTGTGTGTGTGTGTGTGTGTGTGTGTGTGTGTGTGTGTGTGTGTGTGTGTGTGTGTGTGTGTGTGTTGAAAAACATATGTAGAGCCAGTTTCCCTCTTTGGTAACTTGGGATATGCTAGATAGAGTCAACACGAAAAATTCAATGCCATGGCCGGGATTTGAACCATGGATAACCTGGTTTCCATCCAGTCGCTGTAACGCACTGCACTACCATGGCCAACTTGCCGTCATGACATTAAATTCTGCATTTGACTCATATATTTCCCCGGTAAACCACAAGCCCGCCTCGGTAGTGTAGATGATAGCGTGTCTGCCTCACGTTCAAGAGGTCCCGAGTTCGAATCTCGGTCAGGGTGAGTTACCTGGATAAGGTTTTTTCCAGAGTTTTCTCTTATCCTGTAAGACGAATGTCGGGTAACTCTAAGCTCCATGGACTGCGGACCCATTTGAGCATCATTTCACCCAATTCATTCATCGTCCGATATGACTTAAGGTTGGAGGACATAAATTACAAAAAAAAAAAAAAAAAAAAAAAAACAAACAAAAAAAAAAAAAAAAACCTCACACACAAGGGGGCTCTCGCATCCTATAATATACGATATACGAATTAAGTGGAGAATTTAGTTTCAGGACGACATGTTGGCTATGGTAGCTCAATGGGTTAGAGTGACTGGACCGAAACCAGGAGATCCGTGGTTCAAATCCCGGCCATGGCATTGAATTTTTTATGTTGACTCTATCAAAAACCTTAGTCTATACACGGCTAGTGTTAAGAAATGATTAATTTCCATCAATTAACTAAAATAATTGGGGTATGGTGTTAACAGCAATACTGATTATGATATAGAAAATAAAACATAATTATTTTCACATTTATATGAAAAGCAATGTCATCTCCGCTGTATTTAGCAACCCTATTTTTTCTTGTTTCAGCATGAATTATATGAACAAAATCCGAAGTCAGAAGTACTTGATCAGTATATGTTTCAAGGTCGCTCCGCACAAGCATGGCTTGATGTTATACTACAGATATATAAGACCATGGTGTTGTCAAGAGTGGTACTTAACCTAGAAATGGACACCAACAAAGAAAGCGTGAAGTTAGTATATTTTTTCATTTCAGTTTTATGTTTTACATATATTATTTGCTTGTAAAGAATGTCGTTCTTTAAACCTGGTTTCTCTTGAATTATGCAACTGGAAATTCACCGCTTCCGCGATACGTCTACACGAAACCATTTCTGCAGCAGTTGCTATTCGTCCACAGTTTCTGCCTTAATACTAAAGACGCAAAGCAATATTGAATATACTACGCTTATCTTTCATTATAACAGATATTCAGAAGTCTGTTATCCTTTACGCAAGTTTGGAAACCCCTCAGCACAAACACTGATGAAATTCTACAGCTGAAATGCGCACACCAGATCCTGTTTGCTAATTCGTGGAACATATGGGATTTTTTGATTGAACTTTGTCTTTACATCAGCTTTAGATCAGAAGAGTAAGGAGGCCAGTTAACTATTCCTTCATCAAAAGCACATTATAATATGAAGCAGGGATCCTTCTGGACTTAAGTTCACAATAGACCCTATTTCATCGAATTTTTGTTAGGCCTTTCTAACAAACTCTAAAGTTTTGGCTGTTAAGAATAGAAAACGCATGTCTTGGTTTGGAGTAAGCAGAGTAAACATACGAAATAGTGTAATATAAATATTGATAACTACCAGACAACGGAGCCCGTACACCTTTAATGGGATATGAAGTTCACGAGTCTCGCAGTATACAATTGCTGACGTCAGTCCCGAGGATAACACGCAGGGATAGTGCGGTTCGCAACGCGTAGCTTTAGTTTCATTACAGCTACTGCTCGCCACGCAGGTAGATTTGTCTTCCAGGAAGTGCAAGAGAACATATGTTGCGTTAATAGCATTACATTCACAACAATTATTGGACGTCTCCAGTTTATAAATCAAAACGTTTTGGTATTATCAACAACCATTAAACAGCTTGAAGAATGTACTTTTGAGCTGTCTAAAAGCAGTCGAGGAGGGGTCTGCAAAAATTAACAATATAGAGAATGCACCACCTACCAAATGAACAATAAATGAACTGTCCAGTATTCAACACAAAAATACTGGATTTTCAATGCTGCGTAGTACAGGAAATAAACTAAGCCTCGGACAAACATGTGAAAATGATTTGTAATACTTATATGCACCATTAACGTCATGTGACGATGAACGAACTTTCTCCCAATACCTATTTTTATGGATAGAGTCAACATGAAAAATTCAATGCGATAGCTGGGGTTTGAACCACGGATCTCCTGGTTTCCGTCCAGTTGCTCTAACCCATAGAGCTACCATAGTCAACGTGCCGGCCTGACATTAAATTTCCATTTGACTCATATATTTTCCCGGTACACTACTAGGGTTAGAGCGACTGGATGGAAACCAGGAGATCCGTGGTTCAAATCCCGGTCTTGGCATTAAATTTTTCATGTTGACTCTATCCATAAAAAATCTTAGCCTATATACGGCTAGTGTGAAGAAATGATTAATTTCCATCAATTAACTAAAATAATAAGAGTTAAATGATGGAGCCTGGGACTCAAGTACTTAGGATAGTAAGTCGCTACAAATGGTGTATCTCGGATGCGAGAGCCTCTAGTGGTCTACCGGGAAAATATATGAGTCAAATGGAGAATTTAATTTCCAGACGGCACGTTGGCCATGGTAGCTCAATGGGTTAGAGCGACTGGAAGGAAACCAGGAGATCCGTGGTTCAAATCTCGGCCATGTAATTGAATTTTTCATGTTGACTCCTTCCATCAAGAAACTTAGCCCATATACGGCTAGTGTGAAGAAATGATTAATTTGATCAATTAACTAAAACCTATTTTTATATTGTTTTAGTGAGAGACGCGGAAAATTCACATTCGATAATTTAGGAATGAACATGGTTGTTCACTGTAATTCTCGCAACGAAAGGAATGAGGAGGATGGCATGTTGTAATGCAGGTTACACTTTGTATCCGTACCGGATTGTACACACACACAGCGCTTCGGTATACTTGTTGACAGACGTTTGTTGATGTCGCGCCTGACCTTGTATAGTACCTGTGCGCGTACATTGATTGTTAAGGTGTACGAGATCCGATGTCTAATAATTACAAACAGTAATAAAATTCTACAAATAATTTTGCAAAACAGTATTCCCACTATATACGAGTATCATGAGGGCAAATATTAGTCTAAATTCAAACGACTTGGGAGCTTAATAAGCACATTCCTTCCAAAATGTGCTTCAGTAAGACTCGTAGCCAGCCAGTTGTATAATTCAAGAGAAACCGTTAGTAGGAAGATCAAGCAAAGCTGACTGAAGTAAAGTATAGTTGCTACCTGGATCGGAGGCTTGACCACCGTAAAAGAAAAGACATGTAGTCCAGTTTGTTACATTAGTTATTATAACAGTGCATATGTATATGTGTGAAGGGAAAGAATAATACAATTGATTTTAAAAAACGGAGTCAGTTAAATTAGACAAAGATTCCATAGGAAAAGTTCAATTAGAAAGACAAAGTGTAGTCATCGTAACGGCAAATAAATAAGGGTTTCATTTGCACTTGAGAAACCTGAACAAGAAAATTAAGAAAAGTATTGATAATGGCAGATATTAAACAGGAATAGTACTGCAATGAACAAAAACCAGTTTAGTTTACGTTTTCACACATAATAAATATGCATCTACGGTCATCATTAGTATGATAAGATCCCTTCATCTCTTTTTCTTTCTCTGCGCTGTTCTCTCTCCCTCCCTCCCTCCCTCCCTCCCTCCCTCCCTCCCTCCCTCCCTCCCTCCCTCCCTCCCTCCCTCCCTCCCTCCCTCCCTCCCTCACTCTCTCACACATACATATATCAGAGCGGTTCAAAAGATGTCAGTATCAAAATAGATGTTATTACTATGGCAAATTGGTATTGCCGTCATATACTATGTGTTACACAAAGAAATAATTAGTACTGATTCACAGGGCTGTTTAAATTTTTCGCAACGTGTTTTCGCTAAAATGGAAAATGAAAGAATGGAAAAGTGCAGCGTGATTCAGTAATTCGCATTCTTCTTTTGAATAGGAAATCTGGCGAGGAGATAAAAACGGATGCTGTTTATGATGAGCTTGGATTGGACATGAAAGATAAGTAAATTCAAAAAAGCAATAAATGTCAAATTCCAGAACTTAAAGGAATTGATGCATCACGGTTCAAATTCTTAAGAAATAAGTATAAAAAGAACGTGTAAAGGAAAAGCAAACATTCTAGAGTAAATTTCTCTTGGAGGTACTAAATGCTTACTCGGAACATGAAAGTTGCAGATTGGATTTGTAAAGGAGGATGCATCATTAACATTAGTCCTCGATAATTTTACTGCAGCATTATGGAGATAGATGATCCTTAGGAAATTCTTCTCAGAGAACTGTGCAGCAAAGGACGAATAACAACGAAACTGAAGGAACCCCGTATGAGAAAAATGGGCTTCGAATACCCGGAAGAAATCACATATTTTCAAGTGAAGTAAATAAAGGACTAGACAATAATAAAAGTTCTGTAATTGTTGCTCGTAGTTTAAACGAAATACCCAAGCTGGTATGAGACTTTTGGGACACTTGTTTAACAGATGCCAAATCCTTGGTTGCTTCTGAAAAAGTTAGTAGGAAGCTGGAGTAATAGTCATGCCCAAAACAGGTAAGAGTATACTAGACTCGGTTTCAGGCTACCGGAACATACATTTAATATCTCTTCCAAGAAAGACCTATTATCCTACTTGCACCGGGAAACCACCAGCGCGGAATACTATGATTTATAGGCAGGAAAGTCCATAGTACACGCTACTAAAATGGCAACCAACATGTTCGGCATACTAGGGATCAAGAATTAAAGTACTCACACAGTACTACCTTATTGTACTGGATATTAGCAGGCACGTTCAGTAACACATAATACCCAGGAATCCTGGCTCAAATGCGAAATTAAAAGGCCATCAGTTATTTACAATGTTCCATGAAGGCTCTTGTGGTAATGAACCGTCAGCTCAGAATGGCCAAAGCACACTGTGAAAAATCAATGCTCTCCTCAAGAACTCATATGAGGTTCAGCTTTATGGAACATCTAATAGGTGGTCTAGTAGAGAAGTTTCCCATTGCTCAAAACCTGGAACTTAAAGTCTAGACACGACGTCCTGCTCATTATAGAAGGAACGTCTCATATATTCTAGTTGCAACAAAGTGCGCGTTTGAATTGTTTAATGAATGTTGCAAGGGCAGCAAACTATATATAAAGATAAGTTTAGTAGTGATACTCATATACATAAGTAATGTGTAGACAGACATAAGAACATCCCACAATCACCATCAAGCTGAAAGTGTTCACTAACATGAAGTACCTAGGAATGATAATGGATAGCAAGATGGACAGGTTTCCCTAGACTATAAAACACTACAACTTCGTAACTATCGAATTTATTGCTCCAAAGCCAAGTACAGCCTATATTTCCCCAACGTGATAGCTATCTACAAGCACGATATATTAATATATATTAAAGTGACAAAGTGGCTGAATGAAAGTTTTTGCCATAAACCCACAAAATCTTATCATCACAATCTTCTTTCAGCAATAACATATGCACCTGAGCTTTACGTTCTTCCTAATTCGGTAAAAGACAAAACAAAACTAAAACAAATCCAAAGTCCTATCTTATATTTGTGATAAAGATTTGTAGTGTAATATCCAACGAAGTTCTGCAGCCAACCTTTGGTACAATTTCCGTTGATTAAGATATTCTTCACCATGATTACACTATTTCATTAGTCTATCAATTGCATAATAGTGAGACTTCTCTTCAAATGCTCTCACTAATAAATGGTTGATCCCAATCTTATTCTCAATGAATAAAATACGATTACCATTCTGCAACCCATCACTTCCTGATAGAATGCAGCGTCTTTGCTAGAGGACAACCAGCTGTACTAAATGTTCTTTCATTGTCACAAGCGATGGAACATCACATAAACGCTTTTCAGGTCTCTATTCCATAAGAATCATCTTGATTTATGAACAACTGGTCTAACGTGCATGTAAACGTTTCTTAATGGATGTAATTTGTTTATTTTTAAGGACCATAATCTTGTTTAATCCGTAAAATTATATCGGATGATGAATAAAATAGATTAAATGATACTCAAATTGGCCAGGATTCTATAGCACTTAGATTTTCCCGACATTCATCGTTCAGGATAAGGCATTCCCGAAAAAAAGAAAATCTTATCCACGTAACTCACTCTAATCAAGATTTGAACTCGGCACTTCATTAATGTCAGGCAGATACATTATCTCTACAGCACATAGGTCGACTATTGTGTTCATTGCTTATGTATGTTTCGTTTTTTCTTTTGTTGTACTAAATAATGTAAAATTGTTTTAGTAATAATTCAGAACAGCTGTTCCAAATTCAAAAGAAAATTCACTTTTACGTTTTATCATTTATACATTTCTTTCACCGTCTTACTTTGAACATGTATAACTACTTACGCTTTTGTAAGATTTAAAGCTTTCACGGCGAGCGTTATTGATTAAAGCTTCATGAAGCTTACAATGGTCAAAAGCTCGAATCTAATTACTTCGACATGGCTGATCACCCTGAAGCTTTAATCAATACTTACACTTTTCTTTTATTTATACTGCTCGAGGAATGTTAAAGAATTTTTTCTGAGGATGATTTCCTTAATTCTAGAGCTGAATCCGACGAGGGATTGACAGAGGACTTACCACCACCTTGTGTTGAAGTTCCCAATTCTGCACCCTCAGGAGAATATTCATCAGCAGAATGTACTCTACTCGCCTGGCTCAACGCTCATTTTGAAGCTCAAAGAACAGTCTTGTGGAAGAAAGACCCACCAAACGAACACTGGCCTGGCTGCGTCGGTTCACAAACGGTAACCTTCAGTCTTTAACTGAAATATGCAGAGAGTTAATGAACTGTGAAGCAACTTGTTTGTACATTTGTCTATTAGTTATAGTTCGATCTGCTGGTATCGTCATGTCTAATGATAGACCTCGGATTTATATGCAGTATAAAGTTGAATATATGCATGCATCTATGCACAAAAATCTGCTAAATATGCTCCAAACTTTTCCTAATATGTGCTTAAAATAGAGTATATTATTTCAACGTTCCCACATTTATTAATCTGTTGTTGTTTTCAAATGCTAGGCTTTGGCAATGAAGCCATTAGCTATCTTGCTCTCCATTATTTCCTTGTATTGGGTCCGGCAGGTAAGGCTTCACTGGTTTGAAGTTCTTCAGTCATTCCCTCTTCTTTGTTGCACAGAGAACAATTTGGACTTGTATAAATTTGTTTTCTGTGTAGGTGTTTGGCCAAATAATCATGTACCGTAAGTAATCTAACATTTGCTAGTTCAGCTTTACGTGAGATTTCTGGAATAATTTCTGGATTTTTAATTAACATGTTACATTTTATATCTTTGGCTTTGTGAGATATTGATTGGTTTTGTTTGTTTTTATATTTGTTTTTAATTAATATTTTATGAATGTAAAGGGTAAGCTTTTACTTTTGTTCTGAATTAAATTTGCACCATTTTTGGCAAGAAAATCAGCTGATTCATTTCCAGCAATTCCACAATGTGTATATATCCACTGTAATATAATTCTTTTCTGTAGTTTTTGAAGTTTTTGGATCATTTTGTGACATTCTTTAATTTGGATTGACCTCATTTTATATGAACTGCTTTAAAATCAGAAAGTATGACAGAATTTTTAAATGTTCTATTCTGTATAGAAGGTATTGGAGTGAAATATGAATATACGTTACTTCTGCATCAAAATTTGTTGTGAGGTACATTTATTAACCTTGAAGTAATCAAATAGTAAATTCTTAAACACAGGCCTTAAATTAATATTTATTAGTCTCTCTTTCAGTCTATTTTAGCATTAGTAGTGTTTATTATAATAAAAAATTAAATATTTTATACCGTTTTCTGTAAGAAAGATTTTATTCTGTTACTTGAAATGTTTTTATATTTCTGTGAACAGCTGTTTGTAGAAGTTACGTAATCTATAATTTGTTGTTGCAGGAAAGACATAACAATGGTATAAAATAACATGGATTTAATTTAGCTAAACAAAACCAACATTCATTAACTCGAAAATAACATTTATTTTTAAGATATTCTGAAAATACAAAAATAAAACTTAATGTTTTCACACACTTACACAGTACTATATTTCCATCTGTTGTTAAGAGCAGGATTTCCATCAATCAATCATTCAATTTCCACCAAACTAAATAAACTTAACTGTTTTGTGTGTGTGTGTGTGTGTGTGTGTGTGTGTGTGTGTGTGTGTGTGTGTGTGTGTGTGTGTGTGTGTGTGTATGTGTGTGTGTGGCCGCGCCGTGGCTGAGTGGTTAGACCACTCGACTCTCATCAAGGCGGCCCGGGTTTTAACCCAAGCGACAGCAAAATGAAATTAGTGGTAGACAACACCGATTTGTGGCGGGTTTTCTCCGGAATCTCCTATTTCTCCCGCCATCTCATTCCACCGGTGCTCCATCTTCATCTCATGTATCATCAATGTCACCTTCTGATGTGGTGCATGTAGTAAAAGCGAGCATTGAGCACTACACATTCGGCATTGTAATATTCCCTTTCCTACTGCTCACATTTCAGAAATTAAAATTAGCAGCACATTAACGCGATTTTAAAAGTTTAAGGGTTAAGTGAAAATAACACTTTTTAATTGTTGAAGATGTCATTGTTGCGGCAGACTGCTTCGTTTGCAATATTAATACAAATCGTATCAAACTTATGATGCGACGGCCGTACCGAACTTTAAAGATAACGCTACTTAGTTTAAGTTGTCGAACGGCATTTTTTATATAAGGAAGTGTTCATTGTGTTGATGGCTACGATCTAATTTTCAGCATTTTGTGGATTTAGAAACATGATGCTTAAGTCCTACACAAACAGAGCAGTAAAAGAGAAATTTTCTCACGTCCTTCTCTTCTTCTTAAAGTATCGGGTTTGAGTATTTGTATGAATAATTGCTGAAAAAGTAAAATATACCTATGCATAATATGCACAAATTAGTTAAATACGCACTAATCCCTTAAATATGCAATTATATGCATTATAAAGCTTCTGTAATAAACTATTTAAAATGTGGAACAAACTTATTACTTACGAGGGCTTTTCAATAAAGAATGATCATAATTTTTACGGTCATAATTTGTCGCACTAAAATTCAATCTTATTATATTCTGTTAGCTAATGTGAAACAAACACACCGTAGTAGTCTCATTATTGGTACTCCTGGTTCCCGCCTGTGAGAACCAGGAAAGTTCAGACATGTTCAGTATGGCCTACCGCTGCAATGGAGGTAACATGCAGTTAAAGTTGATGTTAGAGGAAGATCCGGAGTTTCTTTCAAACGTAATCACTGCTGATGAAACTTGGCTGCATCATTTTGATTCTGAGAGCAAACAGCAAAGCTCAGTGTGGAAATCTCCTTCATCACCAACCCTCAAAGTAGAAAAAGTGGTTGCTTCTCCTGGGAAAGTTATGGTCAAATCATTCTTTGATATTCATGGAATGGTTTATCAGCATGTTGTACCTGCACACACATCAGTAACTGGACAATACTACAGGGATGTCCTGAAAACATTGCAAGTCCATATAGGCGGAAAAGGCCACATCTGCGTGAAGCAGGCTGGATGCTGCACCGCAATATTGCGCGATTGCATATTGCCAATGTTGTTGCTGAGTATCTTACAAAAATCAACGTGAAGTGCATCCCTCACCCTCCATCTAGTCCGGATTTAGCCCCATGTGACTTTTTCCTATTCCCTAATTTGAAGAAACGCCTTCTTGGGAAGCATTATCCATCACCAGAAACAGTGGTGAAGGTTGCAGAGGCAATTTTGAAGTATATCTCAAAAAATTGCTTCCAGCATGTCTTTGAAGATTGGCGGAAACGCTGAGACAAGTGCATCGCATTCAGGGGAGACTATTTTGAGAAGGACTATCAAAATTATGAGGATGAGTAAAGGTGAGTTTTCAAGAAAAAATTGTGTTCATTCTTTATTGAACAGCCCTCGTACATGCATACGTTTAACCATCAAGGAATAAAACATACAAATATACAAAAATCGGAGGACTTCTAATGAGATGGCTAAGGCGCAAGTCGTAGTTGGTGTTAATGGTAGTTTTAATATAACATGGTGATACAACTATACATTCTGCACCAATTTAACGAGCCGTTTGTTTAGAATATAATGTATTGGGTGAACGAAGCCGTGGCTTATCCCATTGGTCACGCGTTTCCAAATGTAACGCCAATGTTAACAAGCCTCCGTGTGACCTCCGAGATACTCGAATCTTAGTTTTCTTTGAGACTACATGAGAGGTAATGTATTTTATATTTGATAAAATACAGTATGATTGCATGTCAAGTCAGTATTGCTCTATAAGTGTGAAACTTGGAAGATCAACAAACAACTGATTAGCAGATTTCAGATGTTTGTGAACAGAAATTTGAGGAACATACTGAGGATATGGTGGCCACAAGTTATCTCCAATGAAGAGCTATGGAGAAGAACCCAACAGGCACTCATTAACATTGAGATGCGTCGTAGGAAATGGAAGTGGATTGGGCATACGTTATGGCGAAATGCAGACAATATAGCAAGGCAAGTCCTAGAATGGATTCCGCAAGGTAGTAGGAGAAGATTCAGACCAAGAAATACCTGAAGGAGGAGGGTAATAGCGGAAGGGATGGAGAAAGGAGGGAAGATCTGGACAGAGATCAGGACCACGGTGCAGATCAGAGTCCGGTGGTGGAAGTTCATTGATGCCCAATGCTCCACTTAGGAGAATCAGCAAATAATATTAAGAAGTGTGGTTACGCTTCCTCAGAGTGTCAATATCCCTTTAGAAATGTCGCATTAGCTAAAGATTTTGGTTGTCCTCAGACGAGGAAATCTAATGTACATATATGATTCAGAAAAGTCAGCTAACCATGTGATGAATCTTTCTCAATTCATTTATGTGGCAATGCATACTTAGCCCACACATATCATTATGTAAAATTCCCCGTTTGTTGGCACTCAGAGCCATATTATCAATTAAATTGTTTCTGAGGAGTTGCAAATGAGTCTCTATATTCACACTCAGAGGAAAGAAATAGGAACATATATATATATATATATATATATATATATATATATATATATATAATGAAAATATATAGGCTCTTTCAACAGGAGTATATGTTACGTAGAAAATGAAGCTAGCTACAGTGAAGCAATAAATATTACACAAATATAAATATTTGCTACTAAGGCTACACTTATATTAAGAAACTGATGTTAATACTTCTTTCTAATGGAAATCGATTTCACAAGCACATCGCTTGCGTCCTCAGTCCATGAAAAACAAACTCCGTTGTCAAGGAAGTCAGCATTACCAACATCTGAAGATGAAACAAACCTGAAAGCAGAACCAACTGCTGGAAGTCAAAATTCATTACGCGATGTTTATTTTTTAAAATAAATATCTTTTTCCAAACTGTTAAATATATGGAACAATTCAACTGTTTTAATAAAATTAACTTCGGGATTTATTTCATGGTTATTTATTTCACGGACCGCGTGCTCCACTGCATCGACGCCCGGCCTATTCGGCAACCACCTAGACGCGTTCCGCTGTCGAGACAAGCGGCGGTACGGGATATGGTAGATGCCGTGAAATTCAGGAGAGTGATTGAAGAGTCTGACTGCCCTTGGGGTTCCCCAGTAGTTCTGGTGACATAGAAGAACGGCGAGTTGCGCTTCTGCGTAGAGTACAGGAAGCTGAACGCCTTCACCCAGAAGACTGTTTCCCCTTATCCCGTATTGACGACACCCTGGACACGCTAGCTGGTACACAGTGGTTCTCGATCCTGGACCTGAAGTCGGGCTACTGGCAGGTGGCTCTAGACCCGAGAGACAAGGAAAAGACTGCATTCTCGACAGGCCAAGGGCTTTGGCAGTTCACCGTTGTGCCCTTTGGCCTCTGCAACGCAACAGCTACCTTCCAACGACTAATGGAGTCAGTGATGAGAGGGTTGACCTATGACGCCTGCTTGCTATACCTGGACGACATCATCATCGTCGGCAATACCTTTGAAGACCATCTCGTCAACCTGGCCAAGGTGTTGCAGAGACTGCAGGCGACCATTTGAAGCTAAATGCAAAGAAGTGCCAGCTCTGCCGCAAGGTAGTTAACTACTTGGGCCACATAGTCTCACCAACCGGAGTGGCCACAGACCCGGAGAAGACCCAGGCTGTGAGAGATTGGCCTCGCCCAAAGCTTAAGCGAGAGTTGCGCAGCTTCCTGGGGTTGTGCAGTTATTACGGACGCTTTATAAAGAGGTTCTCCAAGCCCCTCACCCGTCTGACAGAGGAACACCAACCTTATGTGTGGACGGATGACGCCAAAGGCGCTTTCCAGCACCTGAAGAAGACCCTGTGCAGTGCTCCAATTTTGGTATTTCCACAACCAGGCAGCACCTTCATTGTGGACACTGACGCCAGCGACCATTGCATTGGAGGTGTCCTATCCCAAGTCCAGGACGGCCACGAGCGGGTGACAGCCTAATACAGCAAGACGCTATCCAAGGCAGAGAAGAACTACTGCGTTACCCGGCGAGAGTTACTGGCGTTAGTAAAGACTTTGGAGCACTTCCATAAGTACCTGTATGGTCAGCCATTCCACCTGAGGACTGACCACTACTCCCTAACCTGGCTTCTTGCCCTAATGGAAAGCCCCACGGAGGATGCCGGGCGCCCTTTAAAGGGACAGCTCGGATAACTCCCTGGTTGAAAGAGGCCCGGGTCTTGTTCCTACGGGTTCAAGGCTAATGGGAGTAGACCCTCTGGACTCAACTCCCTAACCTGGCTTTTGAGCTTTAAGAACCTGGAAGGCCAGACAGCACGTTGGGTCCAGAGGCTGCAGGAGTACAACTAAACCTCTGAACATCGTAGAGGAAAGAGCCACAGCAATGCAGACGCTATGTCCCGAAGACCCTGTCCAGAAGAGTGCGGCCAATGCACAAGAGTGGAAGAGAAGGAGCGTGCCGCAGCAGTCCAAGTAGTCACGACAGTGCCTGCGGATGGCTGGGATAGCGCAGGCCTGAGGAGGGAGCAGCTGGCGGACACAGACATGGGGCCACTCTTGAGAGAAGTGGAGGCAGGGACAAGACCAACCTGGGAGGACATCGCATCGAGGAGCGACACCTGCAGGTCGTACTAGGCCCAATGGGACTCACTGAAGACAAGATAGGGCGTGCTGTTCCGGATATGGGAATCGCCTGATGGAAAGACGCAGAGGGAACAGTAGGTACTTCCCAGAAGCAAGGTCCCGGGAGTCTTGGAGGAAGTGCACGCCGGTACTTCAGGAGGACACCTGGAAGCAAATTGGACGATCGACAAACTCCGACAGCGCTACTACTGGCTGAGGCTCCGAGCAGACGCTGAGAGATGGTGCCGTCAATGTCATGTGTGCGCGGCGAGTCGCGGCCCCCAGACTAGGAGCCGGGGTCGCATGCAGCAGTACAACTTTGGAGCGCCATTCGAAAGGATCGCCGTCGACATAGCTGGACCATTCCCAGTGTCCAACCGTGGCAACAAGTACCTGTTGGAGGTCGTGGACTACTTCACCAAGTGGCCGGAGTTGTACGCTATCCCGAACCAGGAGGCACAGACAATCACAGACTGCCTTGTGGAGCAAGTGTTCTGCCGATTTGAGGTGCCGTTAGAGCTCCACAGCGACCAGGGCACCAATTTTGAGTCCAACCTGATGAAGGAGGCACTAGAAAGGCTTGGAGTGAACAAGACCCGCACAACACCTCTACATCGCCAGCCAGATGGCATGGTGAAGAGGTACATCAAGACCTTAGAAGAGCACCTGAGGAAGGTCGTGGCCAGCCATCAACGAGACTGGTACATCAAGGTGCCACTGTTCTTGCTGGTCTACCGCTCGTCTACACACGACACCACTGGGATGACGCCAGCCAGCTTCATGTTTGGTCGAGAGTTTCGCCTCCCTTGTGATATGACTTTTGGAAGCCCCCCCGCACGCAAAACAGCCAGCAACCGAGTATGTGGAGAACCTGGTGGACCATCTCCACGACATGCATGAGATGGCTCGTCAAAACATCCAGAAGGCGAGCGACCGTATGAAGACCCGACACGACAGACAACCTAACAGCCAAGGGTTCCAGCATGGTGACTTAGTCTGGTTGTACCGCGCTACCCGGACCAAGGGACGATGCCCGAAGCTCCAGCAGCCATGGAAAGGACCGTACCGGGTGGTGAAGAGGATTAACGACGTGGTCTACCGCATCCAGAAGGTGCTCCGAGGGAAGATGTTGTTGGCACATCTGGATCGTCTGGCCGGTTACGATAGTGCTGTTCGGGACGATCAGCGTTGAGGAAGGAGCAGTGTCACCAGGCCATTGTTGATTGGAGGCGGCGCGAACAACGAGATCAAAGAGACGGTGGTGCAGGGCGGAGATAAAAGCTCGCCGAAATGGTGGGAGGGAGGAGGCGGATTTCTCGAGAGTTCGCCTTTTGTTCTGGCCGGGCCTCGATTGTTTGAGCATTTTGTGGAATGTTAGTAAACTATAAAAAGGCAGCCCGCCCGCGAAAGAGGTGTTAACTTGGACAAAGGTCTAACCTTTCGCCAACACATCAGGGACCGAGCGGCTAAGGTACAGGGAGCAATTGCTTCACTGTATCCAATGCTGAGGTCAACCTCGATGCCAGTTGGCATGAAGTTATACCTTTTCCGAGCGCTGGTAATCCCGGTTATGCTGTATGCCTGTGAGATCTGGGGCATGGCCGCAGACAGCGTGCTAGCATGGCTCCAACGTGCACAGAATAGAGGACTCAGGTCTATATATTCTGTGGGTCCTTATTTTCCTACCAGGTTGCTACACGAGGCCTCGAGTCTCCCATACGTGGAGGATGAAATCAGGCGCCGGGCATCAAAATTTTACGCAAGTTTACCATCTCATAGAAGCGCCCTTGTCAGATCCCTGGGAGATTATGACCCCACTAGACGTCGCTCTAGTCAGCACCGGTTACCCCGCATGGCTTGCGGGCATCCGAGATAACCAAGGAGCTAATCCGAACAGCAGCTAAAGCTGAGCTCCACATAATTCTTCCAAGCCCGCTTGGCATCAAAATTAAACCCAAAATTTAAATAAATAAAACACCAGGGTGCAAGGTGTTGCATCCTGTCCATCAACCCCCAGGTACCACTAGTAACCTCACAAAAATTCATCATCCTGAAAATCAACATTTCACCCTACAACATCCCGATATTACCTTACCTACGGTAAAACCCTTAAAAACGGGTGGGCACGCAGCAAAAACCTTCTGGCTTTATACAGCCAGCCAGCACCACATGGCATGGCATGGCAAAGAGGATCAGTCGGTAATTGAACGCTGCGGGAAGACAGCTGTGTTTGTTGACCTTGTATGTCATATTGTGCATGTGTACAAAGCGTATTTCTACGGAAATGGAGTGCAATTTTCGTGTTTGTAACCTGAACATTTGATTTCAGGAACCCACAAAGTCACAATATGCTAGTAGTAATGCTTGAAAAATAATTAAAATATTTCAATTCTGGAATTAAACTTTCCACTGAAGCTTTTGTCTTTATTGCAGGCTGCTCTTGAACCGAGAGAAGTTCGCAACTTTGAAAGTGATCTGTCAGATGGACTGGTGTTTGCAGCGGTGACTGCATCCTATTGTCCATATTTGATAAGTGGGTATCTTGCACATATGTTTGTTGTGCCATTCACAAAGGAACAGGTAATTTTGAGATTTGTGCTTATAAGAATGCGAAGTGAAATTCATTAAACTGCAGTTTGAGCAAAATGTGTACAAATCTTAGTTTAGATTGCTTCAACAGCATTATATAGAATGTCAAAATTTGAGCTGGTCATATTTATAAGACATACAAACAGAAGTTAAGTAAAATGTTCCAAATGATTTAGAAATTATTTTCATGAAGTAAAATATTTATACATTAAAGCTAAGAAACAAATGTAAACGAACATATTTATACATTGTACCGGTTGATTAAATTAATCAATACAGCATATTGGATTCAAAGCAACACTTTCTTCTGAGTAATTTAAGTGTGCATATTGGCAATTTTAAGAAAACGGAATAAAACTGAATGTATTATTTCTAACAGAATAATTTGTTAACAAAACTAAATGGGAAAGAACGTTTCTGAAAATGCAACCGATTTACATTACCTTGTAAGGAATATTTAAGTAGAAAGTTCAGGAATTTGAAGCTTTAAAAATAATAATTTAAAAATATTTTGGCATAAATTAATCTCTCGGCATCAGCATCATCTTGATGAATATAGATTTTTAAGGATTTATGGATATATTGGTTTTTATTAAAATACATACGTTATGGATATTTACATGACCAATAAAATGTATCTCTGTAGCGCTGTTCATTTACAGGAATATTAGCTAATCTTGTGTAACCGTTAAAGGTTAGGCGAAGAAGTACAGCACAAAAATTGTATTGCCTTTATAATATACAATTAATTTGCAATAACTAATCTACGGCAACCACTATTTCCAAGAAATCCACATTAATATTTCAAAGCTTTCAACGTCTTTATCATATTAAAATAAAATACATTAATTTGTTACAAACTTCACTTATACGAGGGGAGTTCAATAAGTAATGCAACAAATGTTTTTTCTCGGCCAATTTTGGTTGTAAACACCTGGCATTTCTTGTGAAACGTTTTTAAACATACCCGCTTCGTCTCGTTAAGTTTCATTGACTTCCGATAGGTGACAGCGCTATACGGAGCTTTTAAAATGGCGTCTGTTACGGAGGTGCGTTCCAAACATTGGGAAGTTGAGGATCTTTTGCCGGAAAACCAGGGCGTCTCAGATATTCATAGGCGCTTGCAGAATATCTACGGTGATCTTGCAGAGGACGAAAGCACGGTAAGTCGTTGGACAAAGCGTGTGTCATCATCGCACCAAGGTCAAGCAAAACTGTCTGATTTTCCGCGTGCTGGGCGGCCGTGCAGGGCTGTGACTCCTGCAACGTTGGAGCGTGCGAACACTTTCATTCGAGATGATCGCCGGATCTTAATCAAACACCTCAGTGCTCAACTTGAAGTCTCTGTTGGTAGTGCTGTTACAATTTTTCACCAGTTGGGATATTTAAAGGTTTGTTCCCGGTGGGTCCCTCAATGTCTAACCGAAGACCATAAAGAGCAAAGGAGAACCATCTGTGCGGAACTGCTTGCTCGTCATAAGGCTGATGGTGGCAGCTTTTTTTTCAAACATTGTTACCGGCGATGAAACATGGGCTCACCACTTCGAACCCCCCCCCCTCCGACCCCCCCAAAGAAACGGAAATTAATGGAGTGGCGCCACACCCACTCCTCTACCAAGAAAAGGTTTAAAGCCATACTCTCAGCCGGTAAAGTCATGGCTACAGTCTTCTGGGATACTGAAGGGGTTATTCTGTTCTATGTCCTACCCCATGATCAAACGATCAACTCTGAAGTATATTGTGCTACTCTTCGAAAATTAAAGAAACGACTTCAGCGTGTTCGTAGGCAGAAAAAGTCGAATGAACTTCTTCTCCATGACAATACAAGATCTCACAAAAGTCTTCGCACCCGAGAGGAGCTCACAAAACTTCAGTGGACTATTCTTCAGCATCCTCTCTACAGCCCCGATCTAGTACCCTCACGTTTCCATATGTCTGACCCAATTAAGAACACAATCCGCGGGACTCACTACATGGATGATGAAGTTGCAGGCATGCAGGCCCTCATTTCAAGGTGGCGCAAAGCCGTAGCATTGAAGGGAGATTTCGTTGAAAAATAATATTGTGTAGCTAAAAGATTGGGGAACAACACGATGTATTTGAATGCTGAATAAAACAACTGTTTAGAAAAAAAAAGTGTTGCTTTACTTATTGAACCGCCCTCGTATTTTTAAGTAATTGTTAAGTTTTCACAGTACATAGGAGTAGTTTCGCTGAAGATGCAAATGAAGTATTTGAGAAACTAGTCCTGCAAACTGCAAAGAATTTATAATTTCTTAAATAGATAAGTGAAGCTTTTAATAAATTATTATAGTATTTTATTGTGATATTTGTATTGTTATTAGCTTCACCTTTTAAGTATTATTCGCCTTCATCATAATTTTATTTCTCGCGATTGCACTCTTAGAGTGTGAAATTTCAAGGACAGCATATAGCACTTTCTTAAGCATATGACTAACGCGAATCCTTTGTAACTACATATAACGATATGTGTAAGATTTATGTCAATTGAAATCGGTACATAGAAAAAATGAAGCTTTCGTAAGCATAGTTTGTGTACCCACTAACAAACGACAGAATGTATAGTAAGTCCTGGAAATGTAAAGTGCTTTTCAAAGCACTTCATCGGTCATAAGTTTTTTAGAACGTCTTGGAAATCATATATAATTTATAAGCTAACACATAGTGACCCTGTTTCTAAACATGTAACGTATGATTTTATTTACCCTATATTGTGTGTACCTTATAATATATATATATCTTTTACTGCAAATATGTACATAGATTAACGTGAAGTAGGAAAAAAAAAACAATCGTAAGAAGGGTTTATAGAAGCTATGTTGGTAAAAGTAAAGAACAGGAGTATAAAGAAGGCCAGTTGTATGTAATACGGGTGTACGGAAAGTTTCTCCCTTTTTCATTAACTGAGCCATTGAGGGTTGCAGCCCTGTGGATATAGTACCACTTTATTCCAACAGATTGTGCTGGCTTATACTTCTCTTTACTTCTGGCTGACTCATTGTGAACATATTCCTACAATTGTTAGTGAGGTTTTTTTTCTTTCTATTTTTCATTTTTTTAAATTTATGTCCTCCAACGTTAAGTCATATCGGACGATGAATTGAATGGATGAAATGGTGCTCAAATGAATCCGGGTCCATAGAGCTTAGAGTTACCCGACATTAGTCTTTAAGAATAAGAGAAAACCCCGGAAAAACCTTATCCAGGTAACTCACCCTGAACGAGATTCGAACTCGGGATCTCTTGAACGTGAGGCAGACACGCTACCACCACGCTACCGAGGAGGGCAAAGTGATCTGTTGACTAGTCTTCTTGTGGTAGCGCATTTCTTCAAAGAAGATTCTATTTATACATTTGACATCTCTCTACTTGTTAAGTTAATGAACATTTGTCACTCCATAATTTTTTAGGCATTCTTATGTTTTCTCCTAATGAACGAACAGAAAAATAATTGTATTACTATTAATTATTGAGGTAAAATTATTCATTCTTTTCAAATTTTAATCGTCTTCAAGTTTATAGATTGCACATTGCTTGTCTAAGTTATTTTCCTCTCTATGCTCAAGCACTTCAGAATGATCTTTTCCCAAATACAGGAACAGCTGATCTTATGTTGCAAGATGGAGCAACACCTCACACAGCCAAAACAAGAATGGCGCTTCTCAAGAGAGCTTTCCCTGTTGTTCGCGATGTCTGGCTGTGGCAGTAACCAGACCTAAACCCTTAGAGTACCTGTGGACCGGACTACAGGAATCAGTCTTCAAATAACTGTCCATGCGGCGGAGACCAAGTTAATTGTATATGTTCAGGAGGAATAGGATACGGTCACCTCTGAAGAGACGGAGTGCTCGCCTAGAGTTTTGGCAGACTAGATGAAGAATGTCTTCATAATCAGATGCCATACAAATTGCCGAGAAACTGAATAGGCGACTTCCTAAATCATTGATCCAAGTGTAGAAAGGAGTTTTTGTTAAAAGAAAGTATGTAATTGAAGTATTCAAAAAACTTGAGGGAGAAACTTTCCATAAAACCTGTTTAACAGTCTTTTCGTTTTCATTCAACAAAGAGGAAAAACATCGGCTTTAACAAATACTTACTTACAAGCATTATTTTGTGTACATGTTCTTAAAGCTTAAGATTATTTTCTATTGAAAAAAAGCTCAGTAAAGTTGAAAATAGTATAATTATCATACATTTCAAATAATGTTTTAATAATGGGACGATTCTGTGTATTACATTAATTACTAGGTAGTATTCCATTGTCATAATTATTTACTTTTGCAGGCGTGTCACAACGCGGTGAAAGTGTGCTTGGCCTGGCAGAGTATGGAGCTGGGCTTTGTTGTTACCCCTAATGAGATAACAAATCCAAACTCTATCAAGATGTTAATGTTGACGGCATACCTATATGAGTCGCTGCCCATGCTCTGCCCCAGAACCAGGCTGAACTTCTATGCTGAACTCAACGGAGAGGCAGCACAACGTATCACGGTCAGCAATCCTTATGGTAAACGTCTCAAATATGGCATTGTGTTCCTTGGCGAAGATCGGGCATGTTTCTCTGCTTCTAAGAATACCATCGTGATACCTGCGCATGAGAGCGCTTGGATTGAAATCAGTTTCAGTGCGCGCCGAATTGCTACAGTTGAAGGTATTGTGGTCTAACAAACATTTTCGCATCTACCTGCTTCTTTTTGACCTGCATAAGCATTTTCTTTCACGCTATTCTAAGTAGATAGTCATGAAAAAGTTTCAGCTATGTCGCTTCGGAAGTGTACTGTCAACCCACCACAAGTAGGAAGCGGGGCCTGAAGAGGGAGAGGAGCTTGATCTGTTTATAGTAGTGGATCCGTTTACTACGAAATGAGTGTAAGAGAGTGCTTATGAGTTACCCATGTTGACAGATCTAATGCTCGTTTCAGAAACTGCAGTGATAGTTATTGTGCATGGGTGAGTTACTTGACAACACTGTGTACTTTAGATGAACCTAGCATCCTTATCATATCCGGACGGTGAGCATAAACATTATGCAGGCAGAAAGAATGATTACGTTACACATTCTTCTGCCTTGCCTTCTTGTGTTGGGTGGACAGTTCGAAGTTAACGGAGTTTGGGTTCACATATAGACGTGCGCTATGCTACAAATCAGACTTATACACGTAGAGATAATGCAGTTTATTATGTTATGACACGAACAATTAAAAGTACCGCTCTTCGCAAACATGCATAGTAAATACTCACACACCAAGCAAACGCTTGAGAATTGAGTCTTTCATTACAGTTTTGCTAAAACTGAGATAGCTTCTCCGTGGTAGAAACTGTTCTGCGTTTGAAGCTCTATGCTGCTCGGAAAGCAAGTTGCAATCCAGGGATATAGATATGTTCTTTCTTACATTAATACCACACACATACACACACATTATATTGTTGCATTATAGATTGTGAACCGGGATGATTTTAGACTACAAGTTGTGGATAGGTTTGTGTATACTTAAAGGTGGTTTACCGTAAGGGTTTACAATCTACATTGCAACTGGGAGCGTAGCTGAAAGAATAGGGGGTCAGAATTTAAAGGTAAATGGTAAAGGGAATTTGTAGCCAGGTTACAGATAGATAGAAATAGCGCAACTTTCTACGAAATGCATGTTTACAATAACATCATAATTTTCTACAATACAAGTCAACCCCGAAGTCTTGAAGAGATCAGTAGAAAAGCTTCTGGAACATTCCATCCGCCATGTTGGTTTAAGTCCAACGACCTGCTGATCGTCCATTACGAAATACTGGGTTCAACGCCTAGAGTTGCTGCGTTTGGCATTCTTACTTAGTTAACGCTCCGAAAGTATGCAAATTACGGGTTTGTCGTCTAATACTCCACTATGAGGTTTCTACATCTTTACTTCCACAAATTAATACTTTCAATTGTATAACGAAACCTCATGCTATTAAAATTTCAAATAAATTCCTAAAATAAATTAAGTTCCTTCACTTCACCAAAGCATACGCGACAGTATATATAATCTTTTATAATACAAAAATGGCTTGAGATGCCAATCTGCTCCTAGCAAACTAGGAAACAAAGGAAAACATAGCGGCATCATGTTAGGTTACTTTTAAATTGATAAAAAGCGAATGAAACAAGAAAATAGAAATAAGAAAACAAACTCTAAGGATTTATGTGACTCCCTTTATTTTCTATGCTGTCTTATATCTTCGGGACCAGAAATCTACCGGCATTATCATGGAGATTTGAACCTAGGTCTACCGGTACCCAAAGTACACGGTTTACTGCTCAGCTATACTAGATGGTTCAACTGCCCTGTCTTTTGCATAAGCAGATATCCCTTCGTGCGTTAAAATAGTTGCAGAAGACAGTGGGGCAGATCCAGTTAAACGGACGGCAGTAGTGTGAAAGATTTTCGTTCTAATGCGAGCGACGAGGAGCAATATTAAGAGCTAGACCTACAGCACATATTTATATCGCTATATTACTGCTTAGCAAGGTGGTGCTTCTATAAAACAGCATAGAAGTGATGTATTTTTTTAGTATCACTGTAATTTATGGCATAATGATAGGTGATGAGTGAAAACTACTGCCTTACCGCAACTAATAGACGTAACTGACACACATGACGTACTTTAGTATATAAAAATAGCTAGTTATTAAGTACATTGCACGTATAATTTACAGTTGTTCTTATGTTTTAGCGACATTGATACTGTCCGGGTGCATGTATCCGCCCAACTTCGGCCGCAGCATAACCTTTCAACTGCAGGGCTATGCGTCCAGTCTGAAAGCAGTGGATGAAGTAGAGGTAAAAGTGCCCATCTATAGTCCACAGATCAGGCAGTTGGAATTCGAATCACCTTACACTACACCTGGCACATGGGACATCCATGTGTCTGAACGACAGCCTGAATCAGTTGGTAAGCAAAACCATCTGGAGCCGCTTGGCATAATGTTTTATTATTTGATCATTTTAATACCACTCGTGTCAGAGTTTTTGGTCTGAAATGTTCTTTCGCCTTATAGTTTTCTCCCGGAAGTCTAATAGGCACAATAGGCACATTCAATACAATCTAACAGTGTTGAAATTCACCTCCGTATCTTAACTCTAACGTCCATTTTCACTAATGAATTTTTGTAACAACTCTTTTGTCAGCACTCTTGTAACTTTGTAAACATCAGAACTATGGGATAGGTACTGTGCTATTTCAACCACTTTCTCCAAGGGCAGGCGTGAATCTAACAAGGCGCGAAGAATACCAAAATCTCTTATTATTGATATTGGCAAGTATTATTTCCTAATTATTGCTAGGAGGAACATTTAAGAAGTTAATGTAATCTTTCTTTACTGTTATTCATATACCCAAGCCAATCACCATGAGCATATTCATTTTTAAATTTAAGTAGAGTATTTATTATTATTATTATTATTATTATTATTATTATTATTATTATTATTATTATTATTATTATTATTATTATTATTATTATTATTATTATTATTATTATTATTATTATTATTATTATTATTATTATTATTATTATTATTATTATTATTATTATTATTATTATTATTATTATTATTATTATTATTATTATTATTATTATTATTATTATTATTATTATTATTATTATTATTATTATTATTATTATTATTATTATTATTATTATTATTATTATTATTATTATTATTATTATTATTATTATTATTATTATTATTATTATTATTATTATTATTATTATTATTATTATTATTATTATTATTATTATTATTATTATTATTATTATTATTATTATTATTATTATTATTATTATTATTATTATTATTATTATTATTATTATTATTATTATTATTATTATTATTATTATTATTATTATTATTATTATTATTATTATTATTATTATTATTAAACTTTCAAATTATTTCCCCCAAAATAGGCAAATAAATACCTTTATTAATAAATTTCACTATGTGGGTTTCATTTACTGTGTCTCCAACCCTCACTAGAGTTAAGTCTTAAATTTCTCTCTTGTGTTTCCCTGCTAATTAGTATTTTTACTTCACAGAAACATTTTCTCCCGTTTTTTGGAAGGATCAGTGCACACGCAAAGTCCCACGTCGTCTTTTTCTACATAGCAAGGACCTGACTATTATGAATAGTGACGATACACCTTCCTTAGACGTCACCATCGCCTGTTTGTCTCCTGTAGTGAGAAAGTACTGGCTTGTTTTCATGAATGAAGCAGTTGGAGACTTCATCGTAAAGGTAAACTTATTCTTTACTCTAATTTGGGCAATCAGAAAATTGTTCTGTTTACCATTTTGTTTTATATATCGGTCCTTTTAAAGTTATTTCGTTTTTAAAGTATAGATGATTGCACATGTTCTTTATGCTTAATATATATCGAACGAGCGAACATTCCTGGATTCAACGAAGCGCTGTGTAGCACTTCGAAAGTAACTGATAGTGGAAGAATATAAACTTTTATTCGCTCTGAGTATCGATATCCAGAGAAGTAGCGTGCTACCTCATAAACCTCCTCTTACTCAATATCATTGACCCTACCTAAAAAAAATCCCGAAATAAAAGTCTACGTCCGGTTTAACTCTGTGGAGGGCACGCGCAGGATCAGTCTGGGTGTACTTAGCCTGCCATCACCTTGGTCGGTCAGCTACCCCACAATATTGCTGATCAGTAGTGTTCTCTGGCTCCCGAAACAGTTGATAGCAAGATTGTTTTCTGATTAGCATGTAGCAGGGGCGGCTGGTGGATCTGAAAATTGGTGGTTCACAAAGTTATCCATGCAACTTAATTTTTTAAAGTAACAAAATTTCTTTAAGCCTGTCACTACAGACTGCTGTACACACAAGTTAACGGTAATTCACAGCATATAACATAACATGCACATTTCATGAACACTCTAGAATATATAACGCTCACCTATTTATATAGAAACTCAGCTCTTCTCTTCTTTCTGCTGACAAAATTATCAATGACCAACTCGTTGAAGTTCTTGATCTGCATGATGAAATTCCTTTCAATGGAAAACATGGCCAATGCAGACCGTCTGTCTTCACACATTGTGTTACGCATAAATGTTTTAATTCGTTTGAGTGCAGAGAAACACCTTTCTGCCTCACATGTTGTCATGGGAATTGTCAAAATCACATTAAGAAGCTTAATGGATTCGCTTAAAGTAGAACACAAGTTATTGTCTCTGAAAAACTCCATTAGTGGAACAACCCCAGCTATGTTTTTAAATTCCTTAGGGCTGTAAATTGTAGACAGCTCTGTGATCAGTTTCTTTTCTTCAACAAAAGAATATTTCTCAAGAGCAACTTTCACATGATGTGCTGGAAACGATATATTACACTATGAAAATCTGTCAGGCCGAAACAGAACTGCTGTTCCCATATGGCCAACAAACCTGAACCTTTCTTTCATTTCAGTATTTCAATTGCCTCTCTTTTTCTCTCAATGTGTTCAAGGAGTTTTCTTCTTTTTGTTACATTCTCCACAACTTCGCTGAAATTTATGGAACTCCTAATTTTAAGGATTTCCACCTCAAAAGAATTGAATCTATTCTGCACCATTTCAGGGGTACAGTCACTCCTCTGAAGGTGATTGTAGAAAATATCGACATTGGGCATAATTTTGTGGAAGAAAGACAGCCAAAATAGGAAATCTGAATCAGTCAAAATTCCAATAAAATCAGATGCTTGAAGAACGGAATTTGTATTGGTGATTCTCTCGCCGCCCCTAACCTTCCTGCATTCTATTAGTTCCTCTCTGTGTTCGAAAACTGTATTGACGGATCTGGATTGAAAGTTCCACCTCGTAGGCACTGACCTTGGCAGTCGCTTCTGCACCACTTCCTCTAGAACTGCCGTTCTCTGTGGGGAATTAGAAAAAAAGCACAAATTCCTTGAAGATTAATGCAAAAGATTCTTACACTGCTATTCGCTGACGCTGCATTCAACATAATTAGATTTAATTGATGTGCATGGCAGTGAATGTATTCGGCAGATGCATACTTCTGTTTTATGAGGCACTGAACACTTTTCTTCGCCCCAGACATAACATTAGCCCCATCATATGTTTGAGCTATGAGTTTATGTTCACAGTCTTGCAGATGTTGGTGAAGCTCCGGCAATATACACTCAGCTAAGTCTTCTGCTTTGTGCCCGGTAGGATTTAGAAATCCCCAGTACCTTTCCACTAGCATGTGGTTTACCAAATATCTGTATACAAGCACCATTTGATACTTGGAAGCTACATCACTGGTTTCATTTGCTATGACGGCTAAAAATGGGGAGTCTTTGATTTCTTTTGATATCTCTTCATGATAGACTTCAAGGATACATAGCAAGAATATCGTTCTGGATTATCTTGGACGTCCCCTTAAACACTGTAGCATTCTCCAGATGGGTTTTCAGAACACAGTCTAGCTCTGCACTGAAGTTTATCAGTCCTCGAAAAATACCAGGATTGTTTGACGTAGCTGACTCATCGTGTCCTCGTAGAGCTAACTCAAAGGCCCCACAAAACCTAATGCAGTTAACAATAATGTTTAAAACATACCTATTTTAGCCACTTTCTGGTTATGTTCTTCAATTGTTCTCCGATATACACTGTCCATCTGCTTTGATATATTTACATTGCCAAGCATAGTAAAACTGACAGTGTTTTTCATGTGCAGTTTTGAAGCTACGTGTTTTTTAGCGCGATCATGAAGGTACTGCAAATCACTCACGCCATGTTTTCTCCACGGATCTTCACCGCCAAACAGAATGCAAGGAAAGCAAAACAGCGCATTTTTAACATCACAACCACATACCCAATTATATTTCTCGTATACATCGTTGTTGAAGTTTCTGTTAAAACATCTTGATTTTGTTTTGTGTTTTGACTATCTGTGTGATATTTAGTTTCGGCGTGGGTCTTCCAAGTCGCTTAAGTTCAGTTTTCTCTTCTAGGGGCATGTTTGAAAAAGGATGTGCTAAAAGACAATTTATGGAATTCATTGTTTCTTCTTATAACACAAGTTACCTGTATTTAAATAAATATTTCTGATGCACCACTCAAAACACGGCAGAGCTAAAAAAATATGGCACAAACCATATGGCTATGTACTCGTAGGTTACATTTAACATAGGCGCAATAGATACCGCTGCTGTGATGAAAGAACGAGCAGGTTAGGCTTCCACTATTCTCTGGCAGCTAGGTTAACCAACCACATGCAGCCATACGCCCCGCATCACCCCCCCCCTACTTGTCTCGGCAAATCCTAGGTTCTTCCTGCCCTATACCTCCCCATTGTATGCCAGTGGTTTGCACCTGGGAGTGAACTACTTGGCACCTGCAAACAATACAGCGCGCTCAGGTCCCCTGCCCTAGACAAGGTCGAAATGAACTTCAAATAGAACATGCCATTACATTAAAGGGAAACTCAGCATTTTGGTTGTAGCGCAAACATGCTACCCCCTTCAGAAGCCGCTCCTGGCATGTAGTGTAATGCAATCTCATTACGCGTCTAAAGCAAGACTTCTATAGTAATATTTTACATGAATGATGGTCAATGGCAGTAATTTAAAGCTGTTTTCTACTAGATGGCATGAAAAAATTACATAGCATAATCAAATGCCAGATTACCGCTTGAGATACTGTTTACGATTTAAAAATACCTTCGTGAAATAATTGATCTTAGTGGCACTACAAGAAGCAGTTAAGACCCCGACTGTTTGTTTTCGGGCGCTGAAAAGTCAACAGTGTACAAATATAATCTGAAAACAGTAGTTCAGGTAACATTGGCAATAATAAATTACGCTGATTCAGTAAAAATAGATACTTTAGTCTAGCTGTGCAACAATAAAAAGCTCTGATGTGTTGCACACACCTTATTTCCTCTACTCCTGTTCAAACCATTCTTACACTCATTTCTCTGGGTAACTCGTGCTATTCGGATAAGGGTTTGCATAAGTTATCTTATTGCTTTCTTTCCTAGACTTTAATCATTAGTAAAATCCTTTAAGAGCTGGTCACTGTTGATGACCCTGAAATTCCCTCCTCCTTGCATGGCCAAGAACATTCAGACCAATAAGGAAGAACTCGAAATGACTCACTCTGCAATATAGGATCTCTTTGACATAAATTGTGTCTTTTAACGAGTTTACGTTATTCTAAAATAATATGTTGTCTATCTCTTATGGTCTATAAGCTACTCAAACGTCATCGGAATAATGAAGATTTCTGAGAAAATTCTAGAAAATTCTAGATACATTTAATTTGTCATGACAATGTCTAAACAATATGGCATCAATGTCTTTAGAGTCATATTTGAGAAAATCACAATTTTAGTAAAATTTTTAATGTAACTGTAATCGGTTGGAAAATTTTGTTAAAATCTTTGCGTCACATACTTCGAAGATGCTGAATTTAATGCCATACTTAACTGACTTTGCATTTTTGAGCTATGCTGTTCTGTACACAAACACGCGCGCGGATCTTTCTCTAAGAATTTCCGGTGAAATCTCGATATTTTAACATCGGCGATCGCGGAGCTCGTGGAGAGATTACATGGCCAATACTGTTTGGTAGAAGGAGAAGCGGGAGTAGGGGAATCGCCTCGCCTTGTTGTTTATTGACTGGCGGGATAGGAGGGGCACGACTTCGAGTACTATCGGTGGCTGACGTTATGAAAACGTCATGAGGCTGGGATGGAACTGTATTGTTACTATGCAAAAGATCTTTCGGGACTATAATTTGAGGAGTTCCAGAAAGATCTTTCGCGCCCGGCAGATATATGAATTTGAATGCGTTCCTAGGACAGGACACTACTGGTGTTTGGTGTTTAGAGTTTGATTGTTTGGAGTTAACGAGTGTAGTTCAGAGGGGGAGGAGTCGGCGCCGTGGAGCAGTTCACGAAACAGTTGGTCAGCATGCAGTGCATAAATGCATGACGCTTTCTAAGCTCCGTGGCGAGGTATAGGTAGGTCTGGAACGGGAAGCAGTTTACAGATTAATAAATGTGGTTTGCATTGAGGAAAAACTTAAGCCTGGGATTTAGTACCTGCAGCATAGTACATAGGTCGCCACAAAAACTGCGTATCTCATTGTACATGCCAACCCCAAATGGTTTACTGGGAAACATACGAGTCAGTTGAGAATTTAGTGTCATTACGGCACTTTGGCTACGATAGCTCAATGGTTAAGAGCAACCGGAACAGAGACCGGGAGATCTGTATTTCAAATCCCGGCCGTGGCATAGAAATATTGGTTAGAAGAGGGCATTCTGAATATTTCTACTCGTATCGTAATAATAGCAGTTTTGTGCAATTTGATAAGATATACAACCTCTCTGTCGCCAGGATCGAAACCTCACTCCTTTTTAACCGGGACTTAAAGCCAGAGGAACCTGCAATATAATTTAATTTAAGCATTTAATAAATGGTAGCAACAACTAGAGTATATTATTTTTATTTATTTTACAATAAAAGGAAACAAAAGCGATGCACTATGCTAGTAACTCCTTTCATGCCAGGTATGGAAGAGTAATAGACATGAATGTGATCAGTTGCACAGCTACTGTTGCAGCATCAAATTACGGGGCATTGGGAAAATAAATTAAAGAAAAAATAAAATAAAGGGCAGGGAAGACAAAAAGAGGCACATTTTCCAGTGTTTTCTTATACGTTATCCCTTTTTCTTCCTGTAATATGTTCAGAGATCATCACTAAGCTGTAAATTGTTCATTCCTCTTTACATTTAAAATGCTCTTTTAAACATATGATGCCTATGATACTTCCACTTAGTATGCCTAATGTTTTCAAAGCCTCAACCTATTTTGGCTAATAAAGTCTGCGATTCGAATCAAGACACTAAACTGTTATGCTAATCATGAGCTAATTGTAGATTTCACTGTAACATAATTTCCTGGTTAGAGCAACATATGGAATATCTTTACGAAGACTTACTTTGTTAAAAACTCCGTTCTCGCAAAGGTCAAAGAACAAGGGACTAAGCGTTACGCTAGAGAAATTAAATATGCAATGCACGTATGGAAATTAAGCCCACGTACCATATGTTGCCAAATGCTACCTGTCTTATTCTTTCCACGTGCCAATCTGCGTGGTAATAACATTTCCAAGTCATGAGTTTAGAAACAGGGAAGCACTGGACATTCTGTTGTTTTTGGGACTCTGTTAGTACACATGCACTCGTACTTTTACTTAATTCGTGCACTATAGATCGACTATGGTCACTAACACCGTAAGGTGCATTTACACGCCACAACCAGTCCGCTTTTGAGACAAATACTTATGGCTGCTTCAGTGGGAGGTAGAAAATAACTATAAATGCTTACAAATTAATCCTACTGAATGCACTGTACACAGACAAGATGTAATTAAATGGTTGGTAGGATATATTTTAGCCCTGGTTTACTATAACCGCTTGAAGGAAGTAATTATTAGGTCTCTTAAGAGAATCAGCGCCGGCCTCGGTAGCGTGGTGGTAGGAAACCGCCTGAGCCATCCCGCTCGATTAATGTGGGCAAATGTCTATCTTAATAGTTTCATGTAGTACAGTAAGTACAAAAGGTAGGTACTCTGTTCCATCCAAAAATCCGATATTAGGATTTCACTGGAACTGCACCGATGGAGTTCGGCTGAACTGATAAAATCATCTTCTTTACTACATAATTAATGTACAGGAAGAACTGCATTCCACCAAAAGTGACGAAGTGTCAAACAACCACGGCAAATAGTTTTTTAGAATTACACAAAAAATTCGATATGGAGATTTTACCTGTTCTGTGACCATCGGAATCTCAATCATTTTAGGAAAATATCTCTTATATATATCTGAGTCAGTTTGTGAGCAGCAGAAGTAAAAATTGAAAAGTCGGTTAAATACCGAACTTGGCACTTTATACATACTTTCCTTCCTTTTTCTCTTGTTTGTATTTATTATAACTTATATCTTAAATATGCATGTATAGTCTATGACCAATACCCTAAGAAATGCTATAATAACTAATAATTTGTCATCCATAAGAATAATCTACCTAGCTGACCTACTAAATTGCACCCACACCCTCCCTACTTTCCTATCGAACTGTCTAATGTAACCCACGTTTTGGTTGTCTCAGACTTCTATCTGACCCTGTGTGCAATAATAGTTTAGGCATGTTGAAGCATTTCTATCAGCGTTTATCATGATGATCGGAAAGAAGGGAGAGCAAAGACCTTTTACGTCAATCATTCATGTAACATAAGCACATTTTACAGAAAGTAGGGAAGATAATTTCCAATGCTATTTTATAGCGAACGTTTTGAATCTAGCAAGCTATATGAACCTACATATGTTCAGTCGTGTTTGATTCTCCATTGGTTTTAAGACTTGGGCAGACATACATCCTCTCTGAGGACTCACTCAGATGGTGAAACGTTGCGGGAATCCCCCACCATTGCCAGTCAGCAAGTGCCCCGGATAACACCAGTTGCTGGAAGCATGTACAGGAGATTGCGGTTTCTCCAGCTAGCTCCTCGCGGTGCTGATTTTTCCTTGATGTGTTCAAGATGAATATCCAGCGTTCATTAACTCTGCCTTGCTTGTTTTGTTTGTGACTCGCGTATTGTACGTACACCATGCTTGTCAAGGACTGCTCTGTGATCAGGTATGTTGTTAATTCTGCAGATGCATGTGCGTGTTAGTGGTTCACACTACAGGACCGAAGTGAAGTTGTACAAACTCAATTTAAAATCAACATTTTCAAGAACGTTTGAAAAGATTAAAATAATTAAAATTTTCTCTATCATGTACCTAGATAGCAGGTAGGGGAAGTATGTAATGTATTTTCCAAAACGTTTGATGTCAGACTTCACCGGCAATACATATTTTTTGGCTCCGTGAGCAAAAATAAAGGGGAAAAAAGCAGTTTTAGCAACAAGTGAGAGTGTACATGTGCATAGTATCATTCATAAGTGAAATGTTTCTCTGGCTTAGTGTTTAGATTCAGTGTCTTCCAAAATCATGATCTGAAAGTTATTCAGAAAATCCTCCCACCTAAACTATCCATTAGATACCACTTTTTTGAAATTTGTAATTTTGTTGCAAAAAAGAGTCTCTTTTTACCAAAGTTCTATATATTTGAGATATTGGGATGAAAAAAATGTATACTTTGAGTGTAACTGGAATACCCTACGGAGTTATCTTCATTTGCAAGGGATTTTGATTAATTTTAATAAGCTGGTAAGCCAGAAGACACAGACAAAGGCGTACTACACAAAACATTACAACTCTTTAAAGCACACATTTTATTTCAAACAAAGTTGTTGTGACATCAGTCATTCCGAAACATCCGTTATTAATATTTTTATTTTTAAAATGTTTTTTCTTTCAATTTTTAAAAGTACTGTTACATGCAATTGTTTTGGTTAAGGTCCTGGAAATAAAATTTAACTTCAAGCCTAGCGTAGTTATAAGAAATGTGCAATGCATGCATTTGTAAAAGTTCTTTTTAAATCTCGGATTAACATGAAACAGAAAAACTAACTGTCCTAAGAACAATTATTATATTTTATTGTAATATTTGTATTGCTTCACTGTGAGTATCTTCAGTTTTTTTTACGAAATAAAACGTATAGCCTGTATTATCTGTAAATACCCTGCATTTTCCTTCAGTATCGATGGCGTTTATATAATCTAGAATGAGTTATTATTATTATTATTATTATTATTATTATTATTATTATTATTATTATTATTATTATTATTATTATTATTATTATTATTATTATTATTATTATTATTATTATTATTATTATTATTATTATTATTATTATTATTATTATTATTATTATTATTATTATTATTATTATTATTATTATTATTATTATTATTATTATTATTATTATTATTATTATTATTTTTATTGTCCACCATATGATTAACAATAATAGCATGAACATTAAAATGTTATGCTTGGTTTAATCGCTGCTTCTTTTCCATTTATTGGAAGTGCATTCAAATAGCGATTTATACTAACCAGAAGTTAAGAGCTTACACAAACACATTTCTAGACTTGAAGCCTTAGAGACTATCAGTAGTGCACGTTTTCAATTTAATTACCCGCTTGACATGTAAGCGTTTTGATTCCAATAAGCAATTGTGGAGCTGTTCGTGTACCATAAAGCAGTCAATTGCGCGGTCTAGATTAGAACCTGATTTCAGCAACTTATTATAAAAAATGAAGTGCAGGAAGAAAGGCCAGCAAACAACAAATGCTAGTGGATATGCGATAAAAGAAATGAGTGAAAGGAATGCTTCACTGGCGTACTTCCATAAACAACGGGACTATGCAAATTCTTTGCTGTACATACAAAACAAATGAAGACGCAACAGAATTCCTACCAGGGTTAATGAAGTAATCCTTGAACTCCTTGTCACTCTACCTGAAATAAAAGCGGAAAGATGCAGTACAGGGAAACAATTGAATGACAATTCCAAGAATTCAAAATGGGCGACGTTAAGTTAAGCCGAAGTACTGCCAACTTTACAATATTGGTTTCAAGCCAGTTAGTAAATTCTCGTTTGCGATGTTTATCCCGAGAAGTGATATAATACAGAATATGTTAGATGTATTCCTGTGTTCGTACACAGAAATTGCCCTTGAACACAATTTTTCTCAAACAATCTTGGAAAATAATGTTGTTTTGAAACAACCCTCCTGAACTAACTTCCCATTACCGAATATTTATTTATTCATTTATTTTATTTATTATTTATTACCGTATTTATTAAGAAATTGTACTGTAAAGCAACACCTATGAATTGGAGAAAATTTATATGCTCACTAACGTAAATCCAAATAAAATCCTCGTGGGACACTCTTTATGCAACCAGGAGAATTTACTTTAAGTTTAACGGTTCACATGGTGACAAATTAATGCCTATCTCATAAATGTAATAGCTGTAATTAATACTAAATGCTACGGGAGAAGTTTAGAGGCAGTTGCTGGTATTTATGCCAACTGAGCAGCTGGAATGAGACCAAATAGAGCAGAAAATGGGGGAAATATGTTATAGTTGGTTTTGGTTCACTCTAATAGCTTGCACACATGATATAAAATGGAAATGAAAAAGAAAAGAACGACGGAAGTGGTCATCGCACTGACTTCTGGACTCAGGTATTACCGGATTCGAATCCCGGATGGAATAGAGGAAATTTGGTTGAATAACAACTATTACTTCCCTCTACTTAGTATGGGAGGGTGTAGAAGGGAATGCAAAAATAGCCAATAGAGTTGAAAAAACTTAATATTAGAATCCTCTAGGGAAGTTACAAACAACATCAATAATTGCTTCTAGATGTTAAAGCCCCTGATATGATCACATAAATTTAAGAAAATATTGTAAAAAAGAAGAAATAAACTACAGCTTACACCGTTTTTGCGGAAACAAAAACACTGCTGTTGTATTTATTATATCATTACATATTCATTTCGATAAAACCTTGTTTTTAAATATTTAACAAGCGCTCTAATGCCGTAGGGGAGGGGATTCGTCCCCTTCAGCTGCCGTGGTGCGGGCGCTGCGGATCCCTAGCACTCGTGGTACCTCTGACGTTACTAGAGGAATCTCGGGCCGAACATTCGAGCCCCTCCCTGATTGGGAGTTGTTCGGATTAGGTTGGACTCGAGGGGGCAGTGGTTCCCGATACCCGTGGGTGATGGGTACATCTTCGGACGGGGTTGAGGGAAGTGATTAATATTCCCGGATACTAACCTGCATAGCTGCTAGAAAGTGTGCTAGATCACCAGGCGACCCCACCGAGGTCATCGCTCGCTCGCTCGCAGATACTGGTAGGCTTGTGTTAGCCTGAAGATTGTTGCTGTGTGCCCACCCAGGATAGGGTTTAACCACAGATAGGATTTTCTTTTCGGGATGGGTTAGGATGACTGTTTTTATTTGAGGATGGTGGAATGCATATGAGGTAGTCTATTGACTCCTCTAAAAGGATAGAATGCTATCACTAGCTCCCTGGCGTAGAAAGAATTATTTTATTTTATTTTAGTTTGAAATGAATTTTGATTGAATTTTTGACTGAATTTTTGTTTAATTTTGAGACCAACAACTCTTGGTAGATTATGGGAGCTCAGCTTTTGCTGCTGCTGGAAATGCTCCGTGGTTACCTCGGATGCCCGCAAGCCATGCGGGGGACCCGGAATAGTCGGCGACGACGTCTTGTGGGATCATAATCACCAAGAGACCGAACCAGGGCACTTCTGTGCAAGGGTAACTGTGCGTATAATTTGGTAGCCCGGCGTCTAATTTCATCTTCCACGTATGGAAGACCCGAGGCTTCATGGAGGAACCTTACTGGGAAGATTCGGCCTACTGAATAGATGGACCTAAGTCCTCTATTCTGAGCGCGTTGAAGATATGCCAGCCAGGAATCTGCGGCCATGCCCCAGACCTCGCAGGCATATAGCATCAACGGGACTATAAGAGCTCAAAAAAGGTATAGCTTTACGCGGACTGGCATCGATCGAGAACCCAGCATAGGATACAGGGAAGCAATAGCTCCCTGAACCCTCGCCGATAGTTCCCTGATGTGTCGACGGAAAGTCAGACCCTTGTCTAGCTCTACTCCCAGGTATTTGATAGAGGGTACCCATTCTATTCTTCGGCCTCTAAAATGGAAATCCGGGCAGTCTGCGGGGGTGTGGCGCTTGGTGAATAGAATAGCGTGGCTTTTGTCCGGGTTAACGGACATCCGCCAACGCCTGCACCACTCTTGTGTGAGATGGAGGTGTCTTTGTATTGGGTTGAAGGCTCTGCGAATATGTCTGTCTTTGCAGAAGAGCAGCACGTCGTCAGCATATTGTGCCATTTCGACGCGCGGCTCGGTTGGGAAGTCTGCGATGTATACACTAAATAGTGTGGGAGATAATACAGAGCCTTCTGGGACTCCGCCTCTCACGGGTCTGAGAGTAGATGTTTTCCCTGCAACTGTGACTTTAAAAGTGCGATGTTTTAGAAAGCTGTGTAAGATGTTGATTAATTGGTTTGGTAGGCCCAGGTGGATAAGCTTGTGAAGGAGTCCGGTGTGCCAGGTTGTAGAGAAAGCCTTCTCGACGTCCAAAGACACTGCTGCCGTGAACGCCTGTTCCTGGAAACCCAGGGCAGCCGTCTCCACGACTCGCAGCAGCTGTTGGACTGTCGAGTGCCCCGGACGAAATCCAAATTGATAAGCAGGTATGGCTTGAATGTCGCCCAATACTGGGGACAAACGGGTGAGAATTATCCTCTCGAGGACTTTCGAGAGCGTGGATAGCAGACTAATGGAACGGTAATTGGAAGGGTGCACCGGGTCCTTTCTTGGCTTCAATATGCAGATCACTCTGGCCTCCCTCCACTCGCGTGGAAAGTGACCGAGAGCTAGGCACATATTGAAGACCTTTGTCAAGAACAGCACGGCGTTGAAAGGAAGATGACGGAGCACGAGTGGGGTAAGCCCATCAGGTCCCGCCGCCTTCTTAGGTTTGAGTCGCTGCAGAGCGCCTTGGACTTCACTAAGACGGACTATGGGTAGTCGGTCCGCATCCTCCAGGGGTCGGCGAAAATATCGACGTACCTCCCTTCGGACACGTTCCGAAAAGATATCGTCCTGGGGGTTTTCTCTGGGGCACATTGTACGCTCAAGGTAATCCGCAAATACATCTGCCTTGGATTTAGGATCATAGGCCAGACCCCGTGTACCCTGCAATGGGGAGTGGTATTGACCTCGGCGGTTTCTGAGAGTCTTTGCAATCCTCCACACGTCGCCTTCCTCTACACGCAACCTGGCCATTGTGTCCTCCCACGCTCGCACTCTGTGCTCCCGTAGGCGAACACTGTCCGAGGTCATATCGGTAGCCTTCCCATTTTGGAGTTGGCGCGCGTAAGTGGCGTATCCACTTCCATCCCGTATTGAGTCCACAGGACCAGCTGGGGGGGGGGGGGGGCTTGTTAGTCTCTAGGTCTTGCCCTATGGAAAGCTCCACGGAGGCGCCGGGCGCACTTTCGGGACAGCTCGGTAACTCCCTGGTCGAAGGAGGCCCGGATCCTTGGTCCTATGGGTCCAGGACTAATGGGAGTAGATCCTCTGGCATTACAAGCGCTCTAAGTGCTGTGAGGTCGATTCATTGTGTCTCAGTACTGTCTATAAGTAACATATTTTGAAATAAGTATACAATTATTCTTTGAAATTTGTTTTCTTAATCGCAAATAATGTTGAGAATTATGTTACAGAGGGCACAGTAAATAAAACGACCAATAACAGAATACCGGTATTCTGTGACTACATTATAAAAGTACAATGTTAGGTCCCTGTATGAACAAAACTGTAATTATGTTCAATTCATGTAACGACTCCTGAGTTACGGTTGTTTATATTTAAATGGTTTTTATACTCTATATCACAGTATTTTATATTTCACGCTTATTCTTACAACTATGCAAGTAAATACTTATATCAAAACGAATATCCAGAAAGCTGTGTATCGAGAAACTATTATCCCTCTCCATTATTGAAACCTGGAAACATCAACCTTTACTTTCGACTCCTTTCGGCTCAACTTATCCTTCAAACCGAAGAGACAACCTAATTATATGTCCTAAAAAATGTGCACGCAATGGGGACCATTGAAGCTTCTCATATTGCGTGGAGCCCGCCTCTGTGTTGTGGGGGTAGTTGTTTGCCTCACATTCAAGAGGTTATCGGTCAGAGTGAGTTATCTGTATAAGGTTTCTTACAGCCTTCCTTTATCCTTAATGTCGGATAGCTCTAAAATCGATGGACTCTGAATATCATTTAACAAATTTCATTCATTGTCCGGTATGACTTACTTTGAAGGACCTTAAAAAACACACACACAACCCCCCTCCCCCCCCCCCCACACACACACACACACACACATTTCCTTTCCAAGAACCAGAAGACTATTCAACACCCTATGCTGGTATTTTTGTTATTATTATGCTATAATTATTATTTTAATCCCTGTTCAGTATTTACATAACACACGATTAAAAGTAAGCAGCAACAGTGAATGCTGTTCTATTTCTCTGCTTCAATTGTATGTAGCAGAAAATAATTTACTGTTTCACGAAGTAACTTTGTAGATTAACTGTCATTTTTGTATTAATATGATTTATGATTTTGAAAGTGTTAAAGTTGTTGACTGTAGTGACTGAAAAAAGTTTGTTTGCATTTGAAACATGAGCTAGGACATTCACTGTTAAAAGTCCTCGCGAATGATCATCTATGTGACGTCACGAATCGAGTATCCAGGCCTGCACCTATGGTATGACGATGGCCTCGTTAGACTGTGCGTTAAGTAGTAGACGCCGCATTCTTCAGACTTGTTTACCTATGGTACTGTATTAGCTGTTAAATGATGAACTCACTGTAACTATAGCTAGCGGCAGAGTTTTAGGCAATATTCTGTTTCAAATATAGGTAAAACAAGAAGGCACGTGAGAGTTCCTCCAACGTGTAATCAGTGTAATCAGCCTGTTGTCGACAAGGCTGTCGCATTTAATAACAATTAAATGAGCTGGTATGAGAAAATGAAATATTGCATACGTACCAGGGGCCAATTAACGTTGTCATCTACGTCGACTTCATGTATGACAGCATAGGAATCGTTAATTTCAAAAGAAACCAGAATCTGAACTCTTGTCTAAAATGTACGCAAGCAAGCAAATATACACAACATTGAAGTAGCAAGCGGTTTCATAAATAAGCCAGTCAGTGCTTCAGTTTCTAAGGTGCTTGTATTTTAACCTAATTTATTCATATACAGAGAGGTGCAAATGTTTTCTCAGAAACTGGTTTCTGTTGATGCATTTACATGTGCACTTCTATAAATATGAGCAATTTGGATGCAAAACCAACTAATGAATATATTGGCATAAACATAATAGTGTAGACAGATAATCATTAAACAACGTTGTTACCAGTCAACTATAGAGCAGAACAACATTAAAATAAAGAAGTCTATCAGAGAACTGCGATGTTTTAATAAATAAAAATGTTACTTAAATAGCTCATTTAGTTTTTATAGTGCATTTTATAATGGACATAAGCATATGATTTGCCAGAAAAATATCTTAATGAATGTTTTATAGTTCCATTTCAGTATACACTACGTTTCAACTTCATACATTGAGACAGTTGAATGACGTAAAAGCTGTAATAATGGTGCAATAATGTTTTATACGAGTGTTTGGATTTTAGGGGGGAAAGAAAGGAATTTACTGTTTTATTCTTAACTGCTGGCTTACTCAATGCTACCGAGCGAGATAGATCTGTGGTAATTTGCTATGCTTGCATTCGGGAGGTCCTGAGTTTAATTGTTGTAATCAGGCAACATTGACAGTGGACTTCCCTCCTTGGCTGGATGATTCTGGAGACTTCCTCTTCCATCATTTTCTATCATTCACATTTCAGGAAGGCTTTGGGGACAGGTCTGGGCCGGGTTTGAACCCACGACTTTGCGATCAATACGTCAGCGCCTACCATTTGTTTAAGATATTTAAATGACAAATAAACCGTATATCTTAAATAAGAGTTGACCACATTTTATTAGCCTAAGACTAATTTAGAACTTCGCAAACCACACAGTTATATCAAATAATTTTTGTAGCATTAACCATTTGTAATATACTCTTGCTATATGTATGAATGTTAAAATATATTTTTCATATGGTAAATCTGTACTCATTTTTGCTTATCATAATGCAAGAAGCATGGGATTTCAAGTTACCACATAGCAATCTTCTAACAATCAGTAGAACCATTTCTTATACCTACAACAAAATATGTCAAGGTCCACATGTTAATTTGATTAAGAAGATATGAATGGAAGTATAAAGCTTTATAAAAATAATTTATAAAGGAATGAGTACAGAAGCTCAGAGTACTAATGTAAAAACATTAGTAAGACTGTGTAATGGACATAAATTACACCTACTATATTATCGTTATTATAAGTGAGTCGTTTTGGAAGTAATATTAATTTCTAAAGGATTGCATGCTCAGGTGTGATTTAAGACAGTGTTGCCAGCAATGATCAAGATAAACGTTACAATACTTGCATATACTGTCTAACATGTTAATACTGAGAATTGCAAGAGTTAGGTGTACAAATATGTACCGAGTGCTTGAATGAGACTGAATTATATTCCACACGTGAATGAATAAATATATGAGATTATTAGGAATGCAGTACCGTTTTATACACCAACCCTTGAAACCAGACATTTTTTGAGAAGTATACCCCGCAAATAAACCATAAGAAGCTTTATTAATCTGGAGAGAAATTAATATAATTTATGTTGACAGAATTATTTGAAGAAATATATCGTAGGCTGGCACTGTCACAGAAATGCAGGCCATTTGTGGAACCTAATTTTAAATAAATTATTGTTATTTTTCCAAAGGTATTAATGTAATTTATTTGTTAACTTAAGCAAATAGAATAAGCGATATTTACTACAGAATGGGTTCATCCTGTGATATACTATTATGCATCCATTTTGCAACAGCTGACTATCGAGCCGCAGGCACTGGACGAGGCTGTTACAATCTTAGTACCGTTGCCTGAGGATATTGAGTGTCGGTGTGGCCAACAAGAGACACCACCGAGCCTCGAACAAGGCAATTTCTGTCCTCTGGTTGTCGGAGTGCCAATTCCGTGTCGTAATGGAGCACTTTGGGATGCCGTGCTCACCATGTTTAAACTCACTATGGACGACCGCGAGAGAAACTTCTGGGAGAGGTATTTGGGTGAGTATCTGTTCTTGTTACATATTTGTTTTGAAGATGATTTGGTAATAGCATCTATAACAGTGATAGGATCACAGAGAGCAATAAATGACATTAGCAGCTACTGTAAGGAATGGGGGATAATCAATACAAGCAAGTCAAAAATAGTAGTGTTTAAGGGTGATAAGTTAAAAAAAAGATGAAAAGTGGTATTTAAATGACCAAAAAGTGGAGGTGGTAAAGGAGTTTGACCATTTAGGATGAGACTGTGCTATAATGGAGGTTGGGGAGCACATGGGAGAAAGATAAGAGTGAAAGGGAAGATAGCGATGCCTGGGCTAAGGAGCTGTAAATATAAATTACCAGACATGTCAGTAAAGTGGCATGAAAGAATCTATGAAGCAATAGTAGAATAAAAATGACATATGGTGTGGAGTTGTGGGGGAGAGATAATGAGCTAAGAAATCATGATGAACACACATATAAACAGTTCTGTAAAGAGATACTAGATCTGAATAAGTCAACGCCCAATAGAGTAGCTAGAGTGGAACTTGGAAGATCTTGCAGAAGTGGGGTAATTATAGAAAGATTTTTAAAATATTTGTATAGTTGTATAAAACGGATGAGGATAGTACATTAAAAATCTGTCTGGAACATCAGAAGAATTCAACATGTAAGGACAGCTTGTGGGCAGAGCTAGAGAGAACGCTGGTAAAAATAGGGATGGGGGATATCTGGACAATTATTAAGAACAGGATAGAGGACATTGACAGACAAGTGACGTGGGGAAACCTGATAAGTAGGAAATAATTAAATGAATACCTGAAAATGAAGACAGAATGGGGAAGGGAAACATACTGTCGCGAACCCGTCATCTACGATAGCTCGGCTTGTGTACACAAAGAGCCGGCAAATAAAGATAGTGCAGATAAAGTACTTGCCGGCGCAGATTAAGTTACGTTTCTGGAAGGTTCGGATTTCGTCATTCGATGTCTTATTTATTCCAGAAAAATCTAGTGATTGTACAGAACAGTCTCGAATTATGAATGAGGTATTTAAGGAAGTGGCGACTCGCCAAGAGTCAGTCGTGAGGAGAGGTAGTAAACAGCTACGAAGTGTGTAACGAGAGCTGATGTAAACAGGTGTAATCAGAACGCTGTTATAGATTGTGATTTGTGTAAGTGATGCAGTTCTGCTGCTACGAAGTGTATTTCTACGCAAATAAAGAACATTTAGAATTTCGGCAAATTGGACTTTTAATTCTACGAACCCAGAAAGTAACAATATATAGACATATGTGATAGATATGAGGGGGAAAGGTTAGCTTGGTTAAGGACAGGAGCCATATTGAGAGAGGGTTCACCAAAGGAGTGCATTCTTTGTGGAAAGAAAATAAGTAGGCTCATTTTATTTATTTAAGCATTATGTAGTGGAGTGTAAAGAAATTGAAAACTGGAGGAAATTAATATGGGATAAAAACTGGAATAATAAAGGGGCTTACTTTGTAACAATAAAAATGCTTACGTTGGAAGGAGAGAAAAGAATAAGGGAGGTGAGGAAATTTGCTGACAAAATAAAAAAGAATGGTTGAGAAGGGCAAAGAAGTAAGAGGTAGAGAAATGGAAGACACGATCAGAACATTAGGTCAAGGTCGTATTAGGGCTAGGATAGAGGTAAATGGCCAGGGAGCCAACACCACTATCAGCCCGTAATATAAGCAGCTGGCAAATTTGTACCTAGCTTGTATATATTTCTTGTACTTTTATCCGACTTCTTCAACTTGGATATTGCTTTACGATAAATAAAAGATATACACACCTCACGTTCGAGTAACGTTATTTTAATATAGGGAGTAGTTAAATTGAATGTTTCCATCTAAGAATTAATGCTCTTAAGAGGTATTCAAGGGCAATACACTAAGAGTACAATCGATTTCGTAATATATGGATTGATGCTGTCAATGATCCAGTGATCCTTAGTGTTATTAGCGGATACCTGGAAGAATTTAGGAAAGAAACGAAACTCAGAGACTATATGCATTTTTATAAAACGTAAAGCGCGGTCTGTTTGTTCACATATTTCTTCTCTTTGTGAACATATTGATATGACTTAGAAAAACTGGTTGGGTATACTGTAGAGTTTTTCTCCATTTTTGGTTTTATTTGTCCTCTGAAAATGAGTTTAGAAACGCACCTTTATCAAATTTGGCTACATCAGCAGTTTAATGATCAGTATACTTGGAGTACTAGCTGAATTCCTGGCAGAAACATGAAATCACTCCGAAAATTCATTAGAAATTATTACAAGAAGACATGCCATTAAAATACATTCAAAATGACGAATTTTATCTTAAGAGACTTAACGCATTAGTTGAAACTCACAGACGTTATTTATATCATTCATTCTTTTTGTTTTCTTATTGTCATATATGTATAAAAATGTGGTAGAGAAACAGGAAAATAATATATCTATTCGTCGGAAAAGGATACTTCTTCATTGTTAAAATTTTCCGGTATGAATAGCTCATCTTATAAAGAAACAATTCCTTTGGATTTCCTTAATTTTATTCTGTCTATATGGTAGTACAATAAGCCCCAAAGCCATTAGTGAAAAGTGGGACAGCATATGTACATATTGCTATGTTTATGCTTTCAAGGGTGGTACGCTAATCACAATGTAAGCAATTTACTTCCGACGCTGCTATACATACAATAAAAGACTAGTGTATCAAAACATCTCGTCTGTTTCAACTACAAACCTTGTTTAGTAGATTAAGTAATTAAGTTAAGTAATTTCCTTAGCCGTTATAACCTTTAGGAATTAGATTCCTTGAATAACTGTTGAGAAAATGGTTGTTTTACTGTAGAAATATGTCAACTTTCATTGTTTAAAAATGTATAAGCTCTTTAGAAGAGGTATCTGACAGAAGAGCCATCAAGGGGGTAAATAATAATAGTACTGTCTATAAAAGGGCGATAACAAAAGATATTTGCTGCAATAAGCGTAGGTATATTCATTTAGTAAAACGCCTAAGCATTTTAATTTATCTACCACTTACGTAGTATCACTTTCCATCCAAAAGTCTGATACTGGCAATACACGTTTTGAGGTCTCCTGAATACAAAAAGCAATTTAAAAATATCCACGTGAGTATGTGTGTTGTGTGAGTTGTGTGTTCGTGTCTGTGAAGGGTGCCTGGGAAACGAAAAATCAGTTAATATCAAACTTTGTGGTAAAGGATGCATCACAACGATTTTCAATAAAATTCCCCTCTAAAATTATTCTTTATTAAAAAAAATCCTAAGTATTGATTTCTGTAAAAGTTGGAGTAAGGTGTTTAAGTAAAATACAATTTATTTAAAATATTTTGACACATGAATATGCACTTGAATGTTGGGGGAACGGCCTGTAAAGTTCTTTTCACTGAGGATAAAGGGTTAAATCGTAAGCGATAATCAAATTTTAATACACAAAAGCCTAGAACTGTTAAAGGAAACAAGCTGTATAATTTATTTTTCAGTGTTGTTTGAGATAAACATTATTTACTTTTGTGTGTTATTTGTGTTTTTATGATGTCCTGACCATGAAAAGAGAAGGGAATGTTAAAACCACCACATAGCGGCCAGCTCTTAAACGATTTGACTATTGCTTAAACCAACCGTATTCTGATGTACCTATTTTACCTATAAGGAAATATGTGGAATTAATTTGAATATTTATTTAGTGTAAACTTTTACATAATGATATCACTGGGGTTGGCCCAAGCCACTTCTCCAACAGGTGTGGAAAACTACATTTCTTACACTTACAGATCAATATTTTTTCACAACCTACTTTATATATATATTAATTACTAAACACATAAGATCCATAGATAGAGTCAATATGAAAAATTCAATGCCATGGCCGGGATTTGAACCACGGATCTCTTGGTTTCCGTCTAGTCGCTCTAACCCATTGAGCTACAATGTCCAACGTGCCGTCCTGACATTAAATTCTCCATTTGACTCGTATATTACCCCGGTAGACCACAAGGGGCCCTCGCACTTTGTCTATCTATCAAAGATATTAGCCTATATACGGCTAGTGTGAAGAAATAATTAATTTCCATCAATTAACTAAAATAATAAGAGTTAAATGATGAAGCCTGGGACTCAAGTGCTTACGATAGTAATTCGCCACAAACGGCGTATCTCGAATGCGAGGGCCTCTTGTGGTCTACCGGGGTAATATATGAGTCAACTGGAGAATTTAATGTCAGGACAGCACGTTGGACATTGTAGCTCAATGGGTTAGAGCTCCTGGATAGAAACCAGGAGATCCGTAGTTCAGATACCGGCCATGGCATTGCATTTTTCATGTTGACTCTATCAATCAAAGATCTTAGCCTATATACGGCTAGTGTGAAGAAATGAGTAATTTCCATCAATTAACTAAACACACAAGGCACATGTTTGCGCACAACTTCTCTCAATTGACCATTTCCATTCTGCTGTTACATAACTCAAAAACTGATCTAATCGCCTTTGTGATTCAAATGAGTAAACATTTTCTTTAATGTAACATTAATTATCAACCATTTATCTCTAACTAATTTTTTCCTACATTTTTCTGTTTACAAGGGAATATATAATAAAACGTTTCTATAAACCTTGAATAAACATAAAGTAGATAGGCGGATAAGCGTTTGTAAGAATATCTTGTGTACTAGTAAGTAGAGAAAGTAATGTGAATACAGTCATTAACTTCTATTATAATGTGTTTTCCTTTAATATATTCCCCATTTAAATTGCTAGCTTTAATTGAGAAATCGAAGCTATGAATTCTTTTGGTTGATTTGTTCCTGTAAATTCAAACATTGCTTTACGTTATGATAATTCTTTAGTGCTTTTATAATAAACCCTCTGTGTTCCTACTATAATGCAGCTAATTTTACCACAATTAATATGAGAATGCAATTATATCATCCATAACACAGAGGAATAACAGTTGCTGTTGTATTACAATTAGACACTAAGACAGAATTCTTTGACATCACAAACCATAGAAATAAGAGGTAATTAATTATTCTTTCACAGTAGGCGTGTAGAGCAAGCTCTGGAAAGGAAGAATCACACTGACCGGAAAATCCGTGGTTCAAATTCCGTTTATGACATTGACTTTTTCCGTCTATCTCTACCTTTCGGTAAAGGTATTGATTTTTATAGCATATGAAGTCAATTTTTAGGAATCTAACATTGTATATTTAATTTGAAACAGAAACTACCAGTTCCTTTCATTGCACAACTCTGGTGTTGATTTTAGACGCAGAGAATGGGACTAGCGTTCCATTAATGCATGGAGTTCTTGGAACATGCAATTATTCTTTTAGAGGTTTTAAGATTATTCGCACTAAGGTGCAAAGATAAGTCACATTTAGCCGACATAGGCCCATAACAATTCCATACGTTGTTTTCTTTCTTGTCTTATTTTATGTCAGGTTCAAAAATACAATGACCTTGAAGAAATAAGAAAAAAAGGAAAGATAAGTTGTGTTTAAACACCATTATGCTTAGTCAAACAGGAAGACGCCTGCTGAGAAAGTTAATTTGTAGCCTTCTTCCGACCGTTTGGTCAGCTGATGTCTTTAGACAAATACTTACACTAGAATTAACATACAATTTAAAAACTACATCTTTAGAAAAACAAAGTACTTAGTACACTTTTTATTGGAAGCTTTTTATGCTAATGTGCATAGAGGCGCAAGTAGGATGGAGGATATCATGGCCGTAATTCTTTACCTCAATATTTTCGAACTTCTTGGTTGGGATTCTTTCCTTTAATGACCAAAACATGAAAGTAACTTTGTTCAGTCATTGAGAACATTCTGCGTTAGTCTACGTTATATTAAGTTACAGCTTTAGTTAAAACACTGATATATTAACGAAACGTTAGCTCCAGTCCTTTACACATTTATCAGCAGGGCAATTTTATATATTGCTATTTAATTAAGCTGCTTACCTACATAAATGTTTAAAATATTATGTATGATTCCTATTAGTTACGAAAATAAATTGTGATTTTTAGAATTTTATTAATATGTCTGTATTTAGGATTGGGTAGTCGAGTGACCTTAACACTGCACGTAGGACATTTAAGAGGGTTCATTGTGCCTTGTGTGATCCCTGGGAGAAAGGGGTGAATTAGCAACAATAAGTGCTACCACGCTGGCATGAAGTGCACTAAAAGTCCCAGAGGACAGCAATCCTAATGCCGGAGTAAGAGCGGGCGACTAAAACCAGAAGGTCCATGGAATAAGCCCCAGGAAGTGGGCACCAGTCAGAAAATTGCGCAAAGTACACCGTCTATTCGCCACATACCTATCTGTCACCTGGTCCTGCAATCCTGAAACATATCAAGGTGAAACAATGATAATATAATTAGAATAGTAAATGCCGGAATTCGAACATGGGATCTCCCAAATGTAAGCCTCGCAAGTTGCCGTGGAGCTTCTCTGGTTCGATTTGTGGAACAGTAATTATAGAAGTGACATAAGCCAGTGCTTGTTATGTGTAATATGTATTTAGCTTATAGGTTTATGGAATCCCATAAAGTCGGCTAGCTTCATTCGCTCTCTCCACACCATACAAACCTGGAGGCAGTATCGGGAACATTAAACATGGCTTTGATGTTTCGAGTTAGCCTGGAGCAGCCGATAAACATTAGAGCACAAATGTGTACGAGATGGGGTTCAGAGTTCACAGTAAACTAAGAGGGGTGAATGTGTTCTTACCCTTGCCATAACCTGGCTTATTTTACACAAATAAAAACGCGCTAATTTAATGTGATAACCTGGGCTATACATTTTTACTATATTAACAATAGCAGCTAAGTATATGTCCTGGTAATTTTCTTCTATGACAGAAAACTGAGAGAGAACTCTCAGAAAACTGTCAGTTATTACTGCCATCAGTGTTTGTTTTCTGAAAATCGATGCTTTTATTTATTTGTGGATGCACAAACAAAGTTTTACAGAAATTTAATAACATTTCAGTATGTACATGAACTCGAGTGTAAGGTGACTAACACTGACCTACTTGTTTGAAAATCCTAATGTGCAAAAACTTTCTTAACCCATTTCAAATGCATCAAATGCGATCCGTTACGTTATCTATTATGCATTCGCTTTACAATATTTACGACAAATGTTTGTTGACAAGTGCTTTCAAATATTATATAACGAGGCTTAGTTGCATAAACCATGAGAAAAATTTTAAGGCCTCTGCAAAAAGAATTCATTTGAAGGAAAGAAGAGATACGTATACTAAATACGTATTAAGCTGCGCCATATTATAGATTTAAACTCGGGGAAATGTAGAAATGCAACGTGTAATGGCATATATGGGATAAACTCTCTATTTTTAATGATCTTTACCTTTTTCCTGTTGTACAATTTTAATATCTCATAGTTCACGAGCTATACAGAATTATTTCAAATCTGGTCCGGATAAAGACCTTGCACACTGTTTACAGAGAACTTAAAACCTTTCATGTTTAACCTAAATGTGTCGTTTATGCTACTATTTTTTATTTCCGATTGTACTCTGTAGATTTTCATTTGTGCAAGTATTGGATACTTGGTATGAACTCCGAAAACAAATTAATCCGCTTTCTCACTTTTTTATACAGAATAACTATCAGGAATCGGATCCCATACACCTTTAAAGGGATATGGAGTTTACGAGTCTCGCAGTATATAAATGCTGACGTCAGTCCCGGGGACAACACGCAGGGATAGTTCACTCGCAACGCGTAGCTTTAGTTTCATTACAACTACTGCTCGCCCCACAGCTAGATCTGCCTTTCAGGGAATGCAAGGTGTTGGACATATTGTGTCAATAGCATCACTTTCACAACAATTATTAGAAAATAATAACCCACTGAACATCATTGAATTAGAATACTACCTAGATTTACTTGCAGATTTTAAAAAGAAAGAATACTCATCTACAGAAGCTAAAGCATATGCCCTTGAAACCATAAATGTAAGATATCCAGTTGACAAATGGACACACATCTATAAAGATTGCTCTCTTTATAATCAAGAAGATGCAGCAGGATTAGGAGCTACCTGTAAATTCTTTTCTTTCTATAGGCATGTTGGAATTTACTTAACAAGTTTTGATGGAGAACTTGATGCAATTTATACTTCCTTACAAAATCTATTTGCCTGGACAAATAAGCTTTCCAACATAGTTTTCTTAACAGATTCTAAAGCAGCTATTCAAGCTATTATTTCAAATGACTTCCCAAAAACCGAAAAGATAAATGAAATTCATAATATGATTAAACATCTTCAAAATTTAAATATACGCATAATTTTCCAATGGATACCATCTCACTGCGGAATTTCTGGCAATGAGCAAGCAGATATGTTGGCCAAGAAGGGTTCCAAAATATCTCAAACAACGAAACAAAATATCCCCTATGAAACAGTTAAAAGATTAATCAAAAACACCTTCACAAAACTACGTAACAACTATCTAGTTTCCTCTGAAAAACTTAATTGGAAAGATCTCCAAAACAAACTAAAGACAATTCCAGATCTACCTCAAAAATCTTCAGTAGCAATGTTCAGATTAATCACAGGTCCCAATTGTTTGAATGGACATTTATTCAAGGTTGGATTAACAACTTCTCCACAGTGCTGTTTATGTGGTAAAGACGATTTAATGGACATTGATAATCTAATTGTATGTGAAACTCTCCAAAATCAAGAAGATCTAGTCTCCAAATATTGGGAAGCAAGAAGAAAAATGATTTTATTATCAAATTCTGAGCATTAAATACATACACACAATTATTAGAAAATCTTCATTTTATAAATCAAAAGTTTTGGGTTTTATCACTAAGCAGCTTGAAGAATTCTATTTCGAGCTGTCTAAAAGTAGTCGAGAAGGTGACTGCAAAAATTAACACTATACAGAATGCACCACCTACCAAACGAGCAAAAAATAAATTATCCAGTATTCTACCCAAAAATACTGGATTTTTAGTGTAGTATAATATAAGAAATAAACTAAGTCTCGGACAAACATATGAAAATGATTTGTACTACTCATAGGCTCCAATAATGTTATGTGACGTTGAACGAACTTTCTCCCAATACTTTTATATTGTTTCAGCAAGAGGAGCAGAAAATTCACATTCGACAATTTAAGAATGTACATGGTTGTTCACTGTAATTCCCGCATCGAAAGCAATGAAGATGGCATATTGTAGCGTAGGTTACATTTTGTATACTCACCTGAGTGTACACACATAGCGCATCGGTATACTTGTTGACATCGGACGTTTGCCGATGTCTAGCTTGGCCTTGTATAGTACCTTTGTGCGTACATTGTTTGCTAAGGTGTATGCGATCCGATCTCTGATAATTAGTATTTCTGACTTGATTCTTCAGTTTGATTTTAATCATTCTTGCCGAAGAAATTCTCAATCCAATTGCGATCTTGTTTTCCCTTTACTGGTTTCATAATTGCATTGTAATTACGAGTACATAATGAAAGGTGTTGATAGAAAAATAGGCAGATGACATCATTCGTTGCAAAGCGATTTCCTTGTGATAGACGTGCTACGCAATTTATTTTAGTTCTCTAAATGTAAATGCATGGAGGAGACATTTGTGTTTCAATCATATATTGTTACTTTTCCTTGTGTTTACTTAATCCTTTTCAATATGTCAGCCAGTTCAAGAAGAACACAAGAAAACTTCCATTATTTGTTAGCATTTTTCTCTTTGCACAATTCTTTCTTTTTATAAATTATCAATTAATAACTTCAGTAAAGCTTACTGCTGCAATTAAATGAACATAAAAAATGAAGTTTGAACATTATAAAATTTGAAATTTTTCTATGTTTACAGCAATTAAACTTGATTTAGATACAAATAATTCTAATTTTAGCTAACCTTTCGCATTATATAATTTACATTGGTATACTACAATAAAAATGTGTTTATCAGGTAGAAGAAATGGAACTGATAGAGCTATAGGCCATGGAGGAAATTGAATGAAAAGTAAATGAAATAGTGATAAATGAAAAATCACACCAGAATATACCTGCTGTCCTGGAAAACCAAGAAATACCCAAGGTCAAAACCACGGAATCGAAGCGGGATCTTCCAAAAGCACGTCTAACACTTAACTCAGAGTCAAATCTACCTCAGAGTCAAATCTACCCAGTCAGCGCTCAGGTTCTTTAGTCTCTGAAGATCTGTTTTTGAAAGAGCAGAGCTCCTGTGATTTTATGATATATAAAAGCTGCTTGAGCAAAACGAGCAGAACTTTTTTATTTTAAAAATTGACATGCATTTGTTTTTTGTAGCTGTTTTCGTAGTAATATTCAAACTGAACAACCAGGAAAACTGAAGATAACTGTGGAGTTTGGACACTACTTAGTATTGATATCAAATAGACATGCGTCTGCATACGTCAAGCAGTAATTATATACTGGTGAGGAATGCACCTGTAAACATACTGATATCAGATTTTGAACTTCTTAAAAAAGCGGAATTTAGATAAAATTTGCACAGATCTATTTATCATTATCATTCAATTATATAAGCTTTAGTTTTACTCTTGAAAGTAGTTTTGGACAATCAAAACGTTAAAAGTAGACGCATTAGTTCCTAATATATCACTTCTAATGTCCTTAAACTAATTCCTGTAGTGAAGTTGTCTTTGCAGCCCCAATGTTTTGTGTATCACTCCTACTAAGTCATCTCTAATTTAATGTTTTATCCTACAATTTTCAGAATATGAAGTATATATTTCAATAAAACTTTCTTAATTCTGTTTATAGAAACTAAAATTGGAGTGAAACTTATGAAATGGTTGCTCGGAGAAACGTACGATTCTGTGACTGATGAAATCATACACGTGTTTAATAAGACTGTGAAATACCACGTGTCTTCCAGCGATCACGTCACTATACCCAAGAGATTTACTATATCAGGTGAGATTTATTTAAAATGTAGAAGGTTTTAATTGTGGTTGAAAGTGGTGTTGTTATAAGCCTATGACACTTATCTACATATATAAACGTAATACGTACACACATAGGGTGGTATATAGACTACTTTCAAAAAAGCGTTGCTTAAAATTTTGAGTTATATTATCTTGAGATGGTAAACTTAAAAATGAACTGTTTCAAGTCTCGATGTTAGAAATCAAGCACATACAATTATATTGATAAATGTTGGAAAATTTAAAAACTGAAGTACTATAGTCAGGAATTTCAAATTGTTGAATTGTGTGAAACAATTGATCACTAAAACAATTAACTGGCACATTGTAGCATCACTTAGACTGAGAACCCCGTCCTTAGGGGAAACATACATAGAACACAAATATACGGAAAACATATTAAATGATAAATGGTTAACGTCATTTTAGGTGCATGTGGAAAGGATGATGCACCTACGTGCAGTAACTCTCATGCTTACGCTCACAAAGCCATTTCTAAAGTCTTTTCCCGCTAAATAACACACATTGCCCTGATCAACCCAACAAATACTTATTGATAACATTATTTGAAGCAAAAGGTTAGAAACAGTGATGTATTTAACATTTGAAAGTAATGAGTTGGTCATTCAAACACAAACATCACTTAAATTATCCTTACTTGCACATGTTTCGGAGAACGGTTTGTCCCCATCATTAGAAAAAACAACTTACTGATAAATTAAAACTGATAAAAGTAAGTGTTGTTCAGTGTCTTTAATCGACTCTCTTTAAAGTTAATTTATCATAACAATACTGTTTTCAACACTTCCAAGAAAGGAACTTACTGATAATTTTATTTTTTAAGTTTGTATTTCGAATGCCTTCTTCATAATTTCAACAGAGTGTCGAACTTTCTTTTTTATTTTTTGTCACAAACTGTTCAGTTATAAAAGGTAAACGGAGCTTATTGCATCCCAAATCATGGACTCAGCTAGGCATCAGAAATATCCGTAATGGGACTTGAACAAAACACGTTTGTTGCACTCCACTCTTCTGAATTTTGGTTTCATTCTTGGTTTTAATTAATCTAGCGTTGGCATTCACAAGTTTTAATTGTGCATATTCCAACATTTTACAATTTACAACTTTTGGCTACATTCATTTGTCGTTACCTTATTGCTACCTTGGCTTGCATGACACCCTTGTCTTTTACTCTGCAAGGTATCTCTTAACCTCCACACCTCCTTGATTACTTATTTAGTCCCTTTCTTCCCCCTCTTCCTTTGTTACATTTTTTACATTTCTGGCCCAGTTTTCTTTTACTTTCTGTAGGAACTCACCAACACTTCTTACCTTCTTTTCCTCCCTGCCCGTTAACATTTTTATAGCTACTATCCTCTTCTCTACTTTCTTCCATTTTTCTTCCCAAACCTTTCTTCTCCATATTGCAACCTCCTCGCATTCTATTACATAGTGCTTTATGCTTTCTTTTCCCCCACACAATTCACAAATTCCCTTTTCCCTACCTCTCATCCCTCTTAGAAATATTATTCTTATGCTCATCCATGCTAACCCTTCTCTCTCTTGCTTATTGCAGTAATCTACATATGCTTCTCGTCCCCAATTTCTTTTTATTTGTCTGTTAAGTTGTAATAATTTCATATTTTCTAGACTTCCCCATATTTCCTGTCTTTCTATATCTTCTATTCTGTATTTTACTAATTTACCCACATCGCATGTATTACTTTCCTCTAATCTCCATATATCCCCCATTCCTACTTTTTTTATAATTCCTTTTATCTCTGCCCACCAACCACAAGTTTTAATATTGTCTCCGAGGGCGCTGTTGTGCTGCCGCAAGCCACAGCCATGCGCGTGGGCAGGAGAGTTGGACGTTTGCCAAGAGAAAGAAACAGTGAGAGGCTCCGGAATTTTCTGTCTTTCTCTTGCCGCCGCGAGAGTTCTCGGAAGGTCTACGGCATTCTAGAAACAATGACTTGAGTTATAAATACGGGCAAGTGTTAGAAGCAGCAGTTGGGAGATTATCGGAATTGTATTGAGTAATTGTGTGACGATTGTGACAGTGGACAAGTGAAGTGTACCGCACTCATTTCTTTCATTTGTTTAAGTGCGGCGAAGCACCGGGTCGACCTTGAAGAGAGCTGTTTGTCAATTACACGCCTTTTTACTGCAATAAAGTGTTCTAAATTTCTGCAAACCAGAGTTTTGGTTCTACGTACCCCTTACGGTCACAATATACATATTTTCTTCACACTTCTTAAAGTCTTCACGTGCATACTTTATTATTATTATTATTATTATTATTATTATTATTATTATTATTATTATTATTATTATTATTATTATTATTATTATTATTATTATTATTATTATTATTATTATTATTATTATTATTATTATTATTATTATTATTATTATTATTATTATTATTATTATTATTATTATTATTATTATTATTATTATTATTATTATTATTATTATTATTATTATTATTATTATTATTATTATTATTATTATTATTATTATTATTATTATTATTATTATTATTGCACCCGCCGGGCACAGCATAAGAAATCTAATGGCAAATTCATTGGCAAATAGGCCGCACCGTGGCTCAGTGGTTAGACCGCATGGCTCTCACCAAGGCGGCCCGGGTTTGACCCCAGGCGACTGCAAAGTGAGATTTGTGGTGGACAACACGGCGCTTAAACGGGTTTTCTCCGGGACCTCCAGTTTCCCCCGCCATCTCATTCCACCGGTGCTCCATGTTCATCTCATGTATCATCAGTGTCACCGCCTGCGGTGCCGTACGTAGTAATAGCGGGCGTTAAACACTACATATTCCATTTCATTGGCAAATAACACTGAAATATGAAAGAAAGAAGTACGTAGTACTTAACAGTAAAAATTATAAAACTAGCTTAAGGTATACAAAAGTTTTTGTAATTGTTATTACCTTTCCTCATACTGCTGTTACATATGGCTTTTAATTTTAAAATGCGATAAGATGCGTTTCTCAAGATTGCTGTCGTGTTGTGCTCATTGAGCACTCGCGAGCAGCTTCTGTGGGTTTAACACCTCGATGAGACACAAAAATGGTTTTCAGAATTGCAGCTTGTTGTCCACCCCTTTCATTGACCTGAAAAAAAAAGACTATATAAGCATACAAAAACTAAACACATTATTTTAGAGCATATAATTCTCAATCAAATCGCGTTTCACAATGTTTCATTGTGAAAGCAAAACTTTTACAATTACGTACTAATTTTTCAGTCAACTTATAATAGTATGGCATACCTGTCGCCCCAAGGAGAAAGTATCTTGTAATCAGAAAAGCTGAGTTGATATTTCGATTATGTAGTAGGTAGGTACTCACTCACATTTGGGTTCTGGCTGTTGGAGGACGGAAATGATCGGAAAGGGAACGGAGTCAACCGGGCAGACCTGGCAAGGAACAATTAGATCAGGGTGGCAACAATGAGCAAGAACCCAGTGCTACTCTAGTCATTTACGAAAATCAAATTAGCTAATGGCACAACAGCCGAGATTATCTGTACAGGAGAGGTCTTGGCGGCTATGTTTGGACAGATTAATTCCACACCGGGATGTAAATCCACGTGGTGGGTACCCCCTAGCGTCCAACGGCCCAAAGAGAGCGAATATGTCCAAATTCATCTCTGTGTACTTTTGGGGAGCTAGATCAAAGAATTCCGGGAGTCGTGTTTCAGAGATTAAACTCATGAGGTGTTCCTTGCTGATATGAAAGTCCGGACTTTTAAGTTCCGATGCTGGCTTTTTTAATCCATAACGTATTGTAAAGTTAATCTTTTATCCCTTAGATGATGCTGTCGAATATTAAACATGGAAAGAAACTAAGACACGCAACAGAATCGAAGAGAGTTGTACCTATTATGGCCATATTTTGAAATAATACCAGGTCTTGCCTGTACTATCATGTGTTTCAAATGGGAAGGTGTTAGTCCTTGAGCGCTACTAAGCGAGCAACCAATAGGAGTCCTGCGGTTTTGTCGTATTGCATTCCCGCTAAGTGGTGTGTGACGAGCGCCAACCTAATCAATCTCTATGAAATACTATTCGTGCTAAGATACAACCATGAAAACCCCATCTTTTTAGCTCAAACAGTTTTTCTAATACAAATAAATAAAGCACTATTACCTGTATTATAAAAATAAATCGCGACGTAAGCACTGTATGGATATCATTATTGGTTGGCATGTATGCGTGTACGTATATTTGTAATTACTCAGAACTGAAACGTAAATGTTTGACATGACGCGATAAAGGAATTACTTTGAATAAGCCAATTCGAGCGAGAGGAAACAATAAATTTCCTGCTGCCCTGGCAGAACGTGTCTGGTCACATTATATCTTTGTTTATGAATGATTAGTAATCTAAGTTCAAAGTGGTTGGTGTATATGTATGTACATATACTTTTCATTACTCAGAACTGAAATTTAAACTACTGACATGACGTGATAAAAGAATTACTATGAATAAGTCAAGGTGTTAAATTCGAGAAAGAGCAAACACTTCATTTCCTGTTAGCCTGTGGAATGCTGTATGCATATGTTTATGAATGCTGGATAAGAAGTGTTTATTTACTCTGGAGAGTTCAGATCAATACCATTCAGTTGTTCTTTACACAACAGTAGAGTAAAAGTTAAATAGTGCAATGGTTTCTTGCGGTGAATTTAGTGGCAAGTCAAAAAGGCAATTATTGCGAAGTCAGGCTTGAAGTATTGTTTTTAAGGTGTACACGTCCTTCAAAAATTGGGCAATGAGGAATATAGAAATCAGTTCCATTTCAAAAATGCTCAACGGCTTACTGCTGAAGCGTGTGGTGTAGGTAAAACAAGTGTGTCCCGCATTTGGATTAGAAAAGCAGGTAATTCATAAACTATAATTATAGTTATAGCATTTAAAAATATACATAGCTTGCGAAAATGCTTTTTCCAATTTTGATTTTGGCAACTGCATCATTGTAAAGGTTTGTAAAATATAATTCGCTTACCCTTACATCTAGCGCCAAGCAGACTTGCATGTTATATGAGTGTGCGAGAGAGAGTGGGAAATATAAAAGGAGTGGGTAACAAGCTGGCAACGCTGAGTGTGATACGCCATCTGATTAGCTGGACTCCATAACCCTTTCCATTTGAAACACATAATAATGCGTTAGCTACAATTTGTTAGTGGTATAGAAAACATTTATATTTTAAGTAAACCGTACGTATATAACCTTTCATATATCATACTACGGTACAGCCACAAAGTTATAATTTGCACATAAACTTTGTTATATAAATCCATTTGTACAACAGGGTAATGCAGCCCTAAACAAGGGTTGATGTACAATGGTTTAATTAAATCATAGCCTGCGATATTTTCTTCATGTATTCTTTTGGTGAATTTTGATATTAAGTTAATGGTGCTTTTAACACGTACAACTCTTCTTATTAGCATTTGAAGTATATATTTATCTGTTTATAAAGAATGTACGGCAACTCGAGTGTCTTAAGCTAAAATTTGAAACAGAAGAGCTGAAGTATAAACGCCTGCAAATTGCATCTGTAAAACGCCCCCTGAGTAGCTAATGTCTGTAATGAAGTGCTGTCATCAATATATTAAACCGAATTAATATTAGACTACGCTTAAATAAGACATATAATTTGTAAAATGTTTTAAAATATACAGTATTTTTAAGAATTATATATAAATGTGCATCTAATCAAGTTAATTAACAATTTTATTCCAGATTTATTTTGATTTACGGTTTGGTGGCCTCCGGATTCGGCTCCTAGCGGCCATAGTGTTGAATGCCCTCTTTCTGCGACAGTCTAGCTCACACATCTAAAGAGGGAATCCGAATTTGTAGTTCGTTTTAATATTTCTTTTTGTGTAGTCTTAGTGGGAACAACGCTATATGAACTGTTTGATTACTTTTACTGCTGGTATACAGGGTGAGTCACCTAAAACTTGCACCGTAAATATTTATGAAATGGTATGTGCTATTGATATGCGGTTTTCACGGAATTGAACTATAGGCAGGGGCTCGCATTTTCAAGTGATACACAGATTTTTATAATTTTTATAAAGTGTATTTATGTACAAAAGTTACATTTTTTTAAATGGAACAATTCGTATTGACATTAAGAAAATAAAAGTAGAATAAATTAGAATGTCAATGGTGTTTTTTGCACGATTCTAATGTAAGTAGTTTACGAGAAATCGTCATTTGTACAAAACGGGACAATGGCTAGGACAAACTAAAGAAAAACAAGTGAATGAAGAAAAATGAGGATTCTGACAAGTAAACAAAACTGTACCCTCAAAGCCTGTGTTCAAAATGAGCACCACCAGCTTCAATACAAGCTTCCAGTCTAGTATGTAAAGATTGCTGTACACGTTCTAGCATTTCAGTGGAAATTTCAGCGCAGGCAGCAGTAATACGCCGTTTCATATCTTCTGGTGTAGTTGGTATGTCCTTGTAGACAGTGTCTTTCAGCTTCCCCCACAGAAAAAAATCTAAAGGAGTCAAATCTGGTGAACGGGCCGGCCAAGGTACAGGTCCCCTTCGTCCAATACACCGATTTTGAAACAATCCTTGAAGATAAGCTGTAGTAATTCGTGCACTATGGGCCGGACAGCCATCATGTTGATACCACAGATTCCTCCTAGTCTGAAGGGGAACGTCTTCTAACATCTGTGGAAGATCGTCTGTTAGGAGGTTGAGATACTTCTGTGAATTCAGTGTTCCTTCTATGAAAAAAGGGCCAATGATGTGATGGTTCACTATTCCACACCACACGTTCACACTCCATGGATGCTGACGTTCTACCTGACGCAGCCAACGAGGATTGTCAACAGACCAATAGTGCATATTTTTTAGATTTACTTGGCCATGATTAGTAAATGTTGCTTCATCAGTGAACAAGACACATGACAAATTTGGAGTATCATGTCTCAATGCCCATGTACAAAAGTTCACACGATTCTCAAAATCATTGCCATGCAGCACTTGATGGAGAGAGATGTGATACGGATGGAACTTATGACGATGGAGGATGCGGATTACACTTCTTTGACTGATGCCGCTTCCTCGTGCGATTGCACGAGAACTAATGTGGGGATCTACTGCAACAGCAGATAGAACATTAATTTCTCCTTGCTCTCCAGTTGCTCGTTTTTTTCTGGTGCGTTTTTTAGACGTTATACTACCACTTTCACGTAATTGGTTGAAGAGGTTCACAAATAATTGACGAGATGGTTGACGTCTATTCGGATATGTTTCCAAGTACACTGTACAAGAAAGAACTGCATTCTTTCTACATTCAACATAAACTATGAGCATATCTGCTTTTTCTGCATTGGTAAATACCATCTTCCAAGCACGTCCTACTGCTTCAACTATCACAAAATAACTGCCAGTGTAGACAAAACACATTGTAAACAAACATAACAACATCCTAGCCTAGCAACTAAGCAATTGAATGGAACAAACAACTGCCGGTGCGTTCAATTTTCAAATGATGATTTCTCGTAAACTACTTACATTAGAATCGTGCAAAAAACACCATTGACATTCTAATTTATTCTACTTTTATTTTCTTAATGTCAATACGCATTGTTCCATTTAAAAAAATGTAACTTTTGTACATAAATACACTTTCTAAAAATTATAAAAATCTGTGTATCATTTGAAAATGCGAGCCCCTGCCTATAGTTCAATTCCGTGAAAACCGCATATCAATAGCACATACCATTTCAGAAATATTTACGGTGCAAGTTTTAGGTGACTCACCCTGTATACTGCAGAACGACGTGTGCTACTTTCGTTAGAACTAAATTACAAATGAAGCCAGTTTGAATTTATACAGAAACTCGCTGGTTTCACAATTCGAAGCGAATCCACAAGGTATAGATTTTTAGACAAATTTGAACAGTCTGTGTTGATGTTAGACGAAACGGAAATGAATAAGTTTTAACTACCTCAAACCCAGATTGTAGGTGCTGATGAACATTTAGTTGAGTGCCATTAAATATACATTTGTATCATCAAAAACCCTAGCCTATATACGGCTAGTATGAAGAAATGATTAATTTGCATAAATTAACTAAAATAATAAGAACTAAATGATGAAGCCTGGGACTTGCAACAGTAAGTCGCCACAAACGGTGTATCTCGAATGCGAGAGCCTCTAGTGGTCTACTGGAGAAATATACGAGTCAAATGGAGAATTTAATGTCATGATGGCAAGTTGGCCATGGTAGCTCAATGGGTTAGAGTGACTGGACGAAAACCAGGAGATCCGTGGTTCAAATCCCGGCCGTGGCATTGAATTTTTCATGTTGACTCTATCTATCAAAAACCTTAGCCTATATACGGCTAGTATGAAGAAATGATTAATTGCCATCAATTAACTAAAAATACATTTATTATTTATTTAATTATTTATATATGTTTATTTATTTATCGCAGAGTGTCGTATGAGTGACTATTAACTCTCCTCTCTCAGATCTAAATGTATTCCATTGTTTCACTTAGTACTAAATTCTTCTGTAGGGAATGTTCAAGTTCGTGTAATAAATCTGTGTATACTCGACAAATTAAAAGACGGTATTCTGCGTGTTTATCAGTTTATCGACTGAAGAAATTCACTGTCCAGCCACGGCTGCCCATCGCGCCATTCAAATGTGATAATCTGTATTTGTGGACTTTTCTTAGTAAATTGTGTATGTTTTGAACTATTTATTAAATGTTTATAGAGTATTTGTTAATTTAAATATGGACTTAAAAATTTTACTTTTCGTTTGCTCAGATGTTTGGGAACACGCCACAGTAGCATTGCCTGTGCATGTCTCCAGCAGCATACAAGATGGAAGCACTGCTCAAATAGTTCTAACTTCTCAGGACAAAAAGGAGGTTCGAGCTTATTCCATTGTATTAGTTGGCCTCAGGACAGAATCAACAATGTTTGCGTCAGAGATGGTGTCGGAGTTGCTAAATCATATAGAATAGATTACGACATTCTGATAGAAATTGTCAGTGACACTTTGCCTTAATCCTAAATTGTTAGTGAGATAGTCTAGAAACAAAGATTAAAATAAAATAAAAGCCTCATTGTAATAATCCGTTTATTCTTTACAACTGCTATGCTGAACTAGAAAACTGTTATTATAATCACCAGGGAAAATAAGAGTTTTGGTGTATGAGGAAGTGTGTGTATTTTTTCCAGGCAACACTTCAAATAGAATGAGATGGCTCGTATTTGGTAAGTCCTAGTTAGATTATCGTGAGCGGTCATTCTTATCACGGGTTATCCGTTTTCTCTAACTTTCTATTTTACAAGTCGAATGCTGTGGTGGTTTCTTTCCTATTAGGAAGTTAGCTTCCCTCATTTCGATTTCAATTTTCTGTTTTACACAGAGGGTTAGTGACTGCGCTGTGTTGGAAATATCCAGTTAAATTGAAAAAGCAATTAAATGGATCGATAGACATAATGGTTTGGGAGAAAATATTTATCTTCAGAAATATAAATCGTGTGATGATTTGATTTGCCTTTTTTTTTGTAACTGACGTCCTTCAACGTTAAGTTATATCGGATGATGAATGGAATGGGTGAAATGATGCTCAAATGAGTCCGGGGTCCATAGAGCTTAGAGTTACCCGACATTCGTCTTTTATGATAAGGGACAACCCCGGAAGAAACCTTATCCAGGTAACTCACCCTGACCGAGTTTCGAACTCGGGACCTCTTGAACGTGAGGCAGTCATGCGCACAGAGGGCGAGGTCCCTACCCTTTACCAGAGGAAAACTCCCAGGCTGTTCGTTAGGACAATCGTCATCCCATCTTCCGTGAGCCCGAAACAGTCACGAGGCCGGTTTGGAGACCGGAGACCGCCTCCCCAGAGCAGAGTACTCCAAGCAGTCTTGTACAACCGGCATCCGCTCTGCCGCGCTTCTGAATCTTACTCTGTAAGAGTAAGCTCTTTTGACTCTGTACATAAATTTGTTTTACTTTCAGAGGTTGGTAATAAATTATAAAATAATCAGTCACCTAACGGTAGAAGCCTTCGCTGCTGAAGACTGCATATAATTTCTTTACGAAACTAGTCCTGAGTACTGCAAGGAATTTATAATTTCTTGAAAAGATAAGTGAAGTTTGTAATGAATAAACTGAAGCTATTGACAATGAAACAAATATAATTCAATAAATTATAATAATTAGCAACTACAGATCACTTACCTTTGATATTAAAATGTATCATAGAAGGAATAACAGAGACCAGTTTTGGTAATCTATTGTTTGCATCATCAGAAATTTATTTAAAATTGTAATTCTTTATAGCTTAAAAAAACAACTAAAATCAAATATATTATGCCCGAAAACAATCCATCGCTCTCCTACGGTAACTGTAAGATAGTGTGATACCCCTATATCAGGAGAATGACAAACTCACCCCGCTTAGTTACTCAAAGTTACAGGGACCACATTTAAGTCGGGACTAGGGTAGTCTAGTACGACTTATATTCTTGGATACTGCACTTGACATTCCGTTTTATTGTGTGTGTGCGGCGTGGGCGCGCATTGCGTGTGTTTTTGTCTATACAGTTTATTTAAATTTCCCTATTTAACTTTGTATAAAATTGTGGAAGCTCTTCATCAAATTACTCGTACATCATTACAGCTGCAAGTAATATTTTTGGAGGAGTAACAGTGTTACTGTTGTGTTAATACCATCTGATGGTGAAGCAAAGAAATCTTGGCCTGGACTAGACTGTCACCACTCTACCGTGCAACGTTATGCCATTTGAAGCGATGCGCGGTCTAGCCTCAGTTTAGAGCAAGAGGTTTTCTCAGGGTATGCGTGGGTATATAGGAGTAATTATGACACTGATGACACTGGTATCCAAGTTTAATACTCGTTTAGTGGCTGCTTCTCTTTTTAAAATCCCATAAATCACGAAGTTGCCGAGTAAGGGAACCCAATCTATATTGCTCTCCGGAGTTACCTATGTGGAGCGCATATTACGCGATAACATGTAATTTGTTAGTTGCGCAGCAGCAAATACGTTCCTTCTCGGATCAAGTCTGTCCATCCGGACAGTCAGTCCAGCTGTGTCCGATTCCTTTCAAGAAAATGTGTTATTCACACAGAATTCCCCTACTCAAATCGATCTTTTCTTACATTGTGAACCTTTGTGTCTTCTATTACGGTCATCAGTTACTAAAGGAGAGTCGAAGAAGGTCAGCTCTATTCATTTGTCCACCCTGGGACCGCCTGCGATCATACCTTTCCCTCAACATAGTAAATTACTAACATCCTGTTCACATCTGACAAATACACCCCACATTCATATCTTATTTACTGGATCCCCAATTTCGGTATCAATACTTAGGACATTTCAGTAGTGAAATGGAAAAAATTGGAAGGAAAGTATACAAAGATGGTATACTGTTATATCTGAACAAAAATGGCACGTTTTTTCTAGAAAGAAGCAGCTGGTGTGATGCGGTTATAATGACCGCGCTGAAAGGATCCTCAGGCGGTTCGCTTTGTACGGAAAAACTGTTCTCACCCTTAACCACAGCCCGCCTCGGTAGCGTAGATGGTAGCATGTCTGCCTCACGTTCAAGAGGTCCCGAGTTCGAATCTTGGTCAGGGTGAGTTACCTAGATAAGGTTTTTCCGGGGTTTTCCCTTATCCTTCAAGACGAAAGTCGGGTAACTCTAAGCTCCATGGACCCTGGACTCATTTGAGCATAATTTCACCCAATTCATTCACCGTCCGATATAACTTAACGTTGGGGCGGACGTAAATTAAAAAAATACCCTAACCACAATGTCATAAACACCTTAGGTTAAACTTACAGAGTAGGAGGGGTGAAGAATGTTAGGTTCGTGTATATAGCTCAGAATACCCAGGGTTGCCGTTGTTTACAGTAATCTTTAGAAGGAAAAGGCTTCAAGCTGATTTCACTGTACGAAATAGTAATTTGGTTTACTTATTGATATTTTAAAATAAATTTTAAATAATTAATGCATCCTATAATCATACATAATGTTACAACGCATTATAACATAGTTGAAAAGAGATATGTTACCTATGCTGTTATGGCATTAGTACTTATATTACTTACAAGACCTAAATGCGTGTTATTAACATAATATCCAAAGAAAGCTTAGTAAAACATTCCGATACCCTGTTGTAGGACCATCATTACAATTTTAAAAGGGTTAAATTGCATCAGTGTGCATGAATTTTCGAGGTATATTTACTTGCAAATTAAAGAAGTTCTTTGGATATTGTGCTAGTTAGTAATAATTTATAAGCAAAGACTGCATTTTAGAGCTTTGTTTATTGCAACTGTGAGCCGATTTATCCTAAAACCTTTTCCTATATTCTATGGCAGCTACAGACGGGAAAGAAAATATCAGTTGATTTAACAAAGCAGTAAGTACCTCAAATGTAGAAAAAGCGAACTAAGGAATTAAAGAAAAACTAGTAAGGAAACTCTTTTATACTCTTTTTAACTGCTGGAAGCATATTACAAAGATGTCTTCTAATTTTACAGATTTGAATAAAGTTAAGCAGTGTATTTTTTTTTTTGGTGGGGGGGTTCTGTTAAACACAATTCAAATAAATAATCATGTACATTCCGCATAATAATTAAATATGTCATAAACACTTAAAAAATCCAGAAAGGTTATAAATACTTTTAGATATATATTACAAGTATGAATATTAGCATATCCGAGGGAAACTTACAAACATGCCCTAAAAAAGTAGACATTGTCTGACGACCGGCAGTCAATATTTAAAAGTAAAACATAAATGTGTTTTCCAACGGATATTTATTTACTAATAAAAGAATAATCTTTAGCTTGTCTTTTCTTAATCTTTAGTTTGGTACAAATAAATGCATAAGCTGCCCTGAGAATAATAATTATTTTTGTGCAACATAGCAGCAAAATAAATGCGCATTATGTTTCTGTGGCAAACAGAGAATGTGGTGAAATCAAAATCGAGGGGATATAAAGAAAAGAAATACATTCCTCAAAACTCAAAAAACAAGTGAGAAAAGAAAGACCAGCTGCAGCAGAATGATACACAATGAGTGGTCCTTTTAAGAACGTAGCTTTGCTAGTAATTTTGATCAGAAAGTAAATCTTTCCACATGACAATGTTTTTAGTAGGTAAAACGAATATAAAATGACATGTATTGTGATTTAGATGTAAATCAGATTATTAGCTAACAATGCAATTTCTCTTTATTTAGAAAAAATCTCTGAATTACGAAATATAAGCAAGTACAAAAGGGAATAATTAGCGCTTTCTGAAAAATTCATTCAACAAATCCTGAGAAAAATAAAAATCATACATTTGTGATTAAAAATGCTTTAATCCTACCTTTACTCATCGTTGTCACTGTCTCCTACATGAATCACGGATCTCTCCTGGTTGCTGTCTACATCGTGACTTATATATTTTCCATCGATTTTGGCGGTGCACTGGACGCATGATGACCAAAGGTTGTAGTCAATTCTTTTTGTATCTTCACGCAATAGCTCACACACACACTTGCACTTAGGGTAGGTGTCATGTTGTGTTTCTTGATGAGTCCTTTCAATTTAGCTCATATGAGTTCTATAGCGTTAAATATGCAGCGAGAGGGTGAAAGACGCAAAACTTCATGGCCGCGAGAAGCTGCAAGTTCATCAACCACATACTTTTTACTTATATTTGCAGACTTAATTATAAAGACGGCTTTTATGGGAACAGGATTTGGTACCAGTATGTTATGTTCTTTCATGAACGAAATAATATCCTGTGCTCTCGTTTTCATGAATGGAATTTTAAAGAACTGCTGCGAATGGTAGCTTGCATTGTTCATTATTATCACACATTTTCTATTATTTGGCCAGTTCTCAAGCAGACTATTGGAAAACCACGTTTCAAATACCTCTGCTGTCATTTCATCATGACTATCAGCTTTGCAGTTTCCTATGTTCTTAGCTGACAAAATCAAACATTTCGGCACTCACCCTTCATTACCCCCAGCATTAATCACCCTAATACGCTTCCCTCGTGACGGCAGAGATTTTAGCACACAGTTCCAGGTACGTCGTCCCATCCCATCTTAGCAACGTCAGGAGTGTCGAACCAAGTCTCATCCAGATACACGATCCTGAAACCTTGTGAACGTAGCTCTCGTAGTCTGTGCAGGAATTTGTATCGCCAAGCCACTATTCATGCTGATTCCATCCCTACATTTTTGTTTTTTTCAGACGGTGAAATCGAATACCCAGCTTCTTTAGCAGTTCCTAAGTGTAGTTTCCTCGTAGGGAAAATCTGCTGCACTTTTCAGTAAAAGTGATAAAGTTCTCGGACCGTTGGCGACTGCCCTTTACCATAAAATCGATACACCTCGCGCCTTATAAAGTCACAGCCAAAATTATTTACTTTATTAAATTTGGCTCTTTAGTTACCTGGCTTTTTATGAGTCACTGGACCTCACTGCGTAACGTACAGTTTTCCTGTCCAACTTCAGTATTCTTGCAGGCTCAGAAATCGAACCCTTGCCTAAATTATTGTTTTTCACATATTCATGAATATTGCACACGGAAATCTGGCATTGCTTGTTCAAGGTTTTTATACGTCTTTTTTCTTCGGAGTTCCGGAACCACTGGTACTTGGCAAGGAGTCATTTTCCGGTGCAGCCGGAGGGAGAGAAACTTCGTTCGATTCCCACGGTTTCCACATCTTAATCAAACTACGCAAGTACTAAACGCTAATAACTATTAAACACCAATAAATTTATAAAACTGCACTAAATACACTTAGTAAAGCACTATGTAGCTTCTATAAATTTAAGGTTAAGTTACGCACATAAGAAGCACGTGTTCACAGTCTAAGCTAATAGCAGATACTGAACATCTGAGGACACAAGAAAAATATTGCAAAAGCGCTTTTACTTGAAGGACCACCCCATATGTTTTAGGATGGAAGACCCTTATAATTGCTTCCATGTGGAATGTGCGGTCAGAGGTGAAACCTCAGAGTCCACTTTGTTGCACAGTCTACGGTAATAGCAGATACTGAACATCTGAGGACACAAGAAAAATATTGCAACAGCGCTTTTACTTGAAGGACCACCCCATATGTTTTAGGATGGAAAACCCTTATAACTGCTTCCATGTGGAATGTGCGCTCAGTGGTGAAACCTCAGAGTCCACTTTGTTGTCGCTGGGATTCAATGAACGCTGCGTCCTTATCAATGACCAATTAACTACATTATATATTAACCAGGTTTTTGTTTTATGGCAAGGCTACGGACCGCGAGTATTCGAAGTTTACCGGCACAGAAGAGCCTGGAGCTTGCATACAGATGTTCCGTGGCCTCGACGTAAAACGGAAGTGCTGTACTAATATAAAAGTAATTATTTCATCCTCAGGGCGCCGGGGTAGCGCGGTGGTTTCGTTCGCGGCTCCCGTTCTAAGGGTCCCGAGTTCGATTCCCGGCTCTGGGGTTGGCGATTTTAAGTCGGCCCTATCCACGCCTTCACCTCTGTCTAGCACACGTGAAGTATCCCCTATGCCCAACGTGGTTCGGAGTCCACGGTAAAAACTGTAGGTCCTCTCACCTCACCGCCATCTTCACTATCACCCTATCATCGGAGGTAATGGACACCGCTCTCTGGGTGCCTCCACCTGAGAAATGGGTCCGGTCATCACTTGGTGGGGTGAGGTTACCCCGAAGGCCAAGGTTGCCATGTGGGGAGTGTTAGTAACTAACTAACTTATTTCATCCTCACTATGTTAGGATGTACGTCTACCTAGGATTTTTTAAACATTATACAAAAGGGTTTAAACTCGCGGAAAGAGCATTCAAACGTTTATTCATTGTACTAAGCTTTGGGGTATGTGAAAGAGAGAAAAAATTTAAACTTTCCTAAATGTCTGCTAGGTGTTGCTTGGGAAAGTATTAGCTGGCAACATAAAAATATTTCGAAAATCCCTAACTCTGCGAACAATTTGGCATGAACTGTGGATTTTAATAATCCGGAATTTTTCTCTAGCTCAGTTTCTTGCCTATCTTTACCAAAAACATGAAGTAGAGTGTGAAAGAATGTAATCTAATGTACAGAAAACACAATGATCCCAAATCCACCATACACCTACGAATCGACACTGTTGTATAGGCAATAGTTTCGAAGGAATGGTTTCCAATATGGCCACTGAACTTAACAACTCAGACTGAAAGGAAGAAAAAGAAGTAAAGAAAAAATCAAAAGAAAAAAAAAAGAAAATCATGTTAAAAATATAAGCAATAGACTTTTATAAACTGTAATCAAAACGTTAAATTTGCATAAGGAATATAGTTTCCAGAACTTGGTAGGAAAATGACCTTTACATTTCAGAGCTGGAGCTGGAAAGTTTTGTTTTTATCTGGGCAGGGTTCTTTGCAACGATTTTGCCTTGACGACCCCATATTAGTTTGCATTTTTATAAAGAAAACCGGAGAAAGACAACTAAATGCATATAGTTGACAGAAGTTATCGGCGACTGCGATAATTCTGAACTTATGATGTAAGCGAAACAAAGTTTCGTAAACAACTCAGTAGCACGCCCCAACGTGTTCGACGAGCATGCATTAGAGATCCACTGTAAGTACTTTAACATTTTTCCTTTTTAAAATAGTATTGTAGTTTATTTGCACTCTTATCATAATTCTGTTAATGCAAAGAACGCGCAGCAGCCGCCCATTTGATTTGCATCGCTGTGGATAAAATCTGCAGCAGAAAGCTTACTGAATATGGTGAACACGCAATTTTGTATCCGCATCTCTCCGAAGAGGATTACTATATTATATAACATGTGAAGAAACAGTTATGTCTCAGTAAAAGTTCCAATTCCGAGAAATATTAGGAACCAAATAGCTTTTCAAATTAACGACGAAATGATAGGTCTCCAAGCACTTAGTTGTTGCATGATTCCGGTTCGTTCGAGGCAATTTATGATTGCCTCTTCCGTTTCAGTAATATTGGGGGTTGGTAATCTGACTGGAATTAAAAGCAGATATGAAATTCAGAAAAAGTTTTGTATGTAATTGCTTCTCAGAAAACCTGTAACCATTTTATTGTGATAGATATTGTTGCTTCGGAACTGAAGACTCCAATGTAAATGTTGAAATTTGTGTCCCTTTGCGAGAAGCTCATTGTCAATACCTACCCATTAAACATTTAGTGAAGAAAAAGTCTCTTGGAACTTGGACGTACTAAAGCAAGAACTCGTATTCCACCCATGTACCCGTATTGCAACTTAAGGGGATCTGCAATGAAACCTATATATATAAGCATGGAAGCTTACTTCCTGTTATCACACGTGTTCCCATTGGCTGACGTGACATAAAGCTGACCATAAATGACCAAAAGATGGTCACAAAAGTGACCAAATTCACACATAAAAGTTCGTAAACTTTCTTTTTTATGCCATGTTTAAACAAGAAAGAAATTAGACGAAGAGCAATTCTCCATACCATTATCTGCTGTCTCAAGTCAGATTTTCCGCTGTCTCGAGACTCGCTGCCCTCTGTGTAAGATCTTGCGCCAAGAATCACTAGGATATACGTATATAAATCTACCTTAAGTGAGTTCAGTATCCTTTAACTGGGTATCTACCTCTTGTTCATTTTGTTATATACTATGCTCTTTTGTAGTGTGTACTGGAGCTGCGATTTGCGGCATTTATCTGTTTTGAATGAAATATCAATTCCAAAAATCACTTTCAAAATAAAAGTTATTTTCTCTTCATCTTTAGCATTTACCAAACATGCAATATCAACAACTACTTCTTATGTAGGAAGTTTTAAATTTTGATATTTGACAAATCCGCCTACTTGAGAATCCCTGCAATTGAACAATTAGTAATATTATGTGAAATAATCACATCCCATTTGTATTCTAAGAAGTTCGGCAAGGGACTTAGACTTCAGAAACTACTGTTTGCTTTCAGATGTTGTGTACTCTGCACATGCTGTCTTTTAAAAGAAATATCAACATGTCTCAGGTAAATGAATGTGAGGGTTTTATTGAAAATCTTCGTACTGACTGAATATACATATGTAATTCAACAGAAATAGTTTGAGGGGAAGACATTTCTCCTCCTGAGAGATTAAGACATGAAAGAATGTGACAAACACATCAACAGCTATATATGAGTAGCCCTTAAACTGCTGTGAGCTTCTGTGGTAAAAATCCTATTTAAAGGAGAATTGGCTTCGTCATTCATGTAATTAATAGTCATAACACTACTATTTAGCTTTTGTTGACTTGCCATTCAGGACTTCCGATGCGAAATAGCAAATCATGTCAGTTTTGTTTACAGTTGTATTTATGCTAGGATTATGCACTTTTTGCGGCAGCCCAGAATTTAGTTTTGCAAAGCTTTATGCGAGCCTATGACAGTATCTTCAGAATATTATGTCTATGTTATGCAATCTTGTTGGTGAAGAATTCACAAAGCTTCTGGAAAATGTATTTTGTTTTTCGTAGAATCAGTTCCAGCACTAATCATGTTTTTCTATTGTACAACCGTTAACAGGCCTTAAGAAACGAATTTAAGCTGCTTGTAATTTACTGAAGCCTTTATTTTTTATGTCCATGATGTGCAATCATATTGTAAGATAGGAAGCGTCAAGACGAAATAAACTTTAAAATGTGCATATCTCTTTCTGCTTTCACTTTCAATGCAACTGTCAACTGTGACACATGAGGATAGAAATCCAATTATTTTATGATTTATATGTCGATCTATTTTGTAATTTATTACATCCAATACATTTAAAGTGCTACATTTATTAAGTTATATTACTTTAAAATTTAATTTACGTTCCTATTAGAAATTTGACTTAAAATGCAGTTAATTCACCTCTTAGGCCAGGTATTTTAATTTTATAAAGTACACTAATATTTTCAAATTCATACCTTACTTTCAAAGGTCTATATTCATTGCTGAAAGTAAAAACAACAGTAACAAAAACACTAAATTACTCAATATGCCTTGTGCTATATTATATCACTATACGCAAGGCACTTTGCATTCTTAAAAATATACATATTTTAATTTAAATAGGCGATAAACTGCCTCTCTATTCAAACCCCCGATTCATTGGGGGTTCACAAAGTCTCTGAATTAAATTATATTCTTGTTATTCTGTCATTTGCTTCAGAATGAACACATATTCTCCAATTTACTTTGTTAAATTACCTTTGCTCTTCAATTATTTCGATTGTTGATATAATGTTCATCATATTCTGTATCGTTTGTGCATATATCAAAATTATATTTAAAAGATATTGCTCTGCACTTGTCACAATTAGTTCCATCTTATTTCCTAAAATTAAAAGTTATTTATTGAGCAGCTTTCAAATATTTCTAATGGACACCTCTATTTTATAAATATACTTAATGAACATTGATCATCTAACTGTATGTAAGGTTCTCAAATATCAAAAAGATCTCTGTATACTGTAAGAAAAACAGATATGATTTTATTATAAAATTCAGAGCCTTAGAAACAAACACACACGCACACACCAACACACACATACACATACACTATCCCAAAAACTGTGACCACTTTAGGTAATTTTCAATCCTTTAGTATTTTTTTATTTTTCCAAGGCAAGCCTAATAAATAAATAACTTTTTATTTACGTAAAAGCTACCTATATTTACATAATTCAGTCGGTACATTACGTTTACATTCAGCTTTTATATTGTCAGGAGTGAATAATGCGTAATTTACTTCTTAAGGTGTGATAAGATCTACTGATATTTCGAATTTTTATACTTTCTAAGTTTAATCTTGTAGTATTTCTCTTGCAGAATAAATGTTGTCCATGATTTATATGATTTCATATAAAAACACTAGATAGTCACGTTAAATCTCTTTCAGTTTAATTCGAACATTTCAGAGTTTCCCAAAATTAAATCCAACATGGGAATGACTGCTAACTCCTTCATTTTTTCCTTACAGTATACAGAAAACTGCACAGTGAAACTATGGTCGGAATGACGATATGTGGTTTGCTTATCATCTGAAACTGTAAGATAAAGGGTAGTGATATGGGCACATGATAAATACTTCAAGGCGCAGCTTCTGATATGGAGATCTCTTCTGTTTTGGATAGGTAGAGTGCGATAGAAAAAAATCATTGCCATAGCTCGGATTTGAACCAGAAATCTCCCGGTCTCCGTCCGGTTGCTCTTAACCATACGACTGAGTTGGATAATTTAATATCATGCTTTATGTTGGCCATAGCACTTCAGTAGTTAGAAGCAACCGCATGGAGACCGGAAAATCCTGCTTCAAATCCCGGCTATGGCATTTAATTTTTTAATCTGTCTCTATCCAAATCATCGCCTACACACGGCTAGTGAGGAAGAACGATTAATTTCTATTTCCTCTATTGTAAATTACGTTCCTTCCCTTTTAGCTATTAACTCACTAGGTGTTACAGTTTACACAGAACAACTTTAGCAACGTATTACAAGATTTAAAAAGAATTCTGGACAACGATTTCAGGGTTTGGATGTAAGAAAAATCAAGTTAAACTCATTCTATCAACCTCATTCGGGAATTATAAATGGTGTACCAAGAGAAATGTAAATATTTATAACCCATACATTAATACAACTTTGCTAAAGTATCCATATCGCAACATTTATAGCCAGAATCCTATAGGCTTTTATCTATTGTCAGGAAGTATTATAAATGCCCACTGCGTATAGCTATATTTCTTTGCTTCTCCATTTAAGCTTGTAATTCAGATAACCTTACCAATAAAAGATCATGGAGAAACTCTCCCTTCCAGGATGGTGACATGTGAAGGAATTAAAAGTCGTTTGTGCTATAATTTTTGACATACCGTAGTAAACTGGCCTTCAGAGCTAAATCTGCACAAATTTGTTCATAATTTTCACGAATAATATAAAGAAACCAGGAATTTCTATGGAGACAGAAATGCTAGCTCAGTGTAAATTATTTCAAGGTAATTCATATTTTGATACAAATGGACTTGAGACCAGAGGCTAACTGACTCATGTTGTGTGATGCCAACACAGTTAAGTTGTGTCTGTTTAAAGTGCACCAAGTGAGAGATGGCGACGTAATTATGATGTCGGGTTACTTATATTTTACAGATGAAACTGCCAGTACTGTTGCTGTTGATGGTACTACTCCAAAGAGCTGAGAGCTACCAAGTCAGTTTGGAACATGACGTACCAACTCACCAGAATGAAACTCTTCGTACACTTCTAGATCTGCTGGATCCTGTGGAGCTGAACAAATCCCAAGAAATCCAATATGATACTGACTTCAGAGAGGTGTGCAAAGATTTCATCTGCTTAGGAGGTGCAGTTAATCGCCAGAGCACAGATCCCTACTGGGTTGAAGTCTGCAATGCAAGTCTCAAACTCAACATACCAGTGCTACCTTCCGATAGTATAGAATCAATACTGAGAACCTTAATATTTTGGGACTTCCGTCTTAGGGACCTACAGTTTGGTGCTTTGCATTCAATAAACGCTTATCTGTCAAGTGGTGACATATCTTTAGCCCTAAAGGCTGTAAACCTCACAAGTGAATATCTCATTGGCAGACGTGCCTGGCTTGCAGATATGCATGTCCTTCAATCAAGCTGCCCTCAAGTGCATTTCTCTGAGAGTACTATTATCCAAAATCGTTCTCGTGATCTTAGGGACCTGAGAACAAAATTGTCTATGATAACGTCGTTTTACTATGTCCAGAACAATATTAAGATGGTTTTTAATGAATTAGCTATAAACAAGGCTATGGACATACATGATCGTTTTTTTAATTCCAGTGAATATGAAGTGCGTATTTCTATATTGCGAAACTGTAGTGTTAAGTTAAATGATGTGCAGTTCACGTTGCAGAACTTGAAGAATGTCATGACAAACAGTAACTTGTCAGATATATCTTCATTTCCTTGGGTTGCCAATATGACAGATGAGCTGCAGGACTTGAGAAATGAAGTGGAAGTTAAGCTCAGTTCCCTAGAGAAACAGTTGATAACCGGAATTATTTTCCGGGATTATGTGGACCGAATCGTCTATACTCTCATGGCAGTGTTTGGGCTGACGTGGAATACTTCACTGTTGTATATATTGACAAAGTACAAGGATGTGTGTACGCCACCCAATATTATCCTCTTTAACTTTGCCATCATTGATATTCTCAATCTCTCGATCAAGATACCTTGTTATTATATCACAAAGTACTACAGTCCTACTTTATACATAGGCCTGAATGCTTGCAGAGCCTTCGTTAGCTTCAGAGTTACTCTATTATATGCTATTAAATTTTCAGTGTTGACTCTGAGCGTCCAGCGTTATGCCGCCACTATTACCACCAGGAGGTCGATATCGTGCTGTGGCTTGTCAGCACGACACCGTGCAATCCTCCTCTCGTTATCTGTTTGGCTGGGTGCTCTTCTGTTTGGCGTACCTCCGGGTATCTTATACCACTTCTCTAGTGACGTGTGCATTGCTCAAGTAGCTCATCCCAGTGCAGTGGAAGTCCTCGATATCTTCTACATTGTGTTTTCCTGCATCGTGTTACCGATACCCATTGCTGCGTTCAGTTTGTTGACAGCGAGAAGACTGCGACGAAGTGTTATTCTGATGCCAGGTGGTGAGAATCAGAGATGTGCACGGATTAGAAGTGCTCGGGTGGTGACGGCGATTGCAGTGGTGTTCATGATAACTCAGATACCCCGTTCCTTCTGGTTCTGCTATGTAGCATATTTTCACATAAACAGGAGACAAACTCTGCTATTCTACATCGATGTAGTTGTAGTTTACTTATTTTATCTCAACTCGTGCTTGAATCCTATTGCTCTCTACATTGCCAGCAGTGAACTTAGAAGACGTTTTAACTCCATTTTCTTCTGGTGGTGGTGGAGGCGAAAACTCACTTCATCGATATCGTTGCGACGTACAGATACAAGTGCTTTAACAAACTTCACTTGAGAGTTTGTGTACAAAAATTCACAGACAGAACTGTGCTAAACTTTTGTCTTTCCTAACTTTTGATAAAATATATCAGGGGGTGGTAAGTTCCATGACTTACACAGCACAGAGAAACTTGCTAACAAAACCGTTATCAAGCAGGTATAAACGACAGATAACGGCAGTGAAAAAGACCCCCTAGCAATTGACTGAATGCGCTTTAAACGCAATCATGACACTGTCCTTTCTGTTGCTACTAGTGACAAATAGCTGTGTGTTTATTTGGACCTTTCCAACTAGCCTTGTTCTTCTGTTTTCCCCTAGAGGATGTAGATTTTTGTGCTCCTATCTTATTTAATGTCTGGAAGCATGAATAAGAGTGCAAATATGTGTACCTTTAATGCAAAGGAAACTCTCAGATTAACTAAAAACAATACAGACATGACAATCAAGTGAACATAATTGTCGAGAGGCAGTCATCACAAAGAAGTTTTTATATAATCGACACAAATGAAGTTTTATATTGTTACTCTTCAACACACTGATGTTCTATTTGTTGCAAAATTAAGATACAGACTTTTGTGGTTATAACTGCACATATTTGTATTCCTAGCTCGAATAATGTAGTGAAATACAATATTTTAATATTTACTTCATTTGCGAATCAGAAAATTAGGTAACAAAGTATGTTTTCAGGTTGATTATTAGTTCCGCACAAGCGTATTGCTCTCACGCCCTACCTATTTATTTCCAGCGAGTGTGCAAGACAAGTTATTGTGATAGGTAAAGCTGAATGGGTGATATCATCTTTCTTGCGTACCAAATATCTATTATTTGTGTTATGTAAAACTTACCCATTCATAGAGAAAGAAATGAAAAAAGAAGTTTAAAAATGTGATTGTGGATTTTATATTTAACCTTAAAATTCCAGAAAATAGATTGATTTAATATGTAAAAGTTTAAATATTTTCTGCAAGGTTAATGACCCCAAACTATCTAGGAGTAAGTCAGGTATTGTAGTGCCAACACGAGAAAGCAAAACGGATGAGCTATATTAAGACATTATTTAGTCAGTTACACAGTTACAATCTAGCAGAGAACATAAGGCAGTTAACTATAAGCTGTGTTCGTGGCAAAACTGTGAATAAAGGGGATCAAACAACTAATACTCTGAAATGGATACACATTAATTTACTAATTATTAAATTATCTAAACTTATACCCTTAAAATATTGTATATTTTCCTTCAGATGACGTCCGGAGAGCACAAAATACCTGCAGGCCATAAGAAATAGCCGGGCAATAAACAATCTTAACGATGGGATTAATACGTTCTGTAATGTCTTTGTAATTAACTTCCTCCAACATTTAGTCATATCGGACGATGAATAAAATGGGTGAAATGATGCTCAATGCGTCCGGGGTCCATGGAGCTTAGAGTTACCCGATATTCGTCTTTCAGGATAAGGGAAAACCCCGGAAAAAACCTTATCCAGGTAACTCACTGTGAACGAGATTCGAACTCGGGACCTCTTGAACATGAGGCAGACATGCTACCATCTACGTTACCGAGGCGGGCCGTTCTGTAATCGATACTATCTACCCTCGCAACGGTATAGACGGAAATCCATAGAGATTTATGCGTTTGGTTGAAATATCACAGTCATGCATCGTGAAATGAATTATTTTACAAGCGTAATGGCGCTTAGAATACAGGTATAAGAACTTAACCGATAAGATTATCCTTGCTCTGACAATGGCGAAAAACCAGCGCTCTTTCATTCTTTTTTAATGAACTTGCTTAGCAAGTTAACCAAATGAAGGTTGGCTGAGATTGCATTAAAACAACAGTAAAGCCCAGGAACTTCCTAGTGCGAGGTTCAATAGAAGTTTTGTCTTCTGATTGGTTTACGTTTTAGGACTATATGGTGAGAACCCGAAAGTTACTTACTTCAATATGTTTGTCTCCATGTATGGATTTGTAACATCCTGGAAAGTTGCACAATGCACATATTTGCGTATAGGTGCTGGAAATACTAGTTTAAATTCTTATTGTATCGTATAAAGGTATATGGAAATGTGATTCATAACGTATAGTAAATAAAGACAGGGCACTTATTTGTGACTATATATTCTAAACTGTATGTGTGAATCTCATCCCATGTATGGATTATATCCTGTGTAACAAACTAAAGAATTAAAAACATTTAAATATTAATTAGGATGCTTGACAGTAAACTGCTTAATTAAAATTTTAATGAAACATGAAGCATACAGAGACCCCGGGGTAATGATTAACTCATTGCATATCAGCTTGTGGGAGCTTTCAACCTGTGAAATTTTTAGTACTATCTTGAGGAGAACTGACAAGTGACGTGCAAGGATTTCTCTTTTGGGACTGTCCTGATGATGAAGGTCCCTTATTTAGAATTATATCCAGTGGAAGTTACAATTTTATTACTTTTGCGGTAGACCTATACCCATTCAGAAAATCACCTTCCTTACAAGATTTACTTTAATGAGCTAATAGCTCATGGAAGTTTTTTCTAATAATGACACATTGCGGTTGAATATTTGAAAAAAAAAAAAAAAATGTGCAGTAGGTTTTCAGTCCCTTTATTCCAATGGCAAATCTATTTTGGAAGTTTTATTTCTTTTAAATAATTAACTATATGTCGCTTCGTAAAATTCACAAACGAATAAAAATAAAAAGTTTATTTTGTGGAATTGGAAGTATAGTAACAAATGCTGATGAAACATGCATTTTATTTTTTAAGCATTTTAACGCTAGTTCTTACTATATACAGCTCCACAGGAGATAAACCCTTAATGGTATATGACGCAAAGTAATGGGGAAAAATGAAATATGTAAAAGATGAGCTCGGCCTATGTTTAATTTAGCCCCAGATATTTGTCAGTTATGAGGACCAAGGAAAACCTGGGATAAAGAGGACTGTTTTGCAAGGATTTCAAATGGGGATATCCCATTTATGAATTCGTCTCTTAACGACCTTAGTCTTCCCTATTATTTGGATAGGTTTTGCAGATATTTCATAAAGATCAAACCTATTAATTGTAACGGTGAATTATTTACTGCTTAATGGTATTTAAACCGGAGAAGCTCATATTAATGTCACATTTGTTAAGGGAAGTCTATAGCTCCTCCATCATAACTTTTGTTTTCATTCATTTTAGCTTCATTTCGTATTATATTCATCCTCATTCTTATAGCAAGCTAGAGGAATATCCCGTCGGAACTGTGATCCAATCCTACTTCTCGACAAGCATGTGATCCTAGGCATCCACTTGTAAATCTTGGGGGTTGTAAATCCTCCATACAATTAGGGTAGATGGACATGTAAGATTAACTTCGTCTAATATATCATTATACATTATGCTTTTGACTAAAAATTAGTAATACAAATGCCGTTCAAAACAAGCCTTGATTCTTTAGCTCTCGAAGTTGGGTCCTCTGATCCGGAAGGCAGAAACATAATTCCAGACGGGTATAAGGAAATTGTAGTGGTAATAGTAAACAAAATTTGAATAATATTTATCAACTGATCTGCTCTAGATCAGGGAAGGAGAAAGTATAATCGCACTGCTGGAACAGTTACCATGGATTTATCTTTGTAACAGAAACCTCACAGATAACGCACTGATTATTCTTGTAAGAGTGAGAGGGGAACTGCTGCGCTGCCCAGTCCTGTGCTAAGCACCAATAAACGCGTCACTTCAGCCAATGGAGTTCGCAGGTATCACAAATGACAGATATATGTTCACTCCACGTGGAGTAATCAGTGCTTTATCTGAGATGTATCTAATACCAAATATAAATCCATGGTAACCGTTTGAACAGCGCCATAATACCTTAGATTTACGAATCCTAAATATGCGGCACGATGATATCACTCAGCAGTACGTATACTATCAACCATGAGATAAACACAGATAGTAGGTTGCCACTTTCGGTGCTCTTGTACTCATATTAGGCTAATCAGGAGTAGACATAGAGGTCGTGTTGTCACGTGTTTATTAACATTCTAATTCTTGCCACTCTGTATCTAATTTGAGCCCTGGTTATCGAACTGAGGTACTCTCCAGCAACGCAAAGTAAGTCCCTAAGAGGTATGTGCCACCCTTACTCAGTGGGACAAGGACAGCGAATGTGTGGCAGAGAACTTCTGCTACTCAAGGAGCAGAACCGTTAAAAAAAACATGCGCCCTATTCACCCTGTGCACTAAAACCAAGAAGATTCATTCATAAAAGTAGAAGCCGTCAGAATGTTTTTGAATGGTCTGTAACAGAACTGACATGGAGTGTCATAAACTACCGAGGAAGGGTGTAGGAACCTTTTCCAACCACCCTGTGTCTCATCCACTGGTGACTTTCTTTCCTGTGGTATACTATACCTTTCTGTAAATTTATGTTTTTCCACTAAAATGTCTCCTTGATTGTAAGCTGTGGCGACGATATTTCTACTGTAAAAATGTAACTATTCTAGTCAGTGATGTGCAATGTAGCATTAAAATAGCATACTTTCTAGACTGAACAACTTTTATACTATTAATTATTGTAGCTACTTTATGTAAAATATTTCAAAGTGTTAGTTATGTAATAAAAGAAAATAAAGTGCATATATAATATTTAACCAATGTTTTAAGTTATTGTTATTTTACAAGATATTGGTGTATTGCTTTGAAGCAATAGATACCATCGCTGAAGATCAGATTGATGAATTACTGATTAATAAGAATGGGAAGTTCATGAAGGTATTCCAGTCATATCTGAGCAAGACTCCAGCAAACGTGTTGGACCATGAAAAGAAACCGTAAAAAACGGAGTGGTTTTAGATGTAACAGTTCGGATAGGGAATTCTGTCTGGTGAGCTATATTTCCATTATTATCTGCCTGTTCGGGGATGCTTTTGGAGCGTGTGATTTTGGAACTGTACTCAAATTTGGTATCTTGAAATGTTTAAACGTGCCTGTTATACTGAACTAGACACTGAAAGAAAGTACGCATGTGTAGTAACATATTATGTGATAGTTTTTAAAGAGTTTGCATTCTTATTGTTTTACAAATAATAATGTAAACATTTATAGTTAAATATTTGTCTTTTTGAATTTAAACGTTTGCTTATTTATATTTAAATGCTTCATTGCATTTTCTGGATAGCTCTGGTCAAGTTCATTTGAGGTCAATTGATTCCAATAGATCTTAATTACCTACAAGCTGTTAAGTTATAAGTTTAGACATTTGTACGAGTAATTCAGAATAATGTAATGAACAACATTACTTTAATTTAAAAGTAATAATCTCACTTTATAAGTGTGATATGTTTAATAATCGCACTACAAAGTCAGGTATTAAAATGTGCATACGTAAATCAAAGCGGGTATTCTGTGCTGTACAGATTTGTTCATTTCAGGACTGTATTACGATCCTACAGTGAACATTAGGTAACTAAATGAAGGTGTAAATTATGCGAAACTGTAAGAGAACTAATAATTGCCCGCCTCGGTAGCGTAGATGGTAGTATGTCAGCCTCACGTTTAAGTGTCCCAAGTTCGAATCTCGGTCGTTTTTTTTTAATTGTACGTCCTCCAACGTTAAGTCATATCGGACGGTGAATGAACTGGGTGAAATGATGCTCAAATGTGTCCAGGGTCCATGGAGCTTAGAGCTACCCATCATTCGTCTGTAAGGATAAGGGAAAACCCCGGAAAAAACCTTATCCAGGTAACTCACCCTGATCAAGATTCGAACTCGGGACCTCTTGAACGTGAGAATCTCGGTCGGGGTGAGTTACCTGGATAAGGCTTTTTCCGTGGTTTTCCATTATCCTCAAAGACGAATGTCGGTAACTCTAAGCTCTATGGACCCTGACTCATTTGAGCATCATTTCACCAATTTCATTCATCGTCCGATATGACTTAACGTTGGAGGACATAAATTAAAAAAATTACTGAAGTGATACATAATTATATCTATACCTGTGGAAACGTAGAGTCAGACTGAAAAATTCAATGCCATAGCCGGGATTTGAACCACGGATCTTCTGGCCTACACACGGCCAGTGTGAAAGAACAATTAATTTCTATATCTATAACTGTACCCCCCTTATACGAGATATGTTTCATTATTACTGATATCCTTCCTAGCTGAAGAAGGCCACAGAGTTAAGATGGTGAAAGCTTAGAGGAGGAAAATATCACTTGGTTGCAATCCCGAGAAGTTATCGGAATAATCCTTCCTAGCTTTTCACGCAATTTCTTTTTGGTAAAGTATTCTCCATATTAACGTCACAAATATGAACTACTTTAATGGAATAAACCTGTGCAGCTTTACGTAAAGTTTAGTACAACTATATTGGTTAAAAATTACACATTTCCGAAGCAGACATTTCTATTAATTTTTATCAGCTTCTTCTTTAATATCGAATACTTGATCTATAGTAAGTCATAAGAAAATGTAATTGTAAAATGTAAATTGCCTCTTACGCAATTTCCTTTTGGTAAAGAGTGTCGCGAGCCGTTATTTACGATCGCGCGGCTAGTGTACACAAAGGAACTGATAGGCAGCTAGCGCTCAAAACAAGATAAGCGCCGATAAACAAGAGACGGATAGTTTGTCACAGAGGTGAAAGACTTGCCGGCACCGATATAGTTACATTCTAGAACTTTTCTAGTGACATGTTAGAGAAAATTCGATAACAGTCTGGAATTCATGAATGGGTGTATAAAAGGAAGCCATGGCTAGTGATGAGTCAGTTGTGTAACAAGAGTGTTGTAACGAGAGCTGATCAGAACGTTGTGTGTATGTGACATAATGTTATTACATGAGAATTGATCAGTGAATTTCTACGGAAATTAAGAACATTTAGAATTTCTGCAAATTGGATTTTTAATTCTACGCACCCAAAAAGTCACAATATTAACGTCACAAATATGAACTATTTTAATTCAATATACCTGTGCAGCTTCACGTAAATTCTAGTACAACTAAATTGTTTAAAAATTACATATTTCCGAAGCAGACATTTCTATTTATTTTTATCAGCTTCTTCTTTAACATCGAATACTTGATCCATAGTGAGTCATAAGAAAATGTAATGCCAAATTCCCCAGGTAAGCCAAACGTACCGTTTGAAGACTATCCACCAAAGTTTCCTTTACCAGATTACAGAACTAGTTTACTCCGCCTTAAACAAACGCTTAGTGTTCACAGGAATTGACACAGCTTTTTGTATATAATGAACAGAAATTTCATCAAATGTCGAATCCCTAGTTTTCATTTCCCAGCAAAAATAGAACTCACGAATTGAATATTCATTTTCTCCATTACGTAAAATAACGACAGTTTTGTATTGCAACCAAAAATGCAGTACCATATTTTACCAGGAATACATGTTTTGAGACTATATGATTAAAAGCAGTGATTTTAGAGAAAGGTTTATCTGTGCATGCATGTGTGTGTATTTATGTACGTAACAATAAAAAACGGAAAGTCCATTAAATATTAAAGTTTTATTTATTAAACTTATTTAAGTTTATCACCTTGCAGGACGTCATACAAAGATTTTCGAGAAAATCTCCGGACCCAGATTACCCTTCACATGGAACATTTTTCGAAAATATTGATTTACTCAAAAGGGACTCTGGCGATCTTAAGTCGACATGCGTTTAAAATATTTTTATGCCAGTGAGAAGTTTATTTTGACTTTTCTACAAATCTCCTTTAGAAGTCTAGTACTTTCTGGATGACTTTTGGATAACTGGGAAACCGTAAATAAAAGACCAACTTGTACTGCGCAATTTATGTTCAACATTTCATGTGGCAAAATATTTCCGAGAAATTCGTTTTGGTGTGTTTGAATTTTTCAATACTTATGGATTTCCCAAATGGGAAGTTATTCATTTTTATCTCTTGGCCGTCAAAGAGAAAGGAGTTTCAAAGTAATTGCAAAGCGACCACCTCTGTAAATATTTGAGTATATCCTAAAAAATACTGCATTCTCATATTCCCTTTGTATCTACAAGAAATTTATCAATGCGGTAAGTTAAGTAAAATGTTTATCTCAACATTGAGTAGATAGAGGAATAAGCATTTAAGAATAGTTTGTGCATGAGTAGACAAAGTTAGTGAGTGAGCACATCCGATTTTTAATTTAGAGATGTCCTTAGTGTTATTTATTTAGTAAACCATCGAGGGCACCACGAATTATTGTGTACATCGTGAAAGTTACGACAAATTACAGTCCTCGTTATCCTTAGGGTATAACAATTAATTATTATCTTGGAACATAAATTACTACTATCTTCCTATTCTTGCAAATATAATTATCTATATTATAAGGTAATGTGGTAATATTTAAAATTTTTAATGCTGTGTAAACTACACACGTTTTTTCATTCAAAACAGTCTGCAAAAGTGTACAAAACAGAACATAATTTACAATTCGTTAACTTCCGTAGTTTCTGGGTGAAATCAAAGAATGGATAATCGTCTATGCGGAAATAATAGACCAAAAATAAAAACTCATCAGACTGGATATACCTACTGTACGCTTCAGGAGCTAAACACAGAGGAGTGGGCTAGAAGGAGTGCACCAGTTCATATCTTTGTCACATGATGAAACGCTCTTTTAATTAATTCCGAATGCAATAAACCATGATGCTTGATAAGCGCCAGGCAAATGTTATCGTCATGGGAAATCCAGGTGTTCGTTCACGCATTATCGCGGAGGATTTTGGCACTAGCGATGAAAACAACAGCATTTCCACCACGGAAGTGTTTTGTCAGTTGAAATGCTGTGAACTTCGAGAAATGTCCGCGAAATGTGGGACGTTCCTGCTGCTATTTCTAGTGAGTATAATGGGCTTCTGATGTGAACAAATGCACTGGCTGAATCGTTTATATGTTTGTTTTGCTGTAGTTTACAAACATTTACTGTTTACTATACTCACGAAAGTGAAGGTACTCCGTCAAAAGCTAAAATACATTTGTGGTGACATTTAATTATCTATAGAGTAAATACGGACGTATAATCAATTCTCGAATTGCACATTTGAAGGAATTAGTGAATTGTAAAGCGCCATCTTTCATTAACTATCAAGAGAAAACATTTGTAATCACTGCATATATAATGCGTAGGTCCTGAATATTACCTAAAATACAGTTTAGTATAAAGAAGGAATTATAACAAAGTTTGCAATTTTACATTACCCACCTCTGTAACAGTAACAAAGAGTAGCTGGTACTGTGTCTGCTTAATGTTAAAGAGGTCATGAGATCAAATCTCGGTGGGTGAATTATATGGATAAGTTATTTTCCGGGGCTTTCCCTTATCCTAAAATATAAATGAGGGTAACTCTAAGCTCTATAGACCCTTAGCTCATTTCAGCATCATTTTACCTATTTCATTCCTCGCCCGATATAACTTTGGAAGACGTTAATTAAAAAAGTACATCGTCATAGTTTATTTACAAACTCGAACATTATAGAACTACTATTAACAGGCATGTTATAAAATTTACTCAGTAAAAATTAAGTGATTTTCTCTTAAAATATAAAAAGATTTCTGTAAGTTATTTGATGTTTGTGATTATAACGAAGTTGTAACTGAAACGTCTGGAAGAATACTGCTACGCTAACTTGATGAGCTACACTGAAATAAATTATAATACTTTTAAATAAAAAAAACACACACACAGACAGAGAGAGACTGAAAGTCAATTGTTATCTAATAGTAGATATATAACGTACTTTTAGCACTTAGAAAGTAGGTTTTATGACATCTATGTAATTACCTAAAATGAAGGCATTTAACTGGGATGCAAAATAATAAAACTCCAATGTTTTACTTCATATAACGTTTTGTATATATAATCGTTTATTATTATATACCTTCTCAAAGTGATCTGTACAGAAACATCAAGTAAATCCGGCTATATCACGTAAATCGAGATAAATCGTTTCAGAAATAGCTTTATTGTACATATGCAGATGCAAGGGGAATATAGGAAGTGCACTCGATAGACAATGTTTATGGTCTTGTGTGCTTGTGTGCCGTATTAAATTTGTATCCCCTTTCCAGACATCGCCAAAAACAGCTGAATAGCGAGAACACAATAAGATGATAGAAGTATTGGAACTGTCGAAACAATAATAACGGATGGAAACAATCATTTCTTTCACACTAGTGTGTAGGCCAAGTATGGATGGTAGAGCCAGACTGAAAAATGGAATGCCATAGCCGGGTTTGCCCTCCTCGGTAGCGTGGATGGTAGCACGTCTGCCTCACGTTCAAGAGGTCCCGAGTTTGAATCTCGGTCAGGGTGAGTTACCTGGATAAGGTATTTTCCGGGGATTTCCCTTATCCTGAAAGACGAATGTCGGGTAACTCTAAGCTCTATGGAACCTGGGCTCATTTGAGCATCATTTCATCCATTCCACTCATTGTCCGGCATAACTAAACGTTGGAGGACGTAGATTAAAAAAAGCCGGGATTTGAACCACGGATCTCCCGCTCTCCGTACGGTTGCTCTAAACCACTGAGCTACTATCGCCAACATGCCGACATGACAGCAAATTCTCCAACTGACTCGTAAGTTTCCCGGTAAACCACTAGGGGTTCTCATATGGTATGAGACACGCACCTTATGTGGCGACTTACTATGCTGTAAGTACTTACGTCCCAGGCTTCATACGTTCATTCCAAGGCTTTATGAAGCCTGAGATTTAAGTACTCGCTTTTATATATCTTACTAAATTATACAAAATTCCTTCCGAATAAAGAAAACTTCAAAGCCTAAAATATAATTTTACTTGTTATCTAAAATTTGTGGTATTTTAATAAGAGCCATTTCCATAAAATAATCATTTATAAATATATTCCATGTGAAGGGACTTTGGAGTGGTTTGCTTATTTTGAAATCTTTCATGTTGCATCCATGGACATGCTAAGCTTAACCCCAATTCTGATTTTTGTATAACTATTCATTTTTAATTAATGCTGCTCAAAACACATTCTCGGTCTTCTTTTTCTAGAAAATGCTTTTATTGCATTAATTCTCGACGTTTAACTTTTGGTTGGAATGGAATACCTTATCTAACTACCAGGGACGTAATAGAGAAAGTAAAATTAGTCTAAATGTTGCGTTTTAGAAATGTCAAGTATTAAATATTAATAGAAATAGTATTTCTGACATGTTTTTTTATACACAAAGCTTCCATAGGAAGAAAGAATCTATACACAACTCTCTTTTCTTTTATTCGTGTGCTTAACAATTTTAAGCGCGACTATTTGATGGTTAAGCATAAACAGAGGAAGCTAATTCGTAGATCTGATTTTCTTTAGAGTTAAATATTCAATTCCATATTAAATTGACAACAAAAGTCTTGATTTATTACTACTGCTCGTTGTAGTTAAGTTATGCAAGTTACCACGGGATGAACCTTAGCATTTTGTTTCTGAAATAAAGGGGCGTGTTGAGAATAAGTGAATAGGCGCATAGATGAATAAATGTAGAGTACTATATGCGCAGGATTTCTTGAGCGTTCGGGTCCCAAGTCCTCATTCGGTAGGTTTCGCCTATTTCCGTAAACACAGATGACAACTTTGAAACAGGAAATGCGCTGCACACTGTGACATCTAGGCTAAGCTTTCACTCGTACGCCATTTCTTTTTGAGCAATTTTGAGGTTAATTATTAGCTAACCAGTTTACAAAAAATCTAAAAGCAAGACTATGTTGTCAGTGTTATGGCTCTCGAAAGGAGACACACTATTTTTCGTCTATCTCCGTATAACTGTGAGCTGAATGCAACTGAGCTGGCGTGGGCAAAAGTAATGAATGTTTACAAAGTACGCAATGTTAACGAGAGCCACAAGTCTGCGGAAACTTGCTATAGAAGCGACGGATCGGGAAGGATACGCTAAGAAGGTCCAAGAGCTGGAAATGCAATTAATGAAATTATTAACACATTAGAGGATACAAGCGATGAAAGTGACGCAGTAGACCTGGACATCGAAGAATTATAAAGCGAGTGAGTGTTTATAGTTGTCATAATATTTGTTTAATACTTTTATTTGTTTTATAACAGTAAATATATAAGCATACAGCATATCGGTTGGAGTTCAGTTGTTTGTTGCCACATACCATGCCTTTGGCGCATATCTTCGACTATCTTACCGCAATTTGGCTGAATGGTGTTTTTCTAGGTTGACCACACTGTAAAAACAAAAGCGTGTTAGCTCTCTTCTTCCCCTCTGCCTGCACTACACCGTAAATCCAGCGCTCAAGAAATCTTGCGCATATAGTACATATAATAACATGACATAATTATAGTTACCTATGAAATGTGATGAAATAATATATATATATATATATAATTAACTTTATATATCACGCCATCTTTATAATAGAATTTGACAATTTCATAAAAGATATGGGTTACATAATACCTAATTTAGAGAAATGCCTAGTAAATCCGTCCTTGGAATAATGGGGCTTCAAGTTGTGTTCCAATCTCCAATATGCAATTTGGAGTGGAATACTTTATGTTTTTCAACCACTATTGGTAGAATTAGAATTAGGATTAGGATGACTACGGAGGGGTCTCGGCATGTGACCAGTCTTGATCAGTTGCACTTGTGCCCCTAAACGGGACATCCCAGAGAGGAAGGATGAGGTGAGAGGATACAGAGGGTGACGCTCCAAGGAGCCACGACAGTGCAGAAGGCAGGGTTACCACATTTTACTAGATGGAAACGTCCCCAGTTAGGCCAAAACAACGAACATCCCCCTACTGTGATTCGGAAGCGATCCTAGCAGCAGATTAGGAGACCGGCAACCGGTTCACTCAGATATGCACTGCGGAGACACCCACCGACACTTATACCCTAAAAGAGACCACCAGATGAGAAATGATGTGAAACGATAACGGAGATGAAATGGAGGGACAGGCAATTCGAGGGATGTAATTAACCTACCCAGCATTCGCCTGTCGACCTGGAAAATCCCTAAAATCTCATAGGTCAGGTAGGTCAGCCACCGAAATCGATCCCGTGCCTCCCGAATGCGGACCACAGAGAAATCGCCTGAGCCATCCCGCTAACCCCATGGGTAAATGGCAGTGAAAGTAAGAAAAATCCAGGTTAGTGACCCTCATAATCTGTGTTAACTTAGAACTACCCTGTTGAAAACACGGGAAGGGTAAAAGAAAGAATTAGAGATATTATGGGCATTGGAAAATTTATGGGTGTTTATAGAGGCCACTGAGAAGCCTAAGAGCTTTGAGTTAAGATATGTCTTCTTTCCCTTTCTTGCTTCACATATGTTTGCAAAGAATCGATCTATTTTGACACTATTATTCGGAAGTACCTGAAATATTACAAACAAGTTAAGTTGAAAGCTAGAACGGAAATAGCTGATAATTTTCTTTCAAAATAATTTGGTATGTTTAGGAATGCCGTCAGAATTAAACATGAAGTAAAATAAGTGGATTCGATTACACTTGATTTCGGCATCTCCATTTATATTTACAGGTTGACTGATATTCAATAAAGGATTGCAAATTACATGTTAAAGTTTTTAAATCCTTTTCATCTCTTCTACCGCAGGTTCATCTCGAGTTTCTGGCTGTAGCACCAACACATACGTCTGGTCCGAAGGAAAGTGACCTAATAGTCTCTTCATTAGATGTCCTTAGGACAAGCACATCCAGCATCAACTATGAATACACAGCTACTGTCAATTGCTCCCCGGAAGTATGTTTGCAAAATGGATGCCTTACTTACAGGCAGTACTTTGAATTCGAGGACTGCAAACTCAACTGCACCAGAAACGAAGCAAAGAACTACACCACCTATTACCTGTCCACTTGCAGCCCCTCATTTGAACATGCCGCCCTCAGCAAGGCCCGTGAGTACGTCCAAAATAGGCGAGCGTGGATGATGAAGCAATTCAGACATAGAGGTAACCTCGAGAAGTCCTTAGAGCTAAAAGATCGCATGCAGGACTTTATGGAGATGTTGTCAATATTGATGTGTTTTTCTGCAGTACATGGGGAGAGCTTCAGTACAGAGTACTTCATTGCAGTGTTCGAACAACAGAGTTTTGCAGACAGTTACATAGACGCAAATGAATTATACGTTCAATTAGCTTTTTTACAGGAAGCTTTGGAAAGCCTAAGGCAGCCAAAACAAAGTACTTTTATTTTGGAACGTATCGAGGAATTAAATACAAAAGGTATATCCATAGAATGTGGCACGAAGTTAATTGTTAATACTAGTGTGCAGAACAACCTAAGGAAATATTTGGAGGAAGAATATTTTAAGTTCTACGAAGAATACAAAGTGGCATGTTTATTTCGAAACTACATAAATATTGGAGCTTTCTGGTTTATAGTTCTAACAGGCGTCATCTGGAATGGGACACTACTGCTTATCTTTGCTCGTCACAAGGAACTCCGCACAACGTCCAACATGATGCTTATGAACGTCGTGGCGGTGGACATCCTCAACCTACTTATTGTTCCTCCTGTGCGCTACATCACTATGTACTACAGTCCCACTATCTTCATGGGTATATACGCTTGTAGAGTCTACATGTTCTTCGCTGTATCTCTTCGCTTCGCCGCAGAATTTTCGTTGTTATGTCTAACAGTTCAAAGGTTTGCAGCCACTACGGGATCTATGAAGATGTTGGTGGTACGACGTCCTTCTGAAGGATGTCGAGCTAATGTTCATATCCTTGCTGTGTGGATGGTGTCCTTTGTGTTTGCTCTACCAGTGATTCTCTTTACTTTTCGCCAGGAAGCTTGCTTCTACTATGCTGACAGAGTGGAAGATTATAGCATCAACATCCTTTACATGGTGGTGTCGTCGGTAATGGTACCAATAGCCATTCTAATCCTCAGTGTTTTAATGTCAAGACAGTTACGTCATAGTGGTGGTGAGACGCTTGGTGAAGGAAGAAGTCATGGGCCACAGGACCTTGCAAGGAATCGCAGTGCTCGAGTACTGCTAGCATTGGCATTCCTCTTCATAGTGACACATTGCCCTAGGATTATCTGGTGCGGCCTTGTTTCTTTACAAGTACTGAGTCGAAGGAGAGTACTGTACCTTTACCTTGAGGAAATATTTGCCTATTTGTTTTTCTTGAACTCAGGACTCAATCCAATAGCCATGTATTTAGTTAGCAACACCTACAGGAAATTGTTTAACAGATATCTGCTTCCGTGTTGGTTTACAGCCGTTGTTTCCGCAGATAACATAGAAAAACACCGTCAAACTTCACTTTTAAAGCCATATATAGTGCAGGTTTCTACAAAATTCTGACCACATTCTCTGTGTTTAAATCCAGTAAATAAATAGGCTTCCCTGGTTCCTTGTTGACGAACCATTGTGTAAAACCTGAAAATAATTTCAACAGTAATAAATAAGGTGAAAACACTAGAGCAAACATGTGGACAATCCACTTCTTGGCTACTTTTTAGAAACAAACACAGGAGGGCTATGATATTCTCTCAACAAAGAAAAGCCAAGTATATTTTCTTTCCCCCTTTGTATCCCGTGTTCGTTTGACAGGATTTATATAAAGACAAACAAGTACAGGGAAAGAAACCCTTATGTTTCGTTGTAGATAGGATTATAAAATCAATTGTTAAATCTAGCATCTTCAAAATATTTTAACAAACTGTAAGTTCTGTTGGGTTTTCATAAGTTCTATGCTTGTGTTCATCACTAGAATGTAGATACATGAGGAAACTGTATCTAAACACTTAAAGCATGCCAATCTATTCCACATCATCCTCGTTTTCGCCATCAAATGGTAGGAGCAGCTTACCGCCATGGTCTAGTGCTTTTAATGGAGTTTAAGCGTATTAAGTTAGTATTATAATATGTACTACATTTATCTACAGAAATTCAGCGTTATTATATTAAGGATTATTACAGTAAAATAAATGCACTTTTATGACAGCCAATTTGTCAGTCTGTTTATTATTTTACCAAGGAATTAAATACGAATTTCAAGAAAGTATATTTTGCAAAATTTAAACAAGTAGAAATTAATTTAGAACTAAACGAAAAAATGTATAAAACTTGTTATATTACTATGAGTGGTAATATAACCATTTTCGTGGCCAAAAATATGTAGATCTTTTGACCAACACGCAGCTGGGGCCAGAGATTAGCTGAGCCTGATGGTGGAACTTTGATAGAAATAATATAACTGGGTCAAAATGGGTAAGGAGATGTATTATACAGTTTTCAACAGGGAACATATCAACGAGCTCAGTCACCCGAAGAATAGAAATCATCATAATTCAAATGCCCATAATTATCTGCAGACAATACTGACTTCCGTATCACAATGTTGAAAGGTAGTGAATGAATTCATCTTTAATCTAAGTCGATATTTCATTCGAAACTTTTACGTTCGATATTTAAAAAAATAAAACACACACACAGTCCTCTCACATATGCATAGTAGAAATTGGAAATTTCAATATGGATCGTAAATACAAGTTGTACCTTACTAATCCTCTCAAACGAACCGAGACCACACAGATTATTTACATCATAACCAACAGTTTTACACGCACGCACACACACACACACACACACACACACACACACACACACACACACACACACACACACACACACACACAAAACTAGGCAAGCTTTCATAAGCATTGCTGTAATAGATAAGTACTGTATAGTCAGGGAAGTTTATTTATTTCTATGAAAGTTGGGGGTATTGAGCTTTTATTTTGTGGTACATATTCAAATATGTCAAATAAAATGGAAACACCTACCTCCAAACTATTGTAGCTGTGCGTATTTTTATACAAAGAATGCTAAATCATAACACTGGATTCTATAATAAGTACAAATGCAAAAGTATTAATTACAATATTTATTTGTTCACTGTAAATTAACTAAGTATAAATGTTCACTTAAGGCAATTAATTCTTAACATTTGTTCTAAGTACTCTGATTAAACATACTGAAAATCTACTAAAATGCATGTCGTAGAAAGAATACAAGGTATATTGCTGGTGTCTCAGTAGAACTTAACTGTGAATTACATTTCAATCTGAGAAATGTATTATATATTTAGAAACGCTTTCAAACGTTTAAAACTTCATGTTACTCTTTTAAGCAATATTTTCGTAGTATGTTATTTAAAGGAAATGGAAATAAAATTCACGAACAGAATATTATGAAAACACGATATCTAAACTTAAGGAATAAATAAATAATATTACATAAAAAACAAAATTAAAAAAATAATTAGGAGTACTTGTTGCAGAATTACTTTAAACAAGAGGACGATTTAGACAAAAAAAAGTAAATAGCACTCTGTGAAGAAAATTATGTCCTTCTTCCCTGTAATACAGTATTACATATTCTTTTATTTTAGGGTATGTATTTTTTTGTTTTTAATTTTCACAATACAAGTTTTCAAAATAGCCGGACTGAGTTGCTTAACACGAAAACACAAATCAACAAAGTAACTTTCCTTTCTTGCACCAGCTTTAGTAAAGTGTAGGGTGCTGGGGGCAATCTTTGTACTTCTGGGTGGCATAGTGAGTGAAGACGCCAGGGTAACCTAATATTTTATTATACATTTAACACTCAAAGTCCGCCTCTAGGTACCTAATTCATATAAAGATTTAAAAGCCCTAAATTAATACACAAGTACACCAGGTTTGATTTACACATTTATTTAAGCCGCCAAGGGTTAAGGCCAAAATACCTTCTCTTCTGTTATAGCAACAATTCCTAGGACGTTATTATTCAGAGGGTACAATTTCACAATACAAGTTTTCAAAATAGCCGGACTGAGTTGCTTAACACGAAAACACAAATCAACAAAGTAACATTCCTTTCTTGCACCAGCTTTAGTAAAGTGTAGGGTGCTGGGGGCAATCTTTGTACTTCTGGGTGGCATAGTGAGTGAAGACGCCAGGGTAACCTAATATTTTATTATACATTTAACACTCAAAGTCCGCCTCTAGGTACCTAATTCATATAAAGATTTAAAAGCCCTAAATTAATACACAAGTACACCAGGTTTGATTTACACATTTATTTAAGCCGCCAAGGGTTAAGGCCAAAATACCTTCTCTTCTGTTATAGCAACAATTCCTAGGACGTTATTATTCAGAGGGTACAATTTGCTTCCAGCTACTGCTAGCTCCAGCCGTGTACCATGGAGTATCATTCTTTAATCTTAATATACATGGTGTTCATTTTTATTCGTTATTTCCCGCCCTCCGATTGGACAAGAATGACGTATAGTTGACTGGTGAGTCTATTTTGAAATCATAGTGCCCTCTACGAGAAAAAGCGGTAATTTTTGCGGAACAGTAAGCAAATTACAGCACTCTCAGTGTGGTTGCTCTAGTAACTAATATAACCAGCTTCCCCTGGATATGAACACGCGAGCACCGCGTCTTCATGGTTGACTGCTGCTTTCGTACTGGCTTTAAAATTGGTGCGACATATAAATATAATTTGAACTGCTGCATAGGGAAGTTTATGCAACGCTATCCAGCAATCAGACAAGTCCCTCTGAGCGTAATGTTGTCAAAAGTGTCCAGGTACCGTCAAATTGACATACTTTTGTTTGCAACATAAACGTCTTACGTTTTATCAGTATACGATATAAATTTTTTGTCATTCTCACGCTTAGTTAAAATGTCTATGCTGATATCCTTGTCTTTTAAAACCAATAGGGACATCAAATAATTCCAAGATACAGGTTCAGTTACTTGCAAAAAGAGACACTGGACGCTATAAGGTGACTGGTCCCAATCTATAAGCAATAAATAATGTTATGACAGAAAGGTCGCGAGCATACCTTCTCTCAATACGGACAGTGTTTAAGGGGAAGAGAGAAAGGAAGTATAAGAAAATGGAAACATAAGACTACGTACTAGAGGTATTTCCTTGTTTAGACCTGGATAAAAGCTTTGTACATATTGTAACACTAATTTATTTTTCATTCCCAGAACATATTTTGCTAATTTTCTGGTTTGTAATGAAGTTACATTGTGAGGGAATTGTGGGTGATAGAAAAGAATTGAGATAAAATTGAAATATTTCTATTTTATTTGACAGGTTTACAATGTGCAGAAAAACAGATGTTCATTGTGAAATACGTGTTCATTGACTTATCATTTCGTATATTCTTCATGCTATACTTTTATGAATGCATAATTAGCTTTGCAGTGCATTGCAGTATATAGTTCTTTTTAAGAAACCGTAATCGTATCCACGCAGCAGGCGAAATTACGCACCTTTAAATTACGCGGGCAGACCCACCTCTCAAATAGTGTTAGAGGAAGGTCTCAAGGCTGCTGTCAGCACATCAAATACGATCGGAAGCCGCTAGGGGAACCATATATAAACCTGCTCTATCAGCGATGCTATTGATGACGTACAATTTTGCGCGGTAAAATCACACATAAAAATGAACACCGTGTATAGCTCTTTACTGATTTTGAAGTTGACTCCGTGGTGACGTATGGAACTCTCCTTCCGAAGGATCCCATTCCCTGCTACCGACCAATGGCGACTTTATCTGGTCGGTACCTTCTCATCTTTTAGAAATCATGGAAATTCTGAGAGAAGACGTGGATGTTTGCTCAAAGGAAAGTACTCTCCCGACACTATAGGGCTACTTGGTCGAAAAGTCGTCCATAGTCTGTCCAGCTCCAACAATGGGACGTGTCTTCGTGCATAGAAGGGTTAGAGAATTTTGCGCGACTCTGTGACCTGTTGCTCACGGTCTGCAATTTCTGTGCTTCCTGATTTTCATGCCTTCCTGTTGGGAAGGGTAACCGTAAAAATTCTATGAAGATTCCAGTGCGTGGAAGTATTGCCTATCACCGTATAACCAATTTCTCTACCTAACCTATTTTCTAAATAGTCAGAAAATCTAAAACATGTAAATTAACTACCTCTAAAGGCCTTTTAGACTAATACGGATTTACAATAATTAGCTAGATATCGGATACAAATGTGCCCGACTCTGGTATGGAAGTAGCGGTCTTCCTCATACTCAAGGTATTTCGAGTTCGAATTTCGCTTAGAGTGAGTACCTACCCTGGATAGAATTTTTCTGAGGTTTTCTCTTATCCATAGGGATGAATGTCGGGTGATTCTGCGCTCTATGGATACCGGACTTATTTGTACACCATTTTACCCTTTTCATTCATTGTCGATATGACCTAACATGTTAAAGAATGTTATAGTATGAGAATGTTAAGCTATCTAGAAGAAACTTAAGGTTGCTTTGAATTTTCACAGTATACAGGAAAAACAGCGGGCGCGGGCTATTGTGTATGATTCTTATATGCTTTTTGCCTTTGCAACGCTTTTGACCAAATTTAGCACACATATTCTTTAGGACAGTAGTAAGATTACTTTAGGGGTGACACCACAAAGGGCCATCGCAATAAAAGAAAAGGCCGGGAGCATTTCTAACTAGAAGTAATTTTCAATATGATTTGGGTCTGTTTTCTCAATATTGTTTTAATAAAGAGAAAAATTGTTCTTCAATTATATTAGGGGTTATACATCAAACACTCTTAAGTGGAGAGAATTTTGATTACGAATGGGAAATTTGACATACAGACCATTTAAGACAAGAGATAGAATACTGTGGGAGTGCTATCAAAAAACATCCCCTTATTATTTTTATAGATGTCATAAAAGGGTCACTCGTAACAGGTGAGTGTCTGGAAAAGGTAGATGGAGGTCAATTTTGAGGACATTCTGCACAAATGGGATTGTGTTATCTATAGTAAAAATGTTAATGGTTGCTCTTTTTATTACTGAGAAAGAAGGATGATAACATGTAAAGCAGGCAATATGAAGTAACTTCAATACGAATGATACATTTATCATAATGAGATTCTAAGAACTAAAAATCAGCAAGCAATATTATATCCAATTATTTTAAGTTATTTTAGTGTATTCAACGAGATGTTTGGAAAATTGAGGTTTTACCAAAGTGTTAAAAGTCCGGGAATACTACTGCAGTTTTTTTTTTTTTTTTGAACAAAACACCGTGTTAGTTCGATGGTACAATCATTTAGAAATTTGTTACCAAAGAATTTTTAAGTTTGATTTTGATGGAAAAATAAAATAGAATTATATATATATATATATATATATATATATGTGTGTGTGTGTGTGTGTGTGTGTGTGTGTGTGTGTGTGTGTGTGTGTGTGTGTGTGTGTGTGTGTGTGTGTGTGTGTGTGTGTGTGTGTGTGTGTGTGTGTGTGTGTGACGTAAAATAATAATTTGTTAACAGTTACAGTTACCACTGTGCTTAGTGTAACGTTTTGCAAGAACAATTTTAGAACTATACAATAATATATTTAAAATACTGCAGTAGAACACATGCTAAGGATTTAAGAATTTTACAGGTTAAAAGCAAGTGCTTATTATCTCAATGGATTTAACTTAGCAATCTCCTATTATAACTTAAAGTGTTGGAAGTTGATTTTGTATGGTAAATCTGGAATTTGGAAAATGAGATAAATGCATATTATCGCAGCTTTTGTTGATATTTCTTCCTAAAATGGCTCGTGCATGTTTTAAAATCAGCATTCTCTTGAAATTATGCACTCTGATTGAGAGTAATCTTTTTTAAGCGAATTTATCATAGTGAAATTCCACACCTAAACAGTTTCACTAGAGTCAGATGTAAAAACTGACACACTTGAGAACGCTGAGCATGAATAGTATCATGATTCTGTAGATAAATACGAATATTTTCGTGTTCAGAACGGTAATGTTGCACCTGCTGTACGCAACAACGCTTACAGAGAACTGACAATTTGTGCCAGTAAGAAACTACATAATCTACATACATTGCTTTAACTTCTTGGTTACTTCGTGACATTTAATCTAGATACGTTGGTTCACTTGAGTCAGTGTATACCAGACATGTTTAGTTGGGTGGTGGCCTTCCTGTACCAGTTATTTTGTTTGCAATGAGTTTTGCACGGAACAAGAAGTTCATCGTGGAGATGTTTCCTGCAGATAGCAACAAGGTTCTAATGTACATGCAGTCATTGAGATAATGGATAGATGACCTTTGTTACGTAGACCTTTTCAAGTACTGTTCGTTCGCTGTCGTTTCAGCTAGTGGGATGGGATGCCCGTCCGAGAGAAAAAGGTTGAGCTAGTGGAGGGAGGGAGGGTTCACTTAACCTGAAGCAAATGAGGCGTAGGTATAGGCGCGCAACAGAGTGAAGGAAGCACTGTTGTCGCTAATATTTGTGAGTTAACTCTAACTTTAACGAAAATTTAATTAACAGTCGCAGCAAGTGTAGCTATGCAGCATCCTCGGGAAGCTATAAACATTGATTGTGATAGTGTATATGAACATGTCACCAATTGAATATAATATGTTGCTCAAATGTTAACAGGCACTTTCTGTTGTCAGACTTGCTACCGCCCCTTATCATTCCCGAGTCCTGAACCCTGTACCAACAATGGCATACAGAAAAGATGCTATTCTTAAATTGTGCGTGACAACCATATTGCGCTTCCAGCTACACTCCAACAGGAATATGCGATTGGTTCACTATACCTAACGTTAATACAGTGCGAAAAAAGTATTTATGGTTAGTGATCTACCCTTGAAATATGGTCATGCTGTTGTTCGAGTTTCCCCTTGCCACTGCTGTGTACATGTTGTCGAATATGTGTGGGCTAAATTAAAGCGAAATGGTTATCGGGAAATGGTCTTGGGGGGAAATAAGTGAAAATGAAGTACGACTGTAATAGAAAACGCTATACGACATATTGATGCGCAGAAATACGGGCCAAATGTTGTCAGAAACACGGGAAGAAAGCTGAACATCGTGTGTTAGAAGAAGTATTCGGAGACAGTGTCATTTCCTTTCTGGTTTCTGTAGCTTCTCAGGACTCATCATCCGACTCCCAGTAAGGTCTAGCAACACCGTGTTCTACTGTATGCGGCACGAGTTCAGCAGACTCTGCACCCCTCCTACCACTAATGTAAGCCACTCCAATCCTCTAGCTAAAATGTCAGTGAACGAACAGTACCATCCATTTTATTGCTAGAGTTTTGGTGGAACGAGGAATTTGGAATTGTGGAGATATCAGCAGTAGCAAGCTTTTGGTACATACGTAAACATTATTGTCATGAATATTAAAAGCAGAAGCATTATTAACAGTGAAGTATTCTTCATATTTGAGTATGATTTATGAGTCACTATGTTTACACTCAAACTTCACTTACCTGTTGTGAGTCACCAAACAGCTGAGGATGAGATCGAATGATCTTGAAAACGTTTCAATTATACAACAACAAGTAAGTGAAGTTTGAGTGTAAACATAGTGACTCATAAATCATACTAAAATATTATTGTCATGTTTGTTTATAGTGTTTTGACTTTGTAAGGGAAACTATGGGTCACTGTACTGAATATCTAATCATGTATTTACCTGCTATCCTGGAAACTGAGGGAAACTATGAACAAAACCGCTAATATTGACTAGTGCGTCAGTATGAGATTTGAACCCACCCTCTTTCTAATGCGAATTACAAACGCTGCTACCTGAGCCGTCTCGCTTGCAACGTCTCCAATATAAATAATATTGATAAAACACAAAGATTCTCAAAAATCCGTTCTACCTATCCTTCAATGAAATAAATGCCCACCAATTATAATATATGAACATGCAATTCTAATAGCAGAAATTTATTTTATATTTTACTGAAGTCATTGTTAATGGAATTAGGTTTCCGTAGATCTTGTGTTGCTGCTTTGTAGCAACTCGAACCTGTATTTTGAAGCAAATTATGGATGTTTACTTTTTTAACATTTGTCTTTCTTAGTGGGACTTCTCTTAAAACAAATTTACATCTTTACAATACACTCAAGGATGAGAGGATTCCAAACACAAACAGTATAGTAGGTTTTAGGTAAATATTTTGATTCGACCAACCGGAAGTTCACACTCAAGCTTTCATTTATATTCTCTTCTCTTTATTTCTACGGTTAGAGGACACGAAAAATGGCATAACAGGCGAGAATATTCTTCGACTCCAGTCATCAAATTACTTCTTGCACCACGGTGTTGAACACTGCCCTGTAAAATGTTACTTACTTTTAACAAGACCAACAAAAATAATAAAAATAAATCAATTTGTTAGTTGAAAATGAATTTAAAAGAATACATTTGTTAACTCATGAAGTATATCTCAAAGGCCAGTCTGCCAATTTACTTCAGGTAAAGGAAAATAGCACAAAACACATATTTCGACAGAGTGATGTTGAGTTATCAGTTCAGTTTCCTCAACCTGCTTAATTCATAATTGAAAATGTTGGATTTACTTCATCTTGTGCATTTAATATCATTGGTTAAATACAGTAATATTGTAGGCCATATTGGACGATGAATGAATAAAATTGGCGAAATGATGCTTAAATGAACCGGAGATCTTTGGATCTTAGAGTTTACCGACATTCCTCTCCTCAGGATAAGGAAACAGCTTATGCAGGTTCCTCTACCCAACCGAGATTCGAATTCGGGACCTTTAGAAGTTAGATAGACACCCCACCCCATCACCAAGGAGGCGTTCCCTTCAGGAACTACACTAAAACCAGCGTATTTTTGCTATGCACTTCCTCTTAAACGAGATCAACGTTTGCAAAAGTGGTTAAATTGCAGATTTTTTAGGAGCTAGAAAGGGCTGAAACGATAGTCCAGTCTTCAATATGAAATGCGATTATACAGTGCTTAACTTACAGTAACAGGGGAAATCAAATGAGTGCCCTAGTATCTCAAAAGCATTGCAAGCTTTAAACTAATAATGATAGATATTATAGCAAAAGAATTGAGTTAACATAAAATCCATTTACTTTAAGCTCTAATAATTCTTCTGTAGTACACTTGAATGAACAATGCCAATTTTGGAAAATTATTTCAGAATGAAGAAGTAAAGCTAAAGATATAAACAAAGGGAGGGGCCTCCATAGTGGGGACAGAGCTCCGTGTAGCTCTGTAATCCTGACCCTTTTTAATCAGATTCGGATGATGGCTTGCATAAGCTTGGAAGGAGTCCCTAACGTTTTCGTTTCCAAAGCATTCTACGCGGCCCTAGGTAATCCATGGCCACAGTCTGATTTGTAAAAGAAGATACGTGAAGGTCATCAAGCAAGGGACGCGACGGGTAAGAGGGGAAGGTCGTTGCCATGGTAACGTAAACAAAATTTGCCAGATTGGTTAAACTGGTGAATCACATACTCTGATAGCTCAAACCCTTGTTTATGTTTCAAGTGTTGAGAGGATAAAGGAAGGGGATATCTGCATTACTTCCAGTCTGCTGTTGGGCAACATTGCGGAACCTCACGTGGAGAAACAGATGACCTTCACCTATCTTTTAAAAATCAGACTGAAAACCCTGAGGGTTTTCCAAAGAGACGTCTGCATGGAGACGGGTGCTAATCAAGCAATTCCTATTGACGCCAGAACGAAAGCTCTATAAAGGTATACTTACACCGTCAAGCCGCAATGAATGAAGACTACTATAAATTTATTTTCCTTCCTTTGGTCATAATATAGAACAAATTCCAGTATCCACCAGCTTCTCTTATGTTTTCTGAATCCTCCTATTACCACTGAACCTACAAAAAATATGTAATGAAACCATTTCTAAAAGTGTTTATCTCAATTATCATGAATTAAATATATGAACTAGTTGTACTTTAAAGACGGATAGAGCAAATCACGTAAATTTAGCTAGGTAGGTAAAACAAACAGTGATAATTTCAAGTTTACACGTAATAATGCTTTTGCTAAATGTTATTATTAAAATTTTGATAACTTATGCAAGAACGCGGAGCAGTATTAGCAAACGTAGTGTACTTATCGCAGTAAATCTCGTTTGTGTGCACTATGGCATGTGGGCAACTAAGGAGGAAAAGTGTGGTTCCCCGACCTTGTTTATATCACTTTCTCCACTTCTTAGTATCGGGTAATCACACCACAGCTGTAAACTTCCCAGGTTACTCCGGTCATATCAGTCTGATTATCTGACATTCGCCTTCACTACAATGCAGACTTAATATATCTACTATTTTGCAAAGTTTTCATAATTTTAAAATGTAGTTATGCGATAGCGTGCGAGGCTGCATTTAGGAGATCTCAGACTTGATTTCCGTCTGTCGCTAATTTTGCGCTTTTTCTTCTCGGTAGACGAGTACTGGGGTAGTTAACTAATCCGCCACGATTTATTTGGCGAATGCTGTTGTCGGGCAAACAGTACGGATATCATTCAAGAGAAAAGTAATCCCAGTGGACAATAGAGGCTTCTTGTTCGATGGGTCATTCATCACCCTCTCTAGACAGCTCCAACAATAAATAGGACGGGTCTTCAGCCTGGAACTGTTAAGGACTTCTGAGCGTCTCTGTGTCCTGTCTACCTGCAGCCTTTAGCCTATCGTAGTTCCCTTGCTTCAGCTCTTTCTCAAGGTGATGGCAGTCACAATAGATCTACAGGATGTTGGAAGTATAAGTAAAGACAATTTGATAAATAGTACCTTAATATATATCCGCTCCAGTGTGTTGTTCTTTTTTCTTCATCTAAAAGTGCTTATACAAACCCACACTTAATTTACCATCTAATGCTTTCTAGGTGTAACTGCGCCACGAAATGTACGTTGCCTGTGAGTATAGTCCATCTGTTTTACTTCCACTTAACGGTTCAGTGCATGAATAGCTAGCATATGTATTATACTGTCATTGGACTTGTAAAAAGTATTCCACCTCAGTCCCGATGCAATTATGCAATCGCGAAACCTGCTCACGCTGCGCTAAGTCTCTCGGGGGGAAAGTAAATATGTGAACCAGTCTACTTGAGTTATTAACCTGAAAGCATTCAACTTTTAGTTGGTGTATTGTGACTCCGTAAATGAAGCAAATATTGATGTAATGTTCATTACACTATCTTCATACAAATATCAGTACTTATATGTCTAACAGCCTGTTTATAGATTCTTGACGAATTCCTCACCTATGATTACTTAAGAAGGTTTAAACTTCATTTATTCTCGTTTTGAACATAACGCGCTTTGGGATCAATCTTAATAAGATAAGATATTGTGCAACACCCGTATATTACAAGTAACTATATTTTTAAATGTTCGTGCATTTTATCTGATCATAGCGTAGAAAATAAAATCATAACGTTCTTTTGCTAAGCCACGAAAGCGAAAAAAATGAGAATCACCTAAGTAGATATGCAGATAACAAATGAACATGTAAAAGATTTATCGGATGTTTCTAAGGTGTATAATTTCTATTTCGATACAAAAGTGTACTTAGCTTAAGTGTAATATATATCAGATTCACCAAAACAACTCTAAACTGTATATTTGTGTAGTTTATCTCTTAAAATGTACCACTGCATAATATCACACTGAGTTCATTAGATGAAGAATTTGGAGTCTACATATAAATTAAGAACAAATCATACTCATGTAATTATTTTAAATGTTTGCCATTCTTTTATCTTTAGTGTCATTTTCGTAATGGTATAATCTGGATTGTGAAGCTTTTTACATATATTTGTCGCGTTACTGGTATATGCTAAAATTAAATACCATATTTGATACTTATCCAATTTCTGCAACTTTTGTTTTGGAGTTATCGTATTGTTCAGCCACATACAGTCAGAAACAAACCTTCCTTTCGCAAAGAATGTTCCTTTATTTTTTTAGTCAGTGGACATCAAAATGAGTATTTGTGTTTAAATATAGAAATCAGAATTTTGCATGAAACATTTCTTCTGCAAGCTGGAAAGGAGGGAGAGGGTTGTGATGGAGGTGTGACGGATGAGATGAGACTCATGGTTACAACTTTTGATTAAAAAAAAGTTTTGCGTTATACGTATTTAGTACTTCCCTCTCTTTTTCTTCCCTTCATGTATTGTTCCTCTCTTTCATACACTAAACCGCACGCATATTCTGTACAGCACCATATATGAGTACACCTTATTTACAGGTCTAAAGTCACTTCAATATCTAGTCATCAAAAGGGTCTTTTCAACACGTATGTTTACCAAATTTTAAATAATTTAACTTCCTTTGAGAATAATTATCTGATTCTCTAGTGAGCTCTACTGCTTCTAATAATACAATGGACAACTATATTCTTTAAGAAACAGTTTTAATTCTTTCAAATGCGGTTATCTCAAATACTTTAGTCATTTTATTACTTTATTCAGCGATAAGGGTAAAAACTGTATTGCCAAAAGAAGTTTTATAATATCAATACGGCTTCTGGTATATCCTTTTTTGTAGAAATGATTCAGTGTGTGTCGAACTAGCGTAGTCAGCTTCCTTCATCATCGCTTGATCAACCTGTTGCTAGATGGTCCAAGTTGTTAAGTTTAACTTTTTTAATGGTGTTTAATGCCCGATATATGCATACAGCACCACAGTCGGTAAATAGGATGATACATGACATGATACCTGTGAAAGAAATTAAAGAAGGAAACGTTGCAACCTTATGTTTTGAATCGTCTCTGGAATTTTCCAATTATCAGGACTGAGGGAAACCAGGAAGAAACCTCAATCAGGGAGGACGATTCTGGCTGGACATGAATCGAAGACTTCTCTTTCATGGATCTATGTCTTTCGGTTCCAGCTACCCATGTCTCGGTTAATCCAAATGTGACCTCTAGTTTGTTGCTATTGATTTATTCAGACAGTAAATTCTATGAGGTTGTTATTTTTTGTTGTTGCAGGAATTGTGATGCTGGACAGATGATTTTATTTCATAGTTCCCTTGCTGTAAGTCTGTCTGAGCTGTTAGAAATTCTTAGCCCGTTCTTCCTGAAAGACTTATTTTATATCCATTACTTTAGATTTATATGTACAATTTGGGTGGTGTCAATCAAATCATGGAGCCAGATGGTGCCTGGATAACTTAAGTGATTTGCATTCATAGGTTATGGGTTCAAAACCCCGGGGTCATTAAACCCGATTGAAGGCTTCTCTTGCATGTTCTTCGGCCACCATACGGGTATCCAACCTGGATGTTATATTATTCATTGTTAGGTTACCCCTAGACGGGTTACTAATTCAAGGTGTTTGCTTGTAAGTTCTTGGGGTTGTAAGTCTTGAAAAGAACAGAGTTATCCGGAAAAGAAGTTATTCATCTCCAAGCATTTGCTTACCTGACAACTGAGTGGAAGTACGAAAAGAGTGGATTTTTTTTTTGTCGGTGTAATTTACGACCTCCAACATTTTAATCATATCGGACGATGAATGGAATGGATGAAATGATGCTCAGTACATCCGGGGTCCGACATTCGTCTTTCAGGATAAGGGAATAAACCTTATCCAGATAATTCACCGTGACCGAGATTCGAACTCGGAACCTCTTGAACGTGAGGCGGACATGCTACCATCTACGCTACCGAGGCAGGCAAGAGTGGATGTAAATATACCAAAACGTCTCATATTAATCTAATATATGATCAAAATAGATTAATAGTTATTAACCCAACCCCCTTATTTAAGTAAAATCCCTTCTAAGTTCATAGAACCTGACACAGGAATCTTCACTTACGCTTTATATTGGCATTGCACGGGATTTGAACCCACAGTACCTTCAGTTCAAATACCCTTTGAGTCTATGGACTGTGGTTTACAGCATGAAGTAACTTTCGAAAGAGCTTATACTACTATCTGTTACACCATTTCCGCCATCTAGGTGTGCAGTAAGTACTTGTTCGCAAGACATTAAGTAACGTCATGCAGATCACCGCAGGGCGAAATAAAAGGAGTTAGACACCAGCAGAGTTCTGTTGTGTGAATTATCCTGGTTTCCAGGTAGAGGATGACGACACCATTTACCAGTCCCTCCTCTACCAGCCAACAGTCCCACTATCACTTTCTTTACCTTCATGAGCCCGACAGGTTGCTTTGTTATCATCCGTCCATACATGGTAATTTTAGGCGGTCACAGCACGTGGTCCTCCGTGAACACAAGGCCTTCAGTTAACATCAGCGTGGTCAGAACTTAACTGACTTGGTGGAATGTCACTGGCTGGAAATGTACATCCTGGTGAGTACAACATTTTGGATTAACTTAAGAAATAGCTCGCATATATTTTAAAACACTTAAATATATACTTCCCTACACAGATTTTATATACAGGAAGCTCATCTGTAGAATTCTCAACTTTGATAACGTCTTTTTCCTTGGTTCTGCTAGAAGAACTCGTTTTAACCAGACGGCGTGTAAATAAAATAAGTGAAATTACCCTCAAAAGAGACCGCGGTACACAAAGCTTTCAGTAGTTCAATTCTCTCTAAAGTCGGAAATAAATTTATTTCTTCTGGGCTATTAATAAAAATTGAGGCTAAATAGAAGATAAAATGTAAACATATTCATTCTTATTAGGTGATTGATAACAGGTTTAGGTAAACGAATAATAGTAGTGAAACGTTAGTGCAGCTTCTTAAATTCATCCTACATCAATTATGTAAAATAAGAACAAAGCCTGCCATAAATATTTTATATCTTTACAAGCTTTAAAAAGGGCGTAAATCGAGCATCACCTTCTCTTTTACTTGTCTGTGGAAATAGAGGTAACATTGTATTTCACCTAAAAATTTGATATCAGATTTCACCTGAAATATTCATTTTTAAATTTCCTGAACGAAGAATCAATTAATGAATTTTAGGAGAATGTCCGTGAGCTCGTCTATTGCGTAATTGAAAAACCAAAAGCGAATTAAATACCACATTTGGTTCAGCACCATCCAAGGATACGACACACACATGCCCAACCTACCTTTTACTCACAATGTTCGTCGAAAATTTTGATTTTATAAAAAAAATATCTGTGTTAATCTCAATTAAAATGCCAAATCTTTAATATATTTTTATGTGCAATGAGGCACATGTCTTGAATTTTCCGGAATAACCTCTCAAGTGCTTTTCATTTTCTAAATTACGTTTGCATAACTGCTAAACCATATGAGAGTACATCTTAATACACAATATTTTTTTTCTTCTGGTCATGCGAAGAGAATGTTAATTCCAAGCCGTTACATAGAAACCAAAAGAAATTGAAGGGAACTTTGACTACCGCTTAAGGCTATTGCATTTCTCGATTCCCATTCTACCTATAAGGAAGTATACGAGGGCTGTTCAATAAAGAATGATCATAATTTTTTTACGGTCAAAATTTTCCGCACTAAAATTCAATATTATTATATTCTGTTAGCTTAATGTGAAACAAATACGCCGTAGTAGTTTCATTGTTGGTACTCCTGGTTCCCGCCTGTGAGAACCAGGCAAGTTCAGTATCACCTACCGTTGCAATGGAGGTAACACGCGAGGGACAATACGTGGCTTTGAAATTCTGCTTTCGTCTCAACAAATCTTCAGTTGAGGCCTATACAATGTTACAGGGGGGCCTATGGTGAGTCTGTTCTTCCCTACAGCACAGCTCGAAGGTGATTTAAAATGTTTAAAGAGGGGAGACAATCAATTTCAAAGGAAGGTGGAGCCGGTGCTCCAGTTTCTGCTCTTAAAGAAGAAAACATTAACATTGCTGCTGCCATTGCGAGAGAGGATAGACGAATTACCTTAAGATTACTTAATGAAATATTGAACATTTCATCGGGTGCAACCCACACGTTGGTGACAGAAACATTACACATGAGACGTGTTTGTGCGCGATGGGTTCCGAGACTGTTGATTCCCGAACAAAAGGACATTCGCATGCAGGTCTGCATGCAGTTAAAGTTGACGTTAGAGAAATATCCGTAGTTTCTTTCAAACGTAATCACTGCTGATGAAACTTGGCTACATCATTTTGATCCTGAGAGCAAACAGCAAAGCTCAGTGTGGAAATCTCCTTAATCACCAATCCCCCAAAAAGCAAAAGTGGTTGCTTCTGCTGGGAAAGTTATGGTATCTCATTCTATGATATTGTCACCTAATTATCGGAAGGCACGGCCAGCTAGTAGCAGGGTGGGCGACAGGAGGCATTTAGACCACGCCTACCCATTTATCTTGTAGCACTAACGAGGGGATGGTTGGAAAAAACATCCCTAGTTATCTCTTTCCCCACCCCCTTACGTCTGGAACAGACAGGATGAATCACTGAACCGCGAGGCTTCCAGAAACAGCGATCTTCCTATATAAGGCTGCAGTGGACGAGTCAGTTCAGTTCTTGGCGAGCAGCCGTGAGGAGAGCCGTACTAGCGAACGGACTGGAAGACTGTGTACGTGTATCAGAGGAGTTGTACGTAATTGTGAGTGTAAAGTGGACCTGTGACAGAGGAACTGGCGAATTGTAATTGTGTGTGCTACATAATTCTGTGTAATCGGCAAGTGTTCCAACTGTAATTCGGTGGAAATAAAGAACATTATGAGTTTGTGCAATTGGACTTTTAATTCCACGAATCCACAAAGTCACAATATTCATGGAATGGTTTATCAGTATGTTGTACCTGCACACCCATCAGTAACTGGACAATACTACAGGGATGTCCTGAAAACATGAAAAGTTCATATCAGGCGCAAAAGAGCACATTTTCGTGAAGCAGGCTGGATGCTGCACCACGATAATGCGTGGCCGCATATTGCCAATGTTGTTGCTGAATATCTTGCAAAAATCAACGTGGAGTGCATCCCTCACTCTCCCTATAGTCTGGATTTAGCACCATGTGACATTTTTCTATTCCCTAACTTGAAGAAACGCTTTCGTGGGAGGCATTATCTATCATCAGAAGCAGTGGTGAAGGCTGCAGAGGCGATTTTGAAAGATCTCTCAAAAATGGTTTCCAGCATGTCTACGAAGACTGGCAGAGACGCTGGGACAAGTGCATCGCATTCAGGGGAGACTATTTTGAGAAGGACCATAAAAAAAGTGATCTTTCTTTATTGAACAGCCCTCGTATAGTAAAAAAACTTCTAAAATGTTTATTTCCACTAACACAAAGTAATAAAATAGTAAGCTTTTTAAGAATAATTTGTTGAGAGCCGAGTGGAGAAAAATATAAAACCTTTTTAATGTTGCTCGCATTGGAATCTGCAGTTTAGCGAAGTAAACAAAGCGCCATTTAATCTACTTTGTAAGTAGGATCTTAAATAGTATATCAAATTACATCAAAGCTACATATACCGATCCATGAGCATTTCTGACTAAAATATTGGGAGAAGGAGGAGATTTTATAAAGTAAAATTCGAAAAAAAATGTGTTATTGTTTTACATTTAATTTTTACTACTTCTAAATTTAGAACTAAGTCCCACATTTATAAGTGCAATAAAATAGTAAAATAGCAGGAAGAAAAACATCAAAAAACGGCAAAATTGAGCAACATAAAATGAAAAAGAATACAAATATGATGATAAATAGTTTAACAGAAATCGCACCTTATGGAAGGCTGTTACAACATACAAGGAAGACCATTATCAGTTTCTACTGTGTGAAACTTCTGTTCTAAAGTGAAAAATG